>CM036997.1:704773087-705463087 GCA_020854095.1 Dasyurus viverrinus
CTCCCCGAGGCGGCCTGTGGGCATCAGAGCCCAGACGGGCGCCCCGGGCCTGCTTTCCTGGCTGCGGCCAGCCCGGGGCCTCAGCTTTGGCAAAGGGCACGAGGCCTGTTCTGCTGGGTCACGCCATTCTGTAGGGCAGGCTGTGCTGCCCCAGGAGAGAGAAAGAAACACCTGGGCCCCTCTGCCCGAGGAAACCCTTTCCAGAGGAGCACTGCTCGGCCCTGACCCGTTCTCCCATTGCGTTTCAGGGTCAGCCGGCTGCACATCAGCCCCGACATCCGGAATGCCATCCACCCTGGGGACCGGATTCTGGAAATCAATGGCACCCCGGTCCGAACGCTGCGGGTAGAAGAGGTACGGAACCTTGCCCTGGGCTGGTTGGTGGCTGGGTCCAGATCCTTGGAGCTTCCCTCCAGCTTCCCGGTCCCTTCTCCCACTGCCCCCGTCCTTGGTGGGCTTTGGAGACTGGTGACCTCGGGCCAGCCACTTTCCTGTGGTGGGACTCAGAAGTAAAGTCCTCCCAGCTCTAGAGCCCTGGTTCTCCTTCTGGGACACCGACGGCTTCCCATGTCCCCAGACCAAGGGAGGTGGAGGGGAGGAGAAGCCCGTAGGGAGGCTGTTTAGACAGCACTGGGTCAGCTGCTGTCCCCCGAGAACTGAAACCATCCCCAAGGGAAGGAGGCGGAGGAGGTCAGCGCCAGAGGGCCAGACCCCTGTCAGCCCCTCGGCCACAGAGGGAAGAGAGAGAGAACGGCCAGAGGAGGACCCTCTCTGGGAGGCTGGGGCTCACTCTGCTCTGATTGCCAGGTAGAGGATGTGATCGCCAGGACCAGCCAGACCCTGCAGCTCTTGATTGAGCATGACCCTGTGTCCCAGCGCCTGGATCACCTGCGGCTAGACTCCCGGCTTTCCCCCCACCTGAAGCCTGTTGGGGCCCCTCATGCCCAGAACACTCTGGAGGTGAAGGAGAATCTGGATGGGACCCTGCGGAGGCGCTCTCTCAGGTGCGGCCCTGGGGGACGAGGGCCCCTCACCCAGCGGCCACCTCGCTGCTGGAGAGCCATCCGGTCAGACTGGTCGGGACAATCTGGCTCGGGTGCTCCTGGTTCTCCTCGGCCCTGCCGGGCCACTAGCCCAGGGCAGGGAATGATCCCCTTCTGGCAGGGGCTGAGGCTGATGGGGAAGACAGCAGGACCATGAAAGTGAAGAAGACAAAGTCGCAAAGTACAAGCTTATTTAGGAGGAAAGGGAGGAAGGGGCCCGGGTGCAAAGATGAGCAGTGAGAGGTGAGGGCAGACGCAGTGAGTGGAGGACGGGGAGGCGGCCCCACGGCAGCTTTAGGGGATGCTGGGCCTAGCAAGGCCTTTTTTTCATCATTTATTCTGATAAGAGTTTGATTTCCTTTGACTTTTCTCTTCCCCTTCTCCTCCCTGCCCAGAAGAGCCAGCAATCTGACGTAGGTTATAGTCACGTAAAATGTTCAGAACAAAAGGGAAAACCCATGAGAAAGAAAAGCCCTATGGAGGGCTTGACCCTGCAAGAGAGGCTGCCGCCATTTTGTCAGAGAGCCCATGGGGAGTGGGGTCCTGTGGGATGGAAGTGAAGAGAGGGGAAGAAGAGGGGGGCCCCCATCGGAAAGGAGTCCTTGCTCTGCCATGGCTGACAAGGGCTCCCTCTGCTTCTGCTGGGAGATCTCCAGGAGGCCATCCTCCCCCTCCCTCCCCTCTGTCTGTCTCCTTCCCCCCCTCCCCACTTCCACCTTCCTTCTCTCCCCCCACCCTGCCCCGGCCTGCTGCTGATTCCATTTTGCCCCAACTGACATTAGGACTGGCGGACTGGCGGTACAGGGTCCCAACCTTGTGACCTTTGGCACAAGGTGACCCCTATGGTCAGCACGGGGACAGCTGTGAGTTTCCATGGAGATGGTGTGTCTGGCAGAGCCCAGAAGCTGATGAAGTGCAGGTTCCGGCTCAGCCCTTCTCAGGAGGCTTTCCCTGCGGGGTCTGGCTGCTAACGTGTCCCCTGCTCCCGCCCCCAGGCGCAGCAACAGCATCTCCAAGTCTCCGGGCCCCTGCTCCCCCAAGGAGCCGCTGCTGCTCAGCCGGGACATCAGCCGCTCCGAATCCCTGCGCTGCTCCAGCAGCTGCTCCCAGCAGATCTTCCGGCCCTGCGACCTGACCCACGGGGAGATCCTGGGGAAGGGCTTCTTCGGACAGGCCATCAAGGTGAGCCCGGGCCCGGCCGCCTTCTCTCAGGCTCGGAGTGTGTTCAGCGGCCGCCAGCGCTGTGCATGGGGGTTGGCTGAGGCTGCTGCCGGAGAGGCAGCTTCCCTGACGGGCTTGAGGGAGAGGGCCTCAGGGGCGGCCTTTGGGGGAAGCTCCAGGGGCAGGCAAGGAAAGGCTGCGGGCAGGTGGCATGTGGCAGGGCCAGGCCTTCTATCCCGTGATCCTCATCCAAATGCCTGGCCCCAAACGGGCCCCCTGGGGCTCATGGGTGCCCAGAAATGGGGATACCCCCACCCCCGCCTCTCGAAGCCCGTTCATGCCCAAGGGTGGCTTTCAAGTCAGGCCCCATTTCTGCTGGGGACGAGGGAGGCCAAAAGCAGGGTGAGAGGTGGGCCCTGCCCTGGATCAGCTGGAGTCTGTGTGACTAACACTTGTTTCTCTCCTCCTCCCTTCCTGCACGTAGATGGGAGGTGGGGCCAGGTAAGCAGCGCCTTCCCTAAGTGCATCTTGTCCCCAGAGAAGGGAAGGAGAGGGAAGCATGAAAGCCCCCCAGTGCCTGGCACCCCACAGACCTTGCCACCCACCCTTCTGATTCTCCCATGATTCCTTGCCAGGGGGCATCCCTCTGCTTGGCACACCATGGATTTTCCCCGTTCCCTCCTGTCTTGCCTCCCACTCCCCTTTTCTGGTTCATGGCGTTGCGTATGTAATTGGCGCTTTGGAAAGAAAAGTATCTTCCCTGAGGGGCCCCAGGCTCCCCTATGTTTGCACGCTCTGGGGCACTCGGAACCCGCGAGGCCCCCAGAGGGGCCCACAAACCCTTGGCCACAGAGCGTCTGCCCGGCTGCTCGTCAGGTCCTGGGATGTCTGTGGTGACCCCCTCGGTCTTCCACCAGGTGACACACAAGGCCACCGGCAAGGTCATGGTTATGAAGGAGTTAATCCGCTGCGATGAGGAGACCCAGAAGACCTTCCTAACAGAGGTATGGGGAGTGGGCCCCGGAAGCCCTGGGAACGGCCCCCCTTCTGTTCTGAGTGCGGGGAGGGGGGCAGGTCATGAACCAGGATGCCCCAAGCCAGCTCTGGTGGCCTGGGGAAGGGAGGAGGATATAGAACCAGCTATTCAGAAGTAACCCTCTTCAGGGCATCTATTAAGTGCCAACTGTTTGCCAGGCTGAGGGACCAGGGACGCAGCCCTCCCCCTGAGGGTTATGGCGTGAGCAGGCCTCCTTCCCGCCCCAGGTCTGAAAGGTTAGGGTGACACAAGCCTGAGAGGAAGGAGAGCCCCGATCTCTGTGCTGCTGCCAGGCTCGGCCCTCATCTCCTTTCTTGCCGGGTGCCCCATCCTTGTCCTTCCTGCTCTGCCATGGCTGGCCTGGGGCCTGGGACTGGCCTCCTCACTTGTGCCTCTCGCCGCCTCACTGTGGGACAGTCTGTGGGAGGCCTTTCCCATCCTGGTGCCCCCTGCCCCGAATGACCATGGGCATCCTGGTGTTCTCAGCGTCTCCCTGGGCACATTGTCTTCCCAGATAGACCAGGAGCTCCTCGAGGGGGTGACAGTTGGCATCGTGCCTGGCACATAGTGGGAGACAATGTGACCTGGTTGCCAGCCATTGGATTGAAGGGAGGACAGGGCCAGCCAGGGGATAATGAGCTAGTTCATCACAACCTGAACTGGGCAGTGATGGATCAGGGGTGGCACAGGTGGAGCAGCTGATGAAATGTGAGAGAAATCAGTCAGCTGGCACTGCCCTCTGCTGGGGGCCAGGCTTGGCAGGAGAAAGAACTGGAGGAGACAGGCTACCCCCAGACCAAGGCAGAGCCTTAGCTCAGACCCGGCCTGAGGAGGGCGGGGGGCCAAGAGCTGCCCCGTGGTCAGAAGGTGGGAGAAAATGGGCAGGGGCTGGAGGAAGGGGCACTAGTCCGGTACACCAGGGCAGGGGCCGTGCTGGGAGACAGAGCACAGGGAGAAATGGCCAGATCCTGGGGCACCGATCCAGGAGCCCGGGGTAAGGGTGGGGGCCTAGGCTGTGAGAGGAGAAGGTGTGGGGGAAGGGGAGATGCTCCCTGCAAACGTCCCATCGGCAACCACAGACAGGCTAGGGGTCAGGAGAGAGTCTGGCCTGGGCAGGGAAGGCAGAGAAGCGGGCACAGAGCCTGGTGAGCGCCACATGAATGAGCTTGGAGACAGAAGGGACCTGGATGTGAATCTGGCAAAGGATTCTGAAAAGGGGCACCTAGAGAGGTCGGAGAAGGGGGAGTCTCCCAAGCACATGGAGGAAGGAAGGGGGTCTCAGAGTGGTCCAGACTGTGCATGGAGAGAAGGCCGCCAGGTTTGGCGACCCGGAGCTCACTGGTTCCTGCAGAGGGAGGAGCATTGGTGGAACTGGGAGGGAGGAGGCCATTCTGTGAAGAGCTAAGGGAGAAGTGGGGGGGGGTCTCTCCTGCAGCCAGCCCTGTGGGGAGCGTAGGCTCAGGGGGAGGAGGGAGAGGGATGATGGGGGAAGATGGGAGTCACGAGACCATGTCGGCAGGCCACAGACCAGGAGTGAGGAAAGAAGATCCCGGCCCTCAGGGATGGCTCCCCAGAAGCGTGCCCATGTTGGGGGGGGAGCAGGGGCCAAGCGTCCGGCCCTGAGAGAGACCCAAGGCAAAGCCACAAGTGACTCTGCTGTGGCGACCTCAGCAGCTCAGGCCGGGCCTCTTACACAAGCTGCTTGTCCCCAAGCTGTCCCTCCCCTCAGCATTCCCTGTCCCCATAGACGGCAGCTCCCCCCAGTCTGGAGACTCCCCCGCTCCCGCCATGTTGGTGCAGAGATGAGAACTGTGGTCTGGCCCCAGGCCGTCGCAGCCAGACAACAGCAGCCCCTTGTCTCAGCCCCGCCAGACAGCGGTGACAGTCACAGCACCTGCCCAGTTCTCAGGGTGATTGTGGGGTCACAGGGCTTAGGGTTTGTAAAGCACTTCGCACAGTGCCCGGCACACAGTAGGGGCTTAATAAGTGCTTCCTCCCTCCTCACCCCCTTCTGTCCATCCTGTGGCTCCCCTGCCACTGTCAGGACCAAGGACAGAGCCACAGCCCCCAATGGCCGGCCCCCTCCTGGCTGCCATCTTGCATGACGTCTCCCCTGGGGATAAGTGTCCTGGGGAGGCGCCAGCTTCTGCCTGGCTTTGAAACCCCCGTATTTAGCCCAGTGCCTGGAGCCTAACGGGCCCCTTATTGGCTGACTGCCTGACCTCACGCTCGCCATCTTAGGGGCCCAGGGGCAGGCATGCGGAGGGCGTTCTGCCCGGACACAAAGACCCGGACCTTGTAGAATGGCCCCCATGATTTCACAAGCACCAGCTCGGGAGTCCTGTGGGCATAGCTTACTCTGTCGAGGTGCCCCCCCTCTGCCCGCCTGTGCCCACAAGGCCCTGCCAGCACTAACGTGCTCTGGCCCTCAGGTGAAAGTTATGAGGAGCCTGGACCATCCCAACGTACTCAAGTTTATCGGGGTCCTCTACAAGGACAGGAAGCTGAACCTGCTGACAGAGTACATCGAAGGGGGCACCCTGAAGGACTTCCTGCGCAGCGTGGTCAGTGCTGGAGGGATGGGGTCCCACAGGGGGCTCCCGATTGGCTCCTTGAGTTAGCTCAGAGCGGCAGCCAGGACCATGATCTGTCTTTGGGGGAGGGTCCTCTGAGCCCCCAGTGCCCCCAGGGTCTGTGGCAGACAGAGGACTGGCTTTGGAATCAAAGGACTTGGCCTGGTGGAAGGGTCAGCCTATAAAAGGACCAGCCAGGGCAGGGAGCCCCGCTCTGTCACCGAGGGCCTCGGTGTCCTCCTCTGCCACAGGAGGGGGGGTGCGGCGGCCTCCACAGTTCCCGCCTCCTTTCCTGCCCCTGGTCTTTAGCACTCTGCCCTTCAAAGTAGGGGCTTGGGCCGGATCCCCACCAAGGCTTGGGCTACTCTCCGTCCCCCAGCCCTGCAGTGGGAATGGCAGGTCCCCGGGGGGGGGGGGGCACCAAGGGCTGCTCACAGCGCTGATGGGCCTTCTTGTCACACAGGACCCATTTCCCTGGCAACAGAAGGTTAGCTTTGCCAAAGGAATCGCCTCTGGGATGGTGAGTATGGTCAGAACCCCCTTTCTTCCTCTTTCCTTTTCCTCCCTCCCTTCCTTCCTTCCTTCCTCCCTCCTTCCTTTCTTTCTTCTTTCTTTTCCTCCCTTCCTGCCTCCCTTTTTCCCTTTCTTCCTCCCTTTCTTTCTTTCTCCCTTTTTCCCTCCTTCCTTTCTTCCTCTCTCCCTCCCTCCCTTCTCCCTCTCTTCCTCCTTTCCTTCCTCCCTTTCTCTCTCCCTCCTTCCTTCCTCCTTCCCTTCCTTCCTCTTGCCCTCTTTCCTTCCTTCTTTCCCTCTCTCCTCTCAGCATGACTCAGAATCAAGAGGTCTAGGTCCCAGTCCCAGCTGCCACTTAGTAGTTCGAGGTTTATGGGGGAATGAGGGAAAGGAAGCATGAACCCCCAGACCTCTGATCAGTCAGTGCCATAGGAAACCAATGGCTCTGGGGTTCAGACTGAACCGGAAGCGAGGGACAAGCTGAACCGTGAAAGGTGGGGCTTTGACCAGCCCTGGGAGTGGTGATGGAGACTGGGCCTCTCCATGGAGAAGAACTGACGCAAGCAAAGGGGCGAGGGCAGAACCACCAGCCTTGTCTTGGGGGCAGGGACGGTGCAGTTAGGCGAGAAGAGAGAGGCCATGAAGGAGAAAGGCTGGACGGTGTGAGCGCCGGGCAGAGGAGCCAGGGAAGGCTGTTAAGCAGGGCAGCGACCTGATCCGAGCAGGCACTTTATTTGTGAGGTGAATGTGGATGCCGATGAGTCTGGTCAGGACGCAGGGACTGGGGCCGGCCTGGAGCCCACCACAGAGAGGGGAGAATGGCAGGCCCTGAGGAGGATCCTGGGTGGGGCCAGACAGCAGGGACCCAGAGCATCGTGGCACCCGCAGCAGGGGCGGCTGGGAGGAGCTCGGGGTGACTTTGCGGTACCCATGCGCACTGTGGAACAGGACTGGAGCGGGGTCTGCTCAGAGGGAGATTGCCAGAGGGCAGCATCAGGGAGAAGGGCCAGGCCCGTGAGCTTGCGGGTGCTAAGAGTCCTGGGATGCAGAGCAGCCGGGTCTGCCCCAAGGAGCTCGCAGTCCAGAAAGGCCCAGCCAGGGCGAGAGCAGCCAGTCTCCGAGAACCACCCACAAAGGGACGCCCCTTTGTGCCCTGTGGCAGAGGCTGGAAGGGCTGACCAGCAGAGGGGCAGAAATGGGCTCCTCCGGTCTTAAAGAGGGGGACAAGGGACAGGCTCAGGGTGAGTCGGCCTGGCCGAGAGGGGCGAGGGTGTTTGATTCTGTGGGCCTTAGTGACCCAAAGGGTTTGGAGCCAAGGAATGGCGTCGGCGCAGTCAGATTTGTGCCCCTTGGGAGCAGGGAGACGGGGTGGAAGGTTTTTGCAGTGACCTGGTATGAGGGGACAAGGGAGGCTTTTTTTCTGGGGGAGAAAGGAGCTAGGGAGAAACCCAAGATTCTAGCTCAGGGGAACCTTCCCCATGATTTTGTGACGTCAGCCCCGTGGGCTGTGTGGTAAAGCCTGTGGCCCCCTTTTCAGAGGAAAGCTCTTAAATGTATCAGCTGACATTAAATGTATTATATACATAAAATGTATATGATACATTATATTGTATATAACATATATATATATTATATTAATACATTGTATATAACATGTATATATATTCTGTTAATGTATATAATATACATTAAATGTATCATGCTCAAATAAGATTAACAAAAAGTTATTAACAGGGAGATCCCTGAAAAGGGAGACCACGGAAACATTTTTTTCAAATTCACAAAAGAAAATAGAAGGAAACGCTGCTAGGGCGGTTCGGAGGTAAAATGTAGCATTTGTTATGGACTTTTAAAAAAAGCAAATGAGTTCCTTTCCCATGATTCTGGGCGTAGGGAAACATTCCTTTCTGCTGTAAGTTGAGATTTGAAGAAATCAGAAAATATTTGGAAGAGATGGAACGTTTTCCGAACAGAGCCGCGGCCGAGTTTTATTCTTTATTGGCAGCGAGCCTGTGGGTAACCTCAGCCGAGTAGTCGGGGAGATTGCCTGGAGACCTGGGGGGGAGGGGGCGGCCGTGCTTGAACCCAACCCCCCATCAGCTGAGTGGGTGACTGTCACCACCACGGGCCCTCGGAACAGGAGTGGGGCGCCCGGAGGAAGCCTGTCACCGGGAGGCGTCAGATGGAGCAGGGCTAGCTGGGCACTAGGGGGCAGCGGGGGGGTTGGGGCTCGTGGCTGTGGAGGAGCCGGGGAAGGGGGGGGGTGTCTCTGAGAGCACCCGGCGACAAGCTCCAACGGGAGGGCTTGGCCTCCGCTGGCATTCCTCGCCACTCCTTCCCCTTCTAGGCCTATCTGCATTCCATGTGCATCATTCACCGGGACCTGAACTCCCACAACTGTCTCATCAAGCTGGTGAGTGCCCGCTGGGCATCTGCCCCACCCTGGGGGGCTGGGGGCAGCAGCAGCTCCAGAGGGAGTGCAAGGACCTTTTCCCCTCTCAGCTAGAGGCCAAATTCTGTGGGCCCTGGCCCTGTGTGTCCTGGCCCTGTGAGCTCCAGCCCTGTGGGTCTCAGTTCTGTGTGCCCCTGCCTTGTGTGCCCCGGCCCTATGAGCTCCAGTCCTATGTGCCCCAGTTCTTTGTGTCCTTACTCCATGTATCTTGTGAGCCCCAGTTCTCTGTGCCCCACCCTGTGAGCCCCAGCCCTGTGTGCCCGGCTTTGTGTGCCCTGGCTGTGTACCAGGCCCGTGGGGCTCCCTCCTCTGCTGGCCACTACTGTCTACCTTGCTTTCTGGCTCCCAAACATAGTCAAGCTCCCCTCCATGATCCACCCGCCTTTTCCCAGACTTTGCCCTCCTCCCCACTTCCACCCCGGGTCTCTTCCACCAGCCCCATCAGTCATGGCATCTTTCTGGGCCCTCCTTCTATGGCCCGTGGCCCCTGTGGAGAGCTCCCAGGTGGTTTGGGGGAGCTCCCTGAAGCCCGGGGGTGGGCCCCAGCTCCAACTCTCAAGAGCTGGGTGACCTTGGCCTCTCAGCCTCCACTTCTTCCCCTGTCAAGACGGGTACAGCGTCAGCTCTGACCCTCTGTGATGGCGTTCGATGCGTTTCGATGAAAGCCGAATCACGCTTGTTAAGAAACCCACTGGCTGGAGGGGTCGGTCACGACCCTGCCTTGTGTCTCTGCCCAGGACAAGACTGTCGTGGTGGCCGACTTCGGCCTCTCAAGGCTCATCGTGGAGGAGAGGAAGAAGCCGTCCTCAGAGAAGGCTTCCACCAAGAAGCGCACCCTGCGCAAGAGTGACCGCAAGAAGCGCTACACGGTGGTGGGGAACCCCTACTGGATGGCCCCTGAGATGCTCAACGGTGAGGGTCCGGGGCAGCCGGAGGCGCCTCTGCCTGGCAACTAAAGCCTGTGTCCCCTTGGGCTCTGTGCCCACAGCGCCCTCCCAGCATCCTGGGCATTCCTCCCACCCAACTCCTGAAGAACTAGAACGTCCCTAGTGAGCTGCGACCACCTCGAGCCCTCGGCCATTCCCTGTTTGTTTTCATGCTGCCCCATGCGCCTCTTTGCCTGCCTGCCAGTCTGCCTGCATTTATCTATCTATCCATCTGTCTGCTTCCTGCCCGTTTGTCTGTCTACCCCAGGGAGGCAGCTCTGGCTCAGCAGATTTCTCAGCACTCGTAGCCCGTCTGGGTGGCGAGCGCGGACATTGTCGCTCCCTTTCCCCTGCTTGCGGAAGCTCCTCGGTGGCCGCAGGGCCAGGGCCAAGTCTGGGTTGTCTGAGCCGGGTCTTTTTGCCAGCTCACACTCAAGCCCGGGACCTTTTTCCTGGCTGGGACACATGGGGGCAGCTTTTGTTTGTGGTCTGCCCTGTGCCAGGCCCTGTGCCCTGTACCCAAAATTCTTTTGAGGTTAGACTTAGAGCTCTGTAAGCCTGGCCATGCCAGACAGGCAGGGCTGTAGAAACAGTCACTGCCAGGCCTTCTGAGGAGCCCTTGCCCCCTGGGGGCCAGTGGCCATTCTGCTACCCCTGCAGGACTATGGAGGTCCCTGCAAGCCCCCCCCCAACCTGACCCTGAAGGTCAAGGCCAAGGTCACTTGGTACCTGCCCTGGCATCCCTGCCCCCTCTGCTCCCTGAGGTTGGGTTCAGGCTGGGCCTGGGAACCTTGGCCTAGCCCTCGGCCAGAGAGAGGAAAAGTCCTCATCCCTCCTTTTTCCCGTTGTCCCAGGGAAAAGCTACGATGAGACTGTGGATGTCTTCTCCTTCGGAATTGTTCTCTGTGAGGTGAGTGCTCAGACCCCCGCGGCGCAGTGCAGGGGGACGCCTTCTTCGGGGCAGGAAATAGCCGAGACGGGCACGAGGGAAGCAGCTGGTGCGGCCATCCCCTTTGCCAGTGCGGATTGCAGCCCATCCACGGCAGTCAGCAGACACTTATCCGGAGGAGGCCGCGCTGAGTGAGAGGCAGGCGGGTGCCGGTAGGGCCGACCTGCCCAGGGAGGAGCCCTGAGTTCTCAGGCTCCCCATTGGATCACCATTCCAGTCCTCTCAGCCGCTCTAGAACCCGGGGCCGTCTCGTCCCACTTCAGCCTCCCCCCAGCCGCTGCTGCTGAATGGCCCTCTCAGTGGGGGGGGGGAACCCCACTGAGGCTCAGTGGAGCTGAGGAGCCCCCCTCAGAGGAGCCCCACGATAGCTCCTCAATCCCCCACCGGGGGACAGCCTCCACCGCAGCTGTGCTGGATGTCCTCCTCCCTCTCCTTCACTTCCTCCCACCTTCTCCCCTCCTTACTTGCCTCTGATGGAGAGGTGGCCGAGCCGTCCAGAGCTAAGGCCGGAGCTGGCCGCCCCTCTTGGCCCCTTCCTGGTCCCCACCCCCAGCTCCTTCCCCAATGCCCGTGAGCCAGCCTTCCTCATACATAAAAAGCCTTCTTGACCTTGCCTTTCGTAGCTCCCTCAAACTAGGCTCTGGGGCCTCCTTTCCATCCATGACTGGGCTGTTGGGTCTTCCTGCCTTTCCCTTGTCACCCCCCACTCCCACAGCCTGCTCGTAGTCTTCCTCCGGCCCTTCCAGTTTCTCCTTCAGCCTCCCTTGGAGTCACCCTGCTGCCCTTCGGGCCTCAGCTTCCGGCCCCCCTCACCCGGCTTGTCATAGATCCTGCACTTCCCAAACCTCTCCTGGCCTCCGGGCCCAGGTTACCCGCTGCTCCCTGTGCTTTCCCTCCTTAACGTGCTGGAGAGAGCTGGAGCTGGAACGTCTAAAGAGGACGTTGGGATTCTCCCCAAGAGCCAGTTGGCTGCCTCCGGACACCTGCGTCTCTGTCCAGGCCCCGCCCCCCTCCTGGTCAGCCAGCTGTGCCCTTGGCAGTCGGCCTCCTTGACTCTCCCCTCCTCTGCAGCATGGTGGTCCTTGCCCACCCCCCACCCCCCTTGCTTCCAGGCCCTCTCTGCCCCTTCCCACCATGAAGGCTCTCAGCCCACGCTCTGTAAAATGAGGGGATCGGACTCGGGGGCCTCCCGGGCTCCTGTCAGTTGTGGGTCTCGGAGCCGCCTCCACTGGCCATCTTCGCCAGCTCCGCCGCCTCCCAGGCTCCAATCCGACTCCTCAGCCTTCCACCATCCTGCCCCCATCCCAACCCTGCCGGTCTCAGTGTAGCTCACATGCTCCGCGGGCCTTCTTCCTGCAGGCTGCTCCCCTTCTGGGGCTCCGAGCTGTCACTCAGGGCCCGTGCCCGCAGTGCCCCCTAGCGTGGCTTGGGGCGTCCCCTTCCACCCAGGCCTGGCATTTCTTGGCACAGTGTGTGTGCTGTGCACCTATCACGGCGGAGGGCGGGGACCTTGTCCTTCTGTCCCCTTCTGGCCTTATGTCCCCTCGGGCAGGTGGGGGATCTGAGATTCTCTCTGTGAGAGCCTGGGGGGGGGGGGGGTGTCTGGGCCGGGGGAGGGAAGCGTCCACCCTCACCAGAGGACGAGGCATCTCAGGCTCTGCCGGGCTCCCCAGCCGCCCGATGACCCTCCTGATTCTCCCCTCCAGATCATTGGGCAGGTGTACGCCGACCCCGACTGTCTCCCCCGCACACTGGACTTTGGGCTCAACGTGAAACTTTTCTGGGAGAAGTTTGTTCCCACAGACTGTCCCCCTGCTTTCTTTCCACTTGCCGCCATCTGCTGCAAACTGGAGCCTGAGAGCAGGTAAGCGGTGCCGGTGAGGGGGCTCCAGCCCGGCCCTCGCCCCCTCCTCGCCTCCAGCAGGGCCAGAAAGGCCTCCGGGGGTGCCCGGGCTTAGCCTCCTCCTGTGGTGCCCGGGCTTAGCCTCCTCCTGCCTCGGCCTGCTCTCTGGTAAAACTCCACATGGTCTGTGCCGATAGAGGGGAGCCGGACTGCCGGATGCCAGGCAGAAGAGGGCGCAGCTCCCGGGGGACAGCCTCCTGGGGCCACCACGGAGGATCCCCGACCCTGAGGCACGGCCACTTTTGTTTTCCAGACCCCCGTTCTCAAAACTGGAAGATTCCTTCGAAGCACTTTCCCTGTACCTGGGAGAGCTGGGCATCCCCCTGCCCTCGGAGCTGGAGGAGCTGGACCACGAGGTGAGCGTGCAGTACGGCCTGAACCGAGACTCCCTCTCCTAAGCTCCCCCGGCCGCCGGCTGGGGGCCCAGAGCAGATGGCGCCCCGGCCCCGTGCAGGGCACGGCGGGCACAGCACTGCCCGTCCCGGGGTGGACCCGGCCCCCGCGTGGCCCAGCTGAGGTTTCCTGCGGATCCAGAGCGCCTTAAACGTGCCCAACACTACTGCTCGGAGACACATCTCTGGGGCACGCAGGGGGCCCTCGCCGTCTCCAAACTCAACCCTCAAGTGCAAACTGTGAAGAAAGGCCCGTGGGAGAGCCCGGGACTTGTGGGAACCGCTTCTGGGACCGAGAAGCCTGCCGCCGCCTCCAGGGCCTCCCAGCTGCCCCTTGGGAGTCCCGGCCTGGGCCTGTCAGTGCCTCTGCTGGGGAGGACGTGTGGGAGAGAGCACGGCAAGCCATGGCACTGCCCTGCCCGTGCCTCCCCTCCAGGGACCTCTCGGATTGGGGGAAGGACTTCTCTCTGCTAGAATACCCAGGCCTCCCCCTGCCATGGCCCCTTCCCCAGGGCAGGCTGTGCCTTGTGGCATGGGTGCCTGGCGGGGCCCGCCACTAGCAGGCCTGGGAGACCCGAGCCCGGGTGGACACCTGTGGGTGAGCGCAGTGACTGCTGGGGACATGTTCTTCAGTGCCCAGGGTGGGTGAGCTTCTCTGCTGAGGGAGGAGACGTCCCCACCTGAAGCTCAGTGAGGGAAATGAGCCCCCTTAGGCAGGCCCACTCACCCTGGCCCGCCCCGGGGGACTCTGGCCAAGGCTGCTGCAGCTGGATTCCCTTCTGGGGCGAACCTGCAGGCAGACACCTTCCCAAACAGCCGGGGGACCGGGGCTGGGGCCACTGAGATGGGGCTCGGGGGAGGGGAGGCTGTCCGTATTCCTGCGTCAGCTCCGCCATCAGAAACGTTTGTGGTCATCGGCCTGTGGACCTGGCCGCCGCGTCGCTCGGCTAAAGTTTACTTTTCTTTTAACGAGCCGGGGATCGGCTGGAGGCCCCCAGGGACTCCTGGGGGCAGGATGTGGTGGGCCGGGGAGGAGGGTCGTGGGAAAGTCACTCAGGTGGGAGAGGAGACTGCACTGCGCTCTCCCCGGAGAGCAGGAAGGGTTCTTTGGGCAGCTGGGGAGGGACAGCCCTGCCCGGCCTGGGGTTGACTTGGGTAAATAAAGCAAGAAATGGAGTTGAAGGAGCCAGTGAATGTTACTTGGGCTGTGGGGTCAAAAAGACATCCCAGATACACTCTCCCTGTTGGAAATGGCTCCAGTTGGGCAAGAGGCAGCATGGCGCCAGGGAGCCCCAAGGCCCCCAACTTCTGCCGGAGTGCGGCCTCTAGGAAGCTAACAGGAGTTTGGGTCATATGGTCTGCAAAGAACAGCCCTGCCAGCCCCTGCTCTAAGGCCCCTCCCAGCCCTGACACCCCCGTTCTAAGACCCCTCCCAATGTTAACATGCTATGGCGGCCACTTGTGGAATGGAAGGAAGCCCCCCCTCAAAGGCCGCCTCTAAGCCTTTTCTCGGCCGCCGTTCTGTTGTGGCCTTGGGGGGGGCTCAGCCCCTAAGGGACTCAAGTCACAAAACACCGGCCTCGGTGCCAGGGTGGCCGTGAGGACCCGAGACTTCAGTAAAGCTCTTCACACAAAGCTGGCGCTCAGCAGATGCTTGTTCCCCTTTCTCGGCCTCCACAAGCCTGGGCTCCCTGGGATCTCCTCGGGAGAACAGTAGGGCCCGAGGCCCTCAGTCTAGGGAGGGAGGCTCTGAATTCAGGACCTTATTTCTCTAGCCCCTCTCTGGGTGCCTTCGGCCCAGACTCCAGGCCTGCCTTGGGGGGAGCCCTGGCTAGAGGCGAGATGCCCCCGGAGCCCTGAGCAGAACTGGCTCCCTTCTGTGCCCCAGGCACTCTCTAGGTGACTTGTGTTTGTGGCGGGCAGAGCTCGGGCACCGGCTGTCCCTGCATGGCACCCCTCGGGTACAGCCACAGCCGAGCCTGGGAGGTCACCGAGAGCTGCCTCCCAAGGACGAGTTCACTGGGACAGAGCGGGGGGAGGTGGGCCAAGGATACACACAAGTGAGTTTTGTCCTTTTTAATGTGTTTTTTACCCAGTAGAATCCAGAGTGGCTTCCTGCCTCCATGTGCAGGTGTTAGAGTGAGGTATATAAAACAGGAAAATGGGTACAGCAACAAAAAGTTAGAACCAGTAACATGGTGGCCCCCTCTCGGGCAGCTGGGAGGATGGACGCCAAGCCGGGCCCTTCCCCCGGAGCCACCCATGGCTCAAGGGCCGGTGCACCCCCACACCCCCGGGACTGCCAGGACTTGGGGAGCGGGTGAGCAGGTGCAGTTGGGGAAGTACCCCCTTCCTAAGGCCTTGTGAGGAGCAGTGAGAGGCGGACCCCGTGGGAGCAGGGTGGCTGGCGGCCCCCATCCAGCACAGCCGTGGGCCAGCAGAGGCCGACAGAGGGAAGAAGCCTGTGCTGTGAGCCCTCGTCCTCGTTACCCCGGAGCTTCTGCAGGAGCCTCCTGGGAGACGCCTGGAGGATCCAGCCCCGACATCATTCACCGACGACATTTCCGGGTCCTTGGACAGTTGTGCACCCTAAAATATCATCCCTTGTTCCCCGTCATCCTCCCCATTTAGAGCTTCTGGCTCCAACCCCCTGTGCTGGCCTAAGGCACCTGTGCCCAGTCCTCGGTCTACACGGAACGGTCAGTCATTCACTTTTCTTGTTCCTGGGACAAGGGCTGGCTGCAGCCCCCCTGGACTCGTCCCAAGCTCCCTGCGTTTCTAGCTCTCCTGGCCGTGTCTCAAGTGCAAAAACTAGTTCATGGCTCCAAAGGGCCACAAACACAACTGGGAGGCCGCCCGCCATCGCCCCCAGCCCACCCTGCCTCGAAGCTCCCGTTTTTCCTGAAAGATAAAAGGTAACAGTCCCTATGTGCCATGCACCCCCCAGAGGCGGGGACGGGGGGAAGCCGTGGCCGTGTGGAATTGGAGCGCAGAGGGAAGACGTGGCACTGGTCCCCGTCCCTGTCGGAGTTCCGTGGGAAGCCCCTGCAGAAGCTGCTGCCAGTTAGCTCCGTCGGGCACGGTCCTGCCCTAAGGGATGGAGACCCGAGCACAGGAGCGGGGCCCTCTGTCTCTGGAATTTGCCCAAAAAACACCCTAACAGAAGACGAGGGTCCCTCCCCGCTCTGGGAAGGGGGCTGGCCCAGGACGGCGGTGACGGTGAGGTCTCCTGGCCCCTAGCCCCCAGCTCAGGCCCCCGGCGTGCCAGCCTGGCCCATGAGGGGAGCGTTGCCATCCTTGACGTCCTCCCCGGGAGTCCGGTGGACGTGAATCACGATGGTTTTCTCGTCCACCATCTCACACGCAGGGTTCATGAAGGCGGACAGGGGCAGGGTGATCCGCTGCATCTCCCGCTCGTAGGTTTTCTGTTCCCGGTGCTCTTTGAAGTCCTTGCCCCTGGCGGAGAGAGTGAGAATGGGGGATATTGAGCCAGAGCTCCCACGTAAATGCCTCCTTTTGCTTCTTATCTCAAGCATCAGGGAGACGGCACATGGGCCTTGGCGGGCACGCCGGTCAGCTCGGCTCCCCAGACGGGACCGGGGGTGGCAGTGCCTGGGACACACACGGCCCACGATCCCCAGCCTCCGGCTCCAAACGTGATTCACTGAGCTACCTCTGGGGCTGCCCCAAGCCACCAGCGAGGAGTGTCGGTCATTGACCTCGCGCTCTCATGGCCAGCAAATGGGACCTTAAGGCCATGTCTCTGTCCCTGTCCCTGTCTCACTGCCTCTATTTCTCTCACTTTTTTCTCTATCTCTCTATCTCTGTCTTTCTGTCTCTGTCTCTCACACATACACACCCTCAGTGAGTTCCATCAGCCCCCTGTTACCTCCAACATTAATCCCTCTGCCATTTAACCTGGTCCCCCCCCCCTCCAGCTTCATTACACTTTGCTCCCCCCCCCCTTGCAGGGCACTAGCCCAGTGACATCCCCATCTCCCATTCTGGCACCTATGTCCCTGCATCTCCCCCGAGCCCTGCCCCTGCTTGGGAACCTCGCCCCCCCTTCCCTCTGGGGTTTCCGTCACCATCTCAGTGTGGCTCCTGATTCCTGACCCGCTCCCTCGTTAGAAGCAGGGACCCCCCTCAGCCCTTAGCTCAGCGCTTGACACATAGAAGATGTTTAATAAGTGGTTGAGTGGAAGAGAAAGAGGAGCAAGTGTCGACTCTGGCTGCTGACGTGATCCTGGGCAATTCTCAGTCTCCCTGTGCCTCAGTTTCCCTTGCTGGAAGAAGAGAGTTGGACCAGCTGGCCTCTGCCCGCTCTTCCAGACCCAGAGCTGGGCTGCTTATAGGGAAGGATCTCTCCGTTTCCTCTTGTTCTAAGTCCCTCCATTTTGCTTGGCCTCCTCCCACACCAAGTTCTTGGGAAGAGAATGTACTGGCCCCGGCCTCATGGTGACTCCCATGACTCCCAGAGGATCCAGGCCTTTCCTCTCAGGATCAGGGCCTTTCCTCGGACCCACGGCCATCTGTGGGCTGTGGCTGGAAGCCCCCCCCCCCCCCGCCCCGGCTTCTCCCTCCCTCCCTCTTGCCGTGGGAGCAGCCGGCCTTCTCTCCCGTCAGGTTGTCCTTCGCTCTAGTAATGTCTGTAACTGCTCAGGCTGGTCTGGCTTTTATGGACTAGCTCCCCCGAGTCTGACAGCCCCCCCGCCGCGGGCCTGACAACTGGGTTCCTTATTCCCCCACCCCCCACCCATGGACCTGACAACTGGGTTGCTTAGCATCCACAGAGAAGCGAAGCCCTCCAACCACGGTAACCCGTCCCAAGAGATGCCCGGGGAGACCCCACCTGGGACGAGCCGGAGTCTGGAGTGGGGCTCACGGGGCCACGTTTGGATCCTGTGCCGGCCATTTCTAGCTGTGTGGCCTTCACTTTCCTGGGCCTCAGTTTCCCCTTTTATAAGAGGAGGGGCCTGGACTCAGAGGCCTCCGAGTTTCCTTCCAGACCTGGGATCTCAGCGGCCATAAGGGCTCTGGGGACTCAGGGAACGTCTTACACACCAGGACACAAAGGCGCAGGCCGTCTCCCCCACGTGGGGCTGTGCCACAAGCTCCACAAGGCTCCCGCAGAAGGGGCGGCGGGCCACCGCGGGTATGGGCAGAGGTGAGATTCGCACCCGAGTCTTGTGTCTAGTTTCCTCTCCCCTACCCCAGGCCGCCTGCCTCACTTTGGGCAAAAGGCCCAGACTAAGCCTCCGGGAACAGCCCCTGCCCGGCTCCTGCTCACGGCGGCTCCGGCAGGAACAGCAGAAGGGACACCGAGCAAATGCCGGTGCAGAACCGTCCCCCTGCTAAGTTCCGGGTGCCCGCCCCTGCCTGTCCTCCTAACAGGAGGCAGGTCCCGCCCCCTCCCGAGACATGGAAGCTGGCCGGGGATGCCCAGGGTGGGGGGCAGCCCTGGGGGGCAAAGCTCTCCCGGGCTGGGACTCCTCTCCACGACGGCCCCTCCACTCCCAGCCCGGCCAGCTCCATTTCAGAGGGGGAAACTGAGGCATGGCACGCAAACAGCAGGGCTGGGAGCCCCTTTCTCCCGGCCTGGCTGAGGGGACAACAAAAGTCCCTTGTTGGGGCCAGGAAGAACAAATCCTGTATTCACTGAGTCTCCCCTCCTTTCCTGGGGCGGGGGAGGCGTAAGCTTACACGCTTTCCTTCCTTTTATCAGCGAACAAGAGCTGCCCTGGAGCCCTGCCCAGCCCAAGGACGGGAGGGGGGGGGGGGAGGAGGAGGAGAGGGAGGCCTCCAGACACCAGAGCAGCCCCTGCTGCAGCCTCGGCCCCTCCAGGCCACCAGCTCCCACCCCCGGGCCCGGTGCCCAGCCCCCACAGCCCCCCATCACCCTTTCTTTCCCAGGGTCACCTCCTTTGCCTGCCCCCACCCTCCCGGCTAATGGAAAGCTCCGTCCCCCAGATCCTCAGTAACCTGACTCCTGCCTCACTGAGGGCCAGAAACAGGAGCCTGGCCGCAAACGGGCAGGGGGGACCCCGAGGGGGCCAACCCGCCGGCTCAGCGGGCACCCAGGCCGCAAACTGCCCTCGCTGCCTCTCCCCGGGCCGAAGAGGCCCAGAAAAAGCTCGCTCAGCCCACGTCGGCTTCTTCCAACGGCCCCGCGCCCACAGCCAGCATAGGGGGCTGAGCTGGACAAACCGAGTCTGGGGGAGCCGGGGCCGGGGGCCTGCCGCTGACTGGGGTGTGTCCCTCCCTGAGCCTCAGGCCCCCCTCCAAAACAAAGCTATTAGGCCAGATGTTCTTGCAACCCCGAAACAGTTGGACCCCAAGTGAACACGGCCAGTCAGGAAGACTGGAAACTCGGACAACGGAACCGAGACCGTAGCCAATGACGCTTCACTTCCACTGAGCCCTGACTGCTGGGGCCGGCTCATCGGCCGGTCCCTGACCAGGAACCCCGGTGTCCTGCTCCGGCTGGAGAAGCCCTCCAAGGGAGGAGCCCCGCCCCTTTGGGCAGCTCTGCCCCAGAAACCCCTGCTCCTGCCCTCCAACAGTCCCTCTCCCATGGCACAGGAACAGGACCTCCTAGTGCAGGGCCTTCGTGGGCTGGGAAAAGTTCCAAGAGGAACTTGGGTCTGATCTCTATTCTAGGCTCTCTGGGGCCCCACAGAGAGCGGCAAAATGGAGGCCGGCAGCCAGAAGGCCCAAGCCAGAGCCCTAAGCAGGGGCTGCTGCACACCTTCCCAGGCGGTCCACTGGGACCCCCCATCCCACTCCCTCGGGAAGACCTCAGAGTGAACAGACCAGCAGCCACATGTACGTTAATCCTCAGGTAGCAGAGCTCGGAGGCTTCAGTCCACATATAACCCAACAGCCTCGTTTTACAGAAACGTCCTCAAGGCCACACAGGGAGTAGCCAGCAGGACCATGCCATGAATCCGGACCCTCCGCCATCCGCCGCTCCGCCTGGGACGCGGGGGACCTGCCCAGGACACGGCGCTAAGACACTGACCTCTTGTAGACGTAGCCCAGGACGATGCCAGCGCCGATGGTGATGATGACCACCGTCATGGTGATTCCCAGCACGTAGCCTGCGAAGAGAGAGGGTGACCTTCCAGCGGCCCCCGGGGCAATCCCCAGAGAGGAAGGGGCCGGGGAAGCCCGGGAACGCCCAGAGGAGGATGGGCTTACCCAGCGTTCCGAGGTCTTTCTTCTCCGACATCATCCTCACTTTCTGGCTGACCCCAATCACGGGCTGCACGGCTGCCGACTCGCTGTTGGAGGGCAGAGAGTCTGCGACCTCGAACACTTCCCCGTCGGCCCCTTGCGGTCCCTGAGACGCCCCTGCAGCAGTGGTGAGGGGCAATGTTCCCTGAGTAGGGGTCCCTGCAGAGGGAAAAGGTAATTCTGGGCATCAGGAGGATGTCCCAAGCGACGGAGGCGCCATCCAATGCAGGGGAGCCAGTCACATGGGGGAAGGGCCCCCTCCAAAACCAGGGAGGGACAGCGGGCACCCAGAGTATCGCACCAAACCTCATGGGGGGAGATCTGGGTAGTCGTCGCCTCCTAGACTATCCACACGCACATGTGAGCAGGCTGCCCCGGGTAACACTGTGCAAGTCTGGAAGGACGCGCTCGGGAAGGTTTCTGGAGGACGTGGCGTAGCCAGTGCCCTGCATCTCGTGTCAGAGCTGGGCTCTGAGACCACAGCGCTAATGCCTTACCCAAGGACAACTACAGCTATGTGACCCTGGGCAAGCCTCAGTTTCCTCAACCCATAAAATGAGGATAATAATGGCTCCCCGGGTCCAGTGGGACGATGTCTACAAAGTGTTTTGCAAACCTTACCGTACTACCTGAACGTTAGCTATTATTAGTTAGTTCCCCTCACTTACTACCCAAGTGTAACGGCAGCCATTGCCAAGCGCCATTTTGTCTGGGGTCTCCTCGTTTGGGGGGGATCGTTACAGGCTCCCAGATTCCGTGCTTTTGCCCTTCTTTGTTTCTCTAGAACTTGGTCCCTGGCACATAGTAGGTGTGCATGTAGGGTGCTTGGCACATAGTAGGTGTGCATGCAGGGTACTTAAGAAATGCTATGGACTCATCCTCTGACGTGTCTGGATGAGTGATATCTGGCAGCAGGTTAGGACCAGGATTCAAATCCCGGCTTGGCCAAATACTGGCCGGGTGCTCCCGGGGCTGGACAACCATCCTGGGGCTCTGGGAAGTGAGTGGGTGGAGCCAGTGAGTCCATAACTCCATGCTCCCCCAGGTGCAAGCTCAGCCGGCCCCAGGCTGCCCCCCCTTCTAATGGCCGGGAAGGAATTGTCCCAGTTTGCCTCCCATGATCCTCTCGGTCTCATCTGGTCACAACGAGCTCTTGTCTATAGCTGCCACAGCCCCTCATTTACTTCTGGCAGCAGCCATCATGTCCAAGCCACAGCCCGTTCTGAGCAGGTTTTAATCAGACACCAGATTGTCCAACCGGAGGGGGGAGGGCGGGGGGCGCGAGGGTCACTTGCTGGGAGCAGGGGCCTGAGGACGCTGGACACTGGCTCACAGCACAGACTTTCGTCCTCTGCGTGCAGGAGCCCAACAAACTCCAACTGCCCCTGCAGGAGCCTCAGTCTCCCCAGAGGTGAAGTATTAGTTATATAAAGTGACCTCCCAGCCCCGACACTCCCTGTTCTAGGCCCCTCCCATCCCTGACACGCCCCGTCCCCAGACCCCTCCCAGCCCCTACATTCCCCGTCCCCAGGCCCCTCCCAGCCCTAACACGCCCCGCCCCCAGGCCCCTCCCAGCCCTAACACGCCCCGCCCCAGGCCCCTCCCAGCCCTAACACGCCCCGCCCCCAGGCCCCTCCCAGCCCCTACACTCCCTGTCCCCAGGCCCCTCCCAGCCCCGACACACCCCGCCCCCAGGCCCTCCCCATCCTTAGGCCCCTCCCAGCCCCTACACTCCCTGTCCCCAGGCCCCTCCCAGCCCTAACACGCCCCGCCCCAGGCCCCTCCCAGCCCTAACACGCCCCGCCCCCAGACCCCTCCCAGCCCCTACACTCCCTGTTCCCAGGCCCCTCCCAGCCCCAACACGCCCTGTCCCCAGGCCCCGCCCAACCCTGACACACCCCGCCCCCAGGCCCTCCCCATCCTTAGGCCCCTCCCAGCTCCGATCTCAGCAGGCTCCTAGAAGCCTGATCCTCATCCAGATTACGTCACTTTACCCTTTCTCACTTTTTCCTTCTCTGGCCTCAGTTTCCCAAGCTATGACAATGGTCGGTCTCGAGGGTCTCTGGGGACCCTCCAGCTCTAGATCTGGAATCCCAAGCTTGGGGTCCCCCCGGGCTGAGACCTCCCTTGCTCTTCCCTGCCTCAATGTCCCCCGTGCGTCCCAGACTCGCACAGGTTCTTTGAAAACACTTGTTTACCAGCAGCTAGCAGAGGATGAGCTCATGGGGAGTGGCCCCGACAGCCAATGGGCGGTCAGCACCAAAGCCCGGAGACAGCCGCGGCCAATGGCGAGGCGGAGAGGGCGGATCCCGAGGCGGGGTCAGGTAAGGGGCGGAGTCAGAGCCGGGCCAAAGGGAGGTTTAGGGGCGGGAAGGTTCTCTGGGGGAGGAGTTAGGGGCGGAACCAGATGCTCAGCCAATGGCGAGCGGCGGGGGGGAAGGAGGCGGTGCCGAGCGGCCTGGAGAGTGGTACCTGCGCACAGGACGGGCTCGCAGCGCCGCTTCTCGGGAGTTCCCGAGGAGCCCCTCACGTAGCACCAGGGCCCGGCTGCGTCCGAGTCCGGGTTCCGGCAGAAGCTGTGGTTCTCCATTGTGCTTCTCGGGCCCGGAGCCACATCTGTGGGGAGCGAGGGGGGAGGGGCGGTAAGAGCCGGGAGGGGCGGGACCGAGGAGCCAGACCCCGTCCCCTCCCTGTGCTTGGTGCGCCTCCCCACTCTGCTCCTTCAGCTCCCTCATCTCCTCCACATCTTCCCTCATTTCCCCCTTCACTTTCTTTAAATCCCCCCTTATCTCCTCCCTTCTCTCATCTGCCCCACCTCCTCCTTCATCTCACTCTCCTCCTCCCTTTTCTTCTCCCTCCTCCTTCACCTCCAGATTTGCCTCCCTCATCTCCACCTCCTCACTCCCTTTTCTCACTCACCCAAGTTCCTCATTCACTTCCTCCCTTAACTCTTCGCTCCTCACCTCTTCCCTCCCCTCCGGCTCTTCCCGCGATTCCTTCATCTCTTTGCTCTCCACCCACCCCCATATTCTTGGATGCTTCTCTCATTTCCTCTCCTCTCCTCGCTGCCACTGAGTCTCCTCCCTCCCCGGCTCATCTCCTCGCGCTCCGCTCCTGACGCCCCCAGTCATGCCCACCGCCCGCTCATCCCCCTGAAGGCGTCCATGCCCTCCGCTTGTGCACCCCCGCCCCTTCTCCCTGGGACCCTCCCTCCTCCTCCTCCCGCTCACCAGGGGCCAGGCGCTCTGCCCGC
Organism: Dasyurus viverrinus; assembly: GCA_020854095.1. Classification (NCBI taxonomy): domain Eukaryota; kingdom Metazoa; phylum Chordata; class Mammalia; order Dasyuromorphia; family Dasyuridae; genus Dasyurus; species Dasyurus viverrinus. The sequence goes on from CM036997.1 coordinate 704,796,522, forward strand.
TGCCCTTGCGCTTCCTGCCAGCTGAGGCAGAGCAGTCCGTCCGCAGAGAAGCCCTGGTCCGCCTTGTACAGGCGCCCCCGGTCCCAGAAGCAGCCTGTGAGGAAGAGGCAGGGCGGCTGCGGCTCCCAGGGGCTCAGACCGGTCGCTGCTGTAGCCCCGGGCCCATAGGCCTGGAAGCAGCAGGGCCGGGGGAGAGCCCCTCTCCCCGGTCAGAGCCGGGACTCGCCCGGTGCACTTGGGCCCCTCTCTGGGGTCCGTCTCCTCACCTGTGAAATGCACCGGACAATGGAAGGGCCCCGGGCGTTCTAAGCCTACTGTGCGCCTGTGGGCCGTATCTCAGCAGCCTACCCCCCCCCGCCCCCCCCCATATTGGTCGGTGGGCGAGCATCCAGCTCCCAACCCCCCTTCCCCCGCCCCCGCCCCCGCCCTGCCCCCAGTGCACGGGACAGAATTGTTCCAGTTATGTAAACTAGACGTGACTCGGGATTCCCCCCCCCCATCTAAAGCCTTCGGCTGGGCCCCCCCCTCCTAGAACGCAGCAGGAAATGAGAGAACATTCGGGGGAGCTCTGGGGCCGCTGCCCCCCGCCCCGCTCCCGGCCGTCAGCGGCGCCTCCAAGCGCTGCCCCCGCGAGCCCGCGGCTGCTCCCGCCGCCTTTGTCCCGCAGCGCAGGGCGGCCCGGGCCCCCGCTGTCCCGGCCGGAGCCGTCCGCGCTCCCCGCGGGCGACGGGCCGGCTGCCGGGGCAGCGGCGGAGCGCGGCGCTTCTGCCCCCCCGCCCGCGCCCTCCGCCCTCCCCCAACTCCCGGGAAGTTGCCGGGGCGAAGCGGGGCTCACCTCCCCGGGAGCCCGCGGCGGCGCCCAGGAGCGCGGCGCCCAGCAGCAGCGCGGGCCCCCAGGCCGGGGGCCGCCGGGCCGAGCCGGAGCGCATCCTCGGGCGCTGGGCGCCCCGGCCGCGGGTCCCAAGCGCCTGCCGCCCGCCGGCCACTGGCTGCGGCCGCTCCGAGGCTCGCCCGGCGGCTGCTGCTCCTGGTAAACAGCCTCCCCCCGGCCCGCGAGGGGAGGGCGTTTGCGGCGGCGGCGGCGGCGGCCGGCGGCTCCTGGGTCCTAAGGCGCGCGCGCTTCCCCAGCCCGCCCGGGGCGCAAGGAGGCCCACAGGTGCCGGCCCGCGCCCCTCCCCCAACGTCCTCGCCCCTCCCCCTCCCCGCCGGGATGCGCTCGGCCCGCTTCTGTCCGGGAAGTCCTCGGGCGCTGCGTCCCGTCCGCCCGCAGCCGGAGCCGGCAGGGGAGGGGGCGCTGCCCCGGTGCCCCGGCTCCCAGGACCCCCCTCCCCTCCCCCCGGCGCGCGGGGGGACCCCCGAGATCTGTCCCCGGCTCCGAAACCCTTCCGGCCCCCAGACCCGGGCCGTTCGGCTGGGTGGGGGAGGGGGCGCAGGGCCGGCCGGCGAGCGCACATTAAGCGCCTACTGTGTGCCGGCGCTGAGCCCGGGGGAGACGAAAAGACGCAGGCCCCGGGCCCCGCTCCCCGGGTAAAGGAGACGTCGGGAACCCCGTGGCGTTTGGGAGCCACAGTCCCGCGAGCGGGAGGGGATGCGAAGGGAGAAGGCGCAGGCGCTGGCCAGGGGAGAGGCTGGATCTCGGGGGCCGGGAGAAGCGGGAGGAGGAGAATTCCAGGCGGGGGGTACGGCCCGGACAAAGGCTCGGTGTCCGGAGAGGCGGCGCCAGCTGCCCCGGGGCCAGAGACTGCCAGGAGGGGCGGGCCGCGGGAGAAAGCCGGGAAAGGGGGAAGGGGGCGGCCGCCCGGGCGCCTGGTCTCTCCGGCAGAGACCTGGCCCAGTCCCCCTCCGGCTCCCGAGCCTGCCGGCCCGCGGGGATCACTCCCAGGTGGCTCTGCGCCGAGCTGCCCGCGGATGGTCCCCCCGAAGCCCCCTCCCCCCGGGTACTGGGAGCAGGGACTGTGAGGGACCTTTCTTTGTATCCCCAGCACCAAGGACAGCGCCGGACACCTGGAGGGGACTTAATAAATGCTTGCTGGGAGGTACATGCGAGGTGCTTAATAAATGCTTGCTGGGGGATACATGGAAGGTGCTTAATAAATGCTTGCTGGCAGACTGCACAGCCGTTTCAGTGATTGAGTATAGAGACAGCCCACGAGATAGCTCTAGGCTAATCTTAGGGGTCTCTTAATGTGTCTGGTTGGAACCTAGAGAAAAAAAAAGGGTCCTTGGCTGGTCTACACAGGAAACAAGGTGGCAACTGCCTCCCTCTGGCATCCTCCCAGCCTTCATACACACCGTGATTCCCGAGATCTCTGGGAAACTGGGTTTCCTGGGATCTGTCCCATAAACACTGTGATTCCAGCGATCTGGAATCCTCCCAGCCCTCATACACACCGTGATTCCCGAGATCTATCCCTGATTCTGGCATCATCCCATCTCCTAGATACTGTGATTCCAGGGATCTGGAATTCTCCCAATTTTATAGACATTATGATTCCTGGGATCTTCCCGATTCTGGAATCCTCCCAGCTCTCATAGACACTGTGATTCCCGGGATCTGCCCCTGATTCTTTCTAGTCCCTATAGATTCTGTGATTCCAGGGATCTGTCCTTGATTCTGGATTCCTCCTAGCCCCGTAGGTTCTGTAACTCCAGGGATCTGTCCCTGACTCTGGCATCCTCCCATCTCCTAGAGACACTGAGATTCCTGGGATCTGTCTCCTAGATACTATGATTCCAGGGATCTGGCATCCTCCCAGCCCTCATAAACACTGTGATTCCAAGGATCTGCTCCTGATTCTGGATTCTTTCTAGTCCCTATAGATCCTGTGATTCCAGGGATCTGTCCCTGATTCTGGCATCGTCCCCTCTCCTAGAGACTGGGATTCCTGAAATCTGTCCCCTGGATACTGTGATTCCAGGGATCTGACATCCTCCCACCCCTCACAGACACTGTGATTCCTGGGATCTGTCCTTGATTCTGAAATCTTCCCAGTCCTCATAGACACAGTGATTCCAGGGATCTGTCTGATTCTGGATTCCCCCTGTAGACCCTGTGAGTCCTGGGATCCGTCCCCGACTCCAGCATCTTCCCAGCCCCAGCTGTGATTCCCAGGACCGACATCTGTCTCTGCCTTTGGCCTTTGGGGGTCAAGCCTCTCGATTGGGGTCGAGCTCCCGGCCGGCCAATGGTTGGGCAAGCCGCCGAGCCCTCTTTCTCCCAGAGACAGAGTCGAGGTGACCCCAAACTACCTTGTGACCCGAGCTAGAAGAGAGCGAGCAGGGAATCCCTCCTCCCGTCCCCGGGCCGCCCGGCTTCCACTTGCATGCTGTAATTGAAGAGGAATGAAAAACAATATCGATCGAGTGATTCCCCCAAGACCTCATGCAGGCAGGAAGGGAACGCAAATGGAAACCCGAATCCCTTGAAGTAAGTTTGCACTCTCTACAAAGAATCATGGGACCTTATAAGACCTCTAATTATAGAACTGGAGAGCAGAAAGGACCTGACCGATGGCGTAGCCCAACCCCAGGAGGAGGAGGGATGGTCGGAGAGGAGACCTCTGATACAAGGCTAAATTATCGGAATTCTCAGAGCTTTCCTACTCACCATCTACGGGACTTTTGGGCAAATTGTTTAATCTTTTTTAACCTTGCTTTTTTTTCCACTGTAAAATGGGAATGTTAACTGTATGATCCCCAAGATCTTCCAGCCAGGAGAGTGCTGGAATTATTGAGGCTGTGAGAGTCGATTGTTAAATGTGAGAGCTGATTGTTAAATTTTCAATATGAGCCTTTTAGCGCTCAGAAATTGGCAAACCATCAGGGCTTGATTTATATTTTTGCTAATCGATTAGACTTAAGAAAGTGATGGAGAAAATGTTAAGAAAGCTAGTCAACATAAATGAGTCAGACATCCATTCCCCTCCACCCCATCCCAAGAGCTTGTTGTTAAACATTCCCCCCCCACCCCATCCCAAGAGCTTGTTGTTAAACATTTGCTGACACACTCCTAATTGAGCTCTAAAAAGATGAAATTATTTTTTTGGGAGGGGAGCATTTAGGAAAGCACACTTTTGTGTGTTCCTGTTAGAAATGGCAACACCATCTTCTCGATGGTCCCAACAAGATGCTAGTCCTGTCCTCTGGCCATGTTGCCACTAATTGCTTCTGAGTCTCTGCAGTAGATCCTGCAGGAAGTGAAAAACGCTTCCCTTCCTGAAGAAGGCCGGCCATGCTCCATGTACTCCAAGGGGACGAGTCGGGGATCTTTTACTTGCTGTATGTTCTGTCTGGCTCGGAACCCTGCCCGACACGGTGCTCTAACAAGTGTTTGTTGGCTGCCCAGAGCTGGGCTTGTGGTTTCAGCCACTGGGGAACTCCCAGCTGAGGAACTCCCTCTCTCAGTGCAGATCAGCCCCTGCTTTAATGTAGAGATTTGCCTAGAGGTGTTAAAGTGATTCCACAAGGGAAACACCCCTGGATGGGTTACACTCGAACCCAGGCCCTCCGGATTCTCAGCCCAACTCACTCTCTAACCACCAGAGCGCACTGCCCCTGCTGTCTGAATCACGGGGCCATCTCTCTACCTCGGGGGCTGAGAAAGTAGAATGAACCGTTTTGAGTTTCAAAGACCCTTGGGTGGTGAAGATGCTCCTGCGAGGTCCCGACTTGGCGCAACTGAGCTGGGTCCACACTAGAGGGCTAATAATTCTTATATCTTGAAGTTTTGCAAATATTCTCCCACGTGATCCTCACAATCCTGGGCGGTCGGTGCTATTATTATTACTACTATTATTATTATTTTATAGAAATAGGCTTAGATAAGTGACCTGCCCAGGGTCATACAGCTAATAAATGCTCAGGCCTTCCTGGTTTCTGGCCCAGCACTCCATCCACAACCCAGCATCCTTTGGGGTGAGGTGCCAAGGTTATAAAGACTAATAAGGAAGTCACAGACTTGCCCTGCTCTCAAAAAGCTTCTGTGTGAGAAGGGGAGATAAGACAGAGATAAGAGTCCTCTGATCTTCCAGCTGGGAGTGCCAGCTCTGTGCCCCCCCCCACCTAAGATTATGTGGCCACCGGGATCATCTCAATGATCTAAAGCTAAATCAGCTAAAAATCTAAATAAATCCCAAACCACACAGCCCGAGGGTGACGTCAATAAATATAACCCGAGCTTTCACCCCCCTCTGCAGAGCCAAAGGCACATTAGCTGCCAGCCTGGGCCCCGGGAGGGCCCTCCAACAGCTGGGGGCTGGGGGCACAAAGTCCCCCGGGAAGGGAAGCGGCTTCCCCGACCGCCCTTCGCTTACACCCCCAAGCTTAGATTCTTCCCCCCAGAACCCATGAGTGACCGATTGAGCCCCTTACTGGGGGGAGGTGAGCTTCCAGCTCCAAGCCCCGCCTGAGGAAGACAGTTAAGGAGTGTCCAGTGCAGGGCTCCCCATCTTTGGGAAGATGGTGTTTCGGTCCCCGTTGGCAGCCGGGGCAGCCCGTGGGCCCCTTCTCAGAATCATGTTTTCGGATACACAAAATCAAATGCACCCGATGTTCATGACAATAAAAATGTAGGGTTTTTTCCGGGACCCCCGGAAATTTCTCCATGGAGCTCTTGTGGAAAGGGTGAGGCTCCAGGGGACCCCAGGCTAAGAACCCTGCTCCAGAACGCTGAGAAAACATCGACAAGTGGTGGGGAAGTCTCCCTCACCTCCTTGAAGAGGCCTCTGAGCTTTTTCAGAAGCTCCATTGTGTACCCACGGCACTGCCCCCACTCCTCCACCGATCCGGAGCCAGGTTCCCAGCATGCACAAGGTCTCTTGGTTAGAAGCTGGGAACAAGAGCTCCAGAGAAGGCTTTGGGTAGGGAAGCATCTGCCTGGAAATCTGGGGAGGGTTTCAGCAGGTGAGGATGGGGATCAGACTCCAGCTCACTCCCCGCGTCCTCCCCGACAGAAACACGGAGCAAGTTTGGAGCAGTTCAATGTGACGGGAACACAGAGTCCAGGAGGGAAGGAGTAGGAGATAAGGCTGAAAAAGCAAATTCAGGCCAAATTGTGGAGGGCTTGGGATACAAAAAAGCATTCCCCTTATTCTTTTGGCAGCTTTGGGGAGCGGCTGAATGCTCTTTAGCAGATCTCTGTTTTGGGGAGAGTTCTTGGGCAGGGACGGTACAAATCCGAGAGCACCGAAAGGCCAAGGACGAGTTTGGAGACTTGTCTGGTCCAAGTGAGTGGCTGTAGCATGAATGTAAATAGGGTATGGGTCTGAGAGAAATTCTAGGCAGTAGAATGGATTGGAGATGGCAGCAGATTGGATGATGGGGACCAGGAAGGAGACGGCGAACCTTCTTATACATGATATCGTCTGCCCCATTAGACTTGAGAGTTCCGGGGGCCATTTTCTGCCTGTTTTTGTATGTCCAGAGCTCAGCCCAGGACCTGGCACATAATAGCTGAAACTGCTTGTTGACTGACTCTCTATGGGGTGGATGAAGTGAAATCCTGCCTCGGATACTTCTCAGCGGTGCAGCCATGGACAAATTTCATCTAACCCTCAGTTTCCTCGTCTGTAAAATGGGGGTAATATTTGTACCTTCCTCTTATGCAAAATGCTTTGCAAAACTTAAATCCCCATGGAAGAGTTACCTCTTAGCAATAAATATTCTCACCTGGTCATGAAGTCGTCCTGCCGGCGCTAGATTAGTTAGTTTACATGTTTTTTCCCAGCAGAGCGGCCAGATCTGGGCTGATCTGGCTGCCTCCTCACCTGCTTCCAGAAAGGCCTGCGTTGCTATAAACAAGATGACTGAGTAGGGAGCCTGTGGGAGAGTGAACGGGGAGCTTCTGGAGGGTTCTTGTTCGGGTCCAGGATCTAGTCTGGAGATTCTGCCGTAGGTTTTTTGGAGTTTGGAGTTGCTTCTGATCATTCTTCGGAAAGTTTTATACCATAAAGAGTACAGTCTTTAGTTTGTAAACTCATTGAGGCAAGGACTCTTTTTGTTTTTATTAAATGTATCCCCAACACAGACACTAAATGTTTATTGGGTTACATTGCATCCATTTAGGGCACGTTCGTTGGGCAAGAGTCTCCCAGATGTTTTTTGTTTTGTTTTGCTTTTTCCTGAGACACTCTGAGTTAAGTGACTTGCCCAGGGCCACACAGCCAGGAAACGTTAAGTGTCTGAGGCTCGATTTGAACCAGCGCTGGTTCGCTATCACTATAGCGCCACCCAGCTGCCCCTTCTTGGCCCTTTTTTAGGGCAACACCTTCCCTCTTCAGATTCCTGTCTGGGTCCAGCTTTAGCCAGAAGGCATTTTTGCCTTCTCCAGCTTTTTTGCACCTTCTCCAGCTCTTGTTCACTTGTCACCAATGAAGCCCTTAGATATTATTGGTTAGTCATTTCGATCATGGCCAATCTTTGTGACCCGGAGTGCTTTGCCATTTTACAGATGAGGAAACTGAGACCACCAAGGTGAAGTGACTTGCCTACGGTCACCCAGTTAGCGTCTGAGGCTGGATTTGAACTCAGTTCTTCCCGACGCCTTGCCCAGTGCTCCAGGGGCCCGTTGTGCCACCCAGTTGTCCAGTCCTGAGCTGGGAAAGGGCTCTGCCCGCCAACGGGGAGCTCCGCCTGGAAATCCGTGAACAACAAGACCCGGTTAGGGGCATTCATCTCACCGGGAGCAGGCGTTCCTGGAGACTGGCAAAAGGGGAATTCTTTCCTGCTTAGTCATCTCTCCTTCCGTAATCAAGGTAGCATTCTTGCTTGGATTAAAGAACTCAATACCTTCAGTCACAGTCGGGTGATTTTAATTAAAAATTTACTCTTTGTCCCATTAAAAATTCGTCCAAGTTCACGTTTGTGGATCTCCTCCCTCCCGCCCGCCATCTTGTTCTGGGTTTTTCCCTCTAGGGCCAAGCAGAAGCACCGGGCCAGAGCTCCCAGTAGCTGAAGGCGGCTCTCTGTGCCCCTGAGTCTTCTCCAGGCTAAACGCCCTGTTCTGTCAACCAGTCCACATAGGTCACGATCTCGAGGGTCTCCCTTCTTCCCGAGGACCTTCCAGCGTGACAAAGACCTTCCTAACACAGTGTGGTGCTTAGAAGTGAATTGGATATTCCCTTTGGAGGCCAGGCTGATTTATGGGTTAGGGAAGAAAATGGCCAGCCCCTTCTCTAGGCCGTGACCCTCAGTCTCTCTGGATGCTCCCGGCTCCCATTAGCTTCTGGCTGCCCCCAGCTGACTTCTTTGAATTTATAGTCCATTAACCCCTTGCCCCCATTTTTCCCAGAACACCTTCTATCTAGCCACATCTTGTACTGGGGTGTTACTGCTTTTAGAATGTGTTTGCTCTTATTCAAGCATTTAATCCTAACTCTAATCCTTAGAAAAAAATCGAATAAAACTCAAGCAAGTGGCTCAGTGGAGGGAATCCAAGACTTGGAGGCAGAGAGGCCCCTCTTCCTGAGTTCAATCCAGCCTCAGATGTTTAGTAGCTGTGTGACTCTGGACGAGTCACTTAACCGTATCTTCCTCAGTTTCCTCATCTGCAAAATGGTCTGGAGAAGGAAATGGCCAACCACTCCAGCAGAGAAAACCCCAAATGGGGCCACAAAGAATCAGACAGAAATAAAACAACAAGACAACAGTAATCAACAGTCCGAGCTGTCGAGATCTTTTTGGATCCCGACTCTGTCATCTGGTGAATTCGATCTTCTTGCCTCTTTATATCCTCAGGTTCATGCCGAACTTGCCCCGGGAGCCTTCATTCGGGTTCTTGATGGAGACGATAAGTGGACAGCTCCGTGTGGCTTCCCTGGAGACCTGCCACGCCCACTCACTGACAACTCCGGGTTTGGCCCCGATCAGTTCTCCATCCACTCTCTTAGAGCCCTACCGAACTCTGAATTTGGAATTTTCTGTACTTTTGAATTTGAAATTTCTTCAAATAACCTTCATTAAAATGGCAGGAGACACTCGGGCAAAGATTGTGCTCAAATTATGTGCACAGAAGCCCTTGTTCTAAGTCCAGTAATTTGTCAAAAAAGGAAATGAACGCATCCACTATTGGTGGAATTGGGATGTGAGTCAACCATTAATGGAGCAATTTGGACCCACGTCCAAAAGGCTGTAAAACTCTCCAGACCCTTTGACTAGCAATACCACTCATAGATCCGTATCCAAAAAGAGACAAAAAACAAAGAGGAAAAGGATCGATATACACAAAGGTTTATAACAGCTCTTTTCTGGGGGCAAATGGATGGGATGCCCATCAATCATGGAATAGTGGAACAAATTATGGTATATGCATGTAATGGAATATTATTGTTCTATAAGAAATGATGGGGGCAGCTAGGTGGCTCAGTGGATAGAGCACCAGCCCTGAAGTCAGGAGGATCTGAGTTCAAATCTAACCTCAGACACTTAACACTTCCTGGCTGTGTGACCCTAGACAAGTCACTTAACCCCAATTGCCTCAACAAAAGAAAGAAAGAAAGAAAGAAAGAAGAAAAAAGAAAGAAAGAAAGAAAGAAAGAAAGAAAGAAAGAAAGAAAGAAGGAAAGAAAGAAAGAAAGAAAGAAAAGAAAGAAATGATAAGCACACTAATTTCAGAAAATCCTAGAAAGACTGACATGAGCTAATGCCAAGTGAAGTGAGCAGAACCAGGAATACAGTGTACAGGGCAACAGCAAAATTATCCAATGATCAACTATGACAGACTGGGTTCTCCTCTGAGGTTCAATGATCCAAGGAGATCCCAATAAACTCTAGATGGAAAATGCCATCTGCATCCAGACAGAGAAACTATGGAGACTGAATGTAAAGCACCACGTGCTAGGTTCACCTTCGTTTTTTTTTTTCCTTCTGATTTTTCCCTTTTGTTTTGATTTTTCTCTCCCAACATGCATCATATGGAGATATATTTTTTAAAATATTGTTTTCCAGGTAATTAGGGGGAAAAGAAACAATGAGCAGGGTGAATTCAGAAAAACCTGGAAGATACAGATGAACTGGTGCAGAACGAAGTGAGCAGAACCGGGAGGATATTGCGCACAGAAATAGCAACATTGTAATGATGCTCATCTGCAGAAGACTTCGCTATTCAGATCAACACAATGATCCAAGATTTAAAAAAAAAAGGGGGGGGGACCATGAGGGAAAAGACTTTTTCAAAGAGAAAACTAATGAATTCTGGGTACGGTTTTTTATATTTATATATTTTTATCTTTTCTTCCACTTTATTTTTCTTGCTTTTTTATTGCAGTAAAACTAATGTGGAAATATTTTGCACAACTTCATCTGTATAATGTGTATCATATCACTTGCCTTCTCAATGGGGGGGGTTTCAAAATTTTTAAAAATGAATGTTATAACATTTAACATGTATTGGTCAACCTGCCATCTGGGGGAGGGGGTGGGGAGAAGGAGGGGAAAAATTGGAACAAAAGGTTTGGCAATTGTCAATACTGAAAAATTACCCATGTATATCTTGTAAATAAAAAGCTATAAATAAAAAAAGGAAAAAAATGAATGTTATAACTAAATAATTATTTTTTTAAAGAAGGAAAAAAAAGTCTCCAGAGTATCCCTGGGCCCTCGCTGACAGGAGGGGTAAACTAAGTCAATATGCACACTAAGAACTTTGCAGGTTCCCATTGATGAAGTTTCAGTTGAGGACGGAGCTTAGTCCTTATTTTTGTGTCCTTCTCAAAATCACGTTTTTAAATGCAAAAAATAAACTACGTGGTCTTTCAAAGGAAACCGATTACTTTGAAAGAGTTATCAGAACTTGTTTTAAGTTCACGGTCTCTGAGTTGGGAGAAAGGAGAAGGCCAGGAGCCATGTGGAGGAGATCTGCAAAGGAGCACACGGAAAGACATGATTTTTAGTCCGGTGTGACAATGGTAACTCACCTTGATCCAGGACTGGGCCCAATTCAGGTCAAGCTAGCGTTTCAGCATCAAGACTAGAACAAAATGGAAGAACAAGAGAAGGCCACTACTCCACAACAGCATGGAAAGGAAGCTCAGAAAATACAGAGAATGGGTGGGTTGGTCATGTCTTGTAAATAAAAAGCTATAAAACAAAACAAAACAAAACAAAACAAAAACCCAACAATAGTGTCAGGCACTATGTTAAGAGCTTAACATAAGGGCCAGCCCCTTGATTCCTCACAGGAGAGTGTTTTTTCCACCTCGATGGAGAGTGAATCCCGCTGAGCCCCAGGTACTCCTGTACCGGACCCGTATGCACTTATGATGTCATTGGATCCATTCACTGGCTCTGAGGAAGTTGGGTAAATTTCCAGCTGCCCCAAGTTGTAATTAAAGGCAGATTAGTGGTGGACACACCCTTATGTGAGACTTTAAGAAGAGACCGGGTTATTAGAAGCTCTAAAATGGCAACTGCCATTTAGGTGCTGAAGGGAAAGAAATCAGCTCTCGAAGGCAAAGATGGCGATCCTAAAGAACTATTATTATTATTATTTTCTTTTTGCTGAGGCAATTGGGGTTAAGTGACTTGCCCAGGGTCACACAGCCAGGAAGTGTTGAGTATCTGAGATTTGAACTCAGGTCCTCCTGACTTCAGGGATTGTGTTCTAACCACTGCACTACCCAGCTGCCCCCTAAAAAGTTTTTTAAAAAGAATCAATATGACCCATCCCTAGAAGTAAAAACAGAAGGAAATCTCTGGCCTATGTATGATTACCATCTGGGTGGCAGTTTATACATTTTAGTTATGCATTTAATTTACATATGTTAGTTTATACATTTTGGTTCACAGAATTAATGAAAATCACAATTGAATGAAAAAGTAATTATTAAGCACCTACTGTATGCTAGGCACAGTCTTGGAGTTACAAAGGCAAAAATGAAACAGTTCCTCTGGGAACTTCAGTTATAAAGGGAAGTGGCAGCCAAGGAGCCAGGTGACATGGGAAGATCCAGAGATGGCGAGAAGAGAATCTTTTGCCCCTTTTTTGTGTCTCTAGCTCTTAACATAGTGCCTGACACTATTGTTGGGTTTTTGTTTTGTTTTGTTTTGTTTTGTAGCTTTTTATTTACAAGACATATGCATGGGTAATTTTTCAACATTGACCCTTGCAAAACCTTCTGTTCCAATTTTTCCCCTCCTCCCCTCCCCTCCCCCAGATGATAGTTACATGTTAAACACGTTAAAGTGTATGTTAAATCCAACATATGTATACATATTTATACAATGATCTCACTGCACAAGAAAAATCAGATCAAGAAGGGAAAAACTGAGAAAGAAAACAAAATGCAAGCGAACAACAGCAGAGAGAGTGAGGATGTTATGATGCTGACACACTTATTGCTGTTCAGTTGTTTTCAGGCACGTCCAACTCTTTGTGACCCCATTCCGGTCAGATAGCAGAGTAGTTTGCCATTGCCTTCCCCAGTTCCTTTTACACATGAGGAAACTGAGGCAAGTAGGGCTAAGTGACTTACCCAGTGTCCCACAACTAGTAAGTGTCTGAGGCCGGATTTGAACTCAGGTTTTCCTGATTAGGCCTAGGGCTCTAACCACTGCACCAGCTGGCTGTTAATCATCTTTTTTGATGAAATTTCAATAGAAATGATCCTGGGAAAAGTCATTAAAGTTCTATTACTTTCTTAAAGTAAACATTCTTTGGATGCTCGAGCAAGCGGCTAAAAAGACCTCTTTTTGTAATTGAATAAGAAGATTGGCTTGTGAGCTCGTTCTCTATAGACTGACTTATTGTTGCTATTATTCAAAACAACAAGGATTATAATCATCATCTTGGGAGACTACCGCACGATGCAGTGGCAAAGAAGGCTTAATGGAAAAAAATAAAAAAATAAAAAAAAAAGAAGGGTTAGTGAAGAAGCAGGTTTTGTTCTCCTCCGGGTCACTGAGATTCGACAGGGTAGAACCTGGACTGGGAACGGACAAACCTTATCAGAAGGAATAGGATGGGCCAAAGGGGGCGAGGTCAGGGAACTATACAGGAAATTAAGGGGGACACAATTTTGTTCTATCTTAAGCAGCCCCACACAATGAGAAGGAAAAACAGGCCGGCAGGGAGCTGGAGCTCCTCAGAACGTCATCTCTCCAGAAGCCACAAGGGAGCTGAGTTCTGAGCTCAAGCCCCCATGGGAGAGCCCGTTCCTCTGGTACGTGTGCAGTGGGATCGCCTGCCTGGCCTTCTACTTAATCCGTTTAAAAATGAGCCCATTTTCTACCTTCTCTCATTCCAGGGTGGAAAATTTGAATCAAAAACACTACATGTTAATCATAATGGCTCAGCCCCCATCCTAGGAAGATGCTTATCTCCTGCCCAGCCCCAGAAGCAGCCTGACTGACCTGAGGCTCCGAGGGGCTGCCACCCCCGCCCCTGCAGTTATTCTTTTGTCTCCCCAAAAGGAAAAAAGGAACTGTCTCATTGGTTCATTCTATCCAGACCCATCTGGATCACCAGGAACAATCTTATGGTTGGGGCTCCCTCTCCTATTTCCAACCTCCCTCTGTGCTCTCCCCACCGCAGCCTAGAGTCCCTACAGCCCCTGTGCAATTGCATTGCCCTTATTGGGTTTTTCCACACTAAGTTGGCCATGGCTCTGTGGAACAACCAGGAAAGAAAGACCCAAAGTCTCCCCTCCTCCTAAAATGGCTTCGGGAGCATCATGGCCCCCAGCAAGCCTCTGCTCTGTTCCTTTGGCCAAGTCCTTCCAGATCCGAAGCAGCCTCTTTGGCGCCCAGCAAACGCAATGGGGAACGTGCCAGCAGCTTGCCTCCAGCGGACCTGGTATCAACAAGTTATACTTGTGATAAAATCCGGGAACAAAGAGCATCTATGGCTCCTCATTTCCTCCAAGGTCAAGTACAAACTCCTCTCTTTGGCTCCCAAGCCTCTCTCCTTCTGGCTCCTTTCCAGACTTTTTTGCTCTAACTCCCTCCACTTCTCTGTCCGGCCAAATCAGCCTATTCACTGTCGCCCACCCCATCCTCTCTCTGGGTCTTTCTCCCCCATTCCTGGAACGGCCTCTCTCCTATCTCCAGCTTTCAGAATTTACGGCCTCCTTCAAAGTTGAGGTCATGGGCCACCTCCCACATGGAGTCTTTACTATCTCCTCACCATCCCACCTCCCCCAGCTATCTGCCTCCCTCCACCGAAGATGTGGCAGCTAAGTGGCACAGTGGAGAGAATGTCCAGTCTGGAGCTGGGAAGGCTCATCTTCCAGAGTGCAGACGTGGCTACAGACACTTCCCGGCTGTGTGACCCTGGGCAGGTCATGTCACCCTGTGTGCCTCAGTTTCCCCATCTGCAAAATGAGCTGGAGAAGGAAATGGCCAACCACTCTAGTGTCTCTGCCAAGAAAACTCAGTCTGAACAGCAATCATCTAAAATTACCTTCTAACGACTTTGGCTGTATGTTGTATTAATTTATATTTAATTTTATTTATTTATATTATACATAATATATAATAAATATATTTATATTTATAAATTATATGGCTTTTTCCAAAAGAGAGTAAGTCTTTGACGTTAGTATCTGTAACATTCCCTCCGGCTGCCCTTTCCTATTCTCTCCCCGATGGCCAGGGACACCCATGGGAGACCCTTTCTCTGCCAGCATCGGCCAGCAGCCCTCTCTCTTCCGTTAATGTTTTCTCTGTCGGGTCCGGATCCTTGTGGCTATAATCTATGGACCAGCATCCACTCCCCCTCCTCCCCAATTACTCAGTATCTCACTCTCAGGCTTCTTCTCTGCTCCTACCCCAGCCCGATCCCAATTTCTGAATTGTCTTAACTTCTAGGCCCTCTGTTACTGGTCTGTCTCTACCACATAAGGCCATCCCATTCCATAAGCATTGTTTAAGCACCTGCTGTTGCTGAGCCTGCATTAGGACCTGGGATCCCAATGCCTTTGCCCCTGGCTGCCCTCAGGAAGCTTACGGTCTCCTGGATAGCACAGGGGAGCGAGCACCGGAGTCGTGGTCAGGAAGACCTCAGTTCAAATATGACCTTAAATCAGACCCAGAGAGTAGATGGGTCCGTGTCTGCTGAGAAAGAGGCTTCAAGAAGAGCGCTTGGGTTTGTGCCGTTGAAAACTTCCATGACTCAAACAAAGGCACTGGAAGGTCACTTCTCAAATTTACAAGGGATGGAAAGTTAGAAAAATGGGTCCAATCTAATCAAGTAAAATTTAATAGGAATAAATGTAAAGCTTGACTCTCAGACTCAAAAATTCACCTTCAAAAGGAAAGATGGGAGAGATATGTTTATAAAATAGTTCATCTGAAAAAGATCTTGGGGCAATGATAGACCACAAGCTCAACGAAAGTCAATTCTTCCCCAACCAGTTCAACACTGCCATTGCTTCTGGACCAGGTATATGATTTGTCTCTCCCAAGGTTCCACTCATGACCCCTGTGACTTAGCAAACCCCCAACATTTCCCTGGCCATTAATCCTTAGTTAGTTGGCTCCGATGGCCGGGCTCGTATTCAGGAAGATCCAAGTTCAAATGTGGCTTTGGACATTTCCAAACCGTATGACTGAGAAAGTCACTTAATTTCTCTCATTTTCGTCACTTATAAAATGGGATTTATCTCCCAGAATCTTGATGAAGATCAAATGAGATATTATTTAATAAAGTACTTAACAGAGTGGCTGCCACATTAACTTAATAAATCTTTGTTTCCTTGGGTCCTTCCTTCCTTCCCTTCCTTTTCCTCCTTCTTCCTCCCTTTTTTTCCCTTTTCTCCCTCTCTTTCTCCATTCTTTCTCTCTCCCTCCCTTCCTTTTCCCTTTAATATAAGGTCCTCAAGGGATTGTTTTGCTTTTATGTTTGTATCCCCTTGCACTTAGCATAGTATTTGTTCAATTATTTTCAATCTTGTCCCACTTGTCCCCATTTGGAGTTTTCTTGGCAAAAGTATCAAAGTGATTCACGATTTTCTTCTCCAGTTCATTATGTAGATGAAGACACTGAGGAAAACAAGGTTAAGTGACTTATCCACAGTCATACTGCTAGTAAGTATCTCAGACTGGATTCGAATTCAGATCTTCCTAACGCCAGGTCTAGTACTCTATTCACTGAGCCACACAATAAGGGCTTAATAACCGCTTTTCATTCTTTTATTCATTTAATTGATGTAAAAAAAAAGTTAATATGATTCTAGGCTACATTGAGAGACACAGGAATTGGGAGCTGATAATCACACTGTACTCTCATTCGATCAGATAGAGTAATGAGCTCTTTTGGATGCCCTATTTTAGGACTGAATTACAGAGAGAAATAAACAGAAAAACTTGAATAGTTGGAGGTCTCAAAGTCTTTCTTTCAGACTTGGACAATTCTAATGAAAAAAGATAAATAAGAAAGAGGTAAGGATCGGAATAGAATTTTTAGAAAAGTTAGATTTGATAAATCTTTGATGATTTCTAGATAAAAATAGAAAGGAATATACAGATCTCATATTTGTAAGGAAACTTTTCAACATCAACCATATGGTTAATAAGGACATAAAGAACAAATAAACAAAATCAGAAAAGCCGAAATAGTAAACACATCCTTTATTGACCACAAGATACTAAAAATTACAATCAATAAAGGGCCTCTGAAGAAACTATTAAAACTGAAAATGGAATGTAAATGATTTCATCTTAAAAGAATTAGTGGATCAATTAATACAACATAGAAACAATAGATTAATCCTTCAGGGAAACTTTATATTACTAAATGCTTTCATTAACAGAGGAGCCAAAGCTCAAATCAATGAATTATGTACGCAACTAAATAAGCTACAAAAGCAACAAATCACAATAGCACAACTAAACCCCAAAATAGAAATATTTTAAATCAAATAGGAGATAAACCTTAATACACACACATAAAAAAATCTATTGAAATATAAGATAAAACTTTGTGCTTTGGGGGGGTAACTAATAAAATAGACAAATCATTAGCTAATCTGATGAAGGAGGCAGAGACAGTAAAAGAGAGAAAAAGACACACAGAAAGACAGAGAGAGAGAGAGAGAGAGAGAGAGAGAGACAGAGACAGAGAGAGAGAGAGAGAGACAGAGAGGACAGAGAGATCCAGTTGCCAGTATCTAAGATAGAAAATAAGAACTCACAACAAATGAAGAGGAAATTAAAAAAAAAAAAAGAATAGAAACTATTTTCCTGAATTATAGACCAGGAAAAATGTTAAAATTAAATGGAGGAATATTTACAAAAAATGTGAAATACTCAGATGATCAGGACAAGAAATGGAGAGTAAATAAACCAATCTCAGAAAAGAGAAATTGAATAAGCAATAAATCAACCCCCAAAGGAAAAACCCTAGAGCTAAATGGATTTAGAAGTAAATTATATCAAATATTCAAAGAATAATTCACTGAAATTTTGCACATACTGTTTGCAAGAAAAGCAAAGGAAAAGGGGGAATTTAGAACTCAAAACTTTAAAAAACAAATGTTGAAAACTTTTTACACGTAATTGGAAAGTAAAAAATTCGATTAAAAATTAGGGAAAGATGGCACCCTACCGAATTTCTTCTAGGAGACAATCTTGATACCTCAAATAGAGAGAGATAGCACAGAAAATAAAATCATAAGTCATTATTTCTAATAAATATCTACTAAAAATAATATAGCATAAAATATTAGCAGAAGTTTTGGCAGTAGATTACAGAGATTATAAACTATGACCAGGTGGAACTGATACCAGGAATGACATGTTGATCCAATATTAGGAAAATTATACATATATTAATTACAGAAACAACATCTAACACTTAGGAACCCGTGCTGGACCCACAGGGCTTGGGAGGTGCTACAGCCCTTCTTTTTCCAGTAAGGGGTCCTTTGATTCTGAAAATAGACATGAGATTTGGCCTGATCTCAGGCCTGAGGGATCCAGATTTCCCACTTCTCATCTTTCTTGTCTGGCTAATCCCCCCACCCTAGGATCCCAAGGGATATATTATTTAAAGCTTAGTTTCCTATCTAGGGTTTTCTCAAAAGGGGAGAGTTACAAATATCAATCAGGTTTGGGACAGGTATTTAATTCCTATCCATAGAAGGAATACTAAACACAGAGCAGTCACAAGCCCACATACGACAAGAATAAAGTTAAAATAAGATCTATTAACTAATCGCTACGGTTACGATCTGCTGGGATGCTGATACTTAAACCTCAATAGAACACAAAGCCATTTGCAAGACTGCTGAGTAGTATTCCCCATTTCACCCCAGTCCTGCAACTATCTAAACAGCTATCTATGGGTAAAATGAGACAAGTCTGGAGCAATCTTTTTGCTGCAATTGTTTTCTTCGATGAGGAAACTCCTCTTGTTGTGAGTCGCTTCAGGCCGTGGACCAAGGACCCCCGGAATGCTCAAGGTCACCTCCAAATCTGGACACATCCCCCTTGAGGTTGACTCTTGGTCACCTGCTGAGGAAAGGACACATCTCTCTGAAAATGCAGCCTCGGGGGTCCCCAGGCAAGCTTACCCAGGCTCAGCTCCCCCACCCCTGCCATGGGCAGTCAAGAGACAGTGTTGGCCACTTGGTCAGTTCAAGCAAAGAGACCAAGCCTGAAACCGGCTCTTCTTCGAACTGACCCCATGCCCCATCACGGACGCCATTTCATGGGCCCCGGGAGATCCAAGGGATCTCTTGGCTTTTACCACACCTACCAAACGCTGTGTCTTCCAGGGCTTGGTCACCACATGGTCGGAACGGCCAAAGGGTTTTTCATGTCCAGCGAATCCAGATGCTGAGCTGCACTGTCCCTGGAATCCATGGGGATTTTCAGAGAGTCTCTGGTCTCGCTCTCACTCTTAGTGGTCAATTCGACCTTCACTGTAAAGAAAAATAACAGGAATGTGTCAGTAGACAGGGAAGCTGCTTTTGACAGAATATATGGCGCTGCTTTAGGTTCAAGACCATGGAACTTGAATCCACGGGAATCAGGGGACCTTCTTGACTAGTGCACAGTCTGGGTCAAAAGCTCCCCATTCGTCAGAGTTGAATCTGTCAGTGATTCGCAAAGGAAAGGAAGAAAAAGGAGTTAAAGGTCCTGATGAATAAAGTGGAGAGGACAGAGAAGCCCCTGGGAGCAGAATTTGACAAACAGAGCTCTTCTCCATGGCCAGGCATCCCATTCCAGGCCATGAATGTCCCCAAAGCCCACATCCTTGGGATCTAGGTACCCCCTATGTGGCGATGGGGGAATCCCCTAGTCTCAGTCACTTCTTCTGTAACATGGGGGTAATAATACTCCCCACGTGAACCTGAAAGCACCTGCAGTTGTGACTGATGATTATTACTGGGGGAGGAGTGCTGTGTGTCAGGTGACGGTGAAAAGAGAGAAGAGATATTCTCAAATGCAACATGCAAAGAGAGACTGACGGGATTTGGTGCCCGACTGAACATAAGGGACAAAGGAGGGGGATGATTCAGGGATGAGTAACAGGAACGATGGCGTGATGGACAGAGACAGGGAGGACGGGGGAGGCAGAGAAGAATGAAATCATCCATCTTCCCAGGGCCTTAGTTATAAAGGAGGGGGTGGAACTGGAGGATTTGAGGGCTCTCCTGGCTCCAGACCTAGGATCCTACAAATGGGGCTTGGACATGTTGATTTTGGGATGAAGTTGGCACAGACGGAACAATGGGAAGGTTAGAGGGAAGGGAAACATGGCACAGGAAGAGCTCTGGGTGGGGAATCAGAAAGGAGCTGGGTGTGAATCCTACCCCTGATGCTTAATTGCCAAGTCACCCTGGCCAAATGACTGAAATAATGTCTGCAGCGCCAGCCTTGGGGAATCGTGAGGACTCGATGATAAAGTGCGGGAAGTGCTCTACAGCCCAAAAGTGCTCCGTAAATGGCAGCCGTTAAATAACTGCTGTTGTTCGGTCATGACTCCTTGGGGCTTTTCTTGGCAAAGGCAGTGGAGTACTGGCCACTTACTTCTTCCACTCACTTTACAGAGGAAGAAATGAGGCAAAGAAGGTAAGCTGATTCTCCAGGGCTTCCCCAGCTAGGAAAGGTCAGAGACTGATTTGAACTTGAAAGATGAGTCTTCCTGATTCCAGGCTGGACACTATCCACTGCGGCTCCACTTAGCCATCCCATCATAATAAATAGTGGTTAGCTTCTCCAGAGTGTTTTAAGATTTGCGACTTGCTTCACAAATAATATCTTATCTGATGCTCATAACAATCCTGGGAAAAAGGGGCTGTGACAGGGCCCATTTAAAGTTGAAGAAGAAACAAGCATTTATTAAGTACCTACCATGGGCCAGACACTGTGCAAAGGGCTTTACAATTATTATCTCATTTGAGTTTCTTAATGACCCTGGCAGATAGTAGGTATCTAAGGCAGGATTCAAACTTAGGTCTGGCACTCTAGCTTCATTATTATTATAGGATTTTATATAGAAATGTGTTTATATATTATAAATTATATAAATATATTATATCTAAAAGTTCCATAGAACTTTGACTCACGCATGTACCATATATATATCTAGGTGGTGCAATGGATAGAGCAGAGGGCTTGGAATCGGGAAGCTCCATCTTCATAAGTTCAAATCCAGCCTGAGATACTTATTAGCTGTGTGACTCTGAGCATGTCACTTCACCCTGTTTGACTCAGTTTCCTCATCTGTAAAATGAGCTAGAGAAGTAAGTGGCAAACCGCTTGGGTATCTTTGCCAAAATAATTGGGCAAGACTGAAAACTGAAAACAATGACAACATATCTGTAAGGGAGGAAGGGGACAGGCTGAGTAGGTCAATGGCCTTCATGGAGGTCGGATTCTAGATTGAGAAGGAGCAGAGTCATGAATGTGCTAGAGTCACTCAAACTGACCTTGTGAGAACTGATTGTTACATTTTCTCTGTGAATATTTTATAACTCAAATCTTAAAGCACTGGTTGGTTAAGAAAGTAATGGAAAAAGTGTTAAGAAACCAGTTTGAGCTTAAAAGTGTGTCAAAAGTGTGTTATAAGTGTGCATCCCTTTTCCCTGGAAAGCTGGTTGTTAAATATTTACCACTATACCATCTTGTATAGCATTTGGAATTATAAAGAATACCAGGGGCATATGAATCCCGTAAAATCCCAAGGGGTCATACAAGTAAGGTAGAGGTGAGCAGATTGCCCTCCATGCACAGGATGCAGTCCAGGCAGAAGAAGAAATAGTCAAATGAGCTATTGAGAGTCAATCAGACAGAACCCAAGACTCCAAAAGTGGGGCACAGGGAAGAGGAGTCAGATGGCATGAGTCTGCCAGGCCCACAGACTTTGGAGTCCAGGGGTTTGGGGACTGGCCAGGCAGAACTCAGAGACAGCTAAGGTTGGTCATGTGATAGGTGTGGAAAGAGGACAGTAGTAATGATGATGATTTTTTTTAAAGGAAAGACCACCAATGAAACATGTAAAAAACTACAAAGAAAGCAGGACTTTTAGAAGGGCACACAGACAAGCAGGGACTTGAAAGAAGTCAAGAGAGCCAGGAGATAAACATGAGGAAGGAGAGAATTCAAAGATAGGGTGTGTTGTTTGAGGAATGGCCAGGGGGCCAGTGATTGCAAAGTGCATGGTAGAGTGTGAGAAGACTTGAAAGGGGAAGGGCTAGATTATAAACAATCTGAATGCCAAACAGAAGATTTTATACTTGATCCTGCAGGCAATAGGGAGCCACTGGAGTTTATTGAGTAGGGGTGAGGTTGTCAGACCTGTGCTTTAGAAAGGTCATTTTGGCAGCAGAGTGAAGGATGGACTGGAGTGGGGAGCCTTGAGTCAGGCAGAGCCCCCACCAGTTCCACAATAGTCTAGGCAGGAGGTGATGAGGGTCCTGTTCCAGGGTGAGGCAGTGTCAGAGGGGGAGTGTAAGAAGAGATGCTGCAACAGATACTGAATGATAAATGTGGAAATATGTTTTAAAGAATTGCACACATTTAATCTCTATTGAATACTTGCTGTCTAGAGAAGGGACAAAGGGGGGGACAGAGGGAGAAAAATTTGGAAAACAAGGTTTTGCAAGGGTGAATGTTAAAAACTACCTTTGCATGTGTTTGGAAAAATAAAAAGCTAGTATTATTTATTGTTATTTATTATTTTCTTTTTGTTGGTACTGTGCCAAGTCATAGAAATTCAAACAGAAAAAAAGCAGCCTTATGCTCAAGGAGCTCATTTTAAGGGAATAATCACTATGATGGTTCCATAAAGCAAAATGTTTACTGGCAAGCTTAGTAATATTCAAACTAATAAACTTCCTAATAATGTCTCACATAAACTCAAATTGCTTTTAAAACTCAGAATTTATATTAAAAATATTTTTTTAAAAAAGAAAGCCTATAAAAAGATTCTGCAGAGGTGAAATGGACAAGAGATGTGAAATGGGCGTTTCAGAGGTGAAATTGAGTGATTCTGCAGAGGTGAAATGGACAAGGGATGCTGAGAGATGAAATGGACAAAGGATGTGAAATGGACAAAGATGTTGCAGAGATGAAATAGACAAGAGATGCTAAGAGAGGAAATGGACAAAAAGATGTGAAATGGACAAGAAATGCTGCAGAGGTGAAATTGAGGAGTGATTCTGCAGAGGTGAAATGGACAAGGGATGTGAAATGGACAAAAGAGGCTGCAGAGATGAAATAGACAAGAGATGCTAAGAGAGGAAATGGACAAAAAAAATGTGAAATGGACAAGAAATGCTACAGAGGTGAAATTGAGGAGTGATTCTGCAGAGGTGAAATGGACAAGGGATGTGAAATGGGCGTTTCAGAGGTGAAATTGAGTGATTCTGCAGAGGTGAAATGGACAAGGGATGCTGAGAGATGAAATGGACAAAGGATGTGAAATGGACAAAGATGTTGCAGAGATGAAATAGACAAGAGATGCTAAGAGGGGAAATGGACAAAAAGATGTGAAATGGACAAGAAATGCTACAGAGGTGAAATTGAGGAGTGATTCTGCAGAGGTGAAATGGACAAGGGATGTGAAATGGACAAAAGATGTTGCAGAGATGAAATAGACAAGAGATGCTAAGAGAGGAAATGGACAAAAAGATGTGAAATGGACAAGAAATGCTACAGAGGTGAAATTGAGGAGTGATTCTGCCGAGGTGAAATGGACAAGGGATGCTGAGAGATGAAATGGACAAGGGATGCGAAATGGGCAAAAGATGCTGCAGGGATAAAATCTACAGGCCTTGGTACCATATTGGATAGGGCGGGGGCGGCGGGGTGAGGAATCCAGATTGATTCCTAGGTTGGGAACCTGAGGGACTGGGAGGATTGTGCTGCTCTCTGTAATCATAGGGAAGGAGGGAGAGTTTTGTTTTGAATTTGAAAGAACATAAGTGCAGGCTCCCTCCTGTCCTTTGCTTGGGGCACAGGACTCAGCCCTAGGTCTTCCTGGATCACAGCTCTGTTTCTTACCCTGGTCCAGCTTTGGGTCAGAATGGCTCAGCTGCCCATATATCCTGCCCTTTTTGAACCTTAGGCCCCATCACTGGATCCAAGACCTCTTCCTTGCCTTGAGACCCAGGCCATTGGCAAACCTCAGTCCCAGCTAGATTCTCAACTCTGCCCCTGGAATTAGAGCCACGTGGCTTCTATGTCCATTCTGTTCTCTGCGCCAGACATTCTTTGCTCTGGAATAAAGTCACAATTCCTCTCCATCATCCACCCCCCCAATCCTGGAAGATCCTGCATGGTGGTGATCTCCTTGGTCCCTCCTTTCTCCACAGCTTGTAGGTCTCTACCAGTGTCTTTATATTGTTAGGCTAGAAAAATGATCCCAGTGAGATATCTCCTTCAATTTCTCTTCTCTTCCACCATCTTTGTTTATTTATACCAGAGAGCTGGGCTCTACTCTGCCACCTTTGCTAGTCTCTCTCTCTCTCTCTCTCTCTCTCTCTCTCTCTCTCTGTCTCTCTCTCTCTCTGTCTCTCTCTCTCTCTGTCTCTCTCTCTCTCTGTCTCTGTCTCTCTCTCTCTCTGTCTCTCTCTCTCTCTCTCTCTCTCTCTCTGTCTCTCTCTCTCTGTCTCTCTCTCTCTCTCTCTCTCTCTCTCTGTCTCTCTCTCTCTCTCTCTCTCTCTCTCTCTCTCTCTGTCTCTCTGTCTCTCTCTCTGACACTCAGAGGCTGTGTGACCCTGGGTAAATCACTTAACAGCTTTTAAGCCTGGAAGCTGCAGATGTTGATCAGGCCTGGCAGAGAACTTCCTCATTGGAATTTCTTCTTCCAAAGAAATCACATGTGTTCCTAAATAAATAAATTTCAATTTCCATTATGCACAGAGTTATAATTACTTGATTGGCTTCCATTTGAAAGCCAGCCCAGCTAAATCCAGGGAGGTTCATTAGCAAAAAAAGTTGGCCACGAGATGGGGAATTATGGTGACCACAGCAACTCTCTAAGAACACTTACTAAGATACAGAGGGGAGGGGATGAAGGTTAGCAAAGGAAATACTGGCACTGATGAGATAAAAGTCCTGAAAGTTAGTATAACCTTGGAATCAGCATTTTCAAACATGGACAGGGGTGAGGCTTCCACAGCTCCCCATCCTCCCTGGCGTGGGTGTTCGCTTCTACAAGGCAGATCACAATCCCTGGACCCTCTCATTTTAGCTCTCGGCCACGTCCTGTCATGAACACGCCGCAGGAAATCCATCCAGCAGGCCTTTGTTCTAGGTCCTCTGACATCTCACGGATACCAGCAGAAGGCATGGGCTGCCCATGCACTTACGCTTCCTTCAGACACATAGACAAGCCACTTAACTGCTTTTTGCCTCAGTTTCCTCATCTATAAAATGGAATAATAATAGCAGCTATTTGCTATTATTGTTGAGTATCAAATGAGATCATATATGTAAATCACCTTATAAATCTTAAAACATTGGCTATTATTATTATTATCCACTCTTGCCAAATGACCAGTCCACCATCTTGTCCAGTCATAAGTTTCTCTGATGCAATTCTTTGGGCCATGGCAAAGGATTATAGTTATGGCAAGGATCCTCGAGGCAAAGACGTCCAACCCTTCTACATCCTCATTTTATAAACGAGGAAACTGAACCTCAGAAGTTAAATAACTTGACTGGGCTCCCCCAGATATCTGAGGAAGGATTTTTAAAAAACACACACAACATTTCAGGCACTGTGCTAAACACTTTACAGTTTTCTCATTTGATCTTCACAACAACCCTGGGAGGCAGGTGCCCCATTGTACAGAGCGGGAGCCTCATGCCAGTGTCTAAGGCTGGATTTGAATTCAGGTCTTCTTGACCCCAAGGGCCTAGCCCTGCTGCCCAGGTTTCCTTAAATTGGTAACATATTAGTGATTATTCATGTCCACCATTTGCCTTTCCATTGTTCATTGGGAAAGCTTCACATCTTTCTATGAGCAAAATGGGAGCAGTTCAATTCCAGCTTAATAATGGTTTAATCAGATCACTGCTTCTGGGAAACAGGGAGGGAGGAGGGAATATCAGGAGAGCTCTGAAAATTCCTAAATGTCCCCCTGCTACCAGCCCCTTTTTCATCATTTTTTCCCCTTCTGCACCCCCCTTTACAACTTCCTGCTCTCCCACCAGCTTTCTCTACCTAACCCTCACAGGAGGTGACGTTAGAGGAATTTGGAAATGGAGACGATTTATTACCAACCAAATGCAGAAAAATATATTTTAAAACTCAGTTCTTTAAAGAATTCCCAACTATGGCATCAGAGGGGCCAAGAATGGACTCAAATGCGCATCTGCTTGGCAAGACCCCAAGTTATGGAAAGGAAAGTTATTGGCTTTTCTCTGATCTCCAGCATCGGCTCAGAAAATCCCGAGGCCGTTTCTACAGGCAATTTCTTTCTATATTTGTCATCGTTAATGGCTCTGTGGGAAATAAGCCATCAGAGATGAGTGTTTGCAAGCTCCCAGCAGCCGTGGTTGATTGTTCTGAGGTCAGAGGAAGACATTCTGCCCAAGTGCCACCAGCTGGTCCCCCAGAGCTAGCATGAAAACAGGCCTTCTTTCCTAACTCAAGAATTCTACGTCCAAGCCGACCTTTTGTCACCTTGATGATTCATCCAGTGTTCGGTAGCATCTTCCTATTCCTGAAAAGACTTTGACTTCGGCTGGCACGGGGCCTTTGGCTCCATCCTTGTCCTCTTGGTTATGAGGATTGAGATCTGGAGCCCAGGTACCAGTCCCCACACACTGTGTCCTGTTAGGTGTTTGTTTTCTGTTGTCTCCTTGGCTGGCCCAGAGTTCATGAGCAAATGAATCCAGTGTTTGGTTTAGGAGCTATTATGTGACGATGAGTTAGTCAGCAAACACTTATTAAAGCACCTGCTTTGCACCAGGCCCTGTCCTAAGTGCTAGAGATACAAACAAAGGCAAAAGACAATCCTGTTTTTCAAGTCAAAAATAACATTATTTGGGGTAGGGACTATTTTGTGACAATCAGTTATTCGGTTAACAGATGTTTTTTAAAGGACCTACTATGCTCCAGGAAGTGTATTAAGGATACAAAAGAAGGTAGAAGACAGTTCTCATTTTCAAAGCACCCAGTCTGATGGAGGAAATACTTTGTAAACAATGATGGACGTCGAAGGCAAAAAGTCTTCAAAAAAGAGTCTACCGAAAGACAATGGATTAGTATCGTTCTAGTTTCGGTTATTGGAATTTTGGCTCCCTCCCCTCTTACTTTTATGGGTAAATTATTACAAACTTTGGTTCAATTTAATAAATGTGTATAAAATGCCTATTAAGTACAAGGCAGTGTGCTTGGGCCTTGAAATACAAAGGCAGGGGAAAGCTAGGTGGCGCAGTGGACAAAGCACCAGCCCTGAAGTCAGGAGGACCTGAGTTCAAAGAGAGAGAGAGAAAAAGAGAGACAGACAGACAAAGGCAAAAGGAGCTGAAGAATCTTATGTTCTAAGCCATTCTCCAACTGATAAATGGTCAAAGGATATGAGTAGACAGTTTTCAGATGAAGAAATTAAAACCATTTCTAGTCATATGAAAACATGCTCTACATCACTACTAATCAGAGAAATTCAAATTAAGACGACTCTGAGGTACCATTACATACGTCTCAGATTGGATTAGATCACAACATAGTATTTTCATCTTGTTGTTGTTGTTTGCTTGCTTTTTTTCTTTCTAATTTTTTTATCTTATTTTTGTTGTGCAGCATAAATGTGGAAATGTGTATAGAGGAATTGCACGTGTTTAACATACATAGGATTCCTTGCTGTATAGGGGAAGGGGTGACGAAAAAGGAGGGAGAAAGGTTGGAAATCCAAGGTTTTGCAGAAGTAAATGTTGAAAACTATCTTTGTATTACATATTTTGAAAATAAAAAGCTATTACTTAAAAGTTTTATGTTCTAAAACAAGGAAATAAGTAAGTATACAAAGTACATACAAGATAATACTAGATAAACACACATATATATACAGTGTGTGAGTAGATAGATATATTCCCATAAACATATATATTCCTATTCATACATAATATATATGGTAATACAATATAGGATCAGACAGAAAAAGTAAATGATGACTGTTGGAGGGTATATGGCAAAACTGGAGCATTAATGAATTGTTGGTGTAGTTATGAACCGATTCAATCATACAATTTGGAACTACACCCAGAGGGCAAGCAAATTATGCCTACCCTTTGATCCAGTAATACCGATACTAGTTCTATATCCCAAGAGATTAAAGAAAAAGGAAAAGAACCTATTTATACAAAAATATTTACAACAGTTCTTTTTGAAATGGGAAAGAATTGGAAAATGGACACCCATCAATCGGGCAATGGTATGATATATTGTTGTGATAAAATATTATTTTGCTATTGGAAATGAGCAACAGGATAGTTTCAGAAAAACCTGGGAAGGCTTATATGAACTGATGAAGAGTGAAGAGTATACAGTGTACATAGTATCAGTAACACTGTATGATGATGAATTGTGAATGACTTAGCTCTTCTCAGCAATACCAAGATCCAAGGCAATTTAGAGGGATTCATGATTAAAAAAAACAATGCTTTTCACTTCTTTTTTTAAAAAATTAACTTGTTTAATTAAGCAATTTTTTCTTTATTTAATATTTTCCCCAATCTCATTCAAAAAAATTTTTTTACATTTGTTTTTTTAACATTTTTTGAGTTCTAGATTCTCTCCCTTATCCCTACCCATAGTTAAGAAATCACTTGTGAAGTTATACAAAACATTTCCATTAAGTCGTTATGAAAAAAAAAACCTAGATCTCCCACCCTAATGAAAATAAAAACTCTCAAGAAAAATTAAGTTGAAAGAGAGAGAGAGAAAGAGAGAGAGAGAGAGAGAGACAGAGACAGACAGAGAAAAAGAGAGAGAGACAGAGAGACAGACACAGAGAGAGAGAGACAGAGAGAGAGAGAAAGAGAGAGAGAAAGAGAGAGAGAGAGAGAGAGACAGAGACAGACAGAGAAAAAGAGAGAGAGACAGAGAGACAGACACAGAGAGAGAGAGACAGAGAGAGAGAGAAAGAGAGAGAGAAAGAGAGAGAGAGAGAGAGAGAGAGAGAGAGAGAGAGAGAGAGAGAGAGAGAGAGAGAGAGAGAGAGAGAAAGCGTTTCAATCTGTTTTCAGACACAATCAGTTCTTTTTCTGGGTGTGGATAGGATTTTTCATCGTACATCCTTCAGAGTAGTTGTGCATCATTGTACTACTGAGAATAGCAAAGTCATTCACTGCTGGTCATCCCAGAACATCGCTATTACTTTGCTACTTTGCATACAGTACATTTCCCTTTGTTTGAGTTCATGGAAGACTCCAGGTTTAATGCTTTCTATTTCTAGAGAAAGTACTGAGAGAGTCTGGATGCAGATTAAAGCATACAATTATTTTACTTTATTTTTCTTGGTGGGTTTTTTTTTTCCTTTTGATCTGTGTTTTCTTTCACAATATGGTTTTCCATGTAATTGAGAAAAATAAAATAAAAATAACTTTTAAAAAAGGTTTAAAAATTTCTGTGAAATTGATAAAAAGGATTTTTAGAAAGAGAAAAAAGACCATCATTCTCCAGGTCCCTATGATCATTCCTTGGCCATGTTTCTCCTTCCATTCATGCCTGTATCCAGGTAGCTTCTCTTCTGATTACTTTTATTTCTACATTATTCTTGCTAATATTATGATGAGAATGGTGATGATGGTGGTGTTTTTAGTGCTTTAGGAACCACAAAGAACTTGCCTGGATGAATATAGGAGACTTTTAAAAAATAGATTTTCATAGTGATCTTTTGTTTTTTATACCCTCTATGGAGTCTGGGTAGGAGTAAAACTAGCTAGGTGATTTCTAGATTTTTTGAAATTACACCTAATGTTATACTAAATATTTTTTGAATGGATAGCTGGGATTTAGCAATATTTCCTTAGGATTTACTTCCAAAAATGGGGTTATGAAGCCCCGGAATATTATGTTTATAATTTCGGCAGCATCCTTATTCTGTACTAAAGTTCACAGAGCAAGGTTTGTATTGGCTTAGAGCCGAATCGGGATTCTCAGAGGTTATGCTATCAGAATCCTATTATCTAGAACACTGTCAAAAAGGGACTTGACTATGTCCTTTGTTAATCATCAGGAAAACTGCCCAGCTAAGGCTCACAGGAGGTCCAGCGCATAGAGCTGAGAGTGGTATAAAGGAGGAAATAATGGGGAAGACGTCTGAGCATTATACAACTGCCACATCTTGGTGAGGGTCACCATTTTTTTCTGCTGAGTAGGAGTGAGACTGAGGGTATTGGCTAAAAGGGTGGGGGAGGGAGATCCTGGCTTGGAATAGCAGCTGAGGAGTGAGAGTGAATCAATAAGGGAGGCAAGCCATCTCTTCTCTGTTTTGTGTCCTTTCACCCACTCCATGGCTTCCCTAACTCTTAAGAGATGCGATTACTGACCTGGTCCAACCTCTCAGTTCAGCCAGCCCAATTACATCAATAAGAGTCGCCATTTAATAAAGTAGGATCACCGAGCACTTTTCATATATTATCTCAGAGATTGGTCAGGCAAATAGCATTTTCCCCATTTTACAAAGGAGCAAACCGAGCCCTTGTTAGGCTCTAGGTCATGCAGTATGGATGAGAAATGAGATTCTATGCAGTCCTCTCAGTTCCAGACCTAGGACTGTTTCTGCCCCTCCTCCCCAAACTGGGAACAACACGGAGGCTGCTCAGATCCTCGTTCCTGTCCAGCTGCTGAGATGGATCATCACCTCCCATGCCCAGAACCAAGTCCAGGAACAAGTCCCCTTTTGCACTTCCCTATTGTAGGTGGTCTTTGCTGCCTGTCTCCCTCAGCACTCCCCACTCCCAGGGACCATGTCCATGCTGAGGTCTATGAGCCTTTTCATTTCCTGTGGCCTCCCTGCTGAGGCTGGACCCCTGCAAGTCCTGTGAATCCTTCTTTTAAAAAAAAAAAATGAGTTCTTTTTTTTCTTGTCCACTTGATTGCCATCAAGAAGCCCAAACATTTCAATTTACACCAGAAAAATAAGGAAGTGGCCTCTGGACTGGACTCTAAAGGTCCCTTAGCCCAGTTCTCTCATTATACTGAGGAAGAAACTGAAACCCAGATGAAGGGAGTGGCAGATGCCAGGTCTTCCAAGCCAGGGGGTCAAACTCTGAGCCCAGTCGGCCTTTCAGGACCAGAAGGGCTCAGTGGGGCTCAGTCATCCAGCTCGGAGGCCTGGCAGATCTCTCTCAAGAGACCCAGGGAGCTGACATTCCTGCCTCCTGCATCTTCTCTGTGCCACTGGCTCTAACAGAGGGAATGAGAAGAGATTCCCAGGCCTCCTGGGAAAGCTGGTCTAAGTTCCTCCCCTTCCAGGAAATCGAGCTGACAATGTGATTCTTTACTTGGTTCCAATTCTCAATAGACCCAGGATCCTGGAGTGAAGAAGGGGCAGGGGGGGATGGTTAGTGCAGGGCCCTGTTTGCTATTGATCTCCTCAATTAATGTTAATTGACAGAATGATTAGCAGAATATCTCTTTGGCTCTAGTTCTCATTAGACAGATGATCTGGGGTGATGGTGGTTTAAGCAAAACTGTCCAGTCCGTGGCCCAGGACTCTGTTAGGTTTCTTTAATTAATGTTAATTGACAATGATTAGCAGAATGTCTTCCTATACATGGAGGAAATCCTTCAGCAAATCAAGTTTTATCTTAATCACTCCCATTATATTAGGCGCTTTACATAGATTATTTCATTTGATTTTCACAAGTTTCTGAAGTAGGTACTGTTATTATTAACCCCATTTCACAGATGAGAAAACTGATATAGGAAGGGGAGAATGACTTATCCAGAGTCACACAACTAGTAAGTGAGGCAGACTTTGAATTCTAATCTAGCTTGAGTCCCTGTTCAGTTCTCTAGCTATTATGGCACCAGGCTACTTAACTAAGAGCCAGGAGTTCAAGGGGCAGAACCAAGCACAATGGAGGGATGTCTCAGAGAAGCAGATTTGGGCTCAAAGTTAGAAAAATCTTTTTTTTTCTTTTATAATTTCTTTTTTAAAAATTTAATATTTTCCCCCAGTTTCACGTAAGAACAATTTTAACATTTGTTTTTAAATTGTGAATTGCAGCTCCTCTCCCTCCCCCCCCCCTGCCCCCACCATCTTCCTCCTAAAGGCAAGCAATTCGATATAGATTATACATGTGTAGTCATGCAAAACATATTTTCCTATTAGACATGTTGTAAAATAAAACATAGAACAAAAAAATCCAAGAAAAATAAAGTTTTAAAAGTATGCTTCGTATTATTTTCACTTTTCTTGTTTTGTTCGTTCTCTTTTGTTCTCGTTTTTCTTTC
Source organism: Dasyurus viverrinus (assembly GCA_020854095.1). Taxonomy (NCBI): domain Eukaryota; kingdom Metazoa; phylum Chordata; class Mammalia; order Dasyuromorphia; family Dasyuridae; genus Dasyurus; species Dasyurus viverrinus. The sequence continues at coordinate 704,828,377 of CM036997.1, forward strand.
CCAACATGACTAATGTGAAAAGACATTTAACATGATTGTCCACGTAAGCTTTATCAGATTGCCTTTTGAAGAGGAGGGAGAAGAAGGTAGAAAAAAATTGGAACTTATAATCTTTTAAAAGTAAATGTTGAAAAAAAAAGTAAATGTTGAAAACAATCTTTACATGCAATTGGAAAAAATAAAATACTATTAAGGGAGGGAGGAAGGGGCATATACTCCAATCTGTATTCAGCTCTTTCTCCGTGGGTAGATAGCATGTTTCATTATGAGTCCTGCAGAATCGTCCTGGATCTACTGCTGAGAAGAGCTAAGTTTCATTATACAATCATTACACAATGTTGCAGTTATCGTATACAATGTTCTCCTGGTTCTGCTCTCTTCACTTTGCATCAGTTCATGTGAGTCTTTCCAGTTTTTCTGAAAACACCTTGCTCACCATTTCTTACAGCATAATATTATTCCAGCATAACCACGGCTTGTTCAGCCTTTCCCCAAATGATGGATGTGTCCTCAATTTCCAATTCTTTGCCATCAGAAGAGAACTGCAGGAAATATTTGTGTACATATAGAAAATTCTTTCTAACACTGAGAGCTCTCCCGGACTAGAATAAGTTGCAAAAGAAGGTAGTGAGGTCCCCATCCCTGGAGGGCTTCAAGGACAAGCTGTCATAGAGGGTTGCTTGGGAAAGATCAGGTTGGAACGGATGGCCAACATTGAAATGACCGCTCCCTTCAACCTACACGTTATCCCAGGGGCCTTTGGATGTGGCTGAACTATGGCAACTATTCCTACAGACTGATAATAAATCCTGCTACCCATATCCAGACAAAGAGGGATGGGCTTGAGATGCAGCAAGAGGAATATGATTATGAACATGGACACGGCAATTTGTTTTGCTCAGCTATCTGTACTTGTTTTCCTTTCTTTTTTCCTTCCCTAGGGAAATAGAGAGGTTGATAGACTAAATAAATGCTTGTTAAGTGGAAAATTAAAATTAAAAATTAAATTATAGGTTAATTTAATTTTTAAAAATTAGCTCAGGTCTGGTATAATGAATAGAGGGTATTGAACACTGAATCAAGAAAGCCTGGTTCAAATCCAACTATAGGCATTTATCAGCTGTATGACTCTAGATGGATTGTTTTAAGCCTCTTGCCTCAGTTTCCTCTTTTGTAAAATGTTGATCTCTGGGATCCCTCCAGTTTTAGATTTGTGATCTTATGTATCAAGGTCCCTCTCCAGGCTATAGACTTCTAGACTTTTGAGTTTACAGATGATAAATACTAATCATCTTCTGAAGACCCTTGGTCTTCTCGGTGAGAGCTTTCTGAGAACTGACCAGCAAGAGAAGTATGTTGTTGTCTCCCTCTAAGTCTGTGGGACTCTGGTCTCCCTTTTCCCAGAATTCTGGTGGGAACCAGAGCCAAGCAGACCTACATCAGAAAGCACATGATTTTTTGGTGCTCTTGAAGGTCTGAGCCCTAATCCAGCAAAACACTTGGAGAAGGACCATGGATTATCATGGCCCAAGACTCAAGCTGACCCCTGTCCCCACAGCCATCCTCTGCTGGGCTGGATCAATGCCTGACCGTAGTATCGGACCTTAAACAGTCATGTGACTCCTTCTGTTCCCACTCCATCCCCGCAAGGAAGAAAGGGAGAATCACCCAGTCCTAGGATTTATGACTAGTTGTTTATCATTGTCTGTTGTGTCCAATTCTCTGTGCTCCCTTTTGGAGTTTTCTGGGCCATTTCCCACTCTGGTCCATTTTATAGGAGGGGAAACTGAGGCTATCAGAATAAAATGCCTTGCCCGGGGTCACACAGCTAGTAGGTGTCTGAGGCTGGAATTGAACTCAGGAAGGTGAGTCTTGCTGACTCCTGGCACCTGGCTGCCCCATTTCCAGCCAGAGAGGACCTGAAGGCTCACCTAGGCTCCTTTTGTACCTGAGGAAACCAGAGTGGGCAATACCCCATCTCCATGCCCCAGGTCGCAGAGCCCTCAGGGCAGGAGGACTCCTGGCAGGACTAAGATAGAGCCGGAGCTTCCTCCTAAGAGGCAAACCCAGGTCATGGCTTCTTGGGTGGAGACATAGCTCTGTTCTCTCCACTCCCCCCCCCTTCAGAACCTCTGAGAACAATAAGTGAGACCGAGGCCCCATGGGTGGAGACCCAGGCAGGGCCTCCTGTCTCCACCCTCAGCTTGCCAAGTGAAGCCAAGGTCCGGACGCCCTCCCAGCAGCAGCTAGGACCGGGCTCCTCCACCACGGGGATAACGGATGCTGCTGTTCTTAATAAGATTAATTTGTGTTGACTCTTTCTCCGCTGTTAAATAATCCTCATAATGAATAATTTCTTGGACGAATTACCCGGGTATTTGTCAGGGATCAGTTTGCTCTCTTGTTTGCAATTGTCCTATCCACAATAAACTGCCCAGAATATGGGCTGCAGTAACAGCAACACATTTATCCAGCCCCTACTGTATGCAGTCTCCTGTGCTAATTTCCAAGGGAGATGCACAGTTTAGCTAAAACTCTGTTCCTATGCAGCACTTACAGGTCAATAGAGAAATCAGGAAGTGATGAGAAAAATAAGGTCATGTGCCAGTCACAGTCGCTCAAAATAGGGCATCAGAGAGTCAGAAAAGCCATCTAGGCTGAGAGCTCCCTGCTACATATGGAAGAGGTTTTGGCAGCCCCAGGAGCCAGGCAGGACTCAGAGAGAGGCTAGTGGCCGGTGGCAAACCTTCTCCGTGCCAGCGGATGGTAAACAGGAGAGGGCAAAGGAGGCGGGCTACAAACAGGCGGGAGCTGCGAGCACCGAGAATAGCGGTCCCATTTCTGCCACTGGGGACGTAGCTTTTCCAAAGACTTTGGAGGGGAGGCAGGAGAGGCAGCTCCATGAGACCTCACAAGGATGTGGATGCCATTCTCACAAGGGGAGTTCAAGTCAACAAACATTTATTAAGCACCTACTCTGTACCAAGCACTGGGCTGAGCTTCCCAGCATCCACCATGTAGAGAGGTTACATCAGTCAATCAAAGGTTGAGTGCATGAGCTGGACCCCTGTTATATGATTCTTCCAGGTTCCCTCAAGTTTTCTCTCTCCATTTGTGCCCCTCTTAACTCCTCTGGAGGTTTGTCCCTTCTTTCATCTCCACCCTCCATCTCCTTTGTACTGTTTCTTCCCATGCTATTGATACCTACAAGTCTCTATCCATTAAAAGATGTACCCTCCATTTGACTCTACCTTCCCCTCGAGTTTTTAGCCCATAATTTTCCTCCATTATCCAAATTACCAAAAGACCCCCAAACCAAAACCACACATTGCTGCTGCTCCTTTTCCTCCTTCGGGTGCTTTCTGGCACGAGTTCTCAGGGATCTCTTAAGCACCAGATTCTGTTCTCTTTCCTCATGTCTTGGCCTCTCTGCAGTATTTTCCAATTTTTACCACTTTCTCCTGCCATTTCTCATCCTCGCTTATTCCTGCTTCCTCCCTGACTTCTTTCCAGTCTCCTTTGCTACATCTTCATGTGCGCCCTCCCCCCAATGGGGGACATTCCCCAAGGTTGTGTCCTCTGTCATTCAGTCCCCCCGGGCTCAATTATCACCTCTAGGCCTATGGCACCAAGCTATTGCTCTAATCTCTCCCTGAGCTCCACTCTCACATCCCTAATCATATGTTGGACAATTCCACTCAGATGTCCCATAGGCATCAGGAACTCCAAATGTCAAAACCAGCATTCCCGATCGCATCCCCTTTCCTCCAGAACTTTCTATTTTTTGTTAAGGGGATCGCAATCTCCTCAGTCAGTTTTAGGAGGGCAAAATCCAAGAAGCATCCCTGTCTCTTCCTTTTTCCTTACCTCGCTTCCATCCAATCAGTTTCCAAAGCATCGTCCATTCCGCCTTTACAGCATGATTTGTATTCCTCACGGTCCTATTCCTATCATTCTAATTCGGGCTCTCATGACCTAGGTAAGTACCTCATCCCCTCTGTCTATTATAATGATCCTGATGGATCCAAAGAGACAAAATCGACTATCTGGGAATCACAGATTTGGTGGAATGAAACTCACGCCTAGGGTATTTACATCTTATTAAACATCAACAACAACAAATAGAAAAGGTATAAAGGGGCAAGAGTATTTCCATGTGAGGAAATCCAGGAACCAGAGACTACTTGGGGGAAGCTTGGTGGAGGGAGACAGAGAATTGACTTTGCTCACAGGATATATGAACAAAAAGAATATGGTGTGACCCGTGATTCTTATATTAATTATCCCACTCTATTTCAAGTACATGATAAGATTCTAAGACTTGCTGTCTCAAGAAAGTGCGAATATGTCTCAGGTAATTACCCAAGCAATGAAAGACTAGATTAACTGTTAAAAAAAATCTTTGATCAATTGAAAATGTCTTTGAAAATCATTAGATGAAGGGAAATCCCACCACATAAGAAGTCTATTTGAGTTAGGTAGTCCCTTGAATCTTCTAGAATTCAGCAGCTGGCAGATTAGTGGTCCAGATGAGCTCAAAAAAGAATCTTTGGGAGTGGAGGGAAGGAGATAAATAGGCCTTGGTCTTCTTCACCATCAATCCTTCCCGCTGGTGTCCTAGCAGCATTCCTATGTTAGCTGACGGTGAGGAAATCGAGGTGAATCAGAGAGAGATTGTAATCAGATTCAACGAAGAATCCAGCAGAAGAGATACAGCACATCTAAGAAGGAGTTTCCCGAGGAATCGACTCCAGAAAAAGGATCCCAAGAACTACGATTTGCTCCTTTGACACAGATGCTTTTGAAGTTTTAACCTACTTCCCTTTGGAACTTGTATATATTCCTGAGAAAGTGTGTCAGACTTTTTTGGAACAGGGGAGATGTTTGTAGGAACTTTTCTTATTATAACCTGTTAGGAAAAAACTTTTGAAAAACTAACTTAGGCTGGCTGGCTGATATCAAAGAATAATTATGGCAGGAAACACATTATTAGGGGCTTATGAGCTATATCATCAGAAAGACAACCTCTGACTCCTCAGTTCTAACTCTAGCGTCCCTAAAGGCATATAATATTGGTGACCCAATGCAGAAGCATGAATAGAAATTGGGAAAGTCATCTCTGAGCCTAGGAGTTGGTCAATAGATCACAAACTGGACATAGAAGCATGGCAGGGAACTTCAATTAGTCAGACATGTAGGGGAGCTCTTTTCATCAAAAACAAAGCAGCTATTAACTTCTAATCTCGTCTTAATGATAATTTCATGCTTTAAAATATGGAGGAAACTCCAAACTCTTTTTATGACATAGATAAGGGCAGGACACATAAAATAAAATGGGTGTCTTATCTACCAAGACAAACACAAGAACTCTATGAATATATATACTCCCTATAAAAGGAAGCTTAACTTAAATTATTGGAGAGATATTGATTGTTCATGGATAGACCTTGCTAATATAATAAAAGTGGCAATAAAAATAAATTTATTTATTCAGTATATTATCAAAAGGTTATTTTGTTGACCTAGAAAAAATAATAATGAAATTCAAATGAAGGAAAAAGTCAAATAGCACATATGAAATAATTTTTTTAAAGGTAAGAAGAAATGGCGTCTCTCAGTCCCAGATCTCAAACTATACTACAGAGCTGAAATCATCATTTGATATAAGTTTAAAAATAAAGAGCTTGATTGATGAACTAGATTATGCATCTATCATAACTGAAGCAAATGAGCATAGTAGCATAATGTTTAATGAAGACAAATAAGCAAGTCTACTGGGGTAATAGCTCACTATTTCACAAAACTAGTAGGAAAACAGGAAAATAATTTGGCAAAAACTAGGTCTGGATTAATATTTTATACCTTATACCAAGATAAGCTCCAAGGAGATAAATGACTTAGACCTAAAAGATCACATCATACATAAATTAGAAGAACAAGGAAGAATATAGAAGAATATAGTTTGTTGTTTTTATCAAACGGGGAACTCACAGATGATAAAATGGATAACTGTAGTGACATAAAATTGAAAATCATATAAACAAAAGCAATGAAGTTAAAATCAGAAGGGAAAGTGAAGATTGAGGAAAAATCATTGTAGCAATTTTTCTAATTGGGAAAAAATTTAAATATTAAACAAAAAGTCACACAAATAAAGTCGTGTACCTAAAACACTCAAGGAACAGATTCCAAATGAAATAAGGAATTGTAAATTACTTAGCACAGTACCTGGCACATAGTAAGTATCATATAAATGCTATTATTATTTTTATTTAAAGAAATCAAATATAAGTCTCTCAAAATGTTGTTTTACATGTAACTGGGGAAAATAAAAACAAAAAAAAAAAAAAAAGGAAAAAGAAAGATACATGTAGACTCTCATTACCTAGGTAATTACCTCATCATCTCTGTCTATTACAACAGATTCCTGATGGATCCAAAGAGACAAAACCGACCATCTAGGTATCACAGATTTGGTAAAATGAAACAAAAAGATATGCACGAAAACATACAAAAAAGTGCTCTGAATCACTAATAACCAGAGAACTACAAATTCAAGCAACTCTGAGATTATGGCTTATATCCATTAGACTGCCAAAGATGACCCCAAAATGAAACATGACAAATATGGGAGGGGCTGCAGGAAAACGGGTACACTCTTGATGGAGCCCTGAATTGGTCTGGCCATTCTGTAAAGCAATTTGGAACTGTGCCAAGGAGATCAATAAATTGTGCATATACCCCTCCTGAGGTCTATATCCCAAAGGATCCAAGAAAGGGGGAAAGAGTCTCTATGTACAAAAATATAGTAACTAGAAACTGAAAAGAAACGGATCAATTGTGAAATGACTAAACAAATTATTGTATACACAATATAATATGGTACACAATTATTATGCATCTGCTATGTGCCAGGTACCGGGCTGAGCACTGTGCAAATATTATTAATGAACAAAGTGGATCAAATTAAGAGGCAAAAATCTAATCTGATCAAATCCAACGGAGAGCTGACTCGAGAGGGTGGAGGAAGAGGAAGCCAGAAAGCCTAGTTCCCCTCCCATAAAGAGCTAGAGAACGCACAAGGCTGAATTCTGATCCGAAACCCCAGAAGTCACAGTGAGAAATTTTTCCGGCACAAGATGTTTTAGACATGAGGACACCATGGACACTAGGAATGGAGGGAGGCAGGCAGGAACATATGGTGACTATGGTGGGGAGCACTCCAGTGCCCAGTGACTGAGGGAGAGCTGAGAAGGAACACCAGAAGGAGATCCTCGGGCATCCCTGAGCAAGTTCTGCAGGCGGGGACGGGGGCCATCTGGCAGCTCTGCCATCCACCAGCTAGTGCCAGGTCACAGCTCCAGGGAGGAAAGGAGGGGCAGTGAGCATTGTCCCTTGCTGTGGGCTGAACAAGAAACAAGTTCCAAAAGGAAATGGGGGCTGTGTGGCTCTGATCCCAAAAGCAAAGAACAGTGACCCAGACCAAAGGGAAGCCGGCAGTTCTGTTGTTCTGAACCTGGAGAGCCTCCCAGTGGGCCAATAGAGACAAGCAGCACTCTGCTGAAACTCCCAAATAGAAATTAATTAAAAACAACAGTAATAATAACTAATAATAATATAATATAATAAATATATAGAAATAACTAACATTGATATACTGCTTACTATGTGTCAGACACTAAGTACTTTACAAATTATCTCATTTCATCTTCACAACTTCCCTGAGAGGCAGGTGCTATTATTGATTTATTTATTATTTCATCATTTATTTAGATTTATTATAAATAGTATATATACAAACTAATATCTATAATATATTTATTATATTGACATAAAATATTTATGTAATTGCAGATGAGAAGACTGAAGCAAACAGAGATGAAACAACTTGCTCAGGATCATACAACAATAAGTCTAGGCCATATTTGAACTTGGCTCTTTCTGATTTCAGGCTCAGTGCTCTATCTCCTGCATCACCCAGCAATCTTAAATAAGCCAATAGACCCAAACCTGGCCCAGGAACTTGCAGAACTCATATCAGGAAATCAGTGAAAAATCATATCATTTTGGGGCTGCTGAAAACTCGCAGACTCTTGTTTGCAACAGAGGAAGTACCAGAAGCACTGTAAGAGGACAGAAGTTCAGGTTAGGTATCCCCTCAGAAGTGTACAGAGCCCAACACTAACAATACATTAGCTCTAATATTAACTAACTTAAGCCTCAAGTCTGGAAGAATGAGCAAACAACAACAATAAAAAGAAATTCTCAACCATAAAGAGTTATGGTGATAGAGAAGCTCAAAAGACAAACACGGAAGAGAATGACTTTGTAGATGTTCTAAAGCTCAGAGAAAAATGCAGCTTGGATACAAGTCCAACAAGAATTCCTAAAAAGACTTAAAGACAGTGATTTTAAAAATTAAATGAGAGCAATAGAAGAAAGAATGGAAAAACATGCAAAAGCTAAGGAAAATATGAAAAAAGAATTGACAGCTTAAGAAAAGAGGTACAAAACCTTACTGAAGAAAATAACTCCTTAAAAATTAGAATTGGTTAAAGAGGAACTAATAACTATATGACATATTAAGAAATTATAAACATATTTAAAAGACTGGAAAAAATCAAAGAAAATGTAAAATATCTCATAGAAAAAAAACTAACTGGAAAATAGATCAAAGCTAATTTGAGAATCATTGGAATACCTGAAAATCACGTACGATAACAACAAGAAAGAACCTTCATATCGTATTTCAAGAAAGGATAAAAGAAAACTACTCAGATATCTCAGAACCAAAGGAAAAGGAGAAATTAGAAAAATTGAAAGTTACGTCTCTCAAAAGAATCCTCAAAACGAAAACTCTCAAGAATATTATAACCCAAATTCAGAGATCCCAGATTAAAAGAAAAATAATGCAAACAGCCAGAAAACAATTCAAGTATGCATATCACTAATCACTTTAGGGGAACAAAGGGCTTAGAATAAGATATTCTAGGAGGCAAAAGTTACAACCAAAAATAACTTACTCAGCAAAACTAAATAAATCCTATAGGAGGTAAAAATGAATCTTTAAAAAAAAAATTTTTTTTTCAAGCATTTCCAATGACAAAACTAGATCAGGGTAGTAAATTTGACATGGAAATATAGAATTTAAGAGAATTTTAAAATTTAAAAAAATGAATGAGAATCACTACGGACTAAACAAAATTAAACTTTGCATTCTTTCATGGGGAAATGATAAATGTAATCCTTCATAATTTTATCATTACCAGAGGTCTTAGAGAGAATTCAGGGAGACAGAGGGCCTGGAAGTGATTCTATTTTGTTTGAATAATCTCAAAAGAAGAATGGATTAGTGAGGAAGAGGAATGCATTGTAGAAGGAAAAAACGGAAAGGAGGAATGGGGGAGCACACAAGGAAAAGTTTAAATAGTGCAAGAAGCCATGATAGGGAATGGATAACACTTGAACTTCACTCTCATCTAAACAGGTTAAAGGAGGGAGGAATACACATTTACACATAAGGGTACATAAATTCATCTTATCCAAAAGGGAAATGTCCAAGTCCAAATTTGAACTCGGGTCTTCCTGACTTCAAGGCTGTTGCTCTGTCCACTGCTCCACCTAGCTGCCCCAGCATCTGCATTCTTAAAGGAAAAGTTAAATGAGCTATAAGAGGAAATAGTAAAACTATAATAGCAGGGGTTCTCAATTTATCTCTCTCAGATCTAGATAAATCTAGCCATGAAATAAACAAGAAGGTAAGGAGATGAATAAAATTTCAGACGAGTTATAAATCTGTGGAAAATATTAAATGGGAATATGAAGGAGTACATCTATCCTCAGCTGTGATTCACACATTCAAAAAAATCGACTGTTAAGCCATAAAAAGAGACAAATAAGGAAAAAGAAAAATGTTAAATGCATCATTTTCTAACAATTGAAGCATGGATTAAAAATTAATTGGAAACTATATAACTTAATCCTAAATAATCAGTGAGTTAAAGAACAAACCATAGAAACAATAATTTCAAGAAAGATAATAGTGAGACAATGTACCAAAATCTGTGGAATGCAGCACTTAGGAGGAATATATGTATAATAATAATATATAAATAAATACACACATAAAATCTCTAAACATTTACATCAGTAAAAGAGTGAAGTAACAGAGCAAGGATAGATATGCCACTAAAAAATTAGAAGATTAATACATTAAAAACCCCAGCACCAAAACAGAAACATTAATAATCAAAAGATTGATGAACAAAATTGAAAAAACTGAACTAATAAATAAAACCAGAGGATTTTTGTAAGCCAATAAAATAGATTAGTCATTGGTTTTTGTGATTTTTTTTAATATAAGAAAACCAAATTAACAATAGAAAAACTTTAAAAAAAAAAAAGTAAATTTGCAACCAATGATGAAAAATAAAAGCAATAACAAGAAAGTATTTCACCTAACTGGATACCAATAAAACTGACTAAATGAAATGGATTAATACTTATGAAAATTTAAATCATCTTCCTTCATAAGCTAATTGTACAATATTTCAGAGTCTGATTCTTTTTGTACAGCAAAATAACAGTTTGGTCATGTATACTTATTGTGTATCTAATTTATATTTTAATATATTTAACATCTACTGGTCATCCTGCCATCTGGGGGAGGGGGTAGGGGGTAAGAGGTGAAAAATTGGAACAAGAGGTTTGGCAATTGTTAATGCTGTAAAGTTACTCATACATATAACCTGTAAATAAAAGGCTATTAAATTTAAAAAAAGAAAGAAAGAAAAAAGAAAATTTAAATCATCCAGATTAACAGGATAGAAAATAGAATATCTAAATAACATTACCTTAGAAAAAGAAATTGAACAAACCATAAATGAATTCCTAAAGAAAAAAAAAAACAAACAAAAAACAAACTCAAGACCAGATGAACTTAGATGTGAAATCTACTAACTATTTAAAGAATAGTTAATTCCAATAGGACATAAACTAAAGAAATAGGTAAAGATAGGATCATGTCAAATTCCTATAAAGACACAAATATCAGGGTTTTTTTCAAGTAATATGATACTTTTACTTAGAAAACTCTCTAGAATGAGCTAAAAAAAAAAAAAACTAATAACCAAAAACAATAGCAACATTTGCAAAGCTGCAGGATATAAAATAAACCCACATGAATCATTTGCATTTCTGTAAATTACCAACAAAATGCAGAAGGAAGAAAAAGAACAAGAAATTCCATTTAAAGTAATTAGAGACTGTATAAAAAATACTTGGGAATCTACCTACCAAAAGACACACAGGAACTATATGATCACCATTTCAAAACACTTCACAAAAATAAAGATAGATCTAAATATCTGCAGCAATATTGATTGTTCATTCAAACAGAACTAAGCCAATGTAATGAAGTGACAGTATCACCTAAATTAATATACTCATTCAATGCCATATCAATCCAATTATCAAAGAATTACTTTACAGAGCTAAAAAAAAAATTGATTTGAAGGAATAAAAGATCAAGAATATCAAGGTAATCAATGAAGAAAATGGAAAGGAAGGGAGCCGAGCCGTATCGGATCTCAAACTACATTATAAAGCTCTAATTATCAGAACAGTTTAGTATTAGGTAAGTACAGATGTTGATCTCCGAAACAGATTACGTATACAATATATTGAAGTAAATGATCTAATCTTTGAAAAGCTGAAGATACAAGCTATTGGAAGAGGGACTCACTATTCAATAAAAACTGTCGGAAAAACTAGAAAGTTATGTGGCAGAAATTAAGTATAAACCAACATCTCACACCATATTCCAATATGAGTTCAAAATTGGTGCATTATATAGATATAAAGAGTGATATCACAGGCAGATTAATAGTATCTGGCTATTGGAAGATACTAATGTCTTCCAATATTAGATGGAATAATATTCCATGGAAGAAATTAGCTGTCAGATTTGTGATAGGGGAAAAGTTCATGATCAAATAAGAGATAAGAGGCTCATAGGAGATAAAGTAAATAATCTTTATTATATAAAACTAAAAAGTTTGTACACAAACAAAACAGTAAATAGTAAACCAACAAAAAAGAGTAACAATTAGAAGAGAAGCAGGAAACTAGAAAAATATTTGCAGCAAGTTTCTCTTTTAAGAAGATTTTGTTTCTAAGATACATAGGGAAGTGAATCGAATTTACATGATTAAGAAGTATTCCCCAATTGATAAAGGATCAAAGGATATAAATTAATTTATGGAGGAAGAAATCTAAGATATCAATAATTGTAGTAAAATTGTTCTAAATAACTAATAATTAGAGAAATACAAATTAAATTAACTCTGAAGAACCACCTCATACCCATTAGATTAGCTAAGATGACAAAAAAGAAAAATGACAAATGCTGGAGGGGCTCTGAGAAAATAGATACTTCAAGGCACTATTGGTAGAGCTATGAAGTGGACCATTCTGGAAAACAATTTGGAACTGTCTGAAGAGGGAAAAGAGTGGAAGTGAAGAGGAATAATGAAGTAGGAAAGTTATTTCCCATAATCCATAGGGCACAAATAGAGTTACAAAAAGGGAGAGAAGCCATCACCTGAATATCACTTCGAACTGAAACAAAGTCAAGTGAGCAGAATCAGGAGAACAACTTACATTGTGACTACAATCTTGTAAAAACACAGTTTTGAAACTCTGACCAATGTAATAATCCCCCATGATTCCAGAGAACTGAGATCTAGAAAGCTGCCCACTTTTTGATGGAAAGGTCATCATTGTTGTCACCATTATTATCATCAGAGTCATAGCCAGCATTTATACAGAGCTTTAAGATTTATTTGCAAAGCACTTTACAAATATTAGACTATTTGATCCTCAAAACCACCTTGGGAGGTAGATGATATTACCTTCATTTTACAGATAAAAAAACTGAGGCAAACAGAGGTTAAATGACTTGCCCATTATCAGAGGATTAAATAGGCATCTGAGATAAGATTTGAATACAGCTCCGGCTCCAGGTCCAGCACTCTATTCACTATACCTCCGGGAATAGATTTGTAAAGTGAGACATCCATTTGTAGAAATGGTCAGTGTGCAAAAGTATTTTGTTTGATTGTGTATTTTTGTTGCAGGGTTTTGTTTTGTTTTTTCTTTTCCCCTGGAGGAAGAGGAGGTAGGAGGGAAAAAGGATTAATCCTATAATCTTATAACATTTTAATAATATTTACTTATATTCTAATATAAATACAAATAAAATTATTTGTATTTTGTTATATTGAATATTATCATGTAAATATAATCCATTAGAATTAAGTAAAATAATAAATTTAATTTTTAAAAAATATGAAATCCTTTATCTGTGATTTAAAGCCCTTCACAACTTGGCTATTTCCTACTTTTCTGGTCATCTTCTGCTTGACTTCCCTCTCAAATTTGTACCATCCAGGTACACCGGCCTTTCAGTCGTTCCTGTTCATCCTCCTCCTCTTTGCATCCCTGGAATATTCTCTCTCCTCAATGTTGCCTCTTAGGATCCTAAAGTTCTGTCCTCATAGGGTTCCTTTCTTGAGCTCCAGGCTGTGAAGGCTTTACTCTCTAAGGTTACCTTTCACTTACTATTGTCTCATTCACTAGAATGTAAGCTGCTTGAGGTTGCCTTTTTTAGTGTATACAGTTGGCACTTAATAAATGCTCACTGCTAAATCTCACTTCCTCTAACTCTCAGTATCTTGAAGCCCTCGTCTGTTAGTGACTCTCAGTGTGATCTCAGTCCAGATCTTTGGATGATGGAGGCCCCACTGTTAAGGGCAGTAAAAATGGCTGATGCGTCACCCTGACGCTGCCTGGCTAGCCCTCCTCCCCCAGATACCATCAGGGTACGTAGGGGGTATCTGACAATACGAGGATTCTGGGAAGGGAATGCTGCCCCAGGGAAGGCCAAACATGCCGATAACCGCAGAGCCAGGGTGGCGGGGAGCGAGCGTGCCGGGGTCAGTGATGGGGTCCGGCAGCCTCAGGGACGGTCCCAGCAGCTGCTCTGTGGAACTCTGTCCTGGCCAGCTCGGGGCCGCGGTCAGGAAGTCTCGGCTCAAGAGTCAAGAAGTCAGTTCCGATCTAGCTTCGGAGACTCATTCACTGTGGGACCCTGGACAAATAAATCACTTTCTGTCTGCCTGCCTCGGTGTCCTTGGACATAAAATGGAGATGATGAGACCCCCTGTCTCCCACAGCTGTCGTGAAGTTAAAAATGAGATGATTTTAATAAAGCATACGTCCATAAGTATATGCCAGTCAATGAGCATTTATTAAGCACCTACTATGTATCAGGCTGGGGTAAGTGCTGCCAAACCCCACGTGGCTTACGGCCCAATGGGGGGGCCCACAAGGAAGAGGTCCCTGAGTGTGGTGAGGATGGGAAAGGCCGAAGAAGCACCAGGAGAGCTGGCAGGAAGCAGGAGGAGCCCGTGCTGAGCCTCCTCTCCAGGCGGACGTGCTGCAGCACAGACAGTAGGAGTCGGGGGGGCTGCGCCCCGGGGGGGCTGGGGACACTCTCTCTCCCTCCTCAGATGCACGTATTTTATTCTGAACTTCCCAAGTACAACGAGCATCCCCATCACCGAGCGGGCCGGAGGCGGCGGGCTGCGCCTTCCTGTCACACGTGCACCAAAGTTCTCCCGGGATTTCGACACTGAGGACCAGAGAGAGTCAAGGATGTTCCCAAAGTCGCACAGTATTCGTAGCAGCCTGAGCTTCACCGAGCTCTCCCTCCCAACCCCCCACAAAGGAAGAAGGGGAGCCCTGAGCCAGGGCGGTGAGAAGCTCCCAAAGCTGGGGGGCGACACCGCCTGCCCTCGCTGCCCTCGGCCCCGGACGTGAAGGGCGGGAGGGCCAAGGTGTCCCCGGGGGCGCTTCCTGTCCTTCCCTCTGTGTAAGGGCCGCTTCCTTCTCCCGCTCAGCCCCAGACCCCAGCACCTCTTTTGTCCTGGAGGACGGCGGGAGCGCCCCCAACCCGTGGGTGTGAAGGCGGTACATGTGCCTGCAGCTCCAGCCTCGCCCGCCTCCGGCCTCCTGCCTTTTGTCTCCCATCGCAGCTCAGGGTCAGGGGACCTGTGGGAAACTCCCCTGGGTGGGAGGGCTGCCAGGCAGAAAGGTTGCTCGGGGAGGCCCCCGGGGCCACCCAAATGACTCCAGCTCTGAAAAGCCAAGCCCCGGCTGGGCCCTTGGGCTCCTGCTCCCAGGGCACGACTTAGGACCGCAGGGAGTTTGGGGGTCGTCCAGCCCCCACCTAGGAGCCACTTTACATCTGGGGAAATCGAGGTCCAAAAGGTTACATGGCCCGGTCACCAAGGGGGAAAGAGGCAGAGTCCCCAAGCCCCCCCAGGGCCCAGCTGGGCCCGTCCTCCTGGACGCCGCAGCTGGAAGGGGCAGAGACTACCAGGACTGGGGCCTGAGAACGGGAGGTATCAGGTCTGGGAGGGGCCTAAGAACGGGGGGTGTCAGGGCTGGGAGAGAGCTTAGATCGGGGGTGTCAGAGCTGAGGACACAGAACAGAGACTGGGCTGAGAAGCAGCTCCCAGGCCCTCCTGGCTCCTTTGGTCTGCCTGCCGGACTCCAGGTCACTGAGCCTTGGACGCTGTGGGGGAGGGGCTTGCTCCCAGGGAGGGGGTCCACTGGAGGACACTGTCCACTCCACCCGTAGCTTTTGGGGCCCGGACACCCTCCCCTCCTCCCCAGTTTCCACGAGACATTTCCTCTCCAACTATGGGAATGTCCAGTTTCCTGCTGAGAATTTGGGGAGGACGGGGAGCCGCTCCAGAAGCAGGTCTGGCCCCCCACATCCCCCATGTCCCCCATGCCCTCTGGGCACTTCATCAACACTTCCCGATTGGCCCCCGGTGCAGACCCGGCCCACGTGCCCCTGGATTGTTTTCCCAAGTTGGTGAAGGACTTTGGGGGGGAGGGGATCACTCATGAATCACGGCCAGTTGGGCGGCTGGTGAGCACTTATTAGGCGCCCCTGGGAGCATCTTCTATCCTTGAGCTAAAAGGTGTCCCAGCCGCGGACCGCGGTGACCAGAGGTGGCAGCGCCCACTGTCCGACGGGCTCCGGCCCGCACCGTGGCATTGGCAGGCCAACTGTTGGCCCCTGAGCTACAGGGAGATGTGGAGGGGCCCCTTGGGACCTTGGTGGATCCCACCCGGGCTCAGACTGGGCCCCAGGCACCCCCAGCTGCCCCAGCCTGTCTGTCCTGCAGCCACAAGGCTGTGATCTGGGGAGAAAATGGAGCAGGAAAGGAAGGAACATGGAAAAGCGAGAAGAGAAGGATGTGCAGCTACAAGGTCGCACTGACGAGCATTTATTAAGTACTTCCTGTATACCAGGCACTGTTCTGTCCCAAGAGATATTTTCTCCTGCCCTCCAGGAGTCAGTCCTGATGGAGAAATGACTGGGAACAATTAAGACAGAATGGGAAGAGCTACGGCAGGAGAGCTGCTGGCCTCTGGGAGGCTGACGGGGTGGAGGGTGGGGGGGAGAAAGAGAGAGGAGGAAGGGCGTCCCAGCCAGCGACGGAGGCAGCCCGAGGCTGGCTGGCCAACAGGCTGGACTAAGGGCCGGCCGCGTCCCCATAAGTTAGCCTCAGGCTTTAACGGGAAAGTCCAGGCTGGTCCCCATGAAGTCAACTCTCGTTGACTCTGGACTTGTGCCCAGGTATTGGGCCCTGAGAGCAAAGGCCGGTCCAGCCCAGGGAGAGCCTTGAACCAAAGTTCTGAGGGAGGGGGACCTTCTCTCATCAGAAATGGGGGCACCCCTTCCCACCGGGACTTTTTACCCTTTTGGGGGGCAGGGCCCCCTTGAGCTGCTGAAGTCTGGGGAAGCTTACAAGCTCCTCCGAAACACAGCTTGGAACGCATAGAATCGCAAAGAAACCAAAGGTCAGGGATGGCACCGAGACGGCCTTTCCCTCCAAGTTCGCCAGTCCCTGGGGCCCCTGCCCAAAGCCCCGAGCCCTCGTGGGGCTGGTGGGATCACCCAAGGCTGAGGCGCAGATCTCGCAGCGGATGCCGGAGCGCCTCGGGGTTTGGCCGTCGGTGACGCGCGGAGAGTAGATCGGGGACCCAAAGGGAGGTTTCTGGGCGCCCCCCGTCCCCCACGGACCGCCGGCGGCTCGTCGCTCACCCGCACGCCACACTGCCCGCTTCAATAACCAGACCAAACGGGTAAGTAACATACTAACTTTTTTAATACAGTCTGATAGATCAAATCACATCAACTCAGCAAAACTGGGTTTTTCAAGGCGCCGGAGGCGTGGTGCAGGGCATCCCCGGCTCCCGGCGGCTCCCTCCGGGGGGTACCCGGGGAGAAACCAAGCTTCGAGCGCCCCGACCAGACTGGCTTTTTTTTTTTTAATTTTGCATAAAACTAATTTTTCCATAGACTCAAAACCATCAACTAGCCAAGGTATTATTTATGATACGCCTAAAAAAATTTTAATACTAACCCTAATGTGACTGCTGCTTAAAAAGAGTTCTGTATATCACCTGGACTGGCTTTCAGTAGCAATTCACTACAACAGGTCCTAAAAATAATAACAATAATAATAATAATTAGAGAATTAAAACCCGACAGCAAGTTGAATGGTCAAAGTACCAAAAGAACTGGCTTGGGATGATGGCGGCCGCGGCGGACGGAGCCTCTTGGCCCCGCGGCGATCCCGGGGCCCCCAGCCCGGCTCCTCCGAGAGTCTGAGGAGGACTCGGCACCGTGGTCTGCTAGATGCTACAGGCTTCCGGATTCGTTCCGAACAGCTGGGAATTGATCAGTGTTTGCAGGTGGGTGGAAAACTTACTGCGGTTTCTGGGGGGAGGCGGGGGAGGGAAAGGTGGAGGGAAGGACGGGGGAGAGGGCCCCGGATGCCGTGGGGGCGGGGTCCCTCGGGGGTCTCCACCAGGGGAGAAGCCGCTCCCGGCGGAGCCTGGGAGACGGCCGTAGTGTTTGGCTGCCCCGCGTCCGACGGCCGCGGCGCTCGGCTGCGGCTGCCCCGCGTCCTGACCCTGGTCCTCGGCCACGCGGACTTCCCTGCGCGGTCTCGGTCTGAGAAGCTACCTCTACAGAGTACTCGGGAACGGGGAGGGGGCGGGCAGTGGAGGGGGGGAGTCTGGGAAGTTAAAAATGAAGAAAAATCTCTCAGCTACAGAACCCAACGACATCATCTCCTTCCTCATCCACAGCATCTCTCCGCATCGGCAGACTGCTGCTCTTTAGTGGGGACAGGCCTGCCTCACTTTCCCTCCGGCCCCATGGGCTGCTGGTCGACCTCCGGATCCACGAGCGACGAGGCGAAGGCGGACTGCACGATCTGAAAGCCGAAGGACTCCAGGAGGGACATGTTCTGTTGGGGAGAGAAGGGGGAGCCCAGAGTGGGGCCCAGGTCCCCCAGGGGCCCCCCGAGGGCCCGCACATGCACCTTCTGGATATGTTTGTTCAAGTAGGACTTGGATCGGAAGAAGCTCCCGCACTCGGGGCAGGGGTACTTCTTCTCCCCGTCGGGCTCCATCTTGTTTTTGGGGACGGCCATGTCACAAGAGAAGGAACCGTTGGTGCTCTGTTTCTCAGGGGTCTTGAGGTCACTGGCATCCGAGAGGTCACCGTAGGAGTCAGAGCTCTCAATCGGGTCCTGATGTGAGCATTTCTGGCCTTCTATAAACAGAACAAGACAAAACACAAAGATGAGGCCAGGCTTGGGAAGGCCCCTTCCTGGAGGGGAGGGGAGGCTCAGACTAGCAAGCGTGGGCCGGGAGGGGGCAGGGGGGGCTGGCCAGCTGCCGGTCAAGTCTGACGCGGCCCCGGCGGGGCCCCGAGGAGGCCTAAGCGCGCGGTCCGTGGGCCGGGCCCCCAAGAGGGAGGGATCAAGAGACTCCCCCGCGATGCCGCCTTCCTCACTAGGGCCTTCTCCGCCCCCTGCCCCCCGCTTCCTCCCCACCTCCACCGGAGGATGGGACAGAGAGCAGAGGAGACACGGCTACGGTCCCCAATCACCTGCCAACAACTGAGTCAGGGCCGGGCCTCAAGCCCCGGCCCACCCGCCTCGCGGCTCAAGGACACGGAGGAAGGCCATCCGTCAAGAAACACCGTTCCCCAAGGCCCCGCCCCACTTCCTAGCGGGACTGGAGCCCAGCTCGGCCGCCAGCCGGCCCCAAGGACCCAGGAAGAGGAAGCACTAGTTACCCCCGGAGCCCCGGGCTCCATCACAGGATCCTAGGATCGGGAGCTCCAAGATGGACCCTGGCGATCAGCCCATCCAGGCCCCTCCCTCATTTTACAGGGGAGGAGACGGAGGCCCAGAAAACTGGAGCGAGTCGCCCGAGATCACCAAGGCGGTGAGAATGGTCCCCAGCCCCTGGGGCTCCAAAGCCCGTGCTCTCCACACTAGGGCAGCAGCCCCTCCTGACTCCGCTCATTCCAAATAAAAGATGCCCGCCTGCCTGCATACCCCTCTGTCCACAGCCCCCCAAGGAAGCCCGGGGGAGAGACGATGGCGGACCAGCTCCTCCTCTCATCGCCACTGCCCACGAGCTCTTCCTAAAGACCGGCCCCGATGCCAGCCGTGTGGAGGCCCAACAGCTTCTCCCCTGACTAGCCCCGAGGCCGGAGGGGGGCTGCGGCAGACAGATCTAGTCCCCAGCTGAGGGCTCTTGCCGCGGACCCCTCGACCCCCTGATGGGAGCACGGAGCATGCCATCGATCGGGGCAGGTAGAGGGACGGGCCGACCGAGCCCCCGGCTCCCCTCCACGTCCACAACAGACTGCATCTCTCCGAGACAAGCCCAGTAACCAAGCAACGGGGACGGTGCCCCTTCTCCCTAGGTGAATGCAGGCTCTCTCCGGGAGGCCCTGGGGAAGGCGGTGGCTCGTGTAGCCCACGCTTCTGCCCTCCCAGGGGCCTACCTCACGGCCACGGGCGGGGTGGAAGCGTCAGCCTCTACCCTTCCGGCCCCTCGGCGGCAGTCGCCCGGGACGTCGCCCTGGACACGGCCGCTGACTTCTCATGCAAGGAGGGGCGCGGGGCGTGGGTCGGGGAGGGCTGGCGGCAGCAGAGTGCGGGCGAGGGCCGGGAGGTGTGTGGGGCCTGGCTGGGGGACCCAAGTAGCCTCACTCACAACCCCAGAGGGGCAAGCACCAGGACCCAGGCTGAGACCGCCTGGTGCCCGCCCTCCGTGGCCTCGTGTCGGGGGCTGCCTCTTGGCAGCCGGCCCGCTCCGCCCCTCCTCCCCATGCCCAGCCCAGCGCCCACCGCACGGTCTGCGCAGACAAGCAGCGTGCAGAGCAGGGAGTCGCTTGCCTTTGATGCCATAGGTCCTGACGCAGTGGAACGCTGCTCCCCCATTCGGGATGGGCTCCTGGTGCCTGGAGACCTGGGGAAGGGGAACACCGTGGTGGGTTTTAACATGGACCTTTAAGTAGGAGGCAGAGGAGAAACCTAAACGAGACAAAAGGAGATGAGATCCTGCCACCGGCACCGAGACACCTGTTTCCCCGACTGCTCCAGGCCGCCGAGGCTCACGCTAGCAGGGGCCCCGGCTACTCAGTGGGGGCCCGGCTCCTTCTGGGTGGACAAGGCCGGGGCCATGTGTCCGTCCAGAGGCATTCTGGGACTGGGGAGGGCCCCGGAAACTACCGCAAGATTCTGGGCATTCTACACTCCAGGCAGGCCTTAACCCCTGGGCAGGACGGCTAAACTCCCGGAGGGCGGAGCCAAGTCTCCCGGGCCTAGCGTCGAAAGGAACCAGATGCCGAAACGGCTCCATCCAACTCTCCCCCTCCAAAACCTAACCAAGCTCCTCAGCTGCCTCACGGGCCAGTCTGGACCGCCCCAAATCCAAAGCAGAACGGGCGCTAAGCCAAGAGCTTCCACTTGTGGAACAAAGTGGGAAAGTCTGATCCCGCCAGGCCGGAGGCGGCCTCGTTTCCCCTAACAGAGCAAGGAGAGGGGGTTGGACCTGCCTGTGAGGGCTTGATCAGAACCAAACGGAGCGGGGATGAGAGGGGCGACCCCCGCTTCCTCCAACCCCTAGCCTCGGGGTCTCTAAGAACCGGCCACGGAGGAGTTCGGGCTTTTTTAAAGAAACAAAACAAAGCAAACCCTCCACCCCAAAGGAGATCGGACCTTAAGGGCAAAGCTCCTCGGGGCCCCCTCCCCACGAACTGGGTTTCTTTGGGGTGAGGTTTTTTAAATGTTTTTACTGAAACCTCAGGAAATAACTACAAGTGCTGGTACCTTTTGAATTGCAGATGAACCTTTTTTTTTTTTTAACTGAGGCAATTAGGTTAAGTGACTTGCCCAGAGTCACACAGCTAGGACCCTAAGTGTCTGAGGTCACATCTTAACTCCCGTCCTCCAGATTTCAGGGCCACAGCTCTACCTACTGCGCCACCTAGCTGCCACCCGATGAACTTTTAAAACTGGAAAGTGACACAATTATCTCTGTTTCCGTGTCTTTTAATCCCGTAGGTTTCCAACCTCAGAGACAGGATGTTTTCAGAGCCAAGAGGCTGCAGAGGTCCACTGTGCCTCTAGAAAATGTGACATGAAGATGGCCCCTCTGCGGCTCTTCTTCTAATTTCTGCTTGAAACCAAAGCAGTGAACACTCCGAGGGGCATTTCTGGGGTTTCTCAACCGGTGCTACTGCCTCCATGTTTGGGAGTCTCTGGCAAGAAGGACCCCCGGCTGGCTGGCTGATACCAGCCGGAGCAACAGCAAAGGAGCGCGTCCCTGACGCCATTTGCCACTTCTCTGTGTCTGCAGGGAAAGTCTAGCCTTCTTATTTTTTATTTTTTTGCCGAGGCAGATGGGGATAAGTGACTTGCCCAGGGTCACATACCTAGGAAGCTTTAAGTGCCTGAAATCAGATTTGAACTCAGCTCCTCCTGACTTCAGGGCTGGGGCTCTACCCACTGAGCCACTGTGGCCCCAAATCTAGCTGTTTTAGGAAATGTTTTTAAAAGCTGTTTTGGCAGAGGGTGAAAGGCAGGAAGTGACTGTGTCCCTTTAACCCAGTAATGGGGATGCAGCCTGTTTGCGCTTAGCAGGTTCATGAATTACACTTGTCTAGGACCAAAGGGGTCGGAGGGATGGCACTGCACAGACTAAGGAAAGTCGATGACTGCTCGGGGTTCTGAGTTCTTGCCCACCGGCACAGCCGGCTTAGCTCCTGTGCCTCTCACTCCACACTGGAGGCCCTCTGGGAAATGAGGGCAGGGGACACCAGAACCGCTATCTGCCTCACTCTGATGCGCGCAGACTGGTTTGGAGGAAAACAGCCCAGTCCCTGCACCCCAACTCTCTGCGGGGTCACCCGGAGCCGGGGCTGCTGGGAGCTCTTAGAGAGCGGGCCATCCGGAGAACAGCTCCTAACTCAGGGTGATGGACAGCAAGATGCCGAAATGAGAGGAAAGGGAGCGGGGGAAAAGGACACGGAACTTCTGTCCACAACACGTCCTACCCAGAAACCTCAACAGCTGCACCCAGAGCAGGAGGAAGAGGAAGTGGCGAGGCAGGTTAAGGTCTCCGCGGTGACGACTGGACGAAGACAGGATTTGTGAATGGGCGGATGAGGAATAAATGGATGGACCCAGGAGGGGGTGGGCGGGGTCCTGGAAGCAGATGCTTCTATGGGTTTTGATAAAATTGTTTGCTGGCAACAGAGAATAAGGTTTGAAGGAAACCTCCTCACTGCTCTGGGGCCTCGGCTCATAAATCGTCCTGGAAGCAGGGCACACAAGGCAGGTTCTCCGAAGGCAGGACTGGGATTTTGCCTCCGTACCCTCTAAGTCCAGTCTCTTGCACGAAGACCTCAGACTAACTGTTATTAGACTGGAAGCTGAGTCTACGGCTCCGCGGGCACCAGGCCCTGGGGCAGGCTACTGAGTACTTGGCAACGGAGCAGAGGGGCAGGCAAGACCGTAAAGGAAAAGCCGGAGAATCCGACTACAACAGGCCCCCCTCCTGGAGAGGGCTCACCCCTGCTAAGGTTTCCTCCCTTGTTTTTGTGAGAAAGGGCATGCACATGCCCAACTAGGGACAAATGTAGCTGTTGGGAAGATCTTCCCTCCGCAAAAAACAAAGTCGGGAAGCCCAGGAAAGCCACACCACTGGGGGCTGGACTTCTTAAGAGTTCTTCTGAACAAGAGAACACGCTAGCACGCGATAATGCAACTTCCAGAAGGTGGAACTAGACCGGACTACAGGGGACAGGGAAAGATGGGGACAGAGGCAAGAACAAAGGACCCCAATTGGAGCTTGGGACAGAGAGCATGTTGGGAGCTGAGTGACATGAATGAGAAGCCTGGCACCCTCCGCCCATTCTGCAGATTCTCCCTAAGGGAAGAACCAGCTCAGTGAGGAAGCACATGAGAAGTAGAGGACAACATCACTGGCTCAGTGAACAGAAAGCCTGGTCATGTGGCCAGGATCCAACGCCCACCCTCCACCAGGGGCCTCCACCACGCTTTTGAGAGCTCCTGATTCCTGGGATAGCCCTGGGGAGAGAAGGGGTCCAGGGAGGACTCGGCCTTCTCTGGCAGCTTGGTCCCTGTCATCTCCTCCTCCTGCTGGGCGCAAATGGAAAATCCGGTGTCCCAAGGATCTCAGTATTAGCCCCTACAACTCGCACACTCACACACGTACTCACACCCACTTACATGCGTGCGCACACACACTCGCACTCACACATGTATACACACATACATACATACATACACACACACACCCCTATCTCTCTGATAAAACTAAATAGGCGATGAATAGCTACTCCAGAAATTTTTTGTGCTTTAAAACTCCCCTCTCTCTCAATGCTAAAAATACGTTGGATTTGGCCCTTCCACTCACCCAGCTCCCACCTTAGCATGCGGAGAACTCTCCAAACTTACAACAATTAGGGCCCTCCCTGCGGAAGTCCGGCCCCCTGTCCGCCCTTCTCCACCATCATTCTCTACCACTTGTATTCAATGAAAACTGGGGCTTCTGTCTGTCAGACTTCTAAACAGACGTGAGTTGCTGGTAAATGTTTAACAAGCAGCTTCCTCCCCCCCAAAAAAGTACGGACACATGCTTTTCAGTTTAATCTGCACCATTCACAAGGTCTCCATCATTTTTTAATGTCTAAACGGTCAATAAAGCGATCACTCAAGTCCTGATCTGTAGTGTTTGCCGATTACGGAGGTATGAAGGCTCACGCTGAAAATTTAACAACTGGCTCGAGAACTGGCACAAACCGGCCGCAGCCCGCCCACTTCTGCTCCAGTCCCCTCTTGTGTCTGGCTTCATTAGAAAGGGCCTGGGTGATCCAAGGCCTCCCCTCACCCAACGTGAACAGCACCTGGCAAGCGGCTGGCCACCTGACCCGTCAGCAGGAGACAACTTTCTCTGGGGCCATCTACACTTTCTTATCTGACCGTGCCTGAGGAACAGAGCTGGTGATGATCCCATATCCATAATCCCCAGGCTGTGGGAATGTCTCTAGGACACCCCACTGGAACCCGAAGCTTTCTTCTGCCATTCTTGGTATCCCCCCATATAGCACAATGCTTGGCACACAGCAGGCGCTTAATAAATGCATTCATCAACTCTCTAGAGAGGCCAGAGTCAAGGCCCTACAGCAATGTTTGAAGCTTCTAGGTCTCCCTGCCCATAGATGACAGCTTCAAAACGTCTCTGACGAGAGCCATCCAGGCTGCACAAGAAACCAACCTAGAACCACAGTTCTAGAAAGAGCACTCTTCAAAGCTTAGACTTTAGAAATTAAAGCAAAAGCTTCAGCAACTATTTTTTTTTCTCCTCTGTAAAGAATCAGATCCTATCCTCCCCCCCGGCTTCCCTGAATGGCTCAAACTAAAGTTGGCTTTCCCTCTGGTGCCCTCCGGAGATGGGCCACCAGCCTCCAGGGCCGAGGCTCGAGGACATCCCAACGTGGCCCTTCCGAGGAAACGTGGTCTTCAATGTCACTTTTTGGAATCATTTCTCTCAACGATAAGTGTGTGTTCTAGCAGCCACGTCGCCCTCTCTACCCATTCTGGAGAGAAAACGATGTAAATCTTTGTAAATTGTCAATAGTTCTGTTAGTTGCCGCTTAATTCAGGCTGTTTCCAATCTGTTTGGTTTTTTCCCACGTTCTATTTAGCCCGTGGTCTCCAATGTCTGCTCTTCATCGTCCAGAGCCGAGTCCGTTCCTGAAGTTCCATGGGGTCCCCTCGTCCTGGAGATAATAGTGTCATTATCTAATTTGCCCGGGAAGGGCAGCACAAAGTCTGGAACCATGAGGCTGGAAGATGCTGAAAGGCCGGCCGACCGCTGGCCTCCACAAGGGAAGGGAGGAAATGCCCTTGGCTTAACGTCCCATGACCTCCCAAGTGCTAGAAGCCAGCTACATGAGGCCTCCAGATAGAGGCCAGCTGGCCCCAGGCACATTCTAAAAGCACCACACCCAATGCAAGGAGGCACCTGAAGGTCTCCTGGCTTTCTGGAAAAGATGCTCTGCTTAGGTTCTCCTGTTAGGGACAGCTGAAGAAAAGCATGGGCTCCCAGAGGCCCCTAGAGGCGAGTAAGGCAAACTTCTGATTTCCAATGTTGTAACTGCCTATCCCTCTGACGTCTCACAATGTCACCGTAACCTTCATCTGTAAGCCATCAGGAGACATGCAACCTCCTCCCTCTGCCAAGGGCTGTATTTCTATTATCACTTCACACCTGTTAAAACCTGAAAACTTCTTTAAGCCAAGGATCACGGGTGGCTTACCCAGGAGACTGCCAGCTATCACTCCCTCCCCCATGGTAGGAGTAATAACACCTTACTGCAAAATCTGCTTTCAAATCCTTACAACAATCCTACAAGAAAAGCTGGGCAGGTATTATTAGCCCCATTTCACAGATGAGGAAACTGAGTTTCAGAGAAGTCATGTGTCTAGTAATGGCGGAGCCAAGGCAAGAACCCACATCTCTGATCCCACAGTCCAATGCTCTTTTCCCCCTGAACTGGGCCTGAAAAGCCTACAACTCTTCAATCCTCTAACCTCTGCACATGTGCCACCTGATGAAATAATCCACGTTTCAGGGGCTTCACACAGAACCCTCAACCCCGCCACAATCACCCCAAGTCCCCTCTTGGCATCCTTCCCCACACGGCACTTCAGGATCCTTAGAAGCCCAAGATGCGAACTCTTCCTCTCCCAGCCTCCCTATCAGCCGAGAGAGCTGGATGGGAGACGAAACCTCTGGGCTCAGCGGAACCCCAGGCCGCTTTCCCCCATCCCCCAAAGTGTTCTCGACACTCGGAGATCAGAGTTACGCCGGCCTAGAGCCATCCAGAGGTGGAAAGGAAATTAACGCAAATGGTTTTCTGCACAACTGAAAAATCACCGGACCTGGGACATATCCAGTCTTGCCAAAGAACTCAGCGGGTTGTTTGGCATCTACTTATTTCCCAAGGTCTTGGCCATCCCTTTGGTACTGGAAGAAACGAGAAGTCTGCCCTCGGCGCCGGGCTGTGTGATCCCCAAGCACGGGGCGTTATTTCAACGGTACCTACAAAACGCACAGAATCCTGCCCCCTAGAGCACAGAGATGGACGGGCATCTTTACAGCTTTGGTTTCTTCTGCTCAGCTGCCCTACAGTCCCAAAAAAGACGTGAAGAACCACATCTGGGGGAGGCGCAGCTCTCGCAAGCCCGAGCGAGCAAGCGGCGTCACGGCCAGCCCAAGCCGGGCCACCACCGGGAGATGGCCGAGCAGGGATGCACGGGGGAGTCGGCCACACGAGCCCGGAAACAGCGCCCAGGCTCACCACCCCCCGCTAGGATGCCAGACAACAGGAAGATTACCTCGGTTACAGATACTGCAGAAATTGCTTGGTCCTTCGCTGTGTTTCTTCAGATGATCCGCCATGTAGGCTGCCCTCAAGTACTTCCCACACACCTGGCAGGGTACCTTGTCTTCGTGGCAGGCCAGGTGGGAACGCAGGCGGTCACGGGTGGCAAAGGAGGCGTTACAGGTCTGTGGGTGGGAAAGAAAGTCAGGGTGAGTGCAAGGGACAGGATTCCATGCCCAGGGAGGCACCGGACTTCAGGGAATCTTTACATATAATTTGACTGGGACCAAACTGAGACCAAGCGTCCCAAAATTCAGCCGCTGTTCCGATGAGGCTTGATAATCCTTTGCCCACCTCACGCTGCCACACAGTCAGAGGCAGTGTGCGAGAGTGAACAGGAACAACGTCCTCACAGCCAGGAGTCAATCAATCCCTCAAATCCCGATATATTTATTAAACCCCTTTGGGGCACCAGGCATGGGGTAGGCCCCAGATATGGAACCAAAGAATGAAACGATCCCTACGGCAGTACTGGAAACAAGAGGGGAGAAACCAAGTCTCTCCAGAGACTCAGCCCACCCAAGTAACTTGTACTCTCTACTCTGGGCCCCCAAGGCGGGGCTTTTTAAAGACTTTAAATTGCACTAAAGTGCCAAGCCTGGTGCTAACAGTCAGAAATACCAAGAGATTTATACAGCAAAATAACGGTTTGGACATGTCTACTTATATTGTGTTTAATTTATACTTTAACATATTTAACATGTATTGGTTAACCTGCCATCAGGGGGAGGGGGGGAGGAGGGGAAAAATTGGAACAAAAGGATTTGCAATTGTCAGTGCTGAAAATTTACACATGCATATATCTGTAAATAAAAAGCTATAGAAAAAGAAAGAAAAGAAAGAAAAGAAAAGAAGAAGAAGAAGAAAGAAAGAAAGAAAGAAAGAAAGAAAGAAAGAAAGAAAGAAAGAAAGAAAGAAAGAAAGAAAGAAAGAAAGAAAGAAAGAAAGAAAGAAAGAAAGAAAGAGAAATACCAAGAGAAAGGAAAAACCCCTGCCCTTAGGAGCTTACTGGCAAAGAGAAAGACCACAAACAAGCAAACAAACAAGTTCCCTTAGGGAGGGAAGAGCTGGGAATCACCAGCCTGGGAGAAGGCTTCTGAAGGAAAAAGGATTTTAGCTGGGGCCACACTAACAAGAGAATATTTCCAATTCAAAGCAGCTTCCCAGCCTCCCCACCCCCAACCAGTAGCAGACGGGGAGGGGGAAGGGCCCACAGTCCTGGGAATTTGGGGAGGGCTCCAGTCATTTTCCTGCTCAGACTCGGTGTCCTTGCTACTACCTCCCAGGGCTGGTGGGAAAATTCAGTGAGATCACCTGGAAGCACTGATCTTGAAGATATTCTTGTTTAAAAGAATATCTAAATGTCACTGTTGTTAACTGTGCTCATGAAAGGGGGCATGGCATGTGGGGGAGCTGGGGAAGGGGGGAGAGAGGGTCCTGGCCTGGGAAACAAGGAAGCCCTGGATTTAAATCCCATACCTGACACATCCTGGCTGGTTGAGCCTGGCCAAGTGTCTGAATCTCTAATGGGGCCGCAGGGAGTTTCCCCTACCCTCAGTCACAGATCCAGTGCCCGTCCCCTCTAATAACTGTCACATTCTTCCTAATCTTGAGGCAAAATATGAACTAGAAGTTCCTCCCAGAACAGAAAATCTACGTGACTTTCAAATCGGTCACCTAGCCTTAATGAAGCACCTACTATGTGCTTGGCCCCGAGGAATCCCTTACAAGCTACAATTACCTGGGGAGGCAAGAGCTATTATTCCCATTTGATGGATGGATGGAAAGTGAGGTAGGCACAGCTAATCTGACTTTCCCAGGAAGTGTCCAAGGCCAGATCTAATCATGTCTTCAGGAATCTAGGCCCAGTGCTAATTGCTAAGCCCCCTAGCTGCTTCTCCTGAGCCCATTAAGAAGCTGAGCTGGACTATATTTAACTTATACTTTAACATATTTAACATGTATTGGTCTACCTGCCGTCTGGGGGGGAGGGGGAGAGAAGGAGGGGAAAAGTTGGAACAAAAGGTTTGGCAATTGTCAATGCTGAAAAATTACCCAGGCATATAACTTGTACATAAAAAGCTATAATAAAAAAAGAAGAAAGAAGAAAGAAGAAGGAAGAAGGAAGAAGAAGAAAGAAGGAAGAAGAAAGAAGAAGAAGAAGAAAAAGAAGCAGCAGCAGCAGCTCAGCTGTATCAAATCTGCTCGATCAAACAATTTTGGATGGAAAACCCCATCCACATCTAGAGAGGGAACTATGGAGATTGAATGTACATCTACATGTGTTGTGTATATATTTTTTTCTTCTGTTTTTTTCTCTCATGGTTTTTCCCTTTTGTTCTGAATTTTTTCCTAACATGACGATTCATATGGAAATGTTTAAAAAAAATGAATGTACACGTGTAACTCCCTCCAAAAAATGTTGTCTTACATGTAACTGGGAAAAATGAAAAAACAAATAAGCAAAACAGGAAAAAAAAATTTTTTAAATAAAATGTAGTTTGGGTTAACCTGCCCAAAAAAAAAAAAAAAAAAAACCCAAATCTGCATTTATTTGAAAGTGATTTTTCAGGTTAGTATAGACTTGTGCTCCCTCGCTCAGCTTGCTTCAAATTCAGCAGCAGAATTCAGAAGTAGAAATCAAAGTGTGGGACTGGTGCTATTGCCAACAGGGAAACCTGCTCCTGGGAAGTGGGGAAGAGGGAAGGCAATGGAGCATGAACCTGGAATATAATTCTAGGTTTGCATAACTGAAGCCCACGAGATGGGAATTACCAATCCAGGAAGGGAGAAACAGGTTTGGACACTTCCAAAGCATTTTAATCTAAGCTGGTGAAGATTTCCTTCTCCAGAATCAATTCCCCAATATTCACTCATTCATCCAACAAGCAATTATTAAGCCCCTAATGTGTACAAGGCTCTGCGATAGGCACCTGAGACACATACACAAAGGCAGAGATCTGCTCTTAAAATCTATTGGGGAAAAAGGGGCAGACAACAAATAACTGTGATACCAGGGAAAGTGAGATAAAGATACAAGATAGGGATAGGAATATTTATCTAGTATCTACTATGTGCCAGATACAATGCCAAGCCCTTTACAAACATCTTATTTGTTCCTTACAACAACACTGTGCTGTTTATTATCACCACTTGAGGAAACTGAGGCAGACCCAGATTAAAGTGACTTGCCCAGGGTCACCCTGCTCATAAGCACCTAAGACCACATTTGAACTCAGGTCTCCCTGACTACAGATCCAGTGCTATCTGTACCACGGTACCTTCTGGCTGCACTGAAAGTGATGGGGATGGGACTGAATCCAAGGGAATAAAAGCTGAACACAGGGTCTTAAGAACTCTCAGGAGGAAATCGGAGAAACATCCTGGTATTTGGGCTGGTGTCAACAGAAAAGAGGAAGGAAGGTTTGGGGAAGAAGCAGACATAGCTTAGCAGGAATCACAGATGCCAAAAGGTACAATGGAAGAAATGCTGGATTTGGAGGCAGAGGGACTGGTCGGTCATACATGGACTCCTTGCTACTTGAGAGCTCTGATAAATCAAGTAAATGAATCTCTCTGGTTCTCGGGTCCTCTATAATATGAGGAGGTTGGATTGGATGGCTCTAAGGCCTTTGAAAAAGGACAATATGAAAGAAGGCTGGAAAGGTAAATTAGAGTCAGATTAACCAATAAAAGATAGAAAGGATCATAGGAAATTAACATGGACAGTTTTGATAACACAAAATTTAACAAGTTTTTCCCAAACAAAAACAATGCAGCCAAAATTAGAAGGAAAACAGTTAACTGGGGGGGGAAATTATTTGCGGCAAGTTTTTATGATAAATGCCTCATTTCTCAAATATATAGGGAACTGAGTTAAATTTATAAAAATAAGAGCATTTCAATTCCAACAGACTTATGATGGAAAGAGCCATCTGCATCCCAGAAAAATTATGAGGACTGAATGGGGGATCACAACATAGTATTTTCACCTTTTTTTATTGCTACTTGCTTTGCTTTTTTTTCTCATTTTTGACCTAATTTTTCTTGTGTACCATGATAAATGTGGAAATATGTTTAATTATTTAATTATTTCAATTGCACATGTTTAAGCTATTGGATTACCTGTTATCTCCTATCAAAGGGAGTGGGGGAAAGAGAGGGAGAAAAATTTGGAACATAAGGTTTTGCAAGGGTGAATGATGAAAACTATCTTTGCATACATTTTGAAAATAAAAGGCTCTTGTTAAAATTTTTTTAAATAAAAAATTGATAAATGATAAAAGGATAGGAACACAGTTTACAGAAGAAATTAAAGCCATGGATAGACCCATGAAAAAAACACTCTAAATCACCATCAATCCGAGAAATGCAAATTTTTAAAAAAATCTGAGAGCAATTTGGAATTATGCCCAAAGGGCTATAAAACTCTACACACCCTCTGATCTAGCAGTATCTCTACTGGGCCTGTATCCCAAAGAGATCATAAAAAGGGAAAAGCAACAAAAAATGCTTGTAGCAGCCTTTTTGTAGTGGTAAGGAATTGGAAACGGAATGGATACTCATCAGTTGGGGAATGGCTGGAAATTGTAGTATAGGATTTTGATGGAATACTATTGTTCTTTAAGAAATGATGAGCAGGTCGATTTCAGAAAAGCCTGGAAAGATTTACATGAACTGATGCTGAGTGAAATAAACAGAACCAGGAGATCATTATACAGAGCAATAACAAGATTATGGAATAATCAATTCTGACAGACGTGGCTCTCTTCAGCAATGAGGTTATTCAAGGCAATTCCAATAGGCCAATGGGCCACTGACATCCAGAGAGAGAACCTTGGAGATAATGTGGATAAAAGCATAGGATTTTCACCTTTCATTGTTGTGAAACAATGTTTGTTTTTCTTTATCTTTTTTTTTAAACCCTTTTGATCTGATTTTTCTTATGCAGAATGATAAATATGAAAATAAGTCTAGAAGAATTGCATATGTTTAATCTATATCAGATTTCTAGCTGTCTGGGGAAAGGAAGGGGAAGAAAAATCTGGAATACAAGGTTCTAACACAGATAAAACTATCTTCACATGTATTTAAAAAAATAAAATACTATTAAAAAAAAAAAAAAACTGAGGCAGCTAGTTGGTATAATGAATAGAGCATCAGCCCTGAAGTCAGGAGGACCTGAATTCAAATCAGACCTCAGACACTTAATACTTCCTAAGCCACTTAACTAAGTCACTTAATCCCAACTCCTACAGCAAAAATAAAATAAAATAAAAATAAAACCTACAACTCTGAAATACCATATCATACCTATCAGATTGGCTAACATGACAGAAAAGAAAAATGATGAATGTTGAAGGGAAAACTGGAACATTAATACATGATCGGAGTGATTGTGGACCAGTCCTACCCTTCTGGAGATTTATTTGGAACTATGCCCAAAGAGCTATAAAACTACATACTCTTTGACCCAGCCATACTATCACCAGTGGTATCCCAAAGAGATCAAAGAAAAGGAAAAAGGACTTCTTCGTATAAAAACTCTTTTTGTGATGATGAATTGAAAATTAGAGGATGCTCATTAATGGGGGAATGGCTAGACAAGTTTTGTATATGATTGCGATGGAACATTATCATGCTATAAAAAAATGATGAGCAGGTTGACTTCAGAAAAACTTAAAAAGACTGACATGAACTGATGTTGAATGAAGAGCAGAAGCAGAACATTGTATACAATAAAAGCAAGACTATGTGATAATCAGCTATGACAGACTTAGCTCTTCTCAGAAATACACTGATCCAAGACAATTCCAATAAATTTGGTATGGAAAATGTCATCTGCACCCAGAGACTGGAGAGAGATCAAAACATACTATTCCACTTTTTTGTTGATTTTTTTTCTCATGGTTTTTCCCTTTTGTTCTGATTTTTCTTTCACAACATGACGAATATGGAAACAGATTTAAAATTAATTGTACATGTACATTATAAAAATAGCAACTGTCTTGGGTATGGGGAAGTTAAGGGAGGGGACAAAAAAAAATTTGGAACTCAAAATCTTATAAAACTGAATATTGAAAACTGTCTTTACATGTAAGTAACTGAAAAAATCAAACACTCAAGTGAAAAAAAAATTTAAAACGTATTTAAAAACAATATTGACGGAATACCATTGTGCTATATTGAAATGATGCCGATTTCAGAAAAACCTGGTAAGACTTCCATTAGCCGACGCAAAAGTGAATTGAGAAGAACCAGGAGAACATTATACACAGTAAGAGCAAAATTGTGCAACGATCAACTGAAAGAGGCTTAGCTACTCGGATCGAAACAACGAACCAAGACAATTCCAAAGAATGAAATGAAAAATACGATCCGCTCCAGAGATTACAGATTTAGTCTGAGTGGAGACGGAACATACTTTTTTCACTTCCTTTATTTTTCTTGCTTTTTTATTCTGTGCAACATAGTTAATATGGAATAGCAGCATGCCTTCACATGCGTAATGATTATCATATTGTTTGCCTTCTCATAGGTGGGAAAAAAAGGAGGGAAGGAGAACTAAAATTTTTAAAAATGAACGTTAACAAATGCTAAAAAATAATAGATAAATAAAATGAACCAAAAAATAAATAAAACGAATAACATAAAAACAACAACAAATTTAAAAAATAGAATCAGCACTCTAAAGCCCCCAAACAGCAAGTTATAGAGTTACATTCACAGTTGTAGTCTTAGTTATATTCTTTAAGGGGAACAGATTTCAATTTTTCATTTGATTAAAACAAAGAGTAACCAAAATCCCAAGAAACCATCATCTTTTACATAGGTACTTTTACACAGGTATTAGGTACCCAAACGTCTTTACGGCCATGATCTTATCAGATTCTCCTAATCCCTCAGGAGGCACTCAGGTGGTTATCCTAATTTTAGAGCTGAAGGAACTGAGGCTCACATACTTGTCTAAGATCACCTGGCTATTCAAAGCCAAAGCCAGAATTCAAATGTCCAGACCCCGACGTGGGATGCCCAGACCACGCGTCTTACAGGGTGGTCCCCTCCATCCCCTCGCAGGGGCAGCATCCCGGCTAGTGTAAAGAAGCACACACCAACGAGCTTCCTGGAGGACCTCAGAGCACAGATGAGGAACAAAGAGAGGAAGCAGCCTGCCCAGAGTGACGGAGCTGCTGGCAGAGCTGCCTTGAAGAAGGGCATTTCCCACAAGTCACGGTTTACTAACTACTGAGCAAAGGCAACATCTAGGGGATGAAAAATCACTACTAGGTTTTGTACCGATTGATACACATGGAACATTTGTCTCCCAGGGCCCAGGAAAGGGAACACAAGCAGCACAAACCCAAGTCAGAAGCACTCCAAAAGAGCCCAGAGAAACTTAGGGTCCCAGGAACACAGATCCAGATTGGGGGGAATCTTAGGGGTCACTGAGTCCAACCCCTGCATTAAGACAGATGAGGAAACTGAGGCGGGGGGGGAGGGGGGGGGGGGAGGGGAAGTGTCCAAGGCAGGATCTGGACTCATGCACTACGTGGTGCTGGGGAAGTGGCTTGAGCAGGGTCACCCAGCTAGCGGGGAGCACCGGACTTAAAGGCACTTGGGTCTCATTCTGAGAGGCATTGGAACCCGCATGAAAAGCCTGTTTGAGAGCCTGATCACCAGGGAAGCCTCTGGAGGGCGGGCACCCCAGGGTTTTCTGGTCAGAGAAAACTGGGAGGAACGCAGGGAAGCGAGCGGACTTTGCCGAATTAGGGACCACGAGTTGGTGCTCAGCTCCAGGAGATCCTGAGTCACCGAGCTCCTCCTTCCTCCATGGGAGCCAGGGACCATCCTCAGAAGGCCACCTGCCAACTCCCAACAAGCAGCCTCCCCCTGCCCGCTCTCCCTGATCACCAGACCTCCCGGGCCACAGCCTCTCCTCTCATCCACTCAGCAATCGCTGCACAGGGAGGGTCACATATATTTAATATTCATCTAAGCAAAACATCACCTGGAAATCAAACGTGTTGGGCAGTTCCTATCTCCATGGATACCTTGGGATCTCCAAAGTGAGAGTACCCCCCCTCCTAGCCCACAACGACGCCCCTCAGGGCCATCCTGCCTGGGTTTGCAGACCCTTGAGGACAGGGGGCTCACCACTTCCCCCTGACAGTGAACTCCAACCTCCTTTCCCACTTTCCCTGGTTCTGCCCCCTGAGGTTGATTCCTCCTCCTTCCCCGAATAGCTCCTGACAAGGACAGTCCCCATCTGCTCCAGGATGGACCACGACACCTGCCTCCCAATCCGAGAGTAGCGCTGAGAAGCCCGGCGCCAGGGCCCCCCAGGCGCCTCCCCACCATCTCCCCTCCAGGGCAGCCCTCGCAGATCCCAGTCGGTCTAAGCGAGGGGGAGGAAAACTCCAGGTCTGCGGGGTCCGAGCCCAGAAAGAAGGAAGAGAGATGGGGGCAGGGCTCCCACCCCAGAAACCAGGACTGCTGAGTCCTGGCACGTTTGGACCCGTGGAGGCCAGGAGCCCAGCCCCCCGCCCCAGGCAGGTTCAGAACTCCCAGTGAAGGGAGAACCCAAGAACATGGACCCCCTGGGACCCGGGGTCAGATGGGCAAGCCTGGGCAGGGCTGCACCAAGGGAAGAACTGCTCCCCACCTCGTGGCCTGCCCCGGTGCCCAGAGACCCGTCCTGACTGGCTCCCACCCACCGGGCAGGAGCGCTCTGGGGCCCAAGAAGCCAGGAGCCCCAGGGGATGGGAGGGGGCAGGGCCAGTGGGGGGCAGCTGCCCCTCCCCCAGTGCCAGCACCCAGAAGCTCGGCACAGGAGGGATGGCAGCGCCATGAGAGCCCTGAACCCCTACTGCGATACGCCGTACGAAGGGGACCCAGCCCTGGGGCTGCGGGCTCTCACCGCCCGGGCCCTTTCCAGTGGGGGAAACGAGGGGGCAGAGAAAGGGGCCGTGTCTTGCCCAAAGAAGGTGTCCACCCTCTGGCTGGGGAACTCCCCGCATCCTACCTGGGCCTGGGGAGGTCTGTCCTGTTCTGGGGATCTCCCCTGGGCCCCTCACATCTGGGCGAGCGTGCCCAAGCCTCCTCCAGTCTGAGGGGCCCTGAGAGGACAAGATGGCGGCTGAGTCTGCAGGGTCCAGAGCTGGGAGGACCCCCCCAGCTCCTTCCTCCCCTCCCCCAGCTCTGCGGCAAAAACAGAGAGGGAGGGCAGGGAGTGCAGGAAGGTCACCCACTGGGAGGAGAGCCCCAAACCATGGAGGCCGGCCTCCACCACACAGCCTCCTGGGCAGGGTTCCCGAGCTGCCAGGCGGGCAAGGGCAGGCCTGGGAGGTCTAGACACGCCCATGTGGAGAGGCAGGGCAAGGGGACAGAGGAGACGGGCTTAGGCTCCCGGACTCGGTTTCACAGTCCCTGTCAGCGGCAACGCTTTCACCTAAAGCCCGGGCCTGGGGACCTGGGCCCACTCTCCCCAGCAGTGAGCGCCGGAGGCACAAGGGAGGAGGCCGGCAGCGGGGCTCTGCCCAGCAACCCCAGGCTTGGCCTATTCTCTCGCCTTCCTCCCCACCCCCTCCTCCCTCTCCCTCTAGCTTTTCTCCCTACCTTTCTCCCTTTTTCTCCCTCCTCCTTTTTTCCTTTTCCTCCCTTCTTTCTTTCTCCTTTTTCCACCCTCCTTTCTTTCTCCCTTTTTCCCTCTTTTTCTTTCTCCCTCTTTTCCTTTCTTCTTTCTCCCTTTTTTCCTCCTGTCTTTCTTTATCTCTCCTTCTTTCTTCTTTCTTTCTTCTCTTCCTTCTTTCTCCCTCTTTTCTCCCTCCCTTTCTCCTTTCTTTGTTTCTCTCTTCTTTCTCCTCTCCTTTTATCTTTTCTCATTCTTTTCCTTCTTCTTTCTCCCTTCCTTTCTCCTTCCCTTCTTTCTCCCTTCCTTTTTCCCTTTCTCTCTCCCTTCTTTCTCCCTCTCCCTCCTCCTCTTCCTTCTTTCTCCTTTCCTTTTCCCCTTTTTCTCTCTTCTTTCTCCCTTTTCCTCCTTCTCTTCCTTCTTTCTTCCTTTTTCTCTTTCTCTCTCTCCCTTCTTTCTTCATCTCTCCTATCTTTCTTCTTTCTCTCTCTTTTCCTCCTCTCCCCTTTTTTCTCCCTCTCCCTTCTCCCTTCCTTCCTTCTCTCCCTCTGGGCCTCAGGTTGCTTCCTCAGCAAAGTGACCACTTCAGAGACCCCAATAGCACTCCACAGACCCCACCTCACAACAAATCCAGGAAGTGAGGGAGGCCTGGGGTCTTCTCACACCCATTCCACAGATAAGGAACCTGAGGCTGCCTAGATATGGGACTTGCCCAAAATAACAAAGCTACTAAAGTTTCGTTGTGACATTTGAACTTCCTGATCCTAGCAGAATACCCTTTCCACTAGACCAGGGGGGTGGGGGTGGGGGAAAGCTTTCAGGGGTCTCCTCAAGCCCAGGATGCTAGCACCATCGGAGGACACGGTCGTGGACAGGCCATTGGCCCAGCCTGGCCACCCGGGGCCCGAAGCTTCGGCTCTCGACCTCTGGGCCTCTGGGGCTGATGCCGATGCCCTGGTGCCATCCGCTCTCTGATAGGGCCACGCCAAACAAAACAGGACTACTGTCTACACTATGGCCCACACTGTCTGTCTACAGTTTCAGTCGAACCCTAGGCCCGACTGGGCCCGGCGCGTGTGGAGAGAACATCCCCCGCCCCAGGGCCGGCCGAGGGAAACAGACGCCAGAGTGTCCTCGCTTGGGCAGGGGAGCCAGGACCTGCCACGTGCGCATGGGCGCGGGTGGGGGTGCGCGTGACCCTGGATTCGAGGGGCCGGGGGAGCCCAGAGCTCCCCAAGACCAGAGACAAAACACACACAGGCTTCAAGGTTAGAATGAGAACTTTATCGGGGAGGCCCCGTTCCCGTGGGAGCCCCCGGAAGAGCAGGCGGGGTGCGGAGGGCTGTTTCGGGGTTTGCTCGAGTGCCTTCCCAAAGCCAAGTGGGCCCCACCTGAAGCTACTCCTGCCCGAATAAGCCTCAAGAACCCGAGGATCTAACTCTAAGCCAGAGATGAAGGGGGAGGGACCACGGGCTGCTCGCCTGGGGGAAGTCGGGACTGCTGGGAGGGGGCGCGGCGGGCAGCAGCTGCCCCGAAGGCTGAGACTGGGAGGGGGCGCGGCGGGCAGAGGCTGCCCCAAAGGCG
This sequence comes from Dasyurus viverrinus, assembly GCA_020854095.1. Lineage (NCBI taxonomy): Eukaryota > Metazoa > Chordata > Mammalia > Dasyuromorphia > Dasyuridae > Dasyurus > Dasyurus viverrinus. The sequence continues at coordinate 704,866,515 of CM036997.1, forward strand.
GAGACCACTAGCTGGGGCAGGGCATGGATGGGTGTCTTGGGCGGCCGCTTCCTGGAGCCGGTCCAGGGAGCGCTGAGCTCCGGAGCGGCCGGCGCTGCCCAGGGAGGGGAGACAGCGGGCCCGGTGCCGAGAGGACCGTCGGTCCCCAAGAAAACCGCCCGAGGAAGAGGGAGAGGCAGTCCTTGCCTTGGGAAGGAGGACTCTCCTCCAGGGGACCTAGTGGGGAGCCTCCCCACAAACCAAGAAGCCCCAAGATGGGCAAGAACCCATCCCACCCAGGAAGAGGCAAAGGATGGAAAGTGAGGCGGCTGCTGGGCCGGGAGGGGCCTCCTGGGGCCGCCAGGCTGACCTGGCAGGGACCCCCTCTCCCCTCCCCGGGAAAATGCCCCAAGCAGGGGCAGATTATCCCACAGGCCACTGGGCAAATGCCCGATTGCCCTCGGGGGGGGCCCAGCCCTGCCTCAAGTAGCCAGGAGGGGCGGAGCAGAAGAGAGGGCTGCCGGAGGGTGCTGGGCCCAGGTTATCAAGGGCCTGGAAGGATTTTTTTAAGGAAAGGGAAAAGGCGGTATCAGGAACAGGGTGGGCCGACCTCCACAAAGCAGGCTGGGCAAAGTCCCATGAGGCCGGGTCGCTAGGCAGAGTTTCCAGGGGCGGCAGGCCGCTGCTGCTCCCTCCCCACACCTGGAAAAGGGCAGAAAGCGCAGGTTACCTCCTGCCCGCCAATGCCCCCTTGCCCTCTGAGGGGCGCCCCACTGGGGCCAGGCGCAGCTACGGGGGGCTAGCAAGCCAGAGTCTGCGTGGGGGCGAGAGTCGGGGGCGGCGGGACCTGCAGGGCCTGCCCTGGTGACTGAGCGCCCCAAAGGGGCCTCTGGGGAAGCCCCTCCACTGGGGCCCGAAGGGCAGCTGCGCTCCCTGGTGGGGTCACCTCCGGCTGCCTCATCTCCCCCTGCAGGCCGGGGACTCTCCTGGCTCCTCCCTGGGAGATTTAAGTTAAAAAGGGCGAATTTGCAAAGTCCTCCTGCTCCCCAAGTAGGCCTGAAGAGGGGCTGGGACGCCCAGCAGGGGGCGCTAGACCTGAAGATGCTCCTGGGGGCTTCTCACTTTCTGAAGCCACCAATGGCCCGTGAGGAGGAAAGATGGATGCGGGGATGTGGGGAACACACGTGTAGGCCTTCCTGGCCTTCCTCCTCCTCCTCCTCCGAGGAAACGAGGCCCCGGACAAAGGGAGAGGGACATTTTCACAGAGAAGGAACCCCAACATTCCCCAGAGTGGGGCTCCCCACAGAGAAGGCGTCTGGGCTGACTCGGAAACCCCGGGCCCGGCCCAGGCCGGCTCCGATCCCGGAGGACGACGAGAGCGAAGCAGCCCCGGACCCGGGGTCAGAATCCTGGCTCACCCCGGCCGGCCAGAGGCAGGGCCCAGCCACCTACCTGTCGGGCTGGGGAGGAGAGCCTCCCGCCAACCGAAAGCGCCCGGAGAAGAGACTTGGGTCTGGGAAGACCCCTGAGGCCTTCTTCTCGAGAAAGGTAAGCAGAGATCCCCCCAACACAGTCAAGTCTTAATGGCCCAAGTCTGGGGGCTCCAGAGGGGGCTCAGCCCCTCCCTCCCATTCCACCTCCCGTGGGCAGGGAACGGAGCCCGTGGCGGGGAGCGGGGGCAGGGGAAGAGAGCAAAACGCCCCACGCCGAGGGGCTCGGGCGACCCTCCGAGACCCGTTCTTTCCAGCCGTCCCCAGGCTGGGGGGGAGGGTCGGCTGCATCTGGAACCCCGCGAGCCAGGAGCAGCGAGCGACCCCCGCCAGGCAGGGCCCTCAAGCAGGGGAGCAGCTTCCCGCGAGAGCCCAGCAGCCCAGGAAAGGGGGAGCAGGCGAGGAGCCTCAGAGGCGGCGGCAGCGAGAGGTCACGGGGAGGAGGGAGGCGTGCAAAGCTTCTGCCAGCCGGGCCATGGCTGCCCTCGGCCCCCCGCCCAGCGCACGACGGCTCGCTTCTGGGCCCGGACGCCCCGGGCCGCGGGACCCGGCCTCGGCCCTCTCCCCCCGGGGCCGCCCCTACCTGGCACTTGTGAGGCCTCTCGGACGTGTGCACCTGCTTGATGTGTCCGTTCAGATGGTCCGGCCTGAAAGGGAAAGGAAGAGCAGGCAGTCAGAGAAGGCAGGGGGGAGGGGCACACAGCCACAGCCCGGGGCCCAGCCACCCCCCTCCCAGGGCCCCGAGAGACCCCCCGGGCTGGTCCCTCCCCGGGAGTTAGGGGAACCGGGCGCTCCGGCCTCCTCTCTGGCCCAAGCCCAGGGCCTGCTGGGCCAGCTTTCCGTGCGCCCCGAGCCAGGGCAAAGAGCCTGGTGGCTCCGGCCTCCCCTCCCCCTTCTTCAGTCAGCAGCCAATCCCCCAGCGGGCCCGCGGCTGCTCCCTGGAGAGCGGGCGGCAGACCAGGGGGCGCTGAGGCCGCAGCTGACTGGTTCAACCTGACGGGGGAAGGGGGGGAGGCGGGGGCCTCCCAACCGGTAGGACTGGTTCCAGGGTGGCCGCAGCACGGGCCTGGCTACCGCTCCCCGCCCCCCTCCGAGACCCCCGGGCCCCCCCCCCCCCCAGAGCTGCTTCTGTCGTGCAGGAGAAAACCTCCAGCCCGAGGCCCGGGTCCTCACCCCCCCCCAAAGAGGGCCGGGCCAGCCCCAGGGGCTGCTGGGGGGACACGGGGCACCCGCGCCAAGCTTTCAGCTCAGCTGAACCAATCCTAGCAGGAGGGTGTCAGAGGAGCCGTGGGGCAGCGTGTAGACATGGGGGTGAGAGGGGGGGTGCACACGAGTGGGGGCCGTGCATGTGCGCAGAGGCGTGTGCAGGAATGTGCAAAGGCACAGACGGGGGGCACCCAGTGCAGTGGGTTACCCGCAGAGGCGCGTACACGGATTCACGTGCGGTGGGCAGTGTGTGTGTGACGTAGACTGTGGGTGTGCAAGGCGTGTGTACAGGCGTAGACGGGCGTGTAAGGAGGGACCGCGTGTGTTCCCGCGCGTGTGGCGCACGCAGCGGCAGGAGTGGGGTTTAGCCGGGCGGGGCCAAACGCACGCAGCGGCAGCACCGGGCCGCGGGCCCGCGGGGGCAGGGTGGGCGCTATGCTGCGTGAGCGTGGGCGGCGCACCGTGTGAGTGGGGCGTGCCCGTGGGGGTGGCAGTGCTGGGGCAGTCCGTGTGTAAATGAAACACGTGCATGTAGCGTGCGTGTGCAAGGGGGCGGGACTGCGCGGGCACAGCACGTGCACGTGCTATATGTGGCTGCGGTCCGAAGCCCGGGGCCACGTCCACGCGCAGCCACCGCCGTCTGCACCCGCGGCCGGGCGTGCCCTGTGGACACCGGTGCGCACCTGCGCGCTAACGGGCTCACGTGAGACTGCACATGCCGTAGGTGTGCCGCGCACATGTGACGGCCGGCAGTGGCCCGGGGGCGAGCCTGGGCAGGGCCCAGCAGAGGGCAGGGGGGGGGTGGCAGGGCCTGGTCCGCAGGGGAGGACCCGGGCGGAGGGCCCGGCGCGGCTCTTACCTGGAGAAGCCTTTGCCGCAGCTCTGGCAGATGTAGGGCTTGCCCACGGAGCCGTCGTGCGAGCGCACGTGGTAGGACATGCGGTCCTTGCGCTTGAAGCGCAGGCCGCACACGGGGCACGAGTAGGGCTTCTCCCCGGAGTGCGAGAGCTTGTGGCGGTTCAGGTGGTAGACGTCCCGGAAGATCTTGCCGCAGATCTCGCAGGCCACCTGCTTGCGGGTGCGGCTCCTCTTGCGCGGCCCGTCGGGGTCCTCGGGCAGCGGCAGCCCGTTCTCGCCCACGCGCGGCGGCGGGATGTCGATGTAGCCCAGCTGCAGGCTGGTGACGCCGTGCTGCGCCTCGTGCTGCCGCAGCCGCCCGGCGTCGGTGAACACCTTCCCGCAGAGGCCGCACGGCAGGATGCCGGCCTCGCGCAGCCCGCCGGGGGCGCCGAACATCATCGAGTCCAGCAGGTTGGCCTTGCGGGGGCGGCCGCGGCCGCGCTTGCCCGCCAGGGGGGGCGCGCCGCCGCCCACGTTCTGGAAGGGCGCGGCCAGCAGCTGCGGGGACAGGGGCCCCGCCACCATGGGCAGGCGGTCCACGCCCGGCAGCACGGGCAGGGCGGCAGGGCCGGCCGCGGCGGCGGCGCCGGCGGCGGCGCGGGCGGCCTCGTCCTCGGGCGGCAGGCTGCCCGCGATGCCGTTGCCGCCGCCGCCGCCGGGCCCCAGGCCGGCGCCGTTGGTCATGTCCAGCGGGAAGCCCAGGTCGGCGGCCCCCGGCGGGCGGAAGAGCATGATGTCGGCGCGGGCCGGGGGGCACCAGGATCTGCACGTTGGACTGCTTGATGACCTCCTGGCAGATCTCGATGACGGAGCGCATGAGCAGGAACTTGGCGGCGGTCATGAGCTCGGGGAAGCTCTCGAGGCGCACCACGATGCGCGACGTGTACGCGAAGTCCAGGATGTCCCCGAAGACCTTGGAGCTGATGGTGTGCATCTCGAGCTCGCGGCTGGGCCCCGCGCCGCCCGCGCCCGCCGGCGCGCCCGCCACGTCCTGCGGCCCGGCCTCGGCGCCCCCCGGCGCGCCGCCCTCGCCCAGCTGCGCGCTGAACACGGACTCGAAGTACTCGCTGCAGGCGGCCAGCACGGCGCGGTGGGCCGGGAAGCTCTCGTCGCCCACGCGCAGCAGCACGTCGCAGAAGCGGCCGCCGTTCTTGCGCTGCTGGTTCAGGTTGTGCAGCATGTCCGTGCTGTGCCGGCTCACCTGGTAGGTGTAGCAGCCCGCCGAGGGCCCCGGGGCCCCGCCGCCGCCCCCGCAGGAGGCCGCCGCCGCGTCGCCGACGCGCTCCATGGCCGCGGGCGGGCGCGGCGGGCCGGCAGGCAGGGGCAAGGCCGGGAGCGGGCGCGCCGCCGCCGCCGCCGCCGCCGCGGGGGCTGCTGCTGCTGCTGCTGCTGCTGCTGCTGCTGCGGGGAGCGCGGGCGCGCGGGCGCGGCTACAGCTGGCGCGCCGCCTCTCCCGCCCGCATGCCCGCCCGGCTGCCCGGCTGCTGGCGGCGCCTCTGGCCGGCGAGGGGGCTCCCGGAGGACCCGCGGCCGAGCCCGCCCTCCTGCAAGCGCGCCTCGCTGGCGGGGCTGGCTGCGCCCCCTCCGGCCGCCAGGGGGCGCTGGCGCGGCGGCGCGAGCGCGCGCTCCTTTTCCCGGGCCCGCTGGGGGCGCGCGCCGCCTGGGCTGGTGCTGGGGCCCGGCGGCGGCGGCGGCGGCTGCTGCTGCTTCGGCTGCTGGGGCTGCTCAGGCGGCGGCCGCCGCGGCTGCTGCTGCTGCAAAGCTTGAGCCGGGAGGGGGAAGGGGTGGGGGGGGCGGAGGAGGCGGGAACAAAAGGCGGCGGCGGCGGGAGCGGGAGCGGGAGCCCGCGCTGGAGGAGCCGGAGCCCCGGCCGGGCTGGCGAGCGGGCGGCGCGGAGGCCGCGCCGGGCCTGCGGGGGTGGCGGAGGCGGAGGGCTGGCGGGGCCGCGAGGCGGAGGCGGCGGGCGGACGGACGGTGCAGCGCCGCGGGTCGGAGGCCCGGGCCCGAGAGCGGGCGCTGCGGCGCGATGGAGCGCGGGGCGCTGCGGCCTAGCCTGGCCCGGCCCGCCTCGGCTCAGTCCCGGTCCGGCTCCGGCTCCGGCTCGGGCTCCGGCTCGCGGTGTGTTTGGAGCCGCCGCGGCGGAGGAAAGATGGCAGCGGCTGCACTTCCTTTTGCACTTTCACCCCTGGGGGGGAGGAGAAGGAGGGGGCGATACCAACAACACCCCCCCCCCCGCCCGCCGGCCTGGCCCCCCCAGCCCCGCAACGCCGCCGCCCCCCCCCCGCGCCCGGCCGCGCCGCCGCCGCCCGCACCCGCACGTGGCCGTCGCCGCCCGCAACCCGCAGCCGGGCCCGCAAAGTTTGCACTTTCTTTGTGCGGTCCCGGCCCCCCCGCCCCCGCTGCCGCCGCCGCCGCCGCCGCCGCCGAGGATGCGCGGCCCCCCCCTCCCCTCCCCCCGGGCCGCCCCCCCCCCCGCCGCCGCTTCCTGCCCCCCCCGCCCGGCCGCCTCCGCCAATGCCAGGCGGCCCCCGCCCAGCCCCCCCCTCCCCTCTCCCCTCCCCTCCCCCCACGCGGGGGCGGGGGGCTGCAGCCCGGCCCCCCCCGGGCCGATGCAAACGAGCCGCCGCCGAGCCAGCGAACCAGCGAGCCAGCTCGGCTCCCACCGCCCGGCCCCGGCCCGGGAGCCAGGCTCGGCCGGGAGGGGGCTGCAGCCGCCCGGCCCCCCAGCCCGGCCGTAGTAAGAGCGGCTCCCCCACACACACCGCCGCCCAGAAAAGAAAGGCCCGCCCCTTGTCCCCGAGTTCCCGAGCCCCCCAGCCGGGCCGGGCAACCTGCAGCCCGCGGCCGGGGGGAAGCTCGGCTGCTGCCCCGGCGGCCGGCACGGCCCCGCTCCCGCCGGCCCGGAGCGGGGAGCGGGAGCGGGGCAGCCGGGGAGCCCCCGATCCCCGCTTTCTTGGCTTTTTTTTCGGGTGGGAAAAAACTCCAGGGCCGGAATGTGACAGTTGAGCTTGGGAAGGAAGCCCCGGGGCCGCCCCCAGCCCTGGGGAACCGCGGGCAGCCCCGGGGCCGGCGGTTCTGCAGGGGGGGGAGGCCCCCAGGACCCAAAAGGCGCGCGGCTGCAAAACTTTTGCAGGATTCCAAACTAAACGCTTCCATTAGAAAAGCGGGGTGCTAGAAAGGCATTCTGGGTATTAGCATGCAAATGAACCGAGCCAGCTTCCAACTTCGCTTCAGATCCCAAATGCCGAATTTACTATAACGCAGGGAAGCCACATGTTCCCCGGATCCTCGCTCACGGCTGCGATTGGCCTGCGGCCGCGGTCTGCACGCACCGTCCGGGGCTCCGGGCCTGCCTGCCCGCGCCCCGGGCGCCCCGGGCGGGGGACCTGGGCGAGGGCAGGCCGCCGGGCCGGGAAGGGTGGGGCCCTGGAACAAAGGGGGAGCCGAGAGCCTCCGGGGGCGCGGGCGGCCCTCGAGGCCCCCGGGCAGCAAGTCCCGGGCTCTGGCTGCCCTTAGAGGCGGTGCTGCAACCTGCCCGACCTCGGCTTCCGAGCTGGAGGGGACTGGGAGCAGACCGGCCCCTCTTTAAGCACCTATTGTGTGAGCTCGCAGCTAGGAGGGCGGGCCGGGGAGGAAGCCTGCGAGCCCAGGAAGGCGGCTCCCGATCCCCGGGCTGCGGATCCTGGCCCGCTCACCCCGCCTGGCCGCCGCGGACTGCCCTGACGTCCGGAGGAAAGCCCGGATGGGTCCGAGCCCGGCCCTCCCCTAGATGCCGAGGATGCAGGGCTGGAGCTCTGCCCTTAGTGCCCGTCCGATTGTAGAACCCTGTTTGGGAAATGACTGGCCCAGGGAGCAGACCAGGGCTACCCCTCACCTCTTGCCCCCTGGACGCCTCCCACCGGCCTCTCCTGCCCCACCAGGGGCCACTTCCCAAGTACCTTGTGGCCTGTTTCACCCACACTCGCTTCAACTGCAAATAATTTGGGGTTTTAGGCAGCCTACCAGTCTTGCTCAACAGGATAACTCCCTGAGGGACTGTTTATACTCTGTACCGTGCCCCAGAGCCAGACAACCAGAGATGGATCTGCTGGGCTTGGGGCTTGAAGATTGCCTGGCCCAGGCCCTGGCTCTCTGTAGGTGCTTAATAAATGCTTGTTGATCGATCTTGCTACAGGACAAGAAGAACTCTGCTAAGGAGAACTTTTCAAAGGGACATGAGAGCTGCAGACAAGCATCCGCAGGCTGTCTTTTGGCCAAGGGATTCGGCTTGTTCTGCTTGACCCTTGAAGGTAGAACTAGGAAGGAATGGAGCAAAAGCAGATTTCTTCTGAGTTGAAGAAAAATAAAGTGTTGACTGGCGCCCTTCTCCAGGGGGACTCTGAAACCTGGGCCTGGGCTGTGCTAGAGAGGAGTCTGGTTTGGATTCTAGGGGGACCACCCTGCCCTTGAGAATCCTTCCTAGTCATCGGGTCCCTCTGGTCCAGCTCCCCACATTTCTGCTCCTCCATCAGGCTGCCTCCCATATTTAAGGAGTGTCAGGCTTTCCCCAAGTTGGTCCCACTGAGATATTAGGCTAAGAAACTAGAGAGGTTCCAAAGCAGCCAGACACCTGATTTTGTGACTCCACCCTTTGTCTACTGAGAGGCCCACTATCGGAGGCCAGTAAGTTAGCATTACTAAGTCCCAGAATCCCAAGCCCCTCCTATTTAATTACTGTGGTTAGCATTTATGTAAAAGCCACTTTCATCTGATCTCACCACAACCCTGAGAGGCAGATGTTATTATTATCTGTGACAGAATTTGAACGCAGATCTCTGACTCCAAGTATAACACTCCTACCCCACTGCAGCCATCTAATTTACTGCCCTATATATAGAGAATGACTTAGAATCTTGAGTCATTCCTTACTGAAAGCGATTCCTTGAGGCATCTTAACCTATATTAAGTAGTAAGTAATTTAACTAGATTACTGTAGTAAAAAAAAAAAAAAATTGTAACGATTCCTTCTACACCAGCCTCAACAAGGAATCATCCCCTCTGGTGATGGAGAAACCAGCACCCGTGACGGGTGGTTCCACTTTTGGTCAGTTCTACTCAGTAGCAGTTTGTCCTGACATTAAGCCTAAATCTCTCTCTGTAGCTTCCATTGTTCCAAGAGGAACTTGAAGACAATTGTTTCCCATCTCCCCTCCATTTCTTCAAAGGACCCTCCTATAGCAGGTCTGGAGTCTTTCTTTCCTAACCACAGTGTATGGAACCAAACATAATCCTGCAGATATGTCCAACCAAGAGAGAATATAGGCAGGACCAGCACTTGCTATGCATATAATTTTCCCAAGTTTCATACGTGTATGCTCACGAGAAGGCAATTTTCCCTTATTAAGAGTGTTTATATCAGGAACACAAGGATGATTCAACATTAGGAAAACTATATATATTAAGAGCAAAAATGTGCAAAATTGCATAATCCTTGATAAAGGGAAAAAAGACTTTGACAAAGTACCACACATGCTAAAAATCCTACAAAGCTGGCATATGAGTGAGCACTCTCTAGAAGCCTTCCTTTCAAGTACAGGGACAGTTATAGGACAGTTTTTGAAATTCTAGTGAAAGCAACAAAAGCAGGAGTTTGAAGACCTATACACAGTAAAGGAAGGCACAATTATCCCTGTTGACTGAAGAATGATTCAAAGAATCTACTGGAGGCGACCACTTCAGATATAAGCCCTCATTTGAAGAATTGTCATGAAAAAACAGATTTGATGCATTGTTCCCATTGGATCCAAATGTAAAACTTAATATAAAACCATTTTGGATGTAATGTCAGAACAAACTTCCCAATAATGAGAGCTATTCTAAAGTGAAATGGGGAGGGAGGGAAATTCCCTAGCAAAGGGAAGGTGGGATGACCATTTGTTGAGGGTGTTATAGAATATTCGTATTCAGATGTGAATTGGATTTTCAAGCTGGAAGGAACTCTTGAGGCCTCCTTGGTTCCTTTTTTATCTTCTTCATTATCTTTAACAGAGTCATTCGGTCTTTGCTTGAAGACTTTTAATGATGGAGAATCCCATGATTTCCCATGGTAGAGTAATTCACTTTTAGACAGATGTACTCAGTAGCAATTAGACTGGATGACCCTTGAGTATTCTGATCCAGCTCAGAAATTATAAATGATTTTTTTTTCAAGGTCACACAGCTAGAAAGTAACAGAACTGGTTCTCTCACCATGTCTGCAGATGCCAAATCAAATTCTTTTTTCCTATAACCATAAGGCCCCTTAGAGAGACCTCAGAAATACCATTAATGCTTTCCCTGGGAGTAAGATATAAAGGATCCATTTTTCAGGTTACTTAACTTTTAACTTTTTCCCTGGAATCCTAGAAACTTTCCCTGTAATCATAGGCAAAGATCCAATGGAGTTGTTTTTCTAGAAGACTGAGTGAAGCATTTTGATATCCATTCAAGATGTTGGGAAATGTTTTGCTTTTTTTTTTTTTTTTTTTTTTAATAGGTAAGAACATGGACATGGATTCTGGTTCAAATCCTGCCTTGGAAACTTACTGACTCAGTGACCCCATGTTGTCATTTAACAACTCTTGCATCTTCAGTTTCCTTTTCTGTAAAAGAAATAAGAATAATTCCAACACAACCTCCTAGGGTTGTTGTGAAGATTAAATGAGAGAAAGTATAACAGGGCCTTACTTTGCAAATTTTAAAGCACTGGACTATTTTCAGATGATGATTATTATTAACATATTGCTTAATATATTATTGTTATAAATATATTATTTAATAAATACATTAATATGTTATAGTATATATATGCAACATGTATTATAAATCATACATATGTCATTTTGTCATTTGTTATGTGAAATTTTTACTATTACTATTATTCAAATTACATTACTTTTATAATGAATAATTAGGTTGTTATTCAATTGTGTCTCACTCTTTGTGACCCCTTTTGTGGTTTTCTTAGCAGAGATAGTAGGAGGGTTGGCCATTTCCTTCTCCAGCTCATTTTACACAGATGAGAAAACCTGAGGTAAACTAGGTTAAGTGACTTGCCCAGGGTCACACAGCTACTAAGTGTCCAAGGCCAAATTTGAACTCAGGAATATGAATATTCCTGACTCAAGGCCTGGCACTCTATCCGCCGTACCATCAAGCTGCCCTGGACAAATAGTAAATCAAATTAAGTACCCAGATATATGGGACCAGAGATTTGATTCCTAGCCATATAACCTTAAATAAGTCATTTAGCTTCTTTGAGTCTCAGTTTTTCATCTCTAAAATGGGAGTCCTGATACTTGGGTAGTATCTCCTCTGAGTTTTCCCAATGCCCACTGGTACTGACAGGCTGAGTTTCCAGAGAATGACTAACTACCACTCCCATAAGAATTTTATGGATAATGCGGAGGGACTGGGGTTTCTAACAGATTCCTGACCCTACTGATAGACTCCTTTCCTCATTAGTCATCAGAATCAGCTGATTCTGTTATCTTTTACAAGTTGTATGTATTAACTCAGATAATAAAACAAGAATGGGAGTTACAAAATAGGCACACATATACAAAGCCCATGGGCCATTTTCCCCTTGCACATATGAGGTCACTGGGAAGAGAGCTCAAATGTAAAGTATATTTAGGTAATAAGACATATGTGTAATCAAGGGGCTGTCTCCCAACTAGCGATCACTGAAGGTCCCTTTTTCCCTTTCCAGAGCCCTGTGAAGTTGCCCCTAAGTACAGCGAATTCTGAATATCAATGCCTGTCTAAAGTCTATAGCTGGTTCTCTCAAACACCATGAGGACTCACAATCCCTGAAGTCATTTCCATTCTTGGGGTTACTTTCTTTCCACATTGTCAATAGGTGCTTTTTCTGTTGTTGGTATTGTTACTACCTCTGGTAGAAATTGGCTAATACTTCTTGTTTGCTGATGAAACCCGTCATGATTTTTTTTTTTAATTATAGCTTTTTATTTTAAAAATATATACATAGATAATTTTTGGCATTCACCCCTACAAAATCCTGTGTTCTAATTTTTTTCCCCTCCCTCTCCTAAGTCGGCAAGTGATGCAATATAGGTTAAACATGTGCAATTCCTCTATACATATTTCCACAAATATCATCTGCTCAGATCCAAAAGGAAAAAAATGAGAAAGAAAACAAAATGCAAACAAACAACAAAAAGTGAAAATACATCATGATTTTTCTACCTCTTAAAGTTCACCAGAGAATTAGTGCAGCCTTTCAGGAGAACAATTTGGAACCATGCCCCAAAAGCTATAAAACTGTGCATACCCTTTGACCCGGCAACAGCACTATTAGACCTGTGTCCCAAAGATAATTTTTTTTAAATTAAAAGTACAAAAAATTTTGTAGCAACTCTTTTTTTTTTTTTTTTTTAATAACTCTTTATTGCCAGAACCCATGCCAGGGTAATATTTTACAACATTATCCCTTGCACTCACTTCTGTTCCGATTTTTTCCCTCCCTCCCTCCACCCCCTCCCCCAGATGGCAAGCAGTCCTATACATGTTAAATAGATTACAGTATATCCTAGATACAATCTATGTGTGCAGAACCAAACAGTTCTCTTGTTGCACAGGGAGAATTGGATTCAGAAGGTAAAAATAACCAGGGAAGAAAAACAAAAATGCAAACAGTTTATATTCATTTCCCAATGTTCTTTCTTTGGGTGTAGCTGCTTCTGTCCAGCATTGATCAATTGAAACTGAGTTAGATCTTCTCTTTGTCGAAGAAATCCACGTCCATCAGAATCCATCCTCATACAGTATCATTGTTGAATTGTATAATGATCTCCTGGTCCTGCTCATTTTACTCAGCATCAGTTCCTGTAAGTCTCTCCAAGCCTCTCTGTATTCATCCTGCTGGTCGTTTCTTATAGAAGAATACTATTCCATAACATTCATAAACCACAATTTACCCAACCATTCTCCAACTGATGGACATCCATCCATTTTCCAGTTTCTGGCCACTACAAACAGGGCTGCCACAAACATTTTGGCACATATAGGGCCCTTTCTCTTCTTTAGTATCTCTTTGGGGTATAAGCCCAGTAGAAACATTGCTGGATCAAAGGGTATGTAGCAACTCTTTTTGTGATGGCAAAGAACTGGAAACTAAGAGGATGTCCATCAATTGGGGAAAAGCTCAATAAGTTGTATATGATTATGATGGAATACTATTATGGTATAAGAAATGATGGCACAGGATGTTTTCAGAAAGACCTAGACTTACATGAACTGATACAAAGTGAAGTTAGCAAAACCAGGAGAACATTATACACAGAAACAGCAATATTGCATGATGATTAATTGTGAATGATTTAGCTATTCTGATCAATGCAATGATCCAAAACAATTCCAAAGGATCATTGATGAAAACGCATCTGATAACTGATGAAGTATACTTTTTTTGGCTTTCTTTATGTTTCTTGCTTTTTATTGTTGATGTGGGGTTTTTGTTTGCCTTTTGCAATCTAGCTAATATAGAAATATATTTTCAAGTATAATTGATAACTGCTTCTTGAGGGGTGAGATGACGAGCATGAGAATTTGGAATGTAAAATAAATTAATGTGTAAAATAATTTTTTAAAAATTCAAGTTTAGTCGATTCCAATAGATTTGTGATAGAGAGAGCCACCTGCATTTAGAGAGAAGACTACAGGGACTGAATATGGATCACAACATAATATTTTCACCTTTTTTGTTCTTCTTTGCTTATTTTTTTTCTTTTTGATTTGATTTTTGTTGTTCAGTATAATAAATATGGAAATATGTTTAGAAGAATTGCACATTATAACCTATATTGGATTACTTGCTTTCTAGGGGATGAGAGACAGGGGAAGGAGAGAGAAAAATATGGAACATAAGGTTTATCAAGGGTGGATGTTGAAAAGTATCCTTGCATCTATTTTGAAAAATAAAAAGCTATTATTAAAATAAAACTCCCAATAAAAAAATTAAATTTATAAGGTTACAATCTGGTCAGTTCTACTCCTGAAAGACTCAGGTACATGAGATAAGGAGAAAACTTGAAACAGTAGCTCCATGTATTTATGGACACATGGTGGACAGGTGGGACATGGGTTATCCAGCCTTTCCCTTTTCCAAAAGTCCTATCAGTTCTTGCTTCATTTGCTGGAAAGAAAAGAATAAAAGATGGCTAGTCATTCATCTTGCATACAAATTCAGTTCTACCTCAATACCTCCTGAGTTATTTGTTCTCCGGGACAAACAGAAGACTTCATATTCATCAGCATTATAATCAACAAGACTAAGTATAATAGAGGTGGGGGAAGGGGACAGACCTTTAATAACAGAAGACAGACTTCTAAGACTTTTATATATATATATATATATATATATATATATATATATATATATATATATATATATATATATAAAAGACCAGAGTTAAATGGAAATTTTGAAGTGCAAACAGAAGTCAAGAGAAATGTAAAAAAGGCAAACATGAACAATCATGAGGGAATAAATAAGGATAAAATGCTCCCATTCTAATATAGAGAGATAACAAAAGTCTTATTCTGAACTCTGTCATCATCAGGGCCATAAAACCTAATTAGATAAGACTCATGTGATTCTGATATTTCTTGCTCTTAAGGAAGAAAGGATGGGGGTGGCTAGATGGCATAGCCCTGAAGTCAGGAGGACCTGAGTTCAAATCTGGTCTCAGACACTTAATATTTCCTAGCTGTGTGACCCTGGGCAAGTCACTTAACCCCAATTGCCTCAGCAAAAAAAAAAAAAAAAAAAAAAAAAGAAGAAGAAGAAGAAGAAGAAAGGATGAGAAGAAGAATGTACCAAGTGAGAGGGGAAAGGAAGATTAGGGAGAATTGCCTCACATAATCACTGTGTGAAAAGAGACAAAAGAGGAAGGAATTGGGGAAGGGGAGATTGCTGCTGACATCAACTTCATTCTCATTTGAAATGATCAAAAGAGGGTAGAATATACATATGCATCCATGGTACAGAAATACATTTCACTTAACAGAAAAATAGGAAAAGAGAGAAGGGAGAATTAGAGGAAACCTAGAAAATAGGCAGAAAAAGGGAGAAGAGAGAAGGGAATTAGAGGAAGGAGGATTAAGGATTAGAGGAGCAAGGATTAAGAGAGAGATTACTCTCAAGCAAGACAAACTCTAGGCATATTAAAAATATATATATAGCTCTCCTTTAGGTGTGAAAGAATTGGAGTTTGGAGGCTCCAACAATTTAGGAATGACTAAAATGTTATGGTATATGGGATACTATTAAGCTGTAAGAAATGATGAAGAGGAGAGAAGGGAGCCAGGATGCAGAGTAGAGAGTATTCAGTTGAGCTATCTCAAATTTCCTTCCAAACAACTCTAAAATAATCCCTCAAATTGAATTCTGCAGTGGCAGAACCAACAAAAGGTCAGGGGGAACAATTTTTCAGCCCAAGACAGGATATGAATTTGCCAGGAAGGTGCCAAGTGAATGGATGGAAGGTGAGTGATGGTGGACCCGAGGAGCATAAACCAATACTTGGAGATAAGTGCATTGAGGACAGCAGCAACTTCTGAAGTTTTCAGTCTCCTGACTGACAACTGGTCAGAAGAAGATCGCAGGGGATTCTTTGCTGAGATTTTGCTGGGTTATCCCAGAAGCAAAAGGAGCAATAACACTTGAAGCCTCAGGGAATCAGGAGTCCTGATCAAAGGCCAGAGCCCAGGCCAGGAGAGCAATGATATACTTCTCTTTAGATCATACCATCTTGAAAACACACACAAAACCCCTGCAGACTCCCAGAGCCAGCTTTGGACATGGCAGCAAGAAAGACCTGAAGCTTGGCATAGTTGGAGCAGAGCCCAACTTTAACATCAAGTTAAAAACCAAGAAATAGGTTAAAAAGATAAACAAAAAATAAAAATAAAAGAACCCAACTATAGAAAGTTACTATGATGACAAAGAATATCAACACAAAATTTAGAAAAAGGAAACAAAATCAAAATTACTGTGTCCAGAATCTCCAATTAAAAAATGAATTGGTTACAAGCAAAAAAAGAATTTTTGAAAGAGTTCAAAAAGGACTTTAAAAATTAAGTAAGAATAGAGAGAAGATTAGGGAAACAAATGGAAATGATACAGGTAAATTATAAAAAGAGAGTAACAGTAAAAGCATCCCAAAAAATGTCAAAGAATACATCTCAAAAAAAAAAAAAAAACTCAGAAAAAAAAAAAAGCCAAATTGAAGCACAACAATCCACTCAAGAGGAAAAAAACTTAAAAAGTAGAATAGGCCAAATAATAAAAGAGGTACAAAAGCTTTCTGGGGAAAAAAATCCATAAAAATTAGAATTGGTCAAGTGAAAACTAATGATAAAGAAACAATAAAACAAAATCAAAAGAATGAAAAATAGAAGAAAATACATTCCAGAAAGCACAGGAGCTTGGATTATACTTAAGAATCATCTACCCATCAAAACTGAGTGTAATCCTTTAGGGGAGGAAATGGATAATTAAATTGATGATTTTCATACATTGTTGATGAAAATACCAGAGCTGGATAGAAAATTTTACATTCATACAGAAGACTAAAGAGGAAGCATAAAAAAGCAAACAAAAAGGAAAATCATAAGGAATTCAATATAGTTGAACTGTTTACTTTCCTACATGAGAAGATAATCATTGTAGCCCTTAAGAATTTATCATTATTAAAACACTTAGTGTGTGAGTTAATAATAATGGGATGTTTAAAAAAAAACAAAGTGTGAGAAAAAAGAATACACTGAAAGAAGAGGTAAGGACAAGGCAGAATGGGGAAAATTATCTCACATAAAAGATATGAAAAAGCAAGAGCTTTTACAGTGGAAGGGAAAATAGAAGAAACAGGCAAAGCTTGAAATTTACTCTCATTGGAGTAATAGCATGTGCGCTTAGTTGGGCATAGAAAGCTATCTTTCCTGCAGGGAAGTAGGAGGGAAATGGGATTTTAAAAAAGGAAAGGGAAACTTATAGAAAAGAGCATAGATTAAGGAAGACTATAGTCAGAAGCAAAACAGACTTCTGAGGAAGATTGTGGGAAGAGAGAGACAGGGTACAGGGAAAATAGAACAGAGGGAAATACAGTTAGTAAGCACAACTTTGAATTTAAAAGGAATGAATTCACCCATAAAAATGGAAGTGGAGAGCAGAGTAGATTAAAAACTAGAATCCAACAATATATTATTTACAAGAAACATACTTGAAACAAAGAGATACACAATTTTTAAAAGGAGCTGGAACAGAATCTATTATGCTTCAATTGAGATTTTAAAAAGCAGCAGTAGCAATCATGATTTCAAAGCAAAAGAAAAAATAGATCTAATTAAAAGAGATAAACAAGGAAGCCACCTTTTGCTGAAAGGTACCATAGACAATAAACTAATATCAATATTAAACATATATGCACCAAATGGCATAGCATCCAGAGTCTTAAAGAAAAAGTTAAATTAATTACAGGAAGAAATAAATAAAATACACTAATGGGGTATTTCAGTTTTCCCCTCAAAACTAAGTAAAGTTAAGCAAAAAATAAATAAGAAAGAAGTTAAGGAAATGAATAGGATTTTTAAAAGTTAGCGATTATAGACTTCTGAAAAAAATAAAATGGAAATAGAAAGAAGTATAACTTTTTCTCAGCTATACCTGGCACAAAAATTGACCATATACTAGAACATTAAGATCCTTACAACCAAATGCAGAAAAGCAGAAATACTAAATGCATCTTTTAAAGATTCAATAAAAATTGCATTCAATAAAAAGCAATGGAAAGATACATTAAAAATTAATTGGAAACTAAAATAATCCTAAAGTTTCCAATTCTGCAATTCCAATTCTGCAATTAACACAGTAACAATGGTAAAGAGCAGAAATTATGAGGGAAAAAAGTAGGTAATAATTGTTGATCTCAGATAAAATCAAATTTAAAAAACATTTGGTCAAGAGAAATAAATCTACATTATATGTCAGCCGTATTAATATTGTTTTAGATGTAAGTTGTTATGTGTATGAATTTATGCATCTGTGTAGATATGTCTATATGTAAGTATATGTATATGGGTGAGCAAGCACGTGGTATGTGTATATCTATCTATATATATAAAACACATAAATATATATGTATGTGTGTACACATAAATATAGTTATGCTTAACGTAGACTTCTTGGGGAAAGTAGGGAGCAGAAAAGGAGGGAAAAAGAATAAAATAAAAAGTGCACAGTGGAGAATAAAAGAAAACTTACTAGGAAGCAAAGACAGACAGTTATACAGTGTCTTCTATTATTAGACATACTTTCTTGAAATGGAAATATATATATTTAATCCTCCTTGACGTTCTTCTGGGCATATGACAATGTTTTATTATTTTTTCCATTTTGATTTTTATTATTTTGCATTTAAGTTTTAAATAAAAATATTTTTAAAAAGCAATTTGGAAACACCAAATTGGAAATCCTGAAAATCAAAGGAGAGATTAATAAAACTGAAAGTAATAAAACATTTAAATAATAAATAAGAGCAGTAGCTGATTTTATGAAAAAACTATATATCATCGGTTAATTTGATTTTCAAAAGAAAAAAGCAAATCAAATTACCATTATCAAAAATTAAAAGGATAAATTCATTACCCATCAAGAGGAAATTAAAGCAGTTATTAGGAGCTGTTTTGCCCAACTGTATGCCAATAAATCTGACAATCTAAATGAAATGGATGAATATTTATATTAAATATATAAATGACCCAGACTTACAGAAGAGGAAATAGAATACTTAATACTTAAATAATAAGTCGGAAATTAATTCTACCAAATATTTAAAGAATAATTAATTCTAATACTATATAAGCTATTTGAAAAAAATAGCTAAAGAAGGAATCTTACCAAAAATTTTTATGACATAAATATGGTGCTGATACCTAAACTAGGAAGAGTAAAAACAGAGAAAGAAAGCTATAGACTTCCTTCCCTAATGAATATTGATGCAAAAATTTCAAATAAAATACTAATAAGGAGATTACAGCTCTATGTCACAAGGATCCCAAAACTATCACCAGGTGGGATTTATCCCAAGAATGCAGAGCTGGTTCATTATTAGGAAAACGACTGGGTAATTGACCATATTAATAACAAAACTAACAAAATTATATGATGACTTTGACGCTGGAAAAAGTTTTTGACAAAATACAGCACTCATTCCTATTTAAAAGTACTAGAAAGCTTAGCAATAAATGGAGTTTTCCTTCAGATGACAAGTAATATTTACCTAAAATCATCAGTAAATATTATGTCTAGTCGGGTTAAGATAGAACCCTTTCCAATAAGGTCAGGGGTGAAATAAGAATGCCTATTTATTTATTTAATTTTGTACTAGAAATGGTAGCTATAAAGAAAAAGAAATTAAAGGAATTGGAATAAGCAGTGAAGAAACAAAATTATTACTCTTTACAGATGATATGATGCAATACTTAAAGAAATCTAGAAAATCAACTAAAAACTCAATTGAATTGGCAACTTTTTTTAGAGGTACATATGTGTATTTTGAACATTAATCATCACAATGTCACATTTAAAACAAGGCTTGATAAACAAACTATAGTCCATGAGCCAAATCTGGTCCAGTTTCAATTTTTTGGTTGTTTGTTAAAGCTTTTTATTTTCAAAACATATGCATAGGTAATTTTCAACATTCACCCTTGCGAAATCTTGTGCTCCAAATGTTTTATTCTCTCCTTTCTCTCTAAAACCTCCCCTAGATGGCAAGTAATCCAAACTATGTTAAACATGTACAATTCTTCTATATATACTTCCACAATTCTCATGCTGCACAAGAAAAAAATCAGATCAAAAAGGGAAAAAATGAGAAAGAAAACAAGATGCAAGCAAATAACAAAGTGAAAACACTTTGCTATAATCCACACTTAGTCCCAACAGTTGTCTCTCTGTGGGTGCAGATGTCTCTCTCCATCACAAGTTTATTGAAATTGGCCGGAATCACTTCACTGTTGAAGAGAGCCATGTCCATCCACCAGAACTGATTGTTGTATGATCTTGTTTTTGCTTTGTAGAGTCTCTTGACTATTCACTACACTTAGCCTTGGTTCATGTAAGTCTCTCCAGGCCTTTCTAAAATAATCCTACTGATCATTTCTTATAGAACGATAATACTCCATAACATTCAAATACTATAACTTATTCAATCATTCTCCAACTAATGGGCAGCCACTCAGATTCTAGTTCCTTGCCACTACAAAAAGGACAGCCACAAACCTTTTTCCACAGGTGGGTGCCTTTCCCTCTTTTATGATCTCTTTGGGATATAGGCTCAGTAGAGACACTCTTGGATCACAGTATGCAGTTTGATAGCTCTTTGGGTATAGTACCAAATTGCTCTCCAGAATGGCTGGATCTATTCACAACTCCATCAACAATATATTAGTGTCCCAGATTTCCCACATTCCCTCCAACATTTATCATTATCCTTTTCAGTCATCTTAGTCAATCTTAAAGGTATCTAGTGGTACCTCAGAGTTGTCTTAATTTGCATTCCTCTGATCAATAGTGATTTGGAGCATTTTTTCATATGACTAGAAATAGTTTTAATTTCTTCATCTGAAAACTTCATATTCTTTGACCCTTTATCAATTGGAGAATGGCTTATATCCTTATAAATGTGAGTCAATTCTCTATATATTTTAGAAATGAGGCCTTTATCAGAATCCTTGGATGTAAAAAATTTCCCCCAGTTTACTGTTTCCCTTCTAATCTTGTCTGCATTAGTTTTGTTTGTACAAAAACTTTTTAACTTAATGTAATCAAATTATCCATTTTGCATTCCATAATGTACTCCAGTTCTTCTTTTGTCACAAATTTCTACTTTTTCCACAAATCTAAGAGTTAGACTATCCATTGTCCTTCTAATTTGTTTATAGTATCACTCTGTATGTCTAAGACATGAACCCATTTTGACTTTATCTTGGTATATGGTGTTAAGTGTGGGTCAATACCTAGTTTCTGCCATACTAATTTTCAATTTTCCCAGCAGTTTTTATCAAATAGTGAATTCTTATCCCAGAATCTGGGGTCTTTGGGTTTATCAAACACTAGATTACTAATATCATTGACTAGTGTGTCTTGTGAACTTAATCTATTCCACTGATGGACTACTCTATTTCTTAGCCAGTACCCAATGGTTTTGATGATTGCTTTATGATATAGTTTTAGTTCTGGTACAGCCAAGCCATCTTCATTTGCATTTTTTATTAATTCCCTTGAAATTCTTGACCTTCTGTTCTTCCAGATGAACTTTATTATTTTTTTTTCTAGCTCTGTAAAAGAATTTCTTATTTTTTGATTGCTTTGGCAGTGAATAAATAGGTTAATTTAGGTAGAACTGTCATTTTTATTATTTAATTGACAACTTTCACAAAGTTGCAGGATATAACATAAACCCTCATAAATCACCAACATTTCTGTATATCATCAACAAAATCCAGCAGCAAAATATAAAAAGAAAAATTCCCTTCAAAATAATTGTAGATGCTATAAAATACTTGGGAGTCTACTTGCCAAGACAAACCCAGAAACTATGTGAACACAATTATAAAACACATTTTCTACCAAATAAAGTCAGATCTAAACAATTGGAAAAATATAAACTGTTCAAAGGTAGGTGAAGCAAATAAAATAAAAATTACAATAAATTAATCTACTTTTTCAGTGCCAGACCGATCAAACCATAAATAAGTTGCTTATGGACTTCAAATAAAATATAACAAAATTCATGTGGAAGAACAAAAGATCAAGAATATGAAAAGAACTTTTTAAAAATATGAAAGAAGATTGCCTCGCTGTGCCAAATTTCAATCTATATTACAAAGGGGTAATCATTCAAACAATCTGTTACTGGCTAAGAAATAGAGTGATAAAAAGAACTATGAAGTCGGAATATATATTGAAGCATATTTTAATAAAAAAATCTTTATTATTCTTGTGGTTTTTGTTCTGCCTTTCCTTTTGCAACACAGCCAATGTGTAAATGTTTTGCTTGACTGAACATGTATAACCTATATCAAATTGCTTGACTTCTCGAGGAGGAGGTTGGAAAGGGGAGAGGAGAGAATTTACAACTCAAAATTCTTTTAAAATGAAGGTTAAATTTTTTGTTTTCACGTAATTGAGAAAAAAATAAAATTAAATATAAAAAGAAAAAAGAAATGATGAATTAATGGTTTCAAAAAATCTGGAAGATATCTATATCTATAAATATCTGCATATTTGTATATATATGTTTATATACATTATATATATATATATAATGTTAACATAGAAATTTGTTTTGCTTGAGCCATGTTTATAACAGAGATTTCACTTTTTATTCATTCTCAATTGAGGGGGAAGAAAAAAGAGAAAAGAAAGATTTTTGTTGTTTAACATTTTTAATTTAAAAAAGGTTCTTCACTCTACAGTCATCCCCACCCAGTCAGTCATGGACTAGAAATTAGCTCCACTAACCATCTATGTATTGGATTGGAGCCAGTGGGGGAATATTTATACATGTTCTTTAATTGGTCACTAGGAAGGCAAACCCCTTAAAGAAGGTTTAAAGAGCTTAAAGAGCAGCCTTCATTGTCCAGTCCCCTCAGATTTGATAATGGATGGATAACCTTTGTGTCAGAGACTCTGATGACCTCAAGACCCTGCCTGAGGAATGCAAAATGGAAGCCTAGTAGTGTCCCACAGATACACTGAAATTCTGAGAGTCCGAGCCAAAGGCTTCGCATTGGGAATTCCCACTGGCCAATGGGAAGCCTTCTCTGGTAGAGACTCCCTCCCCCACAAAACCTAATTTTGCTCTGGTTCTGCTCCTTGAACAATGTCAGAAAGTGAACTCCTTGGGCTAATGGGATTTTGTTTGGGTTTGACTTTGTTCTCAGCCCCTGGGTTGGTATTTGGAACCGCTGTCCATCTTCCATACCCATCCATTTTCTGAAACTCTTGTCTGTAGCTTCCTAGCTGATGGCACTGCACCTGGAATCAACAAGACCTGAGTTTAAATCCAGCCTCAGAATCTCACTAGTTCTCTGGCTCTGAGAAAGTCATTAGATCCATCAGCTGTAAAATGGGGATAATTATAGTACCTGCCTCCCAGGATTCTTGTGAGGATTGAATGATGTTCAGTGGATCCTAAATCCACACCCTAAAATGAATCCTACAATGATGTTTGTAAAGTGCCCAGCATATAGCAGCATTCATTAAATCCTTCTTTTCTTCCTTCCTTCCTTCCTACCTTCTTTCCTCCTTTAAGTTCATCATTGGCAGCCCACCAACATGGTAGGTGTTTAGTCAATGGGGTAGGTCAACGAGGGGCACTTTTTCTGTTTCCAGCTTTATCATCCCCACAATTTCTCAGGAAAAGCTAGAACTAGTGTCCAGTGTACTTTAGTCTTTTAGTGATACCTCCATTCAAGGGGCGTGGAGATGCTAGAATTTAAATCTAGTCAAATCCCTCGATTTGCAGAGAAGAAAAATGAGGTTTACCATTAGCCCTGTCTCTGCTAAGGTGCCACAGGTGCCAAGCATCCCAGACCGAATTCCAGCCCAGGTTCTCCAGTTCCACATCTAGGACTTTTCACACAACGACATAAGAAGGGGCAGCACAGCTCAGCTCAGCTCGGTGGTGCAGTGGATAGAGCACCAGCCCTAAAATCAGGAGGACCTGAGTTCAAATTTGGCCTCAGACTGTGTGAGCCTGGGTAAGTCACTTAGCCCCAATTACCTCAGGGGGAAAACAAAAAAACAAACAAAACAATCAAACAAAAAAACCGACATAAGAAGAGGATAAAATTTTCAAAGTCATCTCCCCAGCTCCAGTGCCCCTATACCTTCGGTAGCTCTTTCTCCATTATCATGTCATCCTCATTATCAAGTATTTCCTCCAGCCCAAATCATCTCTTCTTATTCATTTAACAAGGATTCTTACAGTAGACTCAGAAAAATAATAAAAAGAAAAAACTCTGTAAAGGGCCTACCTTCAAGTGACTTATATCCTATCATTTTAAAAGATAAACACAATATGTTAAGTTGAAGAATTAGGGAAAGTCTTCCCGTAGGAGTAGGCATCTTAGTTGAGCCAAAAAGAAAGAAAGGATTCTAACTGGTGGAAGTGAGGAGAGAACCCATCTACAGGGAGACGACCTAGAAAAGGCACGGGAGAGGAGAGGAATGGTCTTTCCCTGAAACAGTGAGCCCAACAGTTTGACTGGACTTTAGAGCTCAAGAAGGGGGGAAATGTGCAATAAACATTGAAATATAGTCCGGAGCCAGACAGGCTTTAAGTGGGAAGCTGAAGGTTTTTATCCTGGAGGATGGAGAAGCAACTGAAGCTTCCTGAGGAAAGAGGCCATTTCAGGAAGATTTTTGTGGCAGCTGTGGATAGATCAGGAAGGAGAAAGGCTGGAGACTGTGGGGAGTAGTCCAAGATGGGAGTCTCTCAAACCAGGAAGAACTGGCTAATGGGAAAAGACCCTGGGTTCATGATAGTTCTTCCCCCCAGCCAAAAACCATGTAGCCCCTGCAAAGTGCAAGACATTCCCTGCATCCCAGGCACATATAATACAACTGCCTGATGAACACCATCGGAATCATAGAATTTGAGACGCCCACATTAGGTGAACTTGACACACTCTGTCATTTCCTCGGCATCTTGCCCAGGGTGCACCTGTGCCAGGTAAGGATAATGGAGGATGAGCCATATGACTGACATCCTTACTCATGATCCCTCCGGGCGGGAGACAGTCCATCTGCAGCATTTCCACCATGGGTGGCCGCCATGTCTGAGCACTGGCTTGCTCAAAGCTGCCACTTGGAGGTTGGCAAAATACTTCACATTTATCATCTCCTTTAATCCTCTCAACCACCCTGGGAGGCATAAATGCTATTACTGCACACACACACACACTCACACACACACACACTCACTCACACACACACTCACACACATACACTCAGATATACATACTCACACACACACTCAGATATACACACTCACACACATACACACAGACCATATAACAGATGAGAAAGCTGAGAAGTGAAACGACTGGATCTGGATCAGCCTCCTGGCATCGGAGGACTCCTGATTCCACCTATCTATAGTACCACCTGCAGTAGGTGAACTTGACACACACTCTGTCATTTCCTT
Source organism: Dasyurus viverrinus (assembly GCA_020854095.1). Lineage (NCBI taxonomy): Eukaryota > Metazoa > Chordata > Mammalia > Dasyuromorphia > Dasyuridae > Dasyurus > Dasyurus viverrinus. The sequence goes on from CM036997.1 coordinate 704,891,347, forward strand.
GGCATCTTTCCCAGGATGCACCTGTGCTAGGTAAGGAGAATAGAAAAGTGAGTCTTGTGACTGATATCCTTATTCCACCATCACTTCAACTCATTTATTAAGCACCCATGGTATACCAGACACTATGCCAGGTGGTAGGAATACAAAGACAAAAATGAACCGGTCCCTTCCCTCAAGGAGCTTACATTCTTTTTTTCTTTTCTTTTTCTTTTTCTTTTTTCTTTTTTTTTTTTTTTTTTTTTTTTTTTTGCTGAGGCAACTGGGATTAAGTGACTTACCCAGAGTCACACAGCTAGGATGAGTTAAATGTCTGAGGTTGAATTTGAACTTGGGTTCTCCTGACTTCAGGGCTGGTGCTTTAATCACTGCACCACCTAGCTGCCCCAAGGAGCTTACATTCTACTGGGAGGAAACAATGGGTAGCTATAAAATATTAAATAAATGCACAGTTACTTGGGCGCAATTAGGATCAGTTCATGGTAACTCCCCTTTCCCTTCCCCCCCAAGTCAAAGTGACTCCTGAACTCAGTGGAAGGTCAGGAAAAACAACTATCCTAAGGTGGATGGGCCACCCCTGATGCTCTTATAAATCTCTGCCCGAGCCCTTGAGGAGTTGGGTTCCGGGTCTGGCTTAGCTTTGATGGCCTCCAAGGTCCCTCCAGACTGCAGATTGCAGGGATTCTCTGTTCCTGGCTTTGGGCAGGGGATTTAACCTCTCCAGGCTGAAGCTTCCCCATCTGTGAAAGGAACTGTGAAGGATTCTTGCCTCAGATCTTTCATAGGATTGTGGGGGGAACAAGGGGCACCCCAGCAAACCCAAAATCTTCCAGAGAAAAGAGGGTCAGTAGTGTTCTGCTCCCTGGAGTCTGTGGCCAGGTCCTTCGGGCAGAGCTGAATCAGCCTGGGTGGGGGAGAGCTTATCTCGTTTCCTCCAGGCCCAGAACTGCCCCAGGTCCAGGTAATCCCATCAGCCTTCACTTTATCTCTTCTGAATCCTGGGCTCTTCCAGGCCACTTCCCATAGCAATGGCTCAGAGACGGCTGCCTGGGGCCTTTCCTCTCCAGATGTTCCAGTTCTGCTGGTCATCTGGACACCCGTGCCCGTGGGCAGTGAACGGTCTCCCAAAGCTCGTGTTTGGCCTGGAAGACCCCCTGGCTTTGTATTGAATTTGTAAACTTTGCCTTTCCTTCCTTGATAGAGTAAGAATGGCTAATACCCTGATAACAATCGCAGATAACATTTATATGGCACTTTAAAGCTTGTAAAATGCTTACTTGTAGAATCTCATTTGAATCTCACAACTACTCTGGAAGCCAGTCTTATCGTGATCCCCCTTTTGCTGTTGAAGACACCGAGTCCGACGCTTCTTCCCCCTCTCCCACTGGTGAAATCCTCCTAGAGCCGCCATTTTGAGGAAAGATCTACAGAAACCACTCATTATTCTCTGGTTGTGGTATTACCATCGACCATCGTGTTGTAGCGTATTCCCTGCTCTGCTCCCCTCATCCTCCTTCCCAGCGCCCCTTTATGTCTTCTCTTCCCCCGTTAGATGTCATCTCCTTGTGAAGTGACCAGAACCAGAAGAGCACTGTCCTCAGCAACAGCGGCACTGAGTTGGACCCTAGGACAGATTAGCTCTTCTCAGGCAGAAGGTGATCCCAGACAAATCCAACGGACGTGGATCTTCATCCAGAGTGACAACTATGGAGACTGAATGCGGATCCAAGCAGGCTGTTTTCACTTTTGTGGTTGTTTTTTCTTTCTCGTGTTTGTCCCCTTTTGTTCTGACTTTTCTTTCACAACTTGACTAACATGGAAATATGCTTAAAGTGATTTTATATATCAGATTATACCTTTGAGCAACTTATATCCTATCAATTTATATTATATTTTATTTGTTTTATTTTTTACATATTTTATTTATATTATATATATTAAAATGATATCCTATCAATTTAAAAGATAAACACAATATTGTTGAGTTCAGGGATCCCCTCTTCAAATATGTCTAATATGTTTTATATATCAGATTGCTTGCCCTCTTGGAGAGGGGAGAGGGAAAGGGGAAAAAAATCAGAATCCAAAATCTTACAAAAATGAATGTTTTAAACTCTCTTTACATGTAATTGGAAAAAAATCAAATACAATTAAGAGGGGGGTGAGGGGTGAGAGAAGAATAAGAGCTTCTTGAGGGAACTAATTATCATTTTTTGTATCCTAGCACCATACCTGGCATACAGTAAGCACTTAATAAGTGCTTTTTTTTGCCTTGTTGACTTTCTGACTCTATGCCCCTCAGCATCTTACATATATTATCTTCCTTGATCCTCGCAGTATCCCTGGGAGGTTCTGTCTGGATTTCTCATGTGATACTCTGGGGTCTTCACACGTACCTAGAAGATACACTTTTGCAGGCGACTCCCCTGAGCCCATTTGCTCTGCTGGGTCAAATGGTCATCAACAAACCCAGCAGGATTCGCCTCCTTTTCTCAGGCAACTGTGTGACTAGAATATTTCTGCAGACCCCATGCAGCCATCTTCAGGGCACCTTTCCAGTCAGGATGGGGGCCCGGTAATCCCATCAGGGCTGCCCTTGCTGCTCAGAGGGCATGACAGGTGACAGCTGTATACATCAACTCCCCATCCCTGTGATGCATCGAACTAGAATTCCCCGTCTTGGCCGCCCCCTCCTCCATGGGCTGCCTCCCCATTGGACTGGAAACTCCCGAGGGCAGTTTAACTCTATATTCCCAGCAGCTGACCTGGTATATAGCAAGCTCTCCCCAAATGTTTTTCCATTCGTATATTTGTAGAATTCACATTGTAGTGGTCGACTTTCGGGAGTTGTCCACGTTCCTTCTCCTGCCTTTACCTAACCTGCTTTTGGTCGCATAAGTCAGAGAATCGAAGGATCATGGGGACCTTGGAAGGGACCCCCCAGGCCTTCTGGTCCAACCCCTGATTTTACAGATGAGGAAACTGAGACCCAAAGAGGTCTCCCAGGAATTACTTCTAGTTTAGCCAAACAGAACGAGTCCACTTCCCAATGACTGCCTTTCTAATATTTAAGCGATTGTTTGAAACATATTTGTGAAGAATACATCAAGCCCAGGTGAGGGATACAAATGGAAAAAGGATCTGTTTCTTTCTTCTCTCCCCCTCCCCCTCCTCCCTTCTCTCTCCTCCCTTCTTCCCTCCCCTTTTCCACGGAGCAGGAGGAGCTCTTTCTGAGCTATTCCCTTTGTCTCCCTTTGGCCCCATCTTCTCTGCGCCCTCCCCACCCAACCCCCAGCTCCAGACTCACTAGGCAGGGATGATATTATCATTTAAGTTGAAAAGCATAATGTCAGGGGGATAACTAGCAGCTACTTTAGCAAGGAAGTCGGGATAAAGAAGAAATAAGAGATTTCTAGATTTGGGGGGAGGGGACACCCAGTTCTTGATGGGAAAGAATTAGGATCCTAGTAGAAGCAGGATCTAGGTAAGTGACTCGCTAGAAAGTGGAGGAGAGGACAAAAGCTTCTGGCCATTCTACTCCCATGCTTCCGGCTCATTTTCTGTAACAGATGGGAAGACTGATTTTGGCAATTCCCAGAGTGGAAGAGGCTGAGAGTCCAGGAAAGTCATGATGACGAGCCTTGGAGAGGAGAGGTTTCGGGCCGGGAGTTGACATTCTGGGCCAGGTTCCAGACTTTGATTGGCTGAACTTATTAAACTGAGGCTGATGGCATCTTCAAAGGGCTTTAATGAGCCTTGACCTCTCCCTCTCTCATAATGTGACTCCTTCCTGGATGCTTCCAGTGACAGACAATTACTCTAAGGAGAGAGACCTCCACCTACTCTCGCCAAGGTCAGAGTGTGTCCCCTTGAAAAGAGGTCTTCATGGATCCAATTCCATATCAATTGATCAGTAATGAACAGACCCAGCTCCGCCCAATGAAAGAACACTGGGAAACGAGTGTGGATTGCCTGCATTTTGGTTTTTTTCCCAGGTTATTTTTACCTTCTTTCTAAATCCAATTTTTCTTGTGCAACAAGAGAACTGTATAAATATGTACACATATATTATATTTAAGATATACTTTAACATATTTAACATGTATGGGACTACCTGTCAGCTAGGGGAGGGGGTGGGAGGAAGGAAGGGAAAAGTTGGAACAGAAGCATTTGCAAGGGTCAATGTTGAAAATTACCCAGGCATATGTTCTGTCAATAAAAAGCTATAAAAAAAAAAAGAAAGAATAGATATTAAAAAAAAAAAAAGAAAGAAAGAAAGAAAAGAGGTCTCCGCGTTTTGTTTCTGGTCTCCTATATATTTGTCCTCTTGGTTTCGGTGGAGGAATTGGAGGTTGTGACCTTGTGAATTGGAGGTTGTGACCTTGTGAGTGTCTAATGGTCATAAAGTTGTAACTGAGCTGCCCAGGAAAGCAGGAGTTGAGTCCACGCTGGGGTTTTTAGCCAGCCATTCCCAAAGGGATGAGCAATGAACAGAACCAAGTAGAAACTGCTCATTCTGAAGTCATTCTCACCAGAGACTAAGGTGGAGCAGGGGAGAATAGACAGCCCACTTCAAGTCTTAGAGGGGAAATGTTTCTAGTTTTATTTTTTCTACATCATTGAAGAAAACATCCCTTTGTCAAAGCTAACCGTCATTGAGAGAATTCAGCGTTGCCATTGGCCGTTCACGGTGGAGGGAGCACAACCTGCTGAGGCTCAAGCTGGGAGCACTGGAGAAGATGCCCCAAACTCCTCAGGAGAGGCCAAGAATCCTCAAGTATTGATGTAGCCATCAAGGAAGAGGTTGTGGGAAGGGGTAGGGGGGGTACTAATCTTGATGGAGAACCATGTTTTTAAAACATGGGCTGAACATATTCCCTTCGGCTAAAAAGTGTCTCACAGCCCAAGGCTTCCCCCAGGACTCTGGGCTCACACGGATTGGGTCTGATCCGTCCTAAAGCAGATCCCTCAGGAAGGCCAGTTTCTTGTTTTGGCTCTGGGCTCCCTCCTGGAGTTAATCCTAAAAGATATTTTATCTACATCGGAGGTATAGATATATGCCCATTGGGGCACCCAAACCCTCAGAGTATTCAAGATAAAGTATGGATGATGAGGATGGGGGACCATTGATTTCACCCTACAGAGAATCGACAAACACAGACACTGAAAACTTCCATCCAGCCCATCATCTCCTGGCCTCTCCCCTAAGGCAATAGAACTTGGGCCATTCTGGGGAGCCCCCTCCTTCACACAGCTCTCACACAGCCCCAAACTGTTCAATGTTCGATCGTCTCTGACTCTCTTTGATCCTATTTGAGGTTTTCTTCACAAAGAGACGGGAGTGGTTTCCCATTTCCTTCAGCTCATTTTACAGATGAGGAAACTGAGTCAAACAGGGTGAAGTGACTTGCCCAGGATCACACAGCTAGGAAGCATCTGCACTCCGGTGTTCCTGACTCCAAACCTGTTGCTCCACCCACTGCTCCACCCATCATCCCAGACTGTAGGACCGCCCTCTGGTCTGTGATTTGTCCTAAATTTTCCAAAAGGACCTTGACATCAGGGAGGTGACATACAAGTAATGGGATTTAAGTGAGGCTGGGCAGGATCACCTGCTTGACTTTCCCATCCAGAACCAGCTGGGCCCAGTGGCCAGAGACAGGTCAGGACACTGGAGACGCAGTGGGAGACCTCAGCCTTTTTCAGCTGCTTCTTTAAACGGTCTCAGTTTGACAGGGGCAACACTCACTCAGGGCTTGAGCTAAGAATGGCTTCTTTTACCTGCTCAAAAAAAAAAAAAAAAAAATCAGTCTGGAAGTGGAAGACCCTCTGGTCAAAACAGAAACCGTTGCTATTTACCTTCAGTCTGAGTCAGGCACCGGTTGGTTGCTGCCCTTTGTTTTTGAAGAGGACCAGAACGAGGCGCTGATCGAGTCCGATTAGTGGGTCCGATCCAACCAGTTTGAGCAGGGAATGCCCCGCCACGGGGCAGACACAGATAGTCCCTGTGAACACTCGGGGTCGAGGCCCAAACGATGTCCCCAGTGATTCCTGGCAGGCGCCTTGTTGGCCCATCAGTAAGAGTCATAGTGATGTGGATTGAAAGCTGGCGCTGCAGAAAGAAATCCAGCCCCAAAACTCTCAGATGCTGAGAGGCCTCGGGAATCAAAAAAGAAATGTTCATTCTTTGGGGTAGAGCACTCACGGGTAAGGGTATGATACCAGAAAAAAACAGAGACAGAGACACAGAGACAAGAGAGAGAGAAACAGAGAGAGACAGAGATAGAGAGAGAGACAGAGAAAGACAAAGACAGAGAAACAGACAGAGAGAGAGAGAGAGACAGAGATGAGAGAGAGACAGAGAGATGGAAACAGAGACAGAGAGAGACCAGAGAGAGAGAAAAAACAAAGAGAGACAGAGAGAGAAAAACAGAGACAGAGAGAAAGACAGAGAGAGAGGAAGGAGGGAGGGAGGGAGAGAGGGAGAAAGGAAGGAAGAAAAGAAGGAGGGAAGGAAGGGAAAGAAAGAGGGAAGAAAGGAAGGAAGGAAGGAAGGAAGAAAGGAAGGAAGGAAGGAAGGAAGGAAGGAAGGAAGGAAGGAAGGAAGGAAGGAAGGAAGGAAGGAAGGAAGGAAGGAAGGAAGGAAGGGAAAGAAGTAAGGAAGGAAAGAAGGGAGAGAGAAGAAAGGAGGAGCTTGGACAAACTACAGGAGATAGTGAAGAACAGACGGGCCTAGCATCTTATGGTCCACAGGGTCAAAAACTGGACTGCTGCAACGTATACATACACAAGCATTGCCGCGATAGGCTTAGCTCTAAAACTACAAGGTTTGTGCAGTTTTCCGCGGCTCCTCCCCGCTCCCATCAGGCATTTCTGTGGCCCTCAGCCTCTGACCCCGGTGCCTTCACTCTCCCTCTGGATGCAAAGTAGCCCGTTAGTAACAGGCACCATTTAATGCTCTCATCCTTAGCTTGCCATAAAAACTTTCCTGTCCCTTGTCCTTGTCCACTTATGTCATGAGCTGAATTCCTCCAACAGATGCCTTAAACTCAAGGTGTCCAAATCAGAAGTCCTGTCCTTCCCCTGAAGTCTTCCCCCACTCCCACCTTCCCTGTTGTTATAGAGACTTCCTGGGTCCTCGGACTCACACCCTAAGAATTGTCCCGGACTCCTCACTGTCTCACACACACACACCCGCCATAAGCAAGCTGTTCCCAAGGTCTGTTGATTTCTTTTCTTTTTTCTTTTTTTTTCTTTTTTTTTGCTGAGGCAATTGGGGTTAAGTGACTTGCCCAGAATCACTCAGCTAGGAACCATTAAGTGTCTGAGGTTGGATTTAACTCAGGTCCTCCTGACTTCAGGGCTGGTGCTCTGCCCACTGCTTGATTTCACTTTTGCACCATCTCTTGTGGATCCTCTCTTCTCTCACCCTCCTCTGGCTTAGATCCCCCTTCAGAAGGTGAACCCATTCTGGAGCCCACTCAACAACCAGACCCTTCTCTTTTTTTTTCCCAATTATTTTTTTCACTTACAAGTCATTTATTCTCCCTCTCCACCGCACCAAACCGAAGTCCCAAGGAACCTCTTGCAGGTCATCGCTGGCTCCTCAAAATACCCGTGCTGCCAATAATAGTATAAATACATCTGCATGGATTGGATTTCACATATATTTCTACCATGTTTAACATATATTGGATCTAGCAGAGGGTGTGGGGGAAGAGGGGAATTGGAGCACAAGGTTTTGCCAGGGCTAACGTTGAAAAATTGTCCGGGCACATGTTTTGAAAAATAAAAAGCTTTAATAAAAAAAAAAAAAAAAGATTATGTGATGATCAATTCTGATGTTCGTGGCTCTCTTCAACAATGAGGTGACTCAGGCCAGTTCCAATTGTTCAGTGATGGGGAGAGCATCTGCACCCAGAGAGGATTGTGGGAACTGAGTGTAGATCACAACACAGCCTTCTCACTCTTTCGGTTGTTCTTTGCTTGCATTTTGTTTTCTTTCCCATTTTTTTCCTTTTGGGCCTGAATTTTCTTGTGCAGCAAGATATTTATAGAAATACGTATAGAGGAATTGCACATGTTTAACATATATTGGATCACTTGTCATCTAGGGGAGAAGGTGGGGGGAAGGGAGAGAAAAATTTAGAACACACGATTTTGTAAGGATGAATGTTGAAAATTATCCATGTATATATTTTGAAAATAAAAGGCTTTAATTAAAAAAAAAAATACCTGGGCCACCATAACTCCAAAAGCCAGCCTAGATTCAGAGGTCCTCTGCAATATGCGAGTCGTGCTCTCCCACAAGGACACAGTTCCCAGAGAGCTGGGGAACGGCCACAGATCTAAGTGTGAGAGTAGCCCACGTGGAGGGACATAAGGGCCAAAACGGCATATTCTGAAATTGTGGGATCTCCATGTCCTAGCCATAGAAAACTAGGAGAAACCAGGGGGAAGGTCCCTGCCCTACCGCCCACAGTTCAATGGCTTCCACAGACCTGGTGGATGATGTAGCTGCAAACAAGCAGCGACCTCAGAGGCAGAGGAGGCTGACAACGGGAATGTAACCCGGGGAGGACTAGTCTCCTCACTACACACATTCTCTATTTTTCTTCCCTCCCCTCCCCAAAGGAGATCTGTCCTTAGATCTGGAAGAGACCCATGAACACAGGGAAGAGCTGCCATGACTCGGAAGTAAATTGGATTGAAGTGAAGGAGGGTTGGGCAAGGTCACCTGCCTCATTTTCCCCTCCAGGGCCGTCTGGGTCCAGTGGCCAGAGATGGATCAGGAGATTGGACGTTGCCTGGATGTAGTGGTCATGCTAAGGTCTCCTACAGGTGTGACTGAGGCAACGCCCATTCTGTAATAAGGCTGGGTAGTAATTGAGGCAATATCCACTTTCACCTAGTTCCTCCTTCCCCCTCCAAAAAAAAGTCCAAATAAATAAATCTGGGAGGGGAAGACCCTCAGGATTTCTGGCCAAAGCAGAAAAGATGCTATTTAGATTCCATCTGAATCGATTGGGACCCAAACAATGACTAAATGGGGTTTAGCCTGGGTCCTATTGGTGGCCAATCAATGAGAATCAGAGTGGTTTGGGTTTAAAGCATAATCTTTAAGAAAGAAATGGAGCCAGTAAATCCCAAGGTATCTTGGGAGGGTTCAGAGATCAAAAGGGGGAGGGGGGAGCTTTATTATTTTTATTTTTTGAGGAGGGAGCTTTAAAGAGCATCTATAGGTAAAGGTAGGGTATATGCTACCCTATGTGGACAGAGGGAGAAAATAGAAGGAGGAAATGAGGAAGGGAACAGGTAGGCTCACACAATTCCCAAGGGGTCTGGAAATTGTTCAGCGGAACCCTAACAGGAATCCCTTAAAACGTCCGTAACAATACCCAGTCTCTTCTTAAAGACCTTGAATAATCATGGATACAACTTCCATGAAGTTTTAAGATTTACCGGAAGTTTTACAAAAGTCACTTATGAACCGATCCAACCCTTCTGGAGAGCAATTTGGAACTACGCCCAAAGCTATGCCCAGTGATGGAGCCGTGTGCCCCCAGAGAGCCTGTGGGGACCAAGGGGGGATCACAACACTGTATTTTCACCTTTGTTTGCTTTTTGATCCTTTTTTGATCTGATTTTTCTTGTGCAACAAGATAATTGTGGAAATATCGCTAAGAAGAACTGCACATGGTTAACCTCCTTTGGATTACTTGCTGTCTAGGGGACGGGGTAGAAGGAAAAGAAGGAGAAAAAAGAATGGAACACAAGGTTTTGCCAGGGGATGTTGAAAACTATCTTTACAAGTATTTTGAAGATAAAAAGTTATAATTAAAATAAATCAAGGCTCGCCCCAAGGTCCGTGGCTAGGAGACTCTTTCCTGTCTGGGAAAGGTCAGTGCCAAGTCTGTGTGACGAATGCATGAGAGCAAGAGGAAAGAGAAATCCAGGCCCTTCAGCTTCAGTAACTGCAGCTTTTCTGCCTTCTCACTTCCAGAGAAAAGACCTCACTTTAGGTAACCAAAAAAAAGAAGTGAAGAAGCTGAAGCGAGACATGAGAGAAGGGGGAGTCACCTTTGGTTGGGTAAGATCTGGCTCTTTTTCTCTCTCCATTCCCACACCCTAATCTCTTATCTCTGTCTCCCATTTCTCTGTCTCTCTGTCTCTGCCTCTGTTTCTCTCCCTCCCCTTTTCTCTTTATCTCTGTGTCTGGCTCTGTTTCTCTCTCCATTCTCCTACCTGAATCTCCTATCTCTGCCTCTGTAGGACAGAGATTGCTGTTTCTCTCTATCTCTTTTTTCCCCTCCATTCCCCACTCTAATGTCCTCTCTCTCTCTGTCTCTCTTTTTCTCTCTCCCCTTTTCTCTCTCTGTGTCTCATCCCCTCCCATCTCACTGTCTCTTTCTGTCTCTCTCCCCTTCTATGTCTCTGTCTTTGTCTGTCTCATAAGAAACAAATGATCTCACCAAGAACTAGCTCACTGAGTGCAGGAGAGATTTCTCTTTCGTTCTGGCTAGAATGGGGACCCCCAAAGGTGGCCTTTTATTTCCTATCCTGAAGCATGAGTCCCTGCCCTGGTTTCCCATTAGTTGGACGTTCCATGACATGAGCCTCCATCCCTCACTCCATAGCAGGCCCCTTCCCCAAAGGAGCTTCCTTTCCCTCCCCCTTGATTAGTCCTTGTTATCCCTGTGGGTTTCAGTTTTCTAATTTCTCTGAATTTTTCTGATTTTTAAATTTCTCCAACGTGATTTTCAGAACAGGAAAGCCGGGCGCCCGTCGTCTCTCACACTGTTTCCATCTCCCTCGTGTTGTCACTTTGCTCTCGTGGGGGAGCTCCTTTACTTCAGATGCTCTAGATGCATCTTCCTCTGCAGACTTTCTCCAGTTTCTCTTGCTATTGACTTGGATGAGTGGATTATTATTATTATTATTATTATTATTTTGCTGTGTATGGTCATTGTGGACTGGTATTTGGTGGGAAGGGAAGCGAGTCTTGGATAAAAAGGTTAGAAACCTTTTTCCCTCTAATGACTAGTGACAGTCAGAAATTTGTTTGAACTTAAAAAAAAAAAAATCACATCCTCTGGACCAACTAATCAGTGCATTTTGTTGTTTAGTCATCTGATTCTTCCTGAGCCTATTTGGGGTTTTCTTAGCAAAGATACTAGAGAGGGTTTCCCATTTCCTTCTGGAGAGAAAACTGAGGCAAACAAGGGGAAGTGACTTGCCCAAGGTCACCCGGCTATAGTAAGTGTCTGAAGGCAGATTAGAACTTGGCAAAACGCATCTTCCTGACTTCTGGCCTGGTATCAGGACTGTTTTGCTTGGCCCAGTGAAAGGTACAGGTACAATTCTAGCCACTCTGAGGAGAGCAGAGCAGTGGCCTCCTACTCTAACCTTCTCCTTTTTCTCCTGGGAGGAAATGGAGTCTCCCTTGAAGCTGGGGACAGGAAGAAGAGAATAGAGATCATATATGTCCTGTCTGTCCCTGAGCCCCCTGGACCTTCTTTATATGTTTATGACCTCATTTATCCCTTAACAAAATCTTGTGCAATGGGCGCTCTTGATTCATCCACTACATGGAGAAGACACTCAGACATGATGCGATTTGCCTGTGGAGCCACAGAGTGATCCGGGGAGAATCTGAACTCGACTCTTTCCAGAGCTTTAGATCCTGATCGTTCTGCCTGCATTAGCCCATGGGATAATGGTGCCTCCCTCCCTCGCAGGCTTGGGCATAGGAACCAGCAAAGGGCCCATGATCCCTTTTCCAGAACACTGTGGGGCCTTCTCCCCAATGTTCCTCCCATGGAGTCCCTCTCTCGCTATACTTTGCTGATCTCTCAGGGTGAGCTTGTCGGGGGGTCCCGCATTTCCCTCGTGGAAGCCTCTAAGTGTAAATCTCAAGCGCAGTGAAAGCAAGGAAGGTCCCCTCTACCTCCTTCCCAAAGCAAGACCCCTAAATGGGTTCTTGCTGATGGGTTGGGTGCCAGGTACAGCAGAAGGCTCTCTGCTAGACCCGCTGGACGGCCGCCCCACGTCCAAGGGAGGGCAATTCAAGCATCTCAGAAGGCACGGACACAGTCGCCCATGGAAGGAACTAAACTTGGATATCTTGGTGAAAGCCCTAGTTCTCCTGCAGAGTCCTGTGTGGCCCCCCCAGACCTCCAGTGCTGCCCCATGGCTCCAACTCCCCTGGGAAGCAAACAGGTGCCTGAGCTGGGGCAGGCCGGGCCCTGGAGCAGCTGCACTGGCAGCAGGAGCCGCTTCTGTAGCTCCCAGCCCATGGACGATGGGAGAATCGGCCTTTGGTCGGAAGGAGACTGCAGAGGACCGTTTGGTGGCCCGGGGTTCAGGGCTTTGTCCCATTGCCCGGATGAAGTCGGGAGAAATAGCACTAAGGGCTTTAGGGGAGCAGAGGCCCTGGTCACAGTTCCAGTCGAGAGAAGAATGGTGGGATAGGGACCCTGGTCTCAGGTCCAAGATGGAGGTTACACTAGCAATGGCAGCTGGAGGAGAGCCGGGGACCCAATCACAGTCCAGGGGCCGGCATCGGTGGTTACAGGGGAATACAATCCCTTCCTAGGTAAAGACCGGATCACAGGCCTCACTTTGACCTACATGTGCAAAATGTTATCAGCTCTTTTTGTAGTGACGGGGAACTGGAAACTGAATGGATGTCCATCAGTTGGAGAATGGCTGAATAAATTGTGGTATATGAATGTTATGGAATATTACTGTTCTGTAAGAAATGACCAACAGGATGATTTCAGAAAGGCCTGGAGAGACTTACACGAACTGATGCTGAGTGAAATGAGCAGGACCAGGAGAACATTATATACTTCAACAACAATACTATATGATGACCAGTTCTGATGGACCTGGCCATCCTCAGCAAGGAGATCAACCAAATCATTTCCAATGGAGCAGTAATGAACTGAACCAGCTACGCCCAGAGAAAGAACTTTGGGAGATGACGAAAAACCATTACATTAAATTCCCAATCCCTATATTTATGCCCACCGACATATTTGATTTCCTCCACAAGCTAATTGCACAATATTTCAGAGTCTGATTCTTTTTATACAGCAAAATAATGTTTTGGTCATGAATACTTATTGTGTATCTAATTTATATTTTAACGTATTTAACATCTACTGGTCATCCTGCCATCTAGGGGAAGGGGTGGGGGGTGGGAGGTGAAAAATTGGAACAAGAGATTTGGCAATTGTTAATGCTGTAAAGTTATCCATGAATATAACCTGTAAATAAAAGGCTATTAAAAAATAAAATAAAATAAAAATAAATAAATAAATAAATAAAAAGAAGAAGAAATTATGAGCAGGATGATCTTAGAGAAGCCTGGAGAGACCGACATGAACTGATGCTGAAGTGAAATGAGCAGAACCAGGACATCACTGTACATGGCAACAAGAAGATTATGCGATGATCAAAAGACTTTTGAGAAGGGGCAAAGTGAAAAGAGAGAGAGAAGGATAAACGTGGGGAAAAAATAAGATGAAGGAAAATATATAATTTCTAATCGTATCTATAGGAAAATTTTGATAGCAAATTTCTCTGATAAAGGCCTCATTTTTCAAATCTAGAGAACAGAGTCAAATTTATAATATAGATTGTTACCCAGTTGAGAAATGATCAAAGGATAGGAAGGAGTAGTTTTCAAAAGAAGAAATCAAAACTATCATCATATGAAAAAATGCTCTAAGTCTCTAGTGATTAGAGAAATGAAAATTAAATTAACTCCGAGGTACCACCTCCCACCTCTTAGATTGGCTAATACAACAGAAATAGATCATAAATATTAGGGAAAATGTGGCAAAATTGGTACACTCATGCATTGTTGGTGGAGTTGTGAATGGGTCTAACTTTTAGAAAGCAATTTGAAATTATGCCCCAAACTGCATACCCTTTGACCCATTAATGCTAATACTAGCTCTGTATCCCAAGTTGATTTAAAAGAAGAAAGACCTATGTGTACAAAAATATTAAAGCAGCTCTTTTTGTGATGGAAAAGAAGTGGAATTTTCAGGGATGTCCATTCATTGGAGAATGACTGAAGAAGCTGTGATATGTGATTGTGACGGGATACTGTTGTGCTATAAGAAATGACACGCAGGATGCTTTCAAAAAACCATGAAAGATTTCTAAGAACTGATACAAAGTGAAGTGAACAGAACCAGGAGAACAGTGCACACAGAAATACAACATGGCACAATGATCTTAACTATTCTTAGCGATATAATAATTCAAGAGAATTTGGAAGGGCTTATCATGAAAAATATTGAGGATCAGCAGAGAAAGAACTAATGGAGTATGAATACAAATTGAAGCCAAAAAATGTTTTACTTTCTTTACTTTTCTCAGGTTTGGTAAACTCGCCCCAAACACGACTAATATGAAAATATGTTTTGCATGACGGCACATATATAATCTCCATCAGATTGCCAGCCTTCTTAATGAAGGGACAGAGGAGAGGGAGAAAATCTGAAATAAAATGTTAAAAAAAAAAATTCAAGTTAAAAATTGTTTTTACATTTAGTTAGAAAAAATTAGTTTGTTTTTTTTTTTAAAGAACATTTGATTACTTCTGAATGAAGGAGTTATAGAAGTCAAATAAGAATATATTGGGGGCCATTTTGTTATGTTTTGATGATCTTAAAAGAGGAAAGAAAAGAGAGAAATGATGCATTAGAGCAAAAAGAAAAGAGAGAGGAACTTCTTTCTACTTTGTATCTCAAATAATTAGGTTACACAAATGGAAGTCTATATAAAAATAAGAAAGAGACTTGGGGGACTAAGCAGTATTTGAATTGGGCAAAGGGTAGAAGCTACAAACATATAGAAGACACATAATTTGTAGAAATCTTATTAGTTCAACAGAAAAACAGGAGGGAACAAAGAAAGAGGAAAGGAGAGAATAAGAGGGAGGGCAAATTCAGAGGGATCAGTTGTAAACAAACCAACCCTAATATTAGAGGGGAAGGTGGGATCATAAAGATGGTTTTAAAATAAAACACACACACGATGGAAATTGTGTCACACACTCAGACACACACACACTCATGTACACACACAGCCTTTACTAAAAAGTAAGAAATTAGAACCAATCATTGAGGTCCAGGTGAAGGTAAGAGAAAAACAGCAGAACCACAACTGACTGCATGAAGCATAGCCCACCAAGGCTGATCACACTTTTG
This sequence comes from Dasyurus viverrinus, assembly GCA_020854095.1. Lineage (NCBI taxonomy): Eukaryota > Metazoa > Chordata > Mammalia > Dasyuromorphia > Dasyuridae > Dasyurus > Dasyurus viverrinus. Next base: position 704,906,571 of record CM036997.1, read on the forward strand.
TCCCACAAGCCTCTTTGATTATTTCCTAAAGAGAATTCAAATCTTTGACAATGAAAAGATCCAATTCAGTTTCAATTGATCAATGATGGGCAGAATCAGCTACACCCAGAGAAAGAACCCTGGGAAATGAGTGTGACCTACTTGCATTTTTGTTTTTCTTCCCAGGTTATTTTTATCTTCTGAATCCTATTTTTCTTGTGCAACAAGAGAAGTGTTTGGTCCTGCACACATAGATTGTATTTAAGATATACTGTCATATGTTTAACATGTATGAGACTGCCTGCCATCTAGGGGAAGGGGGAAGGGGAGGGAGGGGAAAAGTCGGAACAGAAGTGAGTGCAAGGGAGAATGTTGCAAAATTACCCATGCAGATGTTCTGTCAATAAAAAGCTATAATTAAAAAAGAGAGAGAGAGAAATCAAGAACCAGGCAGGATCACAAGGAGGGTGTCTTCCCTTGCACTTGAATTGGATTTAAGTGAGACAGAGCTGTACAAAGCAGCCTTACTTTCTCCCTCAAATCATTAAAGTCTATGGGCAAGAGAAAAGTCAAGATGACTGATGATGGCCCAGGAGGAAATGAGTGACTTTGGTCTTCCTAGTTCTGGTCTTTCTCCGGTTATCTGAGGAAACACCCATTCAATGGGCGGGGGCTAAGTAAGACAAAGGATTTACCATCACAAAAGTATCGATCAAGACTTAGTTTCTGGCTGAGACCGAAAACAATCGCTATTTACACTCATCTTAAGCCATCAAAACCTAAATAATGAGTCACGGAGACTTGGTCTGGTGATATTATTGATAATTCAATGAGAGCCAGAGTGATTTGGGTTTAAAAGGCGAGTTCAGTATCTTTCTTTGAAACCCAAGGAGCTTTTTTAAAGCCTGTTTTTCCAGAGCTATATTTCAAGAAATCATAAATGAAAATTGCATGGGACAAAAAGTAAATTGTCCCAGTTTTCAAACAATAATATGTAAATGTGATTATCCAATTATCGATATTATCAAATAATAATATGTAAATAAATAAAAATCCAGATTTTACAAATCTAGCTCCTCAAACTCCAAAAGAGCTTATAGAATACAAGCAAAACCAAGATTGATATTGCTATGGACAGAGAGCCCACATGTAAGGATAGAATGCCCCAAGTGAAGTACGGGACAACACGTGACAAAGGAAAGAAAGAAGAAAACAGTTACACAAACATTCTCCTAAAAACTTGGTTCATTCCTTCACACAAATACACCCAGTAACTATGGAAGGAGTCGATTTAAAATTGGATGGGAGAGGCTCATGTGTAAGAAATCTCTGTGCAAAGGTTTATATTACACCACTTGCTCTGGGAGACTTCATGCAGAATCCTTTGTTTTGGTTGTTATTTATGATTCTTTTTTTTTATTGTGTGAAACAATTAGGGTAAAGTGACTTGCCCAAGGTCACACAGCTAGATGTTAAGTGTTTGAGGTCAAACTTGAACTCAAGTCCCAGATTTCAACACTGGTGCTCGATCTACTGCGCCACCTAGCTGCCTCCATTATTTATTCTTGAAGAGGATCAGGGACATCAAGAGAGTGTTACCTTAATTTGAGTGTAAATTGAATTTAAGTCACTCCATCTAGAATTTAATTAGGCTTTATCTAGAGTATAATGCAAATAAAGGGGGAAGAATTGCTCCATGTAAATATGACATTGCTATCTAATATGAAAAATGCCATCTAGGTAGCATTGAAGTCCCATTTGTGGAATGGGTAGATCTGATCGGTGTGCCCTGTGTGTGGCTCAGAAATGGGGAGGGGTCACCATTAGAAAAAAAAGCTGGAGAGATGTCTGGGAGCAAAGCAAATAGCCCTCCCACCACTGACCCTCATCCTCACTGGCTGAGGCTCTTACATTCTAATCTCAAGAACTACCCAAGAAATTGAACTTGATCAATAAGTATGATCGAAATAGGGAGAAAATGATGTCCTGGGAGGATAGCAGGAAGGGGACTTAAGGACTCAGACTCTGAAGTAGATGAAGCCTTACTCTATTTTCACAACTCGAAGAGAACAAAGACAATATAGTATGAAGATCATAAATGAAGTGTGGAAAATCTCTACATTTTTATTATTCTTTATCATTATTTATTTATTTGTTATTCTTTAGGAAGTGTGAGAAGCGAGCTAGCTCTGAGAGAGGAGCCCAGCTCTTGAGAGACAATTCTTCCAAGCTTCTCGGGGCCAGGGATTCCTTTTTCCTCTTCCCCACCCCCACCATTGGCTATGTCATCCTGCAGTAGAGGCACTAAAATAGTAAGGGGAGATCCCACATCCAGTGGGGAGCTGGCCCAGCAAGTAAAAAGCAGGCGATAGCTCTGAGTTTTAGCTTTGTCGAAAGCCAGCTATAATTGATTTTTTTAATACCTTTTTATTTACAAGTTCTATGCATGGGTAATTTTTCAGCATTGACAATTGTCAAAGCTTTTGTTCCAATTTTTCCCCTCCTTCCCCCCATCCCTTCCCCCAGATGGCCAATACATGTTAAATATGTTAAAGTATAAATTAAATACAATATAAATATACATGTTCTAACAGTTTTTGCTGCACAAAAAGAATCGGAATCTGAAATAGTGTACAATTAGCTTCTGAAGGAAATCCAAAATGCAGGCGACAAAAATAGAGGGATTGGGAATTCTATGTAGTGGTTCATAGTCATCTCCCAGAGTTCGTTTAGGCAGCTGTAATTGTTAAGAATTATGGAAAGAAATCCAAGTCCAGTTGAATGACCTGCCCACAGCAGAGAGGAGCGTCATGAGCAAACTCTGGGGAAGGAAAGGGCATCACGCCCTGCAGGGCCAGAAATCTGAGCCATCTTGGTTTCATACACTCTGGGTGTGTGCCTGACTCTGTGTGTATGCTGACTTTCCCCACTGTTTCCAGGTATACGAGTAAGAGGGTTTTATGAGGGGAGTGTTTGGGAGCTACCAGTTTTACTCTTTCTCAGTAAAATGCCTGTGTTTTAAGGTCATTGTAATTAATGACCAATAAAGATAAGAACACCGATGGGGGCTCGGGAGCTATAATTTAAGGAGTACATGACCACAAGATACCTAAATCTGGCGTAAGAGTTCAACCAGAATCTATCTGAGATGCCTTATGTACAGAATACTTATGTACGTATATATGTATGTGGATATGTCATACATATAGTCATCTTGGGAGAAGAGAAGGGAAGAAAAAAGGAAATTTACCCGATGATTTTGTTGTATATTTCCATGAAATAACAAATTGTGCATAGTAGGTCTGCAGTTTCACATACAATCATCTTTTTTATTGTACTGTATTACGGAAATGCTTGTTTTATTCCATAAATTAAAAATAAAATTGTTTAAAAGATTCAAAACAAATCCCAAAATTGGTCATAAGAGCATTAATGTTTTGAGTTATATTTACATGAGTTTGAAAGGGTTATGAGCTACACAGTATTTACACAATACTCAATCAGCTCCATTAATTAATATTTCTATTTTAACCTAATAATAGATACTTCTGATAAGCTTTATAATATATTTATATTTATTATATATACATAAATATTTATAATATATATTTATAACATATTTCTTCATAGGTCCTTCAAATGTCGCCCCACCCCTCTCCCATAACTCAGTGCAATAACATGTTTCTATTTACCAGTTTTTTCTCTGGATACAGATAATATCTTCCTTCATGTATCCTTTATAATTAATTGAGATTATCTTCCAGCTCTGCCATTCTATGAGTATAATCCTTATTATTGATACCGGTATCATGACCAATTGTGTCTAGAGGAGACATTTAAAATTTAGCCGGGCCCAGTGATCACACAGCAGATCGATGGCTCTTTCCTAGGAAAGTTCTCCATGGACTTTCCATCTTAGTTGTTCACAAGCACTTATTAGGCACCAAGCTATACACTGGACAAGAAGTGGTATTCTACTAGCCTGAACTATATTTGTCAGCAATAGGGGGAGGGGGAGGCATCAGGAGGACTCAGATTGAGTATTCCCCATAATAGTCATCAATGGGTGAAAATTAACTTGGAAGAGTGACTTCCCAATGGAGCCACCCTGCAGCCAGCCATTCCAGAGGCACAATGGAATTCTCTGCTGATTCCCAATTCAGTGGATATGTTTCCAGCTTGATGAATGTGGATCAATACTTTTATTCCTTCCCTTTCCATTTGTATTTAAAGTCTTTTAAAATTATATTTATAAAACTCCACATAATTACATTTTTATCAAACCTGTATAAGTTGTACTCTATTTTTGATCCAAGAACCCACCAAATATATATATATATATATATATATTTTTTTTTTTTTGGCTAGGCAATTGGGGTTAAGTGACTTGCCCAGGGTCACACAGCCAAGAAGTGTTAAGTGTCTGAGAGCACATTTGAACTCAGGTCCTCCTGACAGCAGGGCTGGTGCTCTGTCCACTGCGCCACCCAGCTGCCTGCAGGTCTATATTTTAAGTTGTGAACCAAAAATCAAGTGACTTCTCTAGAATAAACAAGCTTAATTTTTGGAATGAAACAATCCCTCCTCTCACAAAGCTTATCTCCTGCAATTTGGAACTATGCTCAAAAAGCTATCAAACTGCATACCCTTTGACCCAGAACTATTACTATCGGGCTTATATCTTAAAGAGATCTTAAAGAAGGGAAAGGCATCCATATGTGCACGAATGTTTGTGGCAGCCCTTTGTGTAGTGGCCAGAAACTGGAAACTGAGTGGATGCCCATACATTGGAGAATGGCTGAAAAAATTGTGGCATGTGAATATTATGGAATATTATTGTTTGGTAAGAAATGATCAGCAGGAGGATTTCAGGGAGGCCTGGAGAAGACTGACAGGAGCTGATGCTGAGTGAAATCAGCAGAACCAGAAGATCATTATATACTTCAACAACAATACTATACTTTTGATCACTTCTGATGGACATGGCCATCCTCAACAATGAGATGAACCAAATCAGCTCCAATAGAACAGTAACAAACTGAACCAGCTACACCCAGAGAAAAAACTCTGGGAGATGACTATGAACCATTACATAGAATTCCCAATCCTTCTATTTTTTGTCCACCTGCCTTTTTGATTTCCTTCACAGGCTAATTGTACAATATTTCAGAGTCTGATTCTTTTTGTACAGCAAAATAATGGTTTGGACATGTATATATATATATATATATATTGTATTTAACTTATACTTTAACATATTTTTTCTTTTTTTTTTTTAAATAATTATAACTTTTTATTGCCAGAACCCATGCCTGGGTAATTTATTACATTATCCCCTGCACTCACTTCTGTTCTGACTTTTCCCCTCCCTCCCTCCACCTCTTCCCCCAGATGGCAAGCAGTCCTATACATGTTAAATATGTCAAAGTATTTCCTAGATACAATATATGTGTCCAGAACAGAACAGTTCTCTTGTTGCACAGGAAGAGTTGGATTCAGAATTTGGAAAGAAAAACCAAAATGCAAACAGTTTACATTCATTTCCCAGTGTTCTTTCTTTGGGTGTAGCTGCTTCTGTCCAGCATTGATCAGTTGAAACTGAGTTAGATCTTCTCTTTGTCGACGAAATCCACTTTTGTCAAAATACATTCTCATACAGTATCGTTGTTGCCGTGTATAATGATCTCCTGGTTCTGCTCATTTCACTCAGCATCAATTCATGTAAGTTTCTCCAGGCCTTTCTGAAATCATCCTGCTGGTCATTTCTTACAGAACAATAATATTCCATAACATTTATATACCCCAATTTACCCAACCATTCTTCAATTGATGGGCAACCATTCAGTTTCCAGTTTCTAGCCACTACAAACAGGGCTGCCACAAACATTTTGGCACTACAGGGCCCTGTGCCTTCTTTAGTATCTCTTGGGGCTATAAGCCCAGTATACTTTAACATATTTATTATGTATTGGTCAGGGGAAGGGGTTGGGGAAAGGAGGGGAAAAGTTGGAATAAAAGGATTTGAAACTGCCAATGCTGAAAAATTACCTATGCATATATCTTGTAAATAAAAAGCTATAATAGAAAAAAAATTAACTAAAAAATAAATAAACAAAAAACTTATCTCCTAGTGGGAAAATCAATAATCATTTGTGTTAGTATATTCAATATAGACAGGAAGAGAACAGATACAAATAAGCACAAAGTAGTTAAAGACAAGGTATTTTGGGAGAGGGGAGTGGAGCCAGTGGGAAGGGGGATTAAGAAAGACTTCCTGTTGAGAGTGCTGCTTGAATGGCGTCTCTAGAGAAGAGAAGGATTCTGAAGGGTTTAAATGAGGAGGGAGTGCATTTCTAGCATGGGATACAACTTGCAAAGACACAGAATTTGGAGTCGTGTTATTAAGGCCTTTAAAAATGAGGAGGAGGAATTTCTATTTCATCCTAGGGGCAAGAAGGGGCAGCTTGAATTTATTAAGTAGAGGAATGACATGGTGAGATCTGTACTTAAGATTTGCACTTTTTTTCTTGGCAGGAACACGTCATAAAAGACTGGAGTCAAAAGTTTTGGACGCTGAGTTAGAGATGTCTCTGGGCATATGCTAAACATATTCTTTACTGACCACAATGCAATAAAAATTGTATTCAATAAAAGGACTCTGAAGAAAGGATCAGAAATTAAAGACTTAATGACAGTATTAAACAACTGGTGGTTCAAAGAACAAATTATAGAAAGAATAGATTGTTTTGTCAAAGAAAATATCCACATTCAGACAACAACTAAAATTTAGGGGATGTACCTAAAGCCGTCTTTAAGGGAAGATTTATAATACTAAAAACTTTCTTCAATAAGAGCAAAAAAGAAAAAAAGAGAGAAAAAAATAAATCATTGCTTCGAGCATGCCATTAAAAAACTAGAAAAGCAACAAATCAAAAACTCTCAACTAAAGCCCAAAGGATGACTTCTCAAAATCAAAGAAAAAATTTACAAAATTGAAAGAAAAAAAAAGTTGATAAGTAAAACTAGTTTAAAAAATAAATAAATAATTAGTATGGTTTGTCTTTAAAGGGAGAGAAAAACCATTTTTTAATCAAAAAAAAGAAAAAAAGAATTTACAATAAATAAAGAGGAAATAAAGGATACTACCAGAACTAATTTTGTCCAATCATCTGCCAGAAATGGATAACTTTGATGAAATGGATGAATGTTTTCAGAAATATAAAATACCCAGATTGGCAGAAAAAATAGATTGTAAAATTAATTAATACCAGGGAAAAAAAGGAAATCAGACAAGCTAAAAATGAACTTCCAAAGAGGGAAAGGGAGGGAAAGGAAACAATTCCAAGATTAGATGGACTTATGAGCAAGTTCTGCCAAACATTTATTCCAATATTATGTAAAATGGCTACAAAAATAGAAGGAATCCTTCAAAACTCCTAACAACCAAATATGGTCTTGATACTTAAACTAGCATCCTATGTTTGGCCAGATGACACACCTCCCTCAAGAAATGGGCCTAGACTCTTGGTCTTTACACTTATTCTTTCCAGAAACTGACCTTTGAGTTGAAAAAAGGGGGACAGGGGAATCCAAGAGTCAAAATCTAAGCTGGGTTTTACAGCCAGCATATCGTGGAAACCCCAAGGAGAAAGGAACAATTTCTTGGAGCCAACAGAAGAACCCATCTGGTATCACTCCAGTGTGTCTAGACACAAGCTTGGCGAGACTATTGCTACACAGTAAATTAAATTTTGCTCCCTCTCTCCAGGAAGTTGAGGTAGACACTTTATGAAAGCTGCCCAATGTTAAATGGTTGATAGAACTGAGGTGCTAGTTATTGGCCCTCAGCAGTGATGGGAACATAGGTAATTGGATCTTGAGTTGACGCTGATGGAGAGATGATCCTTACACTATTTAGGCTGGAACCCAGAGAGGTGATATTACAGACCCAGCCCTAAAACTATGGGTCCAGAGCAAATTTATAACATGTGGACACTTATCAGGGATAAAAAGATAGCCAAAGCTGACGGAGTTGAAGACTAAGAGTTCTGGCTACACAGCCAGGTAAAAAAAGGTCCTTGAAACCACAAAGCCAGCCAACCAGAACCAGTTAAAGAGTGTCTTCACATATCCCATAGTCTTTCCAAGGCTTCCCTTATAATCATCATGATTCTCCCAGAAGACATCAAGTCACCATCCTCCACATTGAAATCCTCCACCTGAGCAAGCGGATGAGGTTGGTTATTGTCCTTCATTCTTTTTTTTTTTTTTTTGATTCCCTGAGAACACCAGGGTTAAGTGACTTACCCAGGGTCAGACAGCCAGGAAGTATTAAGTGTCTGAAGTCAAATTTGAACTTAGATCCTCCTGATTTCAGGGCTGGTGCTCTATCCACTGCGCCACTAGCTGCCCCTTGTCTTTCATTCTTGAAGAGGACCTAAATGGCATCACTATGTTAGATTGGACATTACAGTGTGTCCCACTGTGGCTGATCTGACCAATAAAAACTCCCTATGAATATTTGGGATGCTTCTCTAACTGCCCCTCTTGCTAATTCAATTCTACTTTGCTCATAGAACAAAACCCCTTCTCTGAAGAGGGTACAGTATTCTGGGAGTACCAGCGTCTCCCATGTCATGCAATCAATTCTGAAGTTCTTAAGAGAGACCTTGAGAGTGTCCTTGTGTCGCTTCTTCTGACCACCTTGTGAGTGCTCGCCCTGTGGGAACCCTCCGTAAAATAATCTTTTGGGGAAGCGTACATTTGACATCCAGACAATGTGGCCAACCCAACGGAGCTGTGCTCTCTGCGGTAGGTGGGAACGCCGGGCAGTTTAGTCCAAAAAAGGGTCTGGGTCTGGAATCATCCTGCCAGGGGGGCAGGGAACCAGTAAGGTTCTCAGTTGAGAGGGGAAGTGGGGAAGACTTGCCAGGAGACATGAGGAAGGATGAAAAGGGATGGGAAGATGTGATGATGAGTGAATCCAATAGGACTTTAAAGTATTGCCTTGTTTAGGCGGCTAGATGGTGCAGTGGATAGACCTCCAGCTTCAAGTCCAACCTCATACACCTAACACTTAACTAGCTCTATGACCCTGGCAAGTCACTTAACCCCAATTGCCTTGGAAAAAACAAACAAAAAAGAAACAAAATGAATGACTTGGAGTGAATAGATTATAAAAAACAAAAACGGGATTGCCTTGTCACAAGGACGGTCCAGACAAAATTATGTAATATAAGTGCTGATGTCATATACCCACTTCCCAAGGATGTTGTGAGGATCAACAGTACCTGGCAACATAAATTCTTATTTTTCTTCCCTTTTTCCCTTTATTGCATATGATTTTCACAAAAATCTTCAAAAGCAGATTTATTTTTTTTCTTCCCTCTTCCCCTTTATTTCATGATTTTCACAAAAATTTTAAGAAGCAAATGTTATTGTTATCTCATTTTTACAGATGAGAAAAATAAGCCTGAGGGAGGTTAAAGGACTTGTCCAGGGTAACACAGGTCGTAAGTATTTGAGGCAGACTTTGAACTCAGGTCTTCCTGACTCAGTTCAGGATTCTAAGCAACCCTTCAGGCTTCATCTGCTCTTTCCCTTAGTATGTGTCTCCAGAATATCTGCTTCTGCCTTTCCTTCCATAAATCCAGCCCTGACTGATAGAGCCAAGATTAGAAAGGAAGCCGGGAAGCAATTTCTACAGCTAGTAGGCCAGATAAAGGCCTCAGATACATAGAGAACTGAGCCAAATTTATTAAAATATAAGAGATTCCCAATTGAGATGTGGTCAAAGGCTAAGAATAGGCAGTTTTCAGAAGAAATCAAAGCTATCTATAATCATATGAAAAAATGTTCTAAATTACGGTTAATTAGAGAAATATTAATTAAAACGGCTCTCAGGTTCCGCCTCTCCCTTATCAGCTTGGCTGGTAGGAAAATGATAAATGCTGGGGAGGATGTGGGTAAATTGGGACAATAGTACTCCGTTGCTGGAGTTGTGAACTGATTCAACTGTTCTTATGCCCAAAGAACTAAAAAACTCTGCACACCCTTCGATCCGGCAACATCACTACTAGGTCTGTATCTCAGAGATCAAAAAGATTTTATTTGTAGAAAAAATGCTTATAGCAGCTCTTCAAAAAAAAAAAGGGTATTTATTTTTAACCCACATTTTGCGAATTACGTTGGGAGAGAAAAATCAGAGCAAACGGGAAAAACCACGGGAGAGGATAAAAAAACAGAAAAGAGGGGAACGGCGTGTGCTGATTGGCTTTCGGTCCCCTTAGGTGTTTCCTGGATGCGGAGGCATTTTCTGTCCGGCCCTGACTTTCAGGTGCAGCATCGCGCCGTCCGGCCGTGACTGTGCGCGGTGTGCGCCCGGCTCTGCTCGCTTCCCTCCGCATCAGCTCACGCCAAGCTTCCCGGCCTTTCTCTGCGCCATCTTTCACAGAGCCACGCGCCGCCCCTCGGCGACCGCAGCTGCCTGGCCACGCTCTGGCGCGTGAGCGTCGCTGCTTCTGCCGCTCCTCACAGCGGCGCTTTCGTGCGGCCCCGCCCGGCCGTTCAGAGCATGCGCGGGGGGGGGGGCGGCTGGGCCCGCCCTCTCCTCCCGGGGCGGAGTCGGCCCTTCTGCAGGTGAGCCCCGGCCCCGCCCCCGGCGAGAGCCCTGGAGGACGCCCGGATGAGGAGGCCCGGGGGGGAGGGGGAGGAGGAAAATGAGGAAGAAAAGCGCCTCCCCGCCTGGCTGCCCCTCCCCCACAGCGGCGCTGGCGGGCCGAGGGCCGGGCGGGAATCCTGGGCCTCCGCCCCCTCCCCCCACAGGCTTTATCTGGATGACGGGGAATCCTCTCCGAGGCGGGGCCGGGGATTGCGCGCGGGCCCCTCGGGATGACGCAGGCGTCCGCGCCCCCCTCCCCCCCCCCCCCCCCCCCCCGCGCCATCAAAGGCCTCTTCCTGGTCCGGGGGCGCCTCGTGGCCGGCGGAGGGGGGGGCGCTGGGCCGAGGGTCACCCTGGGAAATGGGGCCCCCCTCCATCTGGACCCGGGGCCTTCTCCCTTAGACCCGTGATTCCATTTGTGTCCCCCCTCCCAGGCCCGATGCTCGTCCTCCTGCCCCCGGTTTCAGTTGCATTGCAAATGTTTTCCTTCCTGCTCCTTTAAAGGAGGCCTTTCCCTCCCCCTGGGCCCAGCGGGGCCAGACTTGGATCCCCAGGGAGGGGAAGGAGCCGGGAATCGGGCAAAGGGCAAGGGCTGGAAAACCGCCCTTGTCCCGCTGCTGCCGGTGGGAGCCCCGCTTCCCCGCGTTATTGTAAGAGCGTCATTAATGAATGCTCCCGTTACCCCCTTGGAGCCTCAGATAGCCCGCAGTGCGCTCCTTGATACTTTAACCAGGGAAGAAGATTTTTGTTTTCTTTATTTATTTTTGCTGAGGCCATCGGGGGTAAGTGACTGGCCCAGGGTCACACAGCCAGGAAGTGTCTGAGGCCAGATTTGAACTCGGCTCCTCCTGACTTCAGGGCCGGTGCTCTGTCCACTGCGCCCCCTCGCTGCCCCTTATTTTTATTTTTTAGAGATTTTTATGAAATCAAACTCACAAACTAAGACTTTACATGAAGTAGGGTAAGTCCTTGGTCAAGTCACAAGTCCTTAGAGGTCGTTTTGATGGAATTCTAGTGGAAATCCCCTTTTGGTCAACTCAGGTCCTCCGTGAAAGAATTTCAGGGGAAGAGTTTTAGGGGCAAAAATGGAAGTTTATTGTTGGATGAGGAGCCAGCGTTGCTAGAAAAACGGACTTCTTTCTTCGGTGGCAAAGTCCTGTTAGGGAAATGGAGGCTGGCACTGAGAACGCCTTCTCACCCGGCAGGGTCCTGCAGCTGCACCAAAGAGGCAGAACATGCTGCTTTTGACCTTCTGCAAAAAAGGAGTAAACAGAAACCTATTATACGAGATCTTGGGGGGAAAGGGGTGCAGTTTGTGCTGATCAGGCCAGGATCTCCCAAAGGATCTTTGCATGCTTTCTCAGCCTGAATTTGAATGAGCATCTGGCCCTCGATGGAGGTGATTTACCTTATCCACGAGTCTGGGAGGGTCAGGAACCAAAGGGGACAGATTTCCAGAGTGTTCATTTCAAAAGGGAACACACTTTCACACCCCCATCGGTTTTGTGGAGGATCAGAAGGGACCCCAAGAAGTTGGCGTCACAGACCGGTGTCTCCAGGTGGCGCAAAAAATTTGCAGACTAGAACCCATATTCAAATCTAAGGGCAAAGTTTATTGTAATTGTAACGCCCGATTCTTTTGGCTTTGATTGGCCCACTTTGATTGGCGTTGCAGTTACATAACTTGCAAATTCTTTTGAGATACAAGTCATTAGTCTGTGACCCCCAATTTTGGGGATCCCTTCTGAACCTCAACATTTTGGCGCAATGACGTGCCATTGGATTGGGTGAGGAGACTTGCTCATACCCAATGGGGGTGATATAAAGACTTGTGAGCTTTGGAGGGCTGGAGGATTTAGATTTTTTCATCAGTATGTTGAGGGATGAGAAATGAGGGGTGAGAAATACCCTAACAGCGATGGAGTCCCCAGGCCGGTGTCCCAGGTTTTTGTGAAAGAAATTGAGATCTCCAAGCGAGGTTTTTGGGGGCAAAAAAAAAAGGGATTATTACACTGTGAAGCCATTCAGTGGGCCAGTTCCCAGTAGGAATTAGCAAAGATTGGGATACACGGTCTTGATTATATTTAGTTTTCTATGGCCCGGGGCTAAGGTGGGATCTCCAGATGAATTGAGGGACTAATCAATAGGCGGTAATTATGCCCCAAGCCAAGATCTCCAAATGAATTGTAGGTGGGGATTGTGAGCTTTCCCCTGGAATCAAGTAGGAGCATGGGGATGCTCCCAAAGGTTGGGAGGGGTTGAGAATTAAGGTTTTTCCAACCCAGGCCCACCCTCCCCAAAGATCAGGGGAACACAGTTCCTATTGCATCAAATATCCTCTCATTGTACCCAGAACAGCAGTGACTACATCAGGAGCTAAGGACCACTAGACTCACTGAGGAAAGGCAGCTTCAAGACTCTTTAAGGAACCTAGAGGAAAACTTAGATCATACCTAAGGGGAACTTGATGGTATTCTCACAAAGGAGAAAAAAATACCTCCAAAAACACTTAAGCTCATTTTCTTTTGGGTGTATTAGTGGGAGAATGTGTCACAGAATTTGGGGACATTTTAAAAAATTAAAGCTTTCTATTTTCAAAATCTATGAATGGATAATTTTTCAACATTGACCCTTGCAAAACCTTGTGTTCCAAATTTTCCCCTCCTTCCCCTATCCCCTCCCTAGATGGGAGGTAATCCAATATAGTTAAACATGTTAAAAATATATGTTAAATCCAATATTTGTATACAAATTTTTATTTATACAATTTACTTATTTGTTTATACAATTATCTTGCATAAGAAAGGTCAGATCAAAAAGGGAAAAAAAATGAGAAAGAAAACAAAATGCAAGCAAATAACAACAAAAAGAGTAAAAATGCTACGTTGTGCTCCACACTCAGTTCCCACGGTCCTCTCTCTGGGTGCAGATGACTCTCTGAATCACAAGACCATTGGAACTGGTCTGAATCACCTCATTGTTGGCCATCAGAATTGATTGTGGTATAATCTTGTTGCCGTATACAATGATCTCCTGGTTCTACTCATTTCACTTCTCATCAGTTCATGTTGGTCTCTCCAGGCTTCTCTGAATCTGCTGATCATATCTTAGAGAACCATAATATTCCATTACATTCATACTGACATGAGTGAACTCTGTAAAATTCTGTAAAATCACAAACACCATGTTCCCTTTGATCTGCAAAAAACCCCAGACTCCAAATGCTTTCACATCCTTTCAGAGGGAAATAAGGAAAACCATCCAAAGGCAAACTCCTAATGGATCTTTTAGGAAATCACATCCTCAGGATAAATTTCATATTCCATTGAGAAATCCTGGATTTACCCATAAAATAGGTCTTTGCTGACCTATTCTTTATAGATATCTCCATTGAGAAATAGGCTTGCTAAGAGAAGGCCTCCGTGTATAATAATAAAAACCTCCTATTTTTGTCAGACTTTGAGGTTAGCGAATTCTTTCTCTTCCAAGCTAAAGACATCTTACCCATTCACACACCTCATCAATACCAGGACTAATTCAGTTATTCAACTGATGGGCATCAGGGGCATGTTTTGTACCAACTCTTCCTTTCATAGAATTTTAAAACATACACCTGTGTAAAGCCAATTGAGTCCTCTGACCAATTGATGGCAACCAGTACATTAGTGGGGGTTCACGCTCACTAGCCCTGGAGGATCATTCCACCAGGCCCCCACTGAACCTTTCCAAGTTAGCCTTAGAGCCCCTACGGGGATGTAGAAGTCGCCTGCCGGGTGCTTGTGGAGACTGGGAGAGTGGAACCAGAGCTTGTACCATGTCATTATGATTGGTACCTATTAAAAGTCTTATTTCATTCCTCCCGTCTCTGAATCATCCCGCTAAGTGCGTAGGAAAAGCATCTTGTGTCTGAGAAGAAGTGATTCTGAGGACTCCTTAGGCTACTGCACCTGGAATCAGGAGAACAGCTCCCAAGTCTGCCTTATAGGCTCCTAGGATGATTTTGGATAAGTCACTTCACCCGTCTGCTCGGTCTTCTCGGCTATAAAAAAGGAGGGAGGATGGAACAAAGTGGTCTCTAAGTGGTCTCTGAGCTTTAGCTCAGATGTATGATAGGAGGATTCGTCCAGAAGAGATGCTGTGGCCGCTGTACAGATGTCCAGACTCAGCGGACGGGGCAATCTGGGGGGAAGGCACAAGTACATGAGGGTGCCCTTTGGATATGAATATGCTTCTGGGTAATTGCAGATGCTCCTTGCATCTCTGCATAAATGTGGGTGCGTATCTCTGTATGTCTGAGAGTATATCTTTATTCAATCAGGCAGCTAGGTGATCAGAGGTTAGAGTACCAACAATGGAGTCAAGACAACTTGAATTCAAATCTCGCCTCAGTCTCTCACTCGCTAGATGACCCTGGGCAAGTCACTTAAGCCTATTTACCTCAGTTTCCTCATCTGTAAAATGAGCTGGAGAAGGAAATGGCCAACCATTCCTGTAATATTCTTCTCCAAAAATGTAATCTTCTCTTGTTGGGGTTTCCTTGGGGGTCTCTGGAGGCAGCCTTAGTTTCAGTTCAGTAATCACCCCAAATGCAGCCAGGGGTTAAACTCCAAATCCTTTATTGTCTCCTTCCAAGTCTTGTCTCCTTCACTTGGGGCTCGGCTAGTTTTCTGGAGGCCTTCCGGATCTTGGTTTCAGTGTTCTCCCCAGGACAGCCTGCCACCTCTTCTCTGTCTGCCTTAGTTCTGCCCAACTGCCTTGTCTGCCTTCTGAATCTCCTCCACTGAATCCTGATTGAGACTCCTCACTTGTATATGTTCTCTTAAAGATGTGAATCTTGTGGAACTCTAGTAAGTACTAAGTAAATGTACTGAACTAAAGAATTGTAAAGCACCAGGCTAAATAACCATTGTCTCTATCAATTCTACTGACTTAGTACCTTGTTTCAAGTTCTGGCCCATAACACCTTCCGGTCTCTTTGCCAAGAGAACCCCCAACCACAAGTACCTGCATTCAGTTAATAGCATCATAGATTTAGAAAGGCTTGAGGAGATCCAATTCAACTCCTTCCTTTTACAGACTGATTAAATAGCATTAATTACCTGTGGCACCATTCACACCCAGATCAGTGCAACAAATATTTATTAAATTTACTAAATGGACCAGATATTCTCATCAGCGACTGAGGATGATGAAGACAATAAGAGAAAATATCTGTTGCCCTTGGTAGCTTGGATCTGACTGGAAAGATAAAGACATTTAGCATCCTCTGTTTAACCTCCACCATCCCCCCAGCTACTCCCCAGTTGCCCCTGCTCAGGGGGCAAAGTCCAGGAGGAAGCCCTTTCAGTATCACCTTAGATAGGACCCCCCCCCCAGCGCTCCCCGTTAACAACCAGCAGGAGCTAAGTCCCTTTTAGCAAAGATATTTACTAAGAAGATACACCAAGAAATGTTATTGTTCAGTCACAGCCCAACTCTTCATTAACCCATGGACCATAGACACCAGGCCCTTCCATCCTCCACTGCCTTTCAAAGAGTCCAGGTTCCCATTTGTTGCTTCTGGGACACTCTCCATCTCCTCCCCTGCCCTCCCTTTCTCCTTTGGCCTTCAATCTTGCCCAACATCGGGCTCTTTTCCAGTGAGTCCCATCTGATCATGACGCGGTCAAAGTTCTGAGGTTTTGGCTTCAGGATTTGCCCTTTCGATGGATGCTCTGAAACATTTTAACCTCCTTGTGGTACAAAGACTTTCAGAAGCCCTGGCCCCACTACAATGCTCAGCTTTCCTTATAATCCAACTCTCACAGCCACTCGTGACTACAGAAAAGCCGGACCTTGGGCGCTATGGCCCTTTGTGGCCGTGTGATGTCTCTGCTTTTTAGGATGCTGTCCAGCTTTCCCTCTGAGGAACCAGCATCTTTTAACGTCATGGCTGCACTCCCGTCTGCAGTGATCTTTGAGCCCAAGAATATAAAATCCCAGCCCGCTTCCATTTCTTCTCCTGTTTGCCAGGAAGTGATGGGGCCAGTTGCCAAGATCCTAGTGGGTTTTTTTTTTAAAGCCAGCTTGTATTCTTTCCTCTTTTACCCTCATCAAGAGAATCCCTTACATAAGGAACACGATGGCCACCTTTGAATCCCCAAGGGGTATCATCGGCGCATCTGAGATGGTTGATAGTTCTCCCAGCAACCTTCATTCTGCTTTGGGAGTTGTCCCGCATTTCCCATGATCTGTTCTGCATATAAGCTAGATAGGGTGACAACACATGGACCTTGCCGTAGTCTTTTCCCAATACGAAACCGATCGGTTGTAAAAGCCAAGAACAGTATTGATAAAACCGGTTCCCCTGAAAGTCTGGGGTGCGTGTCTCCACAAATAGACACCGGCTGGGGGTGGGGGTGGGGGTGGGCACTGACTATCTAGGGAACAACATTTTTGAGGTTATATGTAGAGAAAACGGGGCAGAGAACTCCGGCAGCAGCGGACCATCCTCCCTCTCAGTCCTGGTGAAGTTTCTCATGGAGGTAGCTCTGGGCGGGGCTCCCAGACCAGCCCTTCTCCCCTCGGTTAGCGCGCTGAGTGTGCCCGGGGGGAGGGGGATGTCACCTCCCGGTGGCCCCGCCCCCAGAGTCTCGGAGAGCTAGGTAGGGAGGGGGAAGGGAACGGAACTGAGAGGAAAGCTGCCCTCCTTTCTTCTCCACCTCCAGCAATTCCCTCCCAGTCCCTGAAACTCTCCCCCGGGGGGAGGCTCTCTGGCCCTGGGTGGGCTTTTACGCTCCGGGCCAAAGGTTTTTTCCAGCCAATCACAAGCCGCCTTCCAGTGCCTCCCGGCCTCGTCCTGTCTCCAGGTGCCCAGCGGCGGGACGCTGGTAAAGGCTTAACCCCCAACTTCCTGGGGAAGAAGGAGGTGCCCGTGATGTGTTTCCAGTATCAACGTTTTCTCCACCGTTTCCTTTTTTAATTCTTTGGCATTTGACTTTTAATAGTGTTTTATTTTTTCCAATTATATGTAAAGATGCCTTTTAATATTCATTCAGATTTTTTTGAATTAACATATTTTCTCCTCTCTAAAAGTCGCTTCCTTAAGTCTAAACAAGCCAAAAGCAAGAACCCAAGCCCTGGATGGTGGAGCTTGCCAACTGCTAACGTATAAATGGCTGCGCTAGAAATCTGACCACCGGCTCTCGGGAGCCGGAAGGAAGCGGTTCCGGAGGACTCTGCCAAGGAGGAGGCGCCCCGAGAACGGCAGAAGCCCGCGGCGGGGCCGCCGCCGCCGCTTTGGAGAAGCCCAGAGTGCGCGAGGAAGCAAGGACAGGTTCTAACGGGAGCGAGCGCGCGCTCGCACATGCGCGGTTGGGCTGCGCGGCTAGCGCGGGAGCAGTGCGCATGCCCAGTGCATCTGCGCTGTGTCGTGCGCAAGTTACCGCACGTGTATCATGGGTGGTCATTGTGTGTGTGTGCACATGTGCCTGGGTGGCGGGGTAGCTGATGTGTGCGCACGGGGATACACAAACGTATTTGCATATGCGTGCGTGCAGGCACGTGTGCTTGGGGGTTGGGTTGAGGGAGGGGACTAAAGGGAAACAGACGAGCTCTAGGACCCAGCGGCTGCTCGAGGGCAGTTTACGAGGAGAGGGCGGGAGCGGAGGAATAGGGGGCGGGAGCGGAGGAATAGGGGGCGTGGCTTTCCCTCCCCTCCGCTCTTTCCCAGCAGCCCCAGGTCTTCTTCCTTTCTCGCGAGGCTTGCCCGGGGCTCCGACTGCGCCTGCTCCTGCGCCTGCGCAGAGCGGCGTGCAGCGGCCCGTGCTCGCTCGGGCCTTAGGTAGCAGCGGCGGCAGCTGAAGCTGCAGCAGGAGAAGCCGGGAGAGCGGACCGGGCCGGGCAGGGCGGGGCAGGGCCGAGAGCGGCGGCACCATGAGCGGCACCTTAGCCAAGATCGCCGAGATCGAAGCCGAGGTAATGGCGCGCCTTCTGCGGGCGGGGCAGGGCGGGAGGGAAACTGAGGCGCGGGCCGGGGGGGGACCCGCCGCCGCTTCCGGGGTCCTGGCGCCCCCCTCCGGGGTCCCGGGGCCCTGGCGCCCCCCTCCGGGGTCCCGGGGCGTCGGGTCCCGGAGCCTGGCTCTGCTGGGGGCCCCTTGGGGTCGGTCTCCTCCTGGCGAGGCCTTCGAGCCCCACGTTCTGCTGTTTGGGGTGCGGGGGAGGCCCGCAGTGGGGAGGGGGGACAGTCACCCCGAGAGCGGCTGGGGGAGGGGCACTGACCCCGAGAGCGGCTGGGGGAGGGGCAGTGACCCCGAGAGCAATGAGATGGGGGGGATGACAGGGACCCTTGTAGCAGCTGGGGGAGGGGGGGACAGTGACCCTGAGAGCGGCTGGGGGAGGGGAACAGTGACCCCGAGAGCGGCTGGGGGAGGGGCAGTGACCCCGAGAGCAATGAGATGGGGGGATGACAGGGACCCTTGTAGCAGCTGGGGGAGGGGGGGGACAGTGACCCTGAGAGCGGCTGGGGGAGGGGAACAGTGACCCCGAGAGCGGCTGGGGGAGGGGCAGTGACCCCGAGAGCAATGAGATGGGGGATGACAGGGACCCTGTGACAGCTGGGGGGGGGGGGACCGTGACAGCTCGGGGCGGCCCCCATGACAGGCCACCGGTGTGACAGGCGTCCCTGCAGCGCTCCCAGGGGAGTCCCCCGGACAGATGTCCCCACAAAGCGGGCTCCGCCTTCCCTTCCCTGTGAGGGGGTGTCCCGGCGCCGGGCGCGTCTGAGGGCCGAGCCTGCTGCCCATGGCCAGTGCCTGAAGGACTGTCATGTGGCAGACCTTGGAGCCGTGGGAGCGACCGGTCCCGGTGCCGGGCTGCCGGGCGGCCTTCCTGCTCCCCCTTCCTGCTCCCCCTTCCGCCCCCCCCTTCCGCCCCGCCGCACGAAGGCCGCGGGAAGGCTGACCGCGTGACTCTCTCCCGCAGATGGCTCGGACGCAGAAGAACAAGGCCACGGCGCACCACCTGGGGCTCCTGAAGGCGCGGCTGGCCAAGCTGCGGCGGGAGCTCATCACCCCGAAGGGCGGAGGCGGCGGCGGCCCGGGGGAAGGTCAGCGGCCGGGAGGGGGGGGGGGGGCTGGGCAGTGACCTGTACGCCCACCGTCACCATGGGGAGGTGGCAGCGGCCCAGGGCCTTGCAGGGTCAATGGGGGGGGGCGCTGTGCACGGTTTTTTGACCTTTGAGAGGGGTCTTCGTGCTCAGAAAATGTATCCGCCAGAATTTGGTGGCTGGAAAGCCCTTAATGGGGGAAGCAGCTGTTTGGCCAGGATGCCTCTATCCCAGAGAAGGTGCCGGTGGGGGGAGGTCAGAGGAAGCGCGACTTGAACTCGCTTCCCGTCCGGCCCCGTTTGGGTGTCCGGCGGCCGGAGGCCCTTCCTTCCCGGCCATCGCTGACCCGTCGCCTTCCTTTGGTGCTGGTCCGACTTTAGGGTTCGACGTGGCCAAGACCGGCGACGCCCGCATTGGGTTTGTGGGGTTTCCGTCCGTGGGGAAGTCGACGCTGCTGAGTAACTTGGCCGGGGTGTACTCTGAAGTGGCCGCCTACGAGTTCACCACCCTGACCACCGTGCCCGGAGTCATCAGGTACAAGGGCGCCAAGATCCAGGTGAGCCGGCGAGCCGTGGCGAGAAGCCCGGGGTCCAGGCCCGCTTCTGCCCGGCCCTCGGAGCCTTTGCCCGTCTAAAAAGGAGAACGCGCAGGGCCGCCTCCCGGGACTGATCGCAGATGGGGGGAGCAGTGCTGATGGGGCGGCAGGCAGTCAGCGAGGCCTCCAGGGCCATATTTGGGGCTTGGGCCAAGGGACAGAGCAGAGACGCGGGAAGGAAGCTGCTCCCACAAGCCCGCCGTGGCGGCCGGGGAGGTCGCTGAGACGGCCAGCACTGCCAGTGGGGCAGGGCAGAGGCAGAATGGGGCCCTAGGGACACCTGGAACTTGTGCATGAAGCAGCTTGGTCGCCCTAAGTTCCCGCATTAATGGCCGTGTTCAGTTGAGTGAACATTCATTAAGCCCTTGCTGTGTGCCAGGCTCCAGAAAGCAGGGCAAAAAAGAGAGCAAGGCCCCGTGCCCTTGGGGAGCTCACCTTCTGCCCAGATGCAGCCGTACCCAGCTAAGGCTCGCAGCGATTTGGGGAGGAAGGGGGGAGCGAGTGTGGGCAGCCAGGACGGGGAAGGCTCCCATGGAAGTCGTGTTTTACCGGGGAGTTTTTGGATTGGCCAGCAGGCATTTTGAGGTACCTTGTAGGAGGGAATAAACTGAGGGGCTGCGCTCACGCTCCTGGGGCCCTCGGGAAGGATTGGCTCTCAAGGCTGAACCTTGAAGGATCCTGGGCTTCCAAGAGGCATCAGGAAACCTGGACCTAGCGGGCCTCTGGGCCCTGGAATGACCCAGGGAGGGGGCTGAAAGTAGGCCCCAGGTATGGGGTGGGCAGTGTTGTGTGATCAGCCTGGAGCCAGGAAGAGAACAGCTCTAAACGCTAAACCACAGAACCTGCATTTGGTCCTAAATTAGGGGCTGAGGAGCCCCTGAACTTAGGGAGACCCCAAAGCAGCTTCATGGAGCTGGCTTGGAGAGGCAAAAGAATGACTGCCGGAAGACCAGTAAAGGCTCTGGAGGCTGGGAGAGAAGCATTTTGAAGGCCAGGATCCATTGACTGTGGCTGGGAGAGGTGGAAATTATGGGGGAGAACAACTCAGGAACTAGCCCCTGACAGGTGTGGGGAGCCTGCAGAGAGGAAGAGTTCTGGTGGGCCCAGGTGCAGCCTAAGGGCATCGGACTGAGGGCACAGGCCCATCGTGGCCTATTAGGAAGTTTGCCAAGAGATGACACCAGATCGTGGGGCTCTAATTGTAGCTTGGAGACTTGGCTACCTCCCCAGCCCTGCTGCCCTGGGGCCTCTTTTTGCTGAGGTCAGCATGGGACCAAACGAGGAGGTTGAATTGAGTCCAGTCTAGATCTGGAAAAGGCTGAGTGTGAGCTTTCCCTGGCATCTCGTTGGCTGCTGGGCTCTAAAGGTGGGTCTCCGTCTGGGGCTGGCTAAGACAGATGAGCCCTTTGCCTTATGCCAGCTCGGGGTGCCCTCAAGGCAGAGAATGAAGGGAAAAACTGCCCAGCCTGCCCACCCCCATTGGCTGCCCAGACCGTTTGGTGATGGCAGCAAATGCCCCTCTGTCCTCTTGTACCTGGTGCTCATGGGCATCTTAGTAGTAGTGAAAGCTAGTGCAGGAGCACTGTCGCTGCGGAGGGCAAGGGTCAGGGGGCCACCAGTAATCTTTAGGGGGTACTTGTCTTCTCAAGGGATGGGAGGAGAAAATTTGAAGTTTTTTTCCCCAAGACAGTTGGGTTCAAGTGACTTGCCCAGGGTCACACAACCAGGAAGTGTTAATTGTCTGAGGTCAGATTTGAACTCTGGTCCTCCTGACTCCAGGGCTGGTGCTCTATCCATTGTGCCACGTAGTTGCCCCAACCTTGTTTTAAGAATGTTAAATCTCTTTTACCTGTAATTGGGAAATCTTTAGCAAAATAAGAGTAGATTAAAGAAAAGAAAAAACGCTCTGAGCCTGAGGGCTGAAGGCCCTTTCTGAGCCTCCCCCAACCCTGGTAGAAGGGTGTTGCCAGCTTCCCCCCATCTCATAGCGACAGAACTGAGCCTCCAGGGTATGTGGCTTGGGCAGGTCCTGGGGCTCAGGAGCAACGGCTGCAGGCTCCGATTCCCCTCCATCCGAATCTAGTTCTTGCCTCTGGACTTTTCAGGACCATGAGGTGCCAGCCAGGCTGGGAGCCAAGTGCTTTGCCTGCAGCTGCTGGAGGTTTGGGGAAGTGGGAGGGTGGGGGGGAGGAAGCAAATCTGGGAGCTGTAAGCCTCACATCCATTCCAAAAGGCAGAGACAGCAAGTCACCCCAAAAGTTTCAGTACACAGCAGAAGGTGCCAGGGCACAGTGGGAGATGCCAGGGCACAGCGGGAGGAGCTGGTGCACAGTGGGAGGAGCCGGTACGCAGTGGGAGGAGCTGGTGTATAGTGGGAGGAGCCAATGCACAATGGGAGGAGCCGGCACACAATGGGAGGAGCTGGTGCAAAATGGGAGGAGCCGGTACACAGTGGGAGGAGCTGGTGCACAATGGGAGGAGCCAGTACTCAGTGGGAGGAGCTTGCTGATGGCCCCCAGCCTTCCTGATTGAGCTCAGCATCATTCTCTGAGGCCACTTCTGCATCCCCTCCCCTCAAATCAGTCAGGTGTCAGTGTGTGGGGGCAGTTCTCAGAGAAGAAAAAGCCACATTTTTTACCTGTGGTTTTTCAGTGATATTTTCGGCCCATTATTTGCTTCCAGAGAAAACGTTCCACAGACCCCCTCATGGTGTGTCCTCCTGACGCTAACAGAAGGAAGGACACGTGGGTGCTCTTGTGCTGGGCATGACGTGCTGCCTCTCCCGTCCTGTTGCCCCTTAGCCTCGCTCGCATGTCTCACTGCGTACCCGCACGGCGCGTGCTCCTGCCGTTGCTCTGCTTCAGCTCCCACTTCACTATTCAGCTCAGCCATTCGCAGCCCTGGGCACATGCCTTATTTCCAGCTTTTGGAGCTCAGAAGTAACCCTGGCCAAGGGACCCTCCCCCCAAAAAAAAAAAAAATTGTAGGACTCACTTGTCCGCCGTTCCCTCCGTCCATTCATTTGCTTTTCCCTCCTCCTGCCGCAGCTCCTGGATCTCCCTGGAATCATTGAAGGTGCCAAAGACGGGAAGGGGAGAGGCCGGCAGGTCATCGCAGGTGGGTGCCAGGACGGCCCAGAGGTGTGTTTGGGTCTGGCTCATCCTTGGGTCAGAAGATGTGGCTGGTGTGGAGGAAGAGTGCACTCCCTGTGGTCAGGTGACCTGGGTGCGCCATCAGCCGGCACTGGGCCCTGGGGCGGGTTTGCTAGAGCCCTGGGCATCAGCTGGGCCTGGGCCTGGGCCCTGCCCCGGAGGGACCCCTTCCCAAAGGACGTGGGGGGTCCCTGCCAGGCCTGTAGGGTCCTCGTGCGGACCCAGAGGATGTGCAGCCAGCGCGGCTTGGGAGGGGCCAAGGCCAGTTTTCTTCTGCGCTGTCACTTCCCCCCTTCTTGTTGACCTTGGAGGGTGGGGGTGCCTGGGTCACTGTCCGTGGTCCTGGGCCTGCAGGGCCGGGCTAACCGTGGGCTCCCCTCGCACCCTTCAGTGGCCCGAACCTGCAACCTGATTCTGATTGTCCTGGACGTGCTGAAGCCTCTGGGCCACAAGAAGATCATAGAGAACGAGCTCGAAGGCTTTGGGATCCGCTTAAACAGCAAGCCCCCCAACATTGGCTTTAAGAAGAAGGACAAAGGGGGCATCAACCTCACAGCCACGGTGAGTCTCCGGGCAGGGCCCTTGTTGGGTGGCCAGCCCCGCCTTCGAGCGGCCCCCGAGTCTCTGCGGCCTAGCTTCCCCCTGCCCCCGGCTCCCTGCACTGACTGCCGGACACAAGCTCTGGCCTGAGCCCCCACAACAGAGTCAGTTGGTTGGGTCTCTCTCCCTGATGCCTGACACACAATAGGCATTCGGCTCATGCTTTTGCATCGAAGTCACCACGGTTCGGGTCTGGTGAGGGAGCAGCCCTGGGCCAGCCCCTGCCTGTCTGATGGGGCCCTTTCAGCACAAGTTGGCATGTTGACCTTGGCAAAGCCACAAGTTACAGTAAACACCAGAGCAGTGACTTGCCAGGGTGGGGCTTGGGCTCAGTTCTCAGGGTGAGGGGGAGTGAGGAGCACCTATAAATAAGGGCCAGGCCGCCCTCCCCACTCTAGGGGTGCCCCAAGAGCAACAGCCCGAGCTGGGTTTGGGGGCCCTCAGACCCCAGACGGTGCCCTAGGAGGCCCAAGGGGCACGCAGTTTGTGGTTGGCTGGATCTGAGGGGGATTTGTGGGAGCTGGTGCTGGGGGGACCAGCAGTCTGGTCTTGGGCACTCATGGATCCCAGTGAGTTTGTCCTGATTTTCGAATCCCATTAATTTCCAAGTAGATCCTTCCTTAGAGGAGGAATTGGCAGCTGTGGGGGATGGTCCCCAAGGAAGGGGGGAGGCCAGGCCTGCCTTCCACAGTGGGGGGGGCGTGTGTGTGTGTGTGTATGCATACAGTTCTGGTCCCTTCACTCACAGCCCACATGGATGTTTGTTGTCACTGTTTCTTCTGGTTCTCCGCTGCCTCCCCTCCCTCGCAGGCTTGTACCCCACTTATTTGGCTGTTCCCCAGGGGACGAGCACCCCCTTTGGGCCGGTTCTTGGCTGCCCCCAGTGTGGTTTTTGGCAGGCTGGGCGGGGGGCTTGTGTGTGCACGCTTCTCCCTGCCTTGGCGTCGGTGCGAGTGGGGATCTCTGGGTCCGGGGGCTCTCCCACGTGGGCGGCCCACGGAGGGCCTGGCTGCCTGTGCGCTTGTGTCCAAAGTTCGGCCAGCACAGACTTAGCCCTGTGCTGTGTGTGCCGCATCCTGCCCGCTGTTGGCACTGGCCCTTTCCCCGTCCTAGAAGTTCTTATGGTTGGTCCCAGTCAATGAGGCTCTGGGAAGTCTGTTGGCTCCTTGGCCCTGGAGCCACCTCTAGGTTTTCCGTGTTCATACTGACTCCCTCCTTCTTGGCTCTTGGGCTCATATCCGAGGTCGTGGGTGCAGAGTCTTTTCCCCACTGACGTTGCTCGTTCTGATTTTGTTCCTGCGACGGCTTTCCCAGCGGCTGCAGCCCAACAACAGGTTTTCTCTTTTGGGATGTTTTTGTCCCTTGGTTTGATCAAGAATCCTGCCCCAGCCACAGTGGTGAAAGGCACTGTTGTCCATTTTTTTCTCATTTCCTAAACGACGCAATTTCTGATTTTGTGACAGCTTTTTAAAGAATCCCCTACGTGGATACACATATATATATTTCCTGGAGTGGGAAACTTAAAAACACAGCCTGTGCCGTGGCTCATTTTTCCATAATTGGCCTGAATATTATTTTTTAGAAGGGTTAATGATTTCATTTTTCACCAGTTAATTTGCTTTTTTTGCTCCTATAAAAACGGACACAAAACCCCAAGTGCTGCTGGGAATTTTTTGGCGCATGTGGGAAAGCAATTAATTTTTTTAATTAACAAATCCTTATTTTCTCTCTCTCCCATCTTCTTTTCTCTGCTGAAAAACAAAACAAGAAAAACCAAGCCATTGGAACCAGTGTGCTCAGTCACATGAAACCATATTTGTTCCCATATTTGTTACAAAAAATGCAGCTCTTTTGTGGCAGGAAATGAACCTGAGCTTTCAGCTGAGAGCCACGCTCTGTGGGAAGACACAGGGATGGGGACAGGGAGGAGGGAGAGAGGCAGGCAGAGGGAGAGTCCCTGGAGGTGGGGAGGGCGCGACTCAGCCTCTGCTCCATGCCCTCTGCTTTATTCAGTGCCCTCAGAGTGAGCTTGATGCTGAGACGGTGAAGAGCATCCTGGCGGAATACAAAATCCACAACGCCGACGTGACCTTACGCAGTGACGCCACCGCGGACGACCTCATTGACGTGGTGGAGGGCAACAGGTACCGGCCGGGGGGCTTGGGTCCTTTAGAAAAGAGAGCTGGAAGCTGCTTTCAGATTGGAAGGGGTTTCTGGAGTGGAAAAGCCCCCTTGCAAGGTTTTTATCCCCATTGTGGGCACAGAATCCAGAGATGGCAGCTTGTGCGAGGTTAAAGGACAACTCTGGGGCTGACTGGATGAGTCCCAACCCGGGGGGTGTCGGAAGGAACTGGAGGGACCCGGTGGGAGCTGGGGGGAGCCGGAGCCCTGCTTCCTCTCAGAGGAGCTTCTGGGGCGGCTGACCTCTGCTGCTCACTTAGGACACTCAGCTTCGCCTTCTGTGCAGCCTTTGTGCTCAGCCCAGAGTGAGCCAGATCTCCCCGGTCTCTGGCCTTTGTACCCGTGAGCCGCAGCCCTCCCGTGCCCCTGTGCCTTCTTTTCTCCACCCCTCACCCTTCCCCCTGGGCCACTCTTGGGGCCACCCATTAGCTTGGCTCCTCTGGCTCAGGAGTGAGGGGGCCCAAATGGAGGCTGATGGGGCAGAGAATAGGACCCAGCCCAGGGTCTCCCTGGCTTTTCTGGCTCTTCCCAATGCTGATTGTGCTTTCCAGACACTGTCCTTGGCCATAGCCATGTTTTGTGCTCTTTGCATTGATCTTGTGAACCAGCTGTAAGATCTTTACCAGATGTTGTCTAGAGCCCTTGGGCCCAGAGCTCCAGTTCCTCAAGGTCCAAAATGGTCTTGTTGAGGTGGAGCATTGGGCCGCCTCTGGTAGGACAGACCGTGATTTGGGCAAGGCCCAGATGGGCGGTCTGGAGGACATCTGGCTTTTAGTGCCTCGCAGAGCTTGCGCCAGCAGGGCCGGGCAGCCCAAAAAGCCAGCGGTTCTGTGGGTCCCCTAGAGAGAGGCAGGTCCCGGGGGATTCCTGCCTTGTTTGGCCCCATCTGGAACGGCTGAGTGACCCCATTTTCGAACAGGCCCCCGGGGAGGCCCCAGCACAGGCAGGGGCCATTCAGTCTGAGGTCAGGATGGTTTCTTCAGGGGAATGAGAGGCTTGGTGCGGAAGGAGCTTCGGGCTCAGACCGGGGGGGACACAGAGGCAGTTAGGCCCGGTGTTGGGGAGATGTTATGATGCCGCATTGTGAGGGACACTGGAGGTCTTTAAGCAGAGGCAGGTTAGGGTTGTTGTAGGAGGGCGGGAGATTAAGTGTCCTGGGTCCCCCCAGCCTGAGATTCTCCATTGGGGGGGGGTCCCTCACCAAGGGGATCGCTGGCTCGGTCCTCTGTCCCCTCCCTCCAGCACCTGACCACAGGTCCCCCTAGCCTAGGACAGGCACCATTTGTGCTCCTAGTCTGGGGGCATCCCTGTGGGAACCCCAGGACCAGGGTGACATGCTCGGGGCTCTTCAGAGTGAGAGATCACAGTTACCACATCAGGCATTCCCCGGGCACACTTGCCTGGGTTGGCTCCAGCCAGCCTTGGAAGGCAGCTTTTGGGCAATCCCTCTGCCCTTCTTGAGCACCTACTGTGTGCCAGGCCCTGATGTTCTATTGCCTCCCCGCCTCAGGGTCTACATCCCCTGCATCTACGTGCTGAACAAGATCGACCAGATCTCCATCGAGGAGCTCGACATCATCTACAAGGTGCCTCACTGCGTGCCCATCTCTGCCCACCACCGCTGGAACTTCGACGATCTGCTCGAGCGTATCTGGGACTACCTGCGACTCGTGAGAATGTGAGTCTCCCTGGGTGGGCGGGGCCGCCGGAGCGGGGGGAGCCCCTGAGGGCCCGGGGCCGCCCGGCTCACCGCTCTCCTCCTGTGTCCTAGCTACACCAAGCCCAAGGGGCAGCTGCCAGACTACACCTCCCCCGTGGTGCTGCCCGACTCCCGGACCACCGTGGAGGACTTCTGCATGAAGATCCACAAGAACCTCATCAAAGAGTTCAAGTAGTGAGTCCTGGGCATGGGGGGCTGGTGGCGGACCAGGCCTTGGGTCCCTGGAGGACAGCAGAGAGTAGCCCCAGGCTGGGCAGGGAGACTGCATGGGTGCTCGCAGATGTGGGAGGGCCGGGGGAAGGGGAGGAGACCCTTAGGGACTTTGTCCCTCCTCTCTCCACTTGACTCCCCGAGCGTGGGCAGAGGGAGAGGGCCCCTGACTGCATAAGCCCACCTTCCCCTCCTGTGCCACTGAGACCTTGGCGCCGAAGGCCACACTACCCATGGCATGACCTTCCGAAGGCCCATACCGAGGGGTGCCTGTAGCTTGTAAATCTGGGGCCAGAGGAGCCCCTGGGCCCTCTCCCACCCCACTCTGGGCCTTCCCCCTCCCTGGGCCACCTTTCCACAAATGGGTCTCTTAGGCTTCCGTCCATCGCCAGGGCGCCCTGCAGGGGGGATGGCGTCCCCTTCTGGGCCTGGGGGGGAGCCTTCCTCTGCTGACTCTCTGCTCTCTCCCCCAGCGCCCTGGTCTGGGGTCTGTCTGTGAAGCACAACCCCCAGAAAGTGGGGAAGGACCACACGCTAGAAGATGAGGATGTCATTCAGATCGTCAAGAAGTGAGGGGGTTGTTGCCCCTGACCAGAGCCTGGTGCACCTTCCCCCTGCCCGGGGCCGTCCTGGGCCCCAGCCGCTGCCAAGCAGGGCCCCTTTCCTCCCCACCGTCACCCGCTGTATATTGAACTACATAAAGAGCCCAGCTGGCTGGCAGGCTGCCGGGAGATGCCGTTGTGTCTGTGTGGGCGGCCTTGGGGGCTCTGGGCTGGGGCACGTGGGAGCTGGGGGTAGAAGTGGGGGCTCGGAACAGCCTGCAGGGGGCACCTGGCCAGGAGCGGAAGCCAGACCTTGGCTGCGGCGATCATGACTGGTGGCTGCCCCCCTCCCCCGGTCAGTTCTTGTCCAGTTTGGCCCGGGCGCTGTCGAGAGCTGGGACTGCGCTTGCTGACTGGTGGCCAAGGAGCAGCAAGGGCATCGAGCCGCCTGGCACCCCTGAGCTCTCGCGGGAGCCCTTGCTTGTGGGTTTGGGGCGGGCAGCGTGATCACGGGCCACAGGCCACGAGAATCTGCCTGGATTTTTTCCTCCTCTGTCCCCTTTTGCTTTTTCCTGGGTGAACATTGGTTTGTTTTTCTCTGGGACGAGCCTCCCCCCGCTGTGGACCCTCAGCCTCCTGGTAGCTCCCCAGATCAGCAGTAGCACTAATGTGGTGGTCGACCCCGCGCCTGGAGTGAGGGGCCTGGAGGCCAAAGGCGCAAGCCTCAGCATCCCTCTTCCCAAAAGGCCGTCAGAAGGAAGTAGCACAAATGTTGCGCTCTGCCGCCATGGAGCATCTGGGCAGGTAGAGACCTCCGGGGGCAGGTGGGTGCTAGGAAGAAGAGCCAGCCCTGGGCAGCTCGCCTCTGGGGGGTCCGAGGACCTGAATGGGTGACGCCTTTCTTAGCCCACTGGGGTGATTGACTGCTGCCTCCCACGCCAACCCCTTGGTGCATGGAACATGATTGGTCCAGAGAGAGGCTGGACATCTGAAGCAACAGGCGATGTGGGGAGGAGGGAACCCCACAAAGGGGCAACCCTTAGACCAGAAGAGTCGGAGTGGAAGCTGGGCTCGGAGGGAATTGTGGGATTCTGGGAGAACCTTGGGAATGGTCCAAGCCCTTGGCTGGGTCAGGGACAGTTCATGTGGCATTGAGGTTTTGCCACTTTCTGCATTGTTGAGACCTTTTTTCTTAGGGATCCTAGGAAGGGGAGAAGGGCATAAAGTGTGAGGGGCCTGGTTGTGGTAAATGCTTTAGAGAGGTTGGGGGTAGTGGGGATGGATGGGAGCAGGAAGGACCATGAGAAAAAGTCGCCTTAAAGGGAAGAGCCACGATCAAATGAAGCCAGATTAAAAGATATGGGAAGCAGTGACCCCGGGCCCATAGGGAGAGCAAGTCAGTGCTGGGAGAGGGCCCAGGGCTCTGATCACACTGCGGGGGCCCCGAGGATGCCCTGAGGTCCTGGCCAGATTAGGACTCCCCCCTCGAGCAGGGGCTGAGGTTGGCTAGACCCCCTCAGTGTCCTTCTCGGGCCTGCGTGGGGACTGGGGAATCTCTGTCACCATTGCTCTGTGACATTTCCTGAGTCTTTAGGCCACTTGGTATATATATTTGTTGGCACCCCCCACACACACACACATACACCCCTCCCCGTTGGACTTGGGTTGCCCAGTGTTAATCTCCAGAATTAGCCCTATCCCATAATTCATGGCAGAATGCTGCTGTTCAAAGGGCCAGGTTCTGTTGTGTCCAACTCTGACCCCACTGGGGGATTTCTCAGCAGAGATAGCAGAGCTTCTCCAGCTCATTTTCCAGATGAGGAAACCGAGGCAAACAGGGTGACATGACTCACCCAGGTTCACACAACTAATAAGTGAGACTGGGTTTGAGTTCAGATCTTGGCTGTGAGACCAGCACTCCGCCTGCTGCGTCACCTGGCTATGAAGGGGTTAGGGGCTGGGGATGGCTGATCCCCGCTCAGTTCCAGCTGTTCTTTTGTTCCTCCACTTCTCTGCGGTGGCCATCCAGACCAGGTATCCATGGAGTGATGCAGCTGACCATCGGACAGATGTGTAGTCTGGGCCCTTCCTCCTGGAGGGTGTCCCGGGGGGCTAAAGGGGCGATGCCGTGGTCCCAACTGTGGCCGAAACTGTGGGGACGAGCTCACCATCCAGGATGGCGGCAGGCGCTCGATGAGCGTCCATCTTGCTGGATCTTCTTCAGTCACGCGATGAGCAAACAGCGACCCGGTCTTACCGGGCCAGGAGATGGCCGTGGGCCGTGGTTTTTTCTTAGAGAACAGCAGGATGGTCTGGTCTTCCTTCTGTCGACAATGTGACTGCATGGGTCATAGAAGCTCGACCCAGACCTGCCTGAGACCTTCTAGGTTCCCCAAGGAGACTGATGTGTCTTGAAACCCATTTCCCAGAAAGGACCGAACACGCACTGGGGCAATCTGCGCTTCGGGACCTGAGCTGCTCTCATCTTGGGGCTCACTTTTGGAAACCTTTGCATCCTGCAGCCCAAACTGTGTAGTCCGGCCATGGGACCTTCCTAGCCTCATCTGCTTAATTACGTTCTGTTTTCATCTCCCGAGGACCCAGTTCGGGAGGTCAGATGTTTTTGGTCACCATCGGAAGGCCAGCAGAGGCTCCATTTTCATCTAAAATGGGCTTTGGAAAATCAGACAAAGCTCAGGCCAAGCTTTCCACGGCTTCCTTTTCTCTCCTTGGCAACTTGGTGAAGCGCTGGGGCCGGGATCTCTGCTCTGCGACGATTTCCAGATGAGACTCGGTCCAGTCCAAGTCCTTTGCTAAAACAGTGGCAGCCGCTTACCTCATCCTCGGTGCGAGGGCCGGTTGGCGATTCCCGGAGCTGGACGCTCGGCCCATCTCGCAAACGCCAGCAATGACACTTGGCTCCTTTTCCTTGGAGCGTCGTGGGGGGAATGAGCGTGGCAGACGTTCCAGTGTCATTATTTCAAAGGAAACGAAGGTGGAGCAGCAAGAGGCTGGTTGGAGCTGGAAGAGAGGGAGCAGGGAGCCAGGGGAGCGCCACGGCCAGGGCTGCCAGCAGCCACGCCGAAGGCTCAGGGCTCTCCCTGGGTAGGAGAAGTCGTCCTCTGCTTGTCCCCAGCCCCGAAGGGGCCCGAGGAACCCTAGCGTGGGGGGGTTCTGGCCAGGTCTCCCCAGCCAGGGGGAAGTTGCGAGCTCCCTGCCACAAGGACCTGGAGGGGAGCACCACGGAGGGTTCATTCTCAGGCCTGGTCTTGCTCCACCGTTGCCAGGGAGACAGGTGGACAACAGGTCCGAGGGAGCAGGCTGGAGAGGCCTGTCCTCCCCTCCCCCTGCCAGTGCCCTCTCCTCCCCCCATGCTTTCCCCTTCCCCCATTTCCTCCCTCCACCTGGCTGTGCCCTCCCCTCCCCCCTGCCTCTGCCCTTCCCTCCCCTCATGCCTTCCCCTCCCCCCCAGGCCCCCGAGAGCTGAGATCTGGCTCTTGGTGGAGAAGCCGAACAGACTTGGCTGGTCCTGCTCGGGCCTCGCTCAGTGAGGATTCACTAAAGGCTCCCGATTCTCAGGAGGGACCTGAGGCCTGGGGGACGGGGGGAGGAGAATGGCCCAGGGGGCGTCCCTCCGGACCCCCAGTGTTGGCTGCGTCCCCCGTGGGCTCGGGGCCAGGCTAAGGGAGGCTTCTGTGCCCCCCAGGGCGCAGGGGAAGGAAGCCCCGCGGTGAGTTATTAGTGTCAGAACGAACTTCCCGGGCATCTCGTCCGGTTCTCCCAATAACCCTGAGAGCGGGTGAGCCCTGGGCCGGGATCCCGAGGAGGGGGGGGGGGTGTCGGGAAGCGTCCGAGGGGGGCTGACGGGCAGGGCCCGGGGCTGCCTCCGTAACCGGGCATGTCTAACGGGACGTGTCTGGGGACCTCAGATCCGTAAGAAGTATACAGTAGGCGCCACATAAGTGCTTATTCCAACTTGCCGGCCGATTCCCCCTGCCAGTGGCGGGGCAGGAAATGGGACAGAGGCGACAAGACTCCCTTGGGAGGGATCGGGGAGATTCTCGGTCACCAGGCGGAGCCCTGGAAGATTTATCACTAATCTCCCGAGAGGCCTCGGGCCACACCCCCCGCCTCGGGGCCGCCCAGCTTGGGGGTCTCCCGGCTTGGCCGAGGGGCTGCTCTCCTCAAAGGAAAAAACGCCCGAAGCTCCCGGGGGGGGGTGTGTGTGTGGGGGGGCGTCGGCACAGGGCCGCCCCCCTCCCCCAGCCAGGGATGTTCGGCCCTCCCCGCGCTGGCCCGGCCCTCCCTGGGGGACAGGAAAGCCGCGCCAGGGGCCATGGCAGCCCCGCCCCCGCCCCTCCCTCCCGCCCCTCACAGATGTGCAGAACAAAGCCTTCGGGCCTTCAAAGGGCCCCAGAGGCTGCCGGGAAAGCTCCCCCCGGCCGGAGGGCTCGCGCGCTGGATCTCGCGCTAGTTCTGGGCGCGAACGCGCGGGCCGCGGAAGGTCGGGCGGCCGGGGAGCGCGCCGGGCTTGGTGCCCCGCTCCCCTCCGGCCTGGCAGTGCCCGGGGCCGGTCCGCGGCTGAAAGGGGCGGGGCGCAGAGCCCCCCCCCCCCTTCTGGCGCCTCATCGTTGGCCTTTGTGTAGAAAGGCCACCCGCGAGCCCCGAGAGCTGCTGCCGGGCCGGGGGGGGGGATGGGCAGGGGAACCCCCCCCCGCCCAGCGACGGACAGGCCGCGGCCACTTCCTGCCTGGGCTTGAGACCCCGCGGGGGAGGGGGAGGGGGAGAGGAAGGAGGAGGGAGAGGGGGGAGGGGAGGAGGAGAGGGCGGGAACAGCCCCTGCTAGGCAGGGGACCCCCCCCACCCCCTCCTCCTTCCTAGAGATGCTTCCGAGAAAGCCGCGTCCCTCCCGCCGCCGGCCTCCTCTCTGGGAACCGCCCCACCCCCACTTCCTCGCCTCTCCGGGCCGGGGCCGGAAGCTCACCTGCCTGGCCCCCTGCCCGGCCTGGAAGCTCGGGTCTCCCCGGGGAGGCTGGATTGTTGGGAGGCCGGAGGCCGGCCTGGCTCCCACTGAGCTCAGGCCAAGGGAAGGAGGCCAGGCCAGGGCCAAAAGGTCAAACACAGGAGGAAGAAACGGGCCTGGGAGGGGAGGGAAGGGGGGGGGACTTAGGGGGCGCTGCCCGACAGGGGAACATTCCCGGCCCTTAAGGGCAAGCGGGATTTCCGATTCGCTCCTGGAGGTGAGGAGGGAGGCCCGTGTGGGGATGACGGAGACCGGGCTCTGGGAAGGGGGATGAAAGAGCCTGGAGGAAAGTGATGGTGCTGACTGTGTATGGTGGGAGGAGGGAGGAGGGAGGAGGGAGGGCAAGGAGCGGAAGGTGGGGCCGGGTTGTGAGCCTCGGCCCCTAGAGCGGGGATTGAGGAAAGTTGAGAAAAATAAAACTTTTCTTTTGAAGGAAATTGCATGTAAAGTTACATGTAAAAGCAGTTTTCGGAGCCGGCTTAAAACAGTTTTTGAGTTCCAAATTCTCTCCAAGCTTTCACCAAAAGGCGCGATTCGATGTAGATTCTACTCGGGCGGGCGTGCAGAACATTTCTATTTTAGTCATCTTGTGAAAGCAGAAAAGAAAGTTCTCCGCTTGTAGCCTTTTATTTGCAAACTGTATGTAAAAAGTTGCCAGCACTTCCCCCTGCAAAATCTTGCCGTCCAACTTTTCTCCCTTCTCCGACTCCCTTCCCTGGACGGCAAATAATCCGATCTCTTACAGGTGTGTAGTTCTTCTAAATATCAGGCTGCCCGAGAAAATCAGATCAAAAAGGGAAAAAAAATGAGAAAAACAAACTACAACAAAAAGATGAAAAGACCAAAACAATTTTTTTTTGCTTAGGGTTTTTGGGGTTAAGTGACTTGCCCAGGGTCACACAGCCAGGAAGTGTTAAGTGTCCGAGGTCAAATTTGAACTCAGGTCCTCCTGACCTCGGGGCTGGGGCTCCATCCACTGGCCACTTAGCTGCCCTTTTTTTGGAAGGCTTTGGATTTTCTTCGATCACCATAATAACTTTCTATGGTCAGGTTCTTGTTCGCTTTTCCAGTCTGTTTCTCGACTTAACTGCTCCCAAGCAGAGGGGGCACCGGCCTTGCTGGCTGATGCTTTCGGATACAGGGTTAGGGACCTGTAAGGTTTTAGTTCCTCCAAGGGGGTGTGGTCTTCAGAGAGGATGGGGTCACTGCTCCCTATGCTCCGGCCTGTGAGTGGCCACAAGCGCTCTTTATCCTGTGGCCGTGAGCACCGAGGGGCCCCTACTCCTGGTATGGAGCCCCAGATGTGCACGTGGGCCCCGCAGAATCCTGCCTCCCAGGAAGGAATCCCTGTAATCCCATTCTGACCCCAGGCTGGTCCCTTTACCCCCTTTGGGGGAGGTTCTGCCAATGATCCAGTTGCCCCCAAGGCTGCCAGTCTTGCCGGCCCTGGATTGCACTCCCACTCTGGCCCCGACAGGACAGGACCTTTCTGCCAATCTCATTATCTTGGGCTGGAAAACTGCTTCGCCCCAACTTTGGTGGGTTCTGCTATTTTAGGATTCGTTTCGAGGTGCTATTTTAAAGCCGTCTGGAGGGGAACTTGGCAGCGCTCGAGCGAGTCTTGCCTTTTTTTCTGCCATTTAGGCCGTGCTCTCCCTTTGAGGGGGTACCTTGGAGAGCAACAGGGATGTTAGGAGCAATGGAAGGTTGGGAAGGTGGAAATAATGAACATAATGGCAGATAAATGGAGTTGGAGATGTTTATGAGACGTTACATTTAAGGGATTCATTGGAATTGCAAGACTGGCTGTCAAGAGAGAGGTTAGGGCTGGATAAGTCGATCAGCAACACAGAGAACAATTAAATCCACAGGGTCTGCTGAGATCATCAAGTCAAATAAGATAGGTAGAGGAAAACGGGGGCAAGAACAGAATTCTAAGGGATACTTGGAGTGATCTGGATGAAGATCCAGCAAAGGAGACAGGGGGGAGGTGGGAGAGGAGGAGGAGAAGAAACGGGAGGCAGGGAGTCCTGAAAACCCAGAGAGAAGATAAAAGGACCAAAGAGAAGTGACCAATGGTGTTCCAAGCTGTAGATGGGCCAAGGAGGCCAAGGAAAGCACCGTAGATTTGTCGAGGATTAGACCTTAACTCGGGGAGAGCCATTTCAGCTCAGTAAACTATAAATGAGAGAGTTTCTAAGAGTGAGAGAAAAGGAAGTGAAGGCTCCTCGGAGACAGGCTTCCAGGAGGGCAGCCATGGGAGGGAGAGCTTTGGCTAATGGACGGTGGGCATAGGAGGAGCCAGTCGGGGTTTTTGAGGATGGGGGATGTTTACAGGCAGACAAGGGAGAAGTGTGATGGAGGGAGGAGATGGGATGGAACAGTATCACTTGTGCAGGGAGAGGGGTTTTCTGGGTAAGAAGACGGACCACTTGTCACATTAGAGGGAAGTGAGAAGGTAAGAGAAGGCACCTAAGTGATGGGTGACAAGCAAGAGAACAAAGAACCTCATTTTAAAAAAATGAAATAGAAAGCAAGAAAGATGGTGGAATAAGACAGGAAATACTTCTTCCATTAACAAGGCAAAACATCACCAGAAAGTGAACGTAGAGCGGCGGAAATAAACAGGAGTCGGGGTAACCCAGTCGCCTCCCTAAGACAATATGAGAGAACCTCGGGGAATATTCAGTCTCGAGGGGCCCTGGCTTGGCCAGACTCGAGTGCAAACATCTCTCTGGCAGACTGCTCTGAATCAATAAACCAGAAGGGGCAGCTGGGTTGGAGGCAGCCTTAGCTTCAGGAACTTTCATGTCACATGGTGGGAGTCCCATAGCTGAGTGGGGTGGGGGTGGGGGGAAGACTGGAGGACCCTCTGCTATCTCTGGAAGCCAGGATGTCCAGCTGTGCTGGCTAGATGTAGCCCCACACTATGGCTGTAGGTCAGGAGGCAGCACATGCTCAGTGAGTGTGTAGTGGGAGCTCAGGGACCCTGATGGGCCTGGGCACTTGCAGGAGAATGGAGTCTCCGGTTGGTCCCAGAGGAAAGGGAAGAGCTGCGGTTTGTAGCCACAGGAGCGACTTCAGGAAGCAAGAACATTTGAAGGGCCTTGGCTGTGGCTCAGCGCAGAAAAGAATGCTTAAAAGACACCCAGAACTGACTAATAAAGAACCCACTAATAAATAAATGAAGGAACGAATGAAAGAACCCACCCATAAATAGCAAACTGACTATGATAAGAATCCACTGATAAATGAAGGAACAAAAGAACAAATGAATGAAAGAATCCAATTATAAACAGCTACTATGAGGACAGAGAAGATCTGGTTTCATACTTAAGGGAAAGATAGTGACGTTTTTAAAAGTCCCTCCTAATTCCAAAAATACAAAAAAAAAGTCAAAGGGTCACAAGCTCGAAAAAGGTTCTTGAAAGAGTTTTAAAAGGACTTTAAAAATCAAATAGGAGACTGAGGGAAAAAACCATAAGACCAATTCAAGAAAATTATGAGAAGTCAATCAACTCGAAAAAGATCAAAAACCTTAAGAAAATAATTTCTTAAAATGAGAATTGGGCAAAGGGAATCTATAATATTACAAAACACCAAGAAATAATTTTTAAAAATCAAAAGAATGAAAAAAATAGAGAATGTGAAACATCTCAGTAGAAAAATAATCGTTATGAGCACAGGTCAAGGAGAAACAAGACAAGAATTGTTGGACTATCTGAAAGTTATGATTTATGAAAGAGTCTAGATAAAATATTATAAGTAATTGTTTAGGAAAATTGCCCTGAAGTTCTAGAACAAGAAAGTAAATTAGAAACAGAAAAAAAAAATCCATTGATAAACACCCAAGATTCCAAGATGAAAACCTTCAGGAACATTATAGGCAAGTTTCAAAATTCCTAGGTTAAGGAGAAAATACTCCCAGCAATAAGAAAAAAAAAAAATACCGAGGAATTACATTTAGGATAATACAAGATCTAGCAGCTTTTACA
The DNA here is from genome assembly GCA_020854095.1 of Dasyurus viverrinus. Classification (NCBI taxonomy): domain Eukaryota; kingdom Metazoa; phylum Chordata; class Mammalia; order Dasyuromorphia; family Dasyuridae; genus Dasyurus; species Dasyurus viverrinus. The sequence continues at coordinate 704,944,313 of CM036997.1, forward strand.
TTAAAAGACCAAAAAACTTGGGACATTTTATTTCTAAGAGCAAAGGAGCTGGGTTTGAAATCGAGAATAATTTTACCCAGCAAAGCTGAGTATAATTCTGAATGTGGGGAAAAAAAGGATATTTAATGATTTTCAGGTATTTGTCACGAAAACACCAGAGCTCGATGGAAAAATCAACATATAAAATGTAGGAGAAACAACCATTAAAGACTTAATTATAAGGGATTCAATAAAGGAAAATGTCGGGATGTTATTATTTGGGTAGTTTGAAAGACCATATATAGATAGACTTGGGATTGAGTTGAGTATGATAGGGTGATTCTAAAAAATTAAATTGGGCAGGGAGAGGTAAAATGGAGCAATTATTTCATACAACTGAGAGATGAGTGGGAAGAACTGTTATAGTGGAAATAGGTGGGGATGGAAAGCTGATAGTTCTGGAACCTTATTCTCATCATAACTGGGTTTAAAAGGGAATAAGATCTAGAAGGGTATGAAAGTCTTATAAAATTATAAAGAAATAAGAAGATAGGATAAAGGAGGGACTTTTAGAAAGGGACTTCTAGATCAAGAAGTGGGAACATGAGAAGAGAGGATAAGGAAGGGAATCTTTTTTTTTTTTTTAATAATAGCTTTTATTTTCAAAATATATGAAGATAGTTTTCAACATTCACCCTTGCAAAATCTTGTATTCCAATTTTTTCTCCCTCCCTCTTCACCCCCCTTCTAGACAGCAAGTAATCCAATATATGTTAAACATGTATAACTCCATATATTTCCATAATTATCATTCTGCACAAGAAAAATCAGATCAAAAAGGGGAAAAATTGAGAAAGAAAACAAAAAATAAGTAAACAACAAAGAAGTGAAAATACTATGTTGTGATCCACATTTAGTCCCCCACAGTCTCTGAGTCCAGATGGCTCTGTCACAAGTCTATGGATTCCATCACCTCACTGTTGAGAAGAACCTTGGCTATTGCCATGTACAATGTTCTCTTGGTTCTACTCGTTTCTCTCAGCATCAGTTCATGTAGGTCTTTCCAGGCCTCTCTGAAATCCTCCTGCTGATCACTTCTTACAGAACAATAATATTCCATAACATTCATATACCAGAACCTATTCAGCCATTCCCCCAACTAATGGGCATCCACCCAGTTTCTGGTTCCTTGCCACTACAAAAAGGGCTTCCACAAACATTCTTGCCCATGAGCGTCCTTGAGGGATTCTTAAACGTTTGGTAGTTTAAGAAACAGGAGGAGATAAGGGGAAAGGAGAAGGGAAGAATTCTTATGAGGATCAGGAAGCTATTGGTTAGAAGTAAATCAGAAGGGTGAAGGATAAGAGTAAAAAGAGAGGGTTGAGAAAGATGATAAAGAAAAATGGGGTGAAAGGACATATACAACCAGTAATCATAAACCCATAAAACAAAGAAATAGCAGAATGGATTAAAAAATCAGAATCTGATATATTGTTTACAAGAAACACATTTTCAAATGAGAGATACCCCCAGAATTAAAAAATAAAGGGGTGGAGTATAAAATTAATCTTCAACTGAGATTTAAAAAAAAAAAACCACAGGGATAGCAATCATGATCTCAAAGTTAAAGCTAAAAAGAGATAAAACAGAAGCTACATTATGACAAAAGATATCATAGATAATGAAGCAATATCAATATTAGTATACCCATGTGCCACATCCTATAGCATCTACATTTTTAAAGGAAAATTTGAATGAATTACAGGTAGAAAATGATAGTAATACTGTAATAGTGAGGGACCTTGAAACTTTCAGATTTAGATAAATCTAATCAAGAAAGATGAAAAAAGTTAAAAGAAGCGAACAGAATTTTAGATAAGCTAGATATGATAGCTATCAAAGAGAACTGAATGGGAATAGAGAGGAATACAGCTTTTCCTTAGTGATACATGGTATCTTCACAAAAACTGACCATATGTTAAAGCATAAAAACATTGTTATTAAATGTAGAAAAGCAGAAATATTAAATGTACCCTTTCCAGACCACAATGCAATAAAAATTATGTTCAATAAATGGCCATGGAAACACAGATTAAAAACTAACGGAGACTAAGACCTAAATTTTAAAAATGTGTGGGCTACAGAATAAATTATAAAAATCATTTCATTAAAGAAAATGACAAGACAACATCAAAACTATGGAACACAGCAAAAGCAATAACCAGAGGAAATATATATCACTAAATATTTCATATCAATAAAATAGTAAAAGAGAAGACCAATGAATTTGAAAACTAGAAAAAGACATTTAAAAACTCCAATTAAACACTAAATTGTAAATCCTAAGAATTAAAGGTGAGATTAATAAAACTGAATATAAGAAAAGCACTGAATTAATAAATAAAACTAGATGTTGGTTTTATGAAATAGATAAACCATTGGTTAATGATAGAGAGCAAAGAAAACTAAATCACTCGTATTAAAAATGAAAGAAGTGAGTATACGACTAATGAAAATGAAATCAAAGAATCATAAGGAGTTACTTTGCCTAAATTATAGGCCGATAAGTTTGACAATGTAAGTAAATGGAAGAATATTTCCAAAAATATAAACTTCCTAGAGAAAACAGAATGTCTAAATATACCTATTTTAGAAAAACAGGCTTCCTAAGAAAAAAGTGTCAGAACCAATAGAATTTGCAGGTAAATTCTACCAAACTTTTAAAGACTGACTCATTCCAATGACAAATAAATTATGTGGAATAATAGGCAGAGGAGTTCTATTTTTATACAACAAATATAATACTGACACCTAAACCAGGAAGAGAATAAACAGAAATAAAATCATAAGTCAGTTTTATGGATTAGAGAATATGGATGCAAACATCCTAAAGAAAATATTGGCTAGGAGACTACAACAACATATTACAAGGATCATACATTGTGACCAAGTAGGATTTGTATAGGAATGCAGGGATGGCTTAACATAAAGAAAACTATTAACACACTTATTTAGATCAATAAAACGTAACAATCATCTGATTATGTCAATAGAGGCCAGTTTTTAACATAATACAATACTTATCCCTAATAAAAAAAAAACCCAAAAACAACACTTGCAAGCCCAGATATGAAAGGATTTTTCCTTAAGATAAGAAGAGTCTCCCGAAAACTATCACCAAGTATTATTTTTACACAGATAAGCTAGAAAATTTTCCAATAAGAATGGGAGTGAAATAAAGATGCCCATTGCCACCATATTGTTCAACATCGTATTAGAAATGCTAGCAGTAGCAATAAGAGAAGAAAAAAATGAAAAAATCAGAATGGATAATGTAATTTTTTTTTTCCCTGAGGCAATTGGGATTAAGTGACTTGTCCAGGGTCACACAGCTAGGAAGTGTTTGTTAAGTATCTGAGAGTAGATTTGAACTCAGGTCCTCTTGACTTCAAGGCTAGTACTCTATCCATTGTGCCACCTAGCTGCCTCGGTAATAAAATTTTTTATAGGTGATATAATGATATACTTTGAAAATTCTAATAATTCAACAAAAAGGTTAATGGAAATAATAATTTTAGCAAAGTAGTGGGATATAAAATAAACCTGCATAAATTATTAGCATTTCTATAAAATTCTGTAAGAAGAAATAATAAGAGATAACCCATTTAAAATAATTGTAGACAGAATGAAATATCTGGGAGAATCTCTTACAAAACAAATCCAGGAACTATGACCATAATTATAAAATATTTTTACCCTCAAAAAATTAAATAACTGGAAAAATAGTAATTGTCTATACTTTAACATATTTAACATGTAGTGATCTACCTGCCATCTGGGGCAGGGGGTCGGGGGAAGGAAGCGAAAAATTGGAACAAAAGATTTTGCAAGGGTCAATGCTGAAAAATTACCCATGCATGTATCTTATAAATAAAAACCTATAATAATAATAAAAAAGAAATAGTAATTGTTCATGGGAAGGTAGAGTCAAGATAACAGAAGAGATAATTTTACCTAAACTGATCTATTTATTCAATTCCATCCCAATTAAATTATCAAAAAAATTACTAAGCCATATAAAAATAGTAAAATTCTTTGGAAAAACAAAAAATTAGGAATATTAAATAATTTAATGAAAAAAAAGGAAGTTTAGTAGTAGCCAGATTCTTAAAGTATACTAAAATATAGTAATTATCAAAATTACCTGCCACTGGTTAAGAAAGAAAGACATGTTCAACCTATACTGGATCACTTGCCATCTGGGGGGGAGTGGGGGAAAGAAGGGAAACGAACACAAGGTTTTGCAAGGGTCAATGGTGAAAAATTATCCTTGCATATGTTTTGAAAATAAAAAGCTTCAATAAAAAAATACCTTATGTCATTTACCAAGATAAAGTCAAAATGGATACATGATCTATATGTAAAGGGCCATATAAAAAAATTAAAAGAACATGGAATATATTACCTAAAAGAACAATTTATAAACAAGAGAGAAAGCATTGTTAAGATATAAAATGGATAATTTCTATTACATTAACTTGAAAGATTTTATACAAATAAAACCAATGTAACCAAGATTAGAAGGAAAATCAGGGGAAAATGTAGACAGTTTATCAAAAATCTTATATCTCAAATATATAAAGAACTCTGTCAAATTTATAAGAATACAAGTCATTCCTCAATGGATGAATAGTCAAAGGATATAAAAAGGCCGTTTTTTGATGAAGAAATCAAAACTATAAATATATATATAATCATATGAAAAGATACTTTAGATTATTGCTAATTAGAGAAATGCCAATTAAAACAATTTTAAGACATCATCTCACTCCTAACATATTGGCTAAAATTATAGAAGGGGAAAGCAACAAATATTGGAGGGGAATATAGAAAAATTGGGAAACTCATTGGTGTTGGTGGAACTGTGAACTAAGCCGACTTTTTTGGAGAACAATCTGGAATTATGCCCAAAGAGTTATTAAACTGTATACCCTTTGACCTAGCAATAGCATTCTTAGGTCTGTTTCCCAAATTGATAAGGGAAAATGGAAAAAAAGCAAACCTCTAAATGTTCTGAAATCTCTTTGTGGTGGTAAAGAAAGGAAAATTGAGGAGATGCTCATGAATGGGTAACGGCTGAAAAAAGACGTCTGTATAATTATCACAGAATACTACTGTGCTGTAAGGAACGAGCTCAATGATTTTAGGAAAACATGAAAAGACTTGCAGGAAATAATGAAAACTGAGCAGAACCAGCAGCAGACACAATAACAGGAATATTATTCTGAGAACAATTTTGAACAAACAAATCATTTTGAGTATTACATCAGCTACAAGGGACCTTTGAAGGAAGATGCATTTGTTAAAGAAATGTTAAGGGATCCCTTGAACTTATCTTTTTGAGTTGCCACATTTTCTGGAAACACTGGACCCAGAGGATGTTGAAGAACCTGAATGTGTCAACAATGAAGTCTCACCCCCGCCCCGCCTCTAGCTGACATAATGTGCTGTTTGCATCCCAGGTACCAGTCAGTCTGGACTAGAATGAGAAACTGTGGCCCTGTAAATAAGCAGACTATTCTATCTTCACAGTTTAATAGTTCCCAAGGGGAAAGAATAAAGTTTTTGCCATCACTTTGCTCCTCCACTTTTGGGAGGGGTTTTGTTCTTTTCCCACTTTTACTGCATCTTTCCCTCTACCTGAGCCACATCCTTTAGGGGAAGATTTTTGGTTTTTTCCTCCTCCTTTGATAAGGGACTGGCATAAATGTACTATCATAACTATGCAAGCTTTTGTATGGATGGTGAGCTCTTTGGGTTCCACATGCATGTTCATTCTTCTTGTAATAAACCTAGTTTTCCCTAAGTTTTGTGAAGTTGGGATCGCCTCTTGACAATCTCCGTCCAAGGAAAGAACTGATAACCAGAAGTATGCATGGTATAATTTAAATACTTACATATATATATATATATATTTGTCTGATGATGTCATTCTCTGGGACAAATAGGGAGGACTGAAAAAAAATAAGTTTACACAGCAGAAAACAAAAAAAGTAGAAGGAAAAATAGAAAAGCGGGCTAGCTTTGAAAACGAGGTGTAGCATTTATTTCGTAGGGTGTTTTTGTTTTGTTTTGTTTCGAAGTAAACCATAGGAAATGAAAATTTGTGAATTTATTTTGGATCCTCTTTTTATGTTGTGCTCTTGGAATTTTTTTTTTTTTGGTCTTTTTGTATTTAAGTTCAAAATGAACTAAAACAATTTAAAAATGAAACATGAGGCAAAATTCTCAGTTGAAAGTTTGGTAGGAATGGGAGGTCTGAGGAAGAATGAAAATATTAGAAAGAGTGAGATAGTGAGTTAATTAGGGAGCTGTAACGGGGTTGCCTTGCAGCAGTGAGGACTCAGTTGAGGCTATGTAACAAATCTGTGGGTGGATACAATCAGCGAGGTTTCCTAGCTTTCTCCAGCACACGTATAGGTGCAAAGGCGACAGATGGCAGGAGGGATCCAAGGTCGAGAGGTGGCCGAGCAGGATCTGGGGGGCACCCAAGAGACGAGAATGTAGCTGACAAAAGACTTCAAACAGAACATCCTTTCCCAAGTGCAGCCAAAACAGATTAAAATGTAACTGGGAAACGTTTAACACAATGAAAAAACGACAGAACACGGATAAAACACATGGCTTTTTAAGCCAACTCGGGGTCTGCGGGAATCTATGTTCCTTGGAAGCCCCCCATTTGTATCTGTGTGGCCACAGTGCCCAGAGCACCAAACCTGGAGTCAAGGAGACTGGTTTCAGACGCTGTGACACTGGGCAAGCCCCTATCTCTGTGTATATCTCGAGGGACGGAGGAGGTCCCAGGCAATGCTCAAGAAGAGCCCAGCAGGTAGGATGGCCGAGTGAATCTCCTAGTATGGCAAGAACTGGGAGGGAGACAGGGAGCCGAACTCAGGACTCATTGGAAAAACGCGGCAAGGGTCCTAGGGCAACAAGTGGGGAGCTGTTTTGATGGGGAAGCACCAAGTGAAGCTCAAAGCAGAAGGGGAAGTCGGGAAAGCACAGGAATGGAAGATAAAGAGAATTTCACGTCATCCTCCTCCATCAGTCAGGAGAAGGGGCCTGGAGGGAAGCCAGTGTTGGAAATGGCAGCCAAGGAGTTTGTGTCATCAGGAGAGAGTTCGAAAGTGGAAGGAGGGGGAGAAGGAAGAGGTGGAAGAGGAATGTTGGCACTTCACAGAGCACAGAGAAAGGGACACGTACCTTGAAATGGGACAACTGGAAGGGGTGGGTGTGTAGGGGAATGCGAATCAAAGAATGGACCGACTTCAGTTGCAGAATGACTCTTATGGTCTTTTCCTTTTTGATCTGATTTTTCTCACATGTGACTAATATAGAAATATGATTGGAAGAATTGCACATTTAACCTACGTCAGATTGCTTGGAGAGGACAAAAGGAGAAGAAAAATATGGAACACAAGGCTTAGCAAAGATGAATTCAAAAACTGTGTGTGTATTTGGAAAAATAAAATTACACACAACACACACACACACCAATGGGTAGAGAACCAGATTTGAAGGACAGCAAAGCCTTCAAAATCATCAAGATTTTTTTTTTGCTTGCTTTTTGTTATTTTTCCTCAATTTTTTCTTTCTGATCTGATTTTTCTTGTGCAACATAATTGTGGAAATACGTTTAGAAGAGCTGCTTATAAACATATATTGGATTACTTTCCTCTAGGGGAAGGGAAGGAGAAAAGAAGGGAAACGGTAGGGGAAAAGTGGAGCAAGGTTTTGCAGGGATGAATCTTGAAAACTTTTTGCATGTATTATTTTGAAAGTAAAAAGCCAATTTTTTAAAAGTGCTGGGTATCAATTATTCATTCAACAACTAACTTCCTTTCCGACATCTCCCAGTGGGTGTCCCAAACAGAACTCAGCATCTTCCCCACTGACTCCCCCCAATCTCCAAATCTAGGAGTCCCCCAGGACTCAACTCTCTCCCCCTTCCCCACCCCCACCTTTCTTCAAGCTGATACCCAGGCCTGTCACTAACAGCTCCGTGCCATCCTTCCAATAATGCCTCCTTCTTTCCTCACCACACCCAAGCACTGCCAGTCTACGCCCTGGGGCTCTCTGCCTCCACTCAGCCACCAACAAGATTTTCCTGAAGCTCAGTTCTGCTCATAGCACCCCTCACTCAACAAACTCTGGTGGCTCTCTGGCCTTCATGATCAAATACGCAGTCCTCTGCTTGGCTTTCAAACCCCTTCACAAGTTGCCTCCTCCTCTCTCTCTAGCCTTCTTACACCACCCTCCCCACCTTTGACCCAGGCCTCCAAGACCCTCCACTGCTCAGCTGCAAGCAATTCCCCTGGTTCTGGAAGGCTCCCCTTCCTTCACTCAACTGATCTCCCCAGTTTCCCTTAAATCCCAGCTAAAGTCCTGCGTTCTGCAGGAAACCTTACAGACACCAGTATCACACCAGTATCTTTCATTAATTACTCCTATCTATCCATATAGTTGGTAAATAATTTTGCCTTGTCCCTGCCCACTAAACTGTACTCTCCTCGGGGGCAGGGAATATTTTTGCCTCAATCTGCATCCCCAACATTTAGCACAATGCCTGGCACACAGCAGGTGCTTAATAAATGCTTACTGATCAACTGAACAGAATCTACCAAATGTGGTCTAATGCGAGCAGAACAAAGACACCAAGAGCGTGAAATGAGCCACTGTAATTTTAGGGCTTGGTTTGTCTTAAAATCCCCAGATAGTCCCCACCTTCCTGCGCCTGGGAAGCCAATTTTTACAAGTGCAACCTTGCATCGAGCGCAACATTCTAGGTCCATCACAATCTTTTTGAATGAATCCCTTCCATCATCTGTTTAGCGATCTCTTGCAGTTTTGCTTCCTCAGCAGATTCTCTCAGTTCCAAGACCAAGCTATACAGAGACCTGCAGCCCTCTACTAGAGATCTACCGTGAGGTAGCACCATGAGCATCGTTTGGACTTTAATCTCATCGGATTTGGCTCAAAGAGGGGATATCACTTATATTTAGTTTGATAGTAGAAACTTGTCTCATCCTATAGGGAAGTTGGAGGGAAAAGGAAAGGAGGAGGCAAATAAAGGACTAGAAGTAGAAGAGGAAAAGGGATGAAAAAAGGAGGAAGGACTGGAAAAAGGGAGGGCAGACTGAGGGAGGTAGTGGTCAGAAGCAAAACACTAGGGGGAAGGGGGAAAGGCAAGAGAAAAGTATAACTTGGGAAAAATAGGAAATACAGTTAGCAATTTTAAATGTGAATGTGAATGGAATGAACTCTCCTATAAAAAAGGAAGCAAATCGCAGAGTGCATTAAAAGCCAGAATGCTACAATGTGGTGTTTACAAGAAACACATTTGAAGTAGAGAGATACTGAGTAAAGGTAAAAGGCTGGAGTGGAATCTATGATGCTTCAGTGGAAGTTTAAAAAAAAAAAAAAAAAAAAAAGCAAAAGCAGGGATAGGATCCTGATCTCAGATCAGGCAAAAGCAAAGATAGATCTAATTAAAAGAGATAAGGAAAAAAACCACATCTTGCTAAAGGATACCATAGATAATGAAGTAATACCAATAGCAATACATGCACCAAGTGGTATAGCATCCAAATTTTAAAGGAGAAGTTAAGAGTTGCAAGAAGAAATAGAAAGGAAAACTATACTGCTGGGGCATCTCAACCTCCTTCTATCAGAACTAGATAAATTGAACCACAAAATAAACAAGAAAGAAATTAAGGAGGTAAATAGAACTTTAGAAAAATTAGGTATAATGTACCTTTGGAGAAAACTGAATGGGAAAAGAAAAGAATATACTTTTTTTCTCAGTGGCACATCAGCTTATGACGAGGGGAGCCCCGAAACTCTGACTTTGGGGGTGAGCCATGAGGTAAAGCACTTGAGAAGCTCCTTGAAGGAGAGGTTCTCCTTGAACCCTGCCTCTGTGAGAGACTTGCCCCAGAGAATCAAGATAAAGTGGTTTATCTTGGTGGGACTAGTTGAAGTAATCTCATTTAGCTGGAGATCTAGATTTCTATTGACCCCTACTGCAGGCTCAAAACCATTCCCAGTAAGTGTTCTCATCTGGGGAGGGGGGAAGAGCAGTGACAGCATTGAGGGAATCTCATTGGGTTGAAACTTCTGTCTCAGATTTCCTTATTAAAAAAACAGTTGCCGTGACGTCAACTACAGTTAACTAATTCATAACCTCCATGCTAATGGAGCATCGATATTTTTCATGTCTCTTCCTACATGTTGGCCGAGGAATCTACTACAAAGACTCAGTCCTTGCAAAGGACTAACATGTCAAGGAACTTCTCTCTCTCTGGCATAGCGGCAACGTCTGCCCGCTGAAATGATCTTCTCTTTCAGCTTTACCCTTTCTATCTTTCTCACCTATTTCCCTAACAAGACTTTATACCTCTCCATCAGGATTTCTCTGCTAGAAATGTTACTTCTCTGCCAGGACCTTGCCACCAAGGAATTCAGTCTTTCTATTCATGCATAGCAAAGGCTGACTTCCCAAAGCCAATAATAAACTTCTTTTACCAGGCTAGTTTTTCAGGTTCATAAATTCCCTTATAAAGGACCTCTGCAATGCCTGAAGGGAGTTCCCACAACTCCCTACCCTATGCCTAATCCTAGGGGAATTTAGAGAAGCCAAACCTCTTTATTTGGTTCCCTGAATCCCGAACCTGCCACTAACCTCATCATTTAACTTCCTGACCACCAGGAACCCTAAATCTCATCATTTTGGTTCCCTGACTGGGAACCCCAAAATCTAGACCTCATCACCTACACAAAAACTGACCATGTATTAGGGCATAAAAACTTCACAATCAAATGCAGAAAGATAGAAAAAGAATATTCTTTTCACACTCATGATGCAATAAAAATTATGAGCAATAAAGAGCAAAAAGTAATTGGAAACCAAATAATCTAATCCTAAAGAATGAGCAGATGGAACAACAAATCACAGAAACAATTGATAATTTCATCCAAGAGAATGACAATTACGAGATAACATACGAATATTTATGGGATGCAGCCCAAAGCAGTTCTTAGGGTAAATTTTATATCTCTAGATGCTTACTTGAACAAAATAGAAAAAGAGAAGATCAATGAATTGGGCAACTAAAAAAGAACAAATTACCTCCCCCCCAATTAAATACCAAGTTTAAAATTCTGAAAATAAAAGGAGAGATTAATAAAATTGAAATAAAACTATTGAATAAAGAAAACTAAGTTGGTTTTATGAAAAAAGAATCAGCCAAATAGATAATCCTCTAATTAATTTAATTAGAAAAAAGAAGAAAACCAAATCACCAGTACCAAAAATAAAAAGAATGAACTTGCCTCCAAGGAAGAGGAAATTAAAGCAATAAATAGGAGCTTTTTTGCCCAACTGTATGCCAATAAATCTGTTAATCTAAGTGAAATGGTTGAATATTTACAAAAGTATAGATTGCTCACATTAACAGAGGAAGAAATAAATTAAATAATCCCATTTTAGAAAAAGAAATTAAACAAGCTATTAATGAACCCCCTAAGAAAAAAGTCTTTAGGTTCAAGTGAATTCTACCAAACATTTAAAGAACAATTAATTCCCACACAATAAAAACTATTTGGAAAAATAGGGGGACAAAGAGTCCTACCAAATCGCTTTTATAACACAGATATGGTGCTGATACTTAAACTAGGAAAGGCCAAAACAAAGAAAGAAAATTATAGATTAATTTCCTTAATGAGTATTGATGCAAAAATTTTAAATACTAGCAAAGAGATTACAGCAAATTATAACCAAGATAATATACTATGACCAAGTAGGATTTATACCAGGAATACACGGCTGGTTCAATATCAGGAAAGCTATTAGCATAATTGATTATATTAATAACCAAGCTGACAGAAATCACATGATTCTATCAATAGATGCAGAAAAACATGACAAAATACAATACTCTTTCCTATTAAAAATACTAGAGAGTATAGGAATAAATGAAGTTTTCCTTAAAATGATAAGTAGCATCTATCTAAAACTATCAGCAAGCATTGTATGTAATGGGGATAATCCACAAGCACTTCCAATAAGATCGGGGGCAAAACAAGGTTGCCCACTATCGCCATTACTATTCAATATCATATTAGTAATGTTAGCTTCAGCAATAAAAGAAAAATACTTTTTTTGTTGTTTGCTTGCATTTTGTTTTCTCTCCTATTTTTTTCCCTTTTTGATCTGATTTTTCTTGTGCAACGTGGTAATTATATAAATATGTATAGAAGAATTACACATTTAACATATACTGGATTATCTGCTGTCTGGGAGAAGAGATGGTGGAAAAAAGAGGGAAAAAATGTGGAACACAAGGTTTTGCAAGGGTGAATGTTGAAAATTATCTATGCATATATTTTGTTTTTCTTTCTGCTGAGGCAATTGGGTTTAAGTGACTTGCCCAGGGTCACACAGCCAGGAAATGTTAAGTGTCTAAGGCCAGATTTGAATTCAGGTCCTCCTGACTTCAGGACTGGTGCTCTATCTACTACACCAGCTAGCTGCCCCCCTGCATATAATTTTGAAAATAAAAAGCTTTAATAAAAAAAAAATAAATTGAAGGAATTAAGAGTAGGTAATAAGAAAAACAAAATTATCACCCTTTGTAGATGATATGATGGCATACTCAGAGAATCCACTAAAAATCTACCAGAAACAATGAACTTTAGCAAAATTGAAGGACACAAAGTAAATTCACATAAATCAAGGGCATTTCTATGTTACTAACAAAATCTAGCAGCAAGAGATAGAAAGAGAAATGCCACTTCTAATTACTGTAGATAATATAAGTTAATTAGGAGTCTATCTGCCACGACAGAGCCAGGAACTATATGGACACAATTACAAAACATTTTTCACACAAAGTTGAAGCTAAACAATTAGAATAATATCAAGTGCTCATGGGTAGGCTGAGTTAATAAAAATGACAATTCCACCTAAATTTATTTATTTATTCAGTGCTATACCAGTCAAACTGCCAAGAAATTACTTTTTAGAGCTAGAAAAATTAATAAAATTCATCTGGAAGAACAAAAGGTTAAGAATTTCAAGAGAATTTTTTAAAAAAGCAAACAAAGGTGATCTAGTTGTCCCAGATCTAAAATTATATTATAAAGCAGTGGTCATCAAAAAAAGTGGTACTGGATAAGAAATAAGAGCAGTGGATCATTGGAATAGGTTAGATTTACAAGATACAGTCAATGACTACAGTCATCTAGTGTTTAATAAACCCAAAGACTCCAGATTTCTGGAATAAGAATTCACTATTTGACAAATTTGCTGGGAAAACTGGAAAACAGTATGGCAGAAACTAGACAATGACCAACATCTAACTAAACCAAGATAAGGTTGAAATTGGTTCAAGATTTAGACATAAAGGGGGATGCTATAAGTAAATTAGGAGAACAAGGGATAGTCTACCTCTCAGATCTGTGAAGGAGAAAGAAATTTATGGCTAAAGAAGAACCAGAAATCATCATAAAATGCAAAATGGATAATTTTGATTATTAAAGGTTTTGTACAAACAAAACCAATGCAGCCAAGATTAGAAAGGAAATACACTGGGGAAAAAATTTTTACATTCAAGATTTCTGATAAAGATCTCATTTCTAAAATATATAGGAAATTGGTTCAAAATTTATAATGCAAGCCATTCTCCAATTGATAAAAGATCAAAGGATATGAACAATTTTTAGGTGAAGAAACTAAAACATTTTGTAGTCAAACGAAAAAATGCTCTAAATCATTCTTGATGCATATTAAATTAATGCAATTAATGCAAATTAAGACAACTTTGAGGTATCACTTCACACCTCTCAGATCGGCTAAGATGACAGGAAAAGATAATGACAAATGTTGGAGGGGATGTGGGAAAACTGGGACATTGATGCATTGCTGGTGGAGTTGTGAACTGATCCAACCATTCTGGGAGCAATTTGGAGCTATGGCACAAGGGGCTATCAAAGCGTGCATACTGTGATCCAGGAGTGTCTCTATCCCAAATAGTGATCGTGTCTGTATCAGAAAGGTGTCATAAAAAGGAAAAGATCCACATGTGCAAAAATGTTTGGCAGCCCTTTTTGTAAACTGGAACCCGAGTGGGCGCCCATCGGTTGGAGAGCAACTGAACAAGTATGAATGTTATGGAATATTATTGTTCTGTGAGACTTATAGGAACTGACACTAGAGGAGTAGAACTGACAACATTGTAGACTGCAAGACTGATGATCAACTGTGATGGTTATTTTCAATAATGAGGTGATTCAGGTCAATTCCAATGGTCTTGATGGAGCCGTCTGCATCCTGAGAGAGGGCTGTGGGGACTGAATGTGGGTCACAACAGCATTTTCACACCTTTAGTTGTTTGCTTTTTTTCTTCCCCCTTTTGACCTGATTTTTCTCATGTAGCAGGACAAATGTGGAAATAGGTTTAGAAGAACTGTACATTTAACCTAAAAACCTGAAAAAAAGAAAAATAAGGTACCACTAAGGACAATCTGAGCTGGACAGGACAGCCAGCTTCACACTCACCTTCTGCCCCAACTCCAACTCGGGTGCTGCCATGTTTTTTACAGTGTCAAGTGTGCAGAGAACCCCTTTCTGTCGAGGCAGGCCGGCGTTTGTAGCCTTCGGGGTAACCCGAGACAGGGGGTGGCCGAGAGCCTGGCCAGAAGCAGATGGCCGACCCCAGGGCTCCTACGGGTCATTGCCTGAGCAATCGCTTCACTCTCCCCTCAGCCTCCTCTAAGGTTATGATAGGCTTGGCCCAAAGGGTGGCTTGAACCCTTTCCTCCTCCCCAGCATTGATATCCTTGGGTTCAACCAATACCATATAAATGGACAGCCTGGTTTTGAACATTATACTTGGACTCCAGGGCCTCCAACACCCATCCATCCTCCCCATCTCGGGCCCTGCCTGTGGTTCTCCTTGGGCACCTGAGAAGCTTCCAAACTCAAGTCCTTTTTACCAAGTTTGGCCATCCCCAACAGATCCCCTCGCCCCCCTACTGCTCTTGTCATGGAGATCAGGCCTCCAGTGTCCCCTGGCTTAGGCCCTTCTGCTTGACTCACAGAGGAACCACCAATATAAGACTTCTCCACTTTCTGGGCACAGAGGGGCCCCCATTGGCAGGAGAGGGAGGCAACAAAAGGGGGCAGCCCCCTCCCATCTGTTCTGACGAGCACCGGACACCATAGGCTGGTAGAATTGGCTTTATTTACAGACAGTGAGGAAAGGAGCAGTCTTACACACGAACTTGGAGGCTGCACAGCACATGGCAGGGCCAGCAGCCCTCTCCTGCAGGGCACCGGCTCATTCTAATGCCTTCTGCAATATTCCCCAAGAGCCGCCGGAGAAGGGGAACAGCTTCTAGTCAGTCTGTACCGAGAGACTCCCAGGGAACAAGCCCCAGCCCACCCACTGGTCACTGCAACTGGGAGTGGGGGGCAGAGCCAGGACAGCACTCAGTACAAAGTGAACCTCCAAAGACCCCCCCCCCAGCCCTCAAGGCCAGGCTCTGACCCCCAGAGAGGTTTTTTTTGGGGGGGAAAGAAAGGCTGTTCCCCTTCTCTCCACCCCACTCCTTGACACAACTGCGAGTCTACTGAGGAAGACTGGCAGGGGTCCCATGGGGCAGGGACTCCCACGGGAGGGGGAGGCTAACCTAAACAGGCTGGGGGGAGGAGGAGGGGCCAGGGCAACTTCATTCACTCCACTCACACACTTGGCATATGCAACTTTAATCAAACAAACAAACGAAAAAAGGGAGGGAGGAAGAAGAGTCCCAGATGTACATTAAACGAAAAACTCCAAAGTGTAGACACAACTAAAGCTTCGCGGAGTCCGGCTACTTTTATGTACAGCTCCAGTTCCAAAAAAGCCATCCCGGGTATGTACAAAAGGGGTTTATACACAAGTCTGTACACGAGAGTCTATACATTTATTTCTGCAGAGCAACCCTCAGGCGTGACCTCTCGGGGAGGTCACCTGCACATCATTCATTCACATATCTTACAAAAAAACAAACCAAGACAAAAGGGCCCAGTGGGCTGGAGGCGCGGTTGGGCGTCCAGCCGCCGCTCGAGGCTCCGCTCCCCGGCCACGCGGGCTCGCCCAAGGTTCTCGGGGAGCGGGCCGGGCGTGCCCGGAGCCCGGGCGTCGGCGTGTCCGCGGCCCCGGGCCCGGCTTCACTGCCTGTACTCCAGCTCATCCACGCTGATGACTTTGGAGGGCATCGAGGGCAGCGGCTGCTGCAGCACGTCCGAGCCGAACCACTTGGCCAGGCCCACGGGGGAGGCGCTCCTCTGGCTGGGTCGGGGCTCCAGCTGTGGGGGGATGTGGGGCAGGCCTGGCCGGCCCGGCAGGTTCTGGGGGGGCGTCTGAACACCAATGGCTGTTCCCTGCGAGCCGGAGCCTGGGGGGTGGAGGACTGCAGAGACAGAGAGATGGTTAGGGGCACCCTGCATGGGGGACAGACCCCAGACCGGCTCCAGAGAGGGCCAAGTCCAGGGGTGCACACCCTCCCCCAAGGACCCAGAGCAGCACCACTCGGTACTTCTGGAAGGGACTTAGCCCACAGCCCAGGGAGAACCCAGACATGACCTGCCCAGAGTTGCCCACCTCGCGGGATCAAGGCCGAGTAAAGCCGGATGTGGTCACCCCCCAGCCCAGCACCCAGGACACCACAAAGACATCAGGGTGTCGGCTCCTCTGGAGAGCAGGTCCCCCGGTAGGCGCCAGGCCCAGCCCTGGGACGGCAGGCCGCCACAAGGAGCTCTGAGGGACCCCACACCAAGAATGTGCTAGAAAGGGGGTGACTGCTCCTAGTGACCTGTTATCAGTCCTCAGAGAACCGATCCAAAGCCCCCAGAGGCGTGGTGCTGGGGGGCTGTAAGCTGCAGGACCATGGGTGCCCAGAGCTGGAGAGGCCCCCGCAGACGGCCGGATGTCCAGCTCCTTGGGTCCTGGCACGTTCCCAGGCAGCCAACAATTGCGGCTCCCAAAGCCAGGTCCCTTGCCCCCAGATACCGACCCTGCCAGGGGGTTTCCCTTGGACCTACCTGACCGCTGCAGCTGCTGCTGCATCATTGCGAGCTGCAGAGGGGTCCCCGAGCGAGGGGTCAGGAGAGGGTGACTGGCCGCAGGGAGGGGGTAAAAGGGCTGCCCGAGGAGAGGGCCGGAGATCCCCTGCAAGTGGGACAAGTCCATCCCAGGAGGAAGCATACCTGTCACAGAAAAGGACAAATGAAGGAGTAACTGACTCTGGGAACGCTCAGAGCCACAGCTGACAGCGTGGGTTAAGGGAGAGGCTAAGTCCCAAGCCCTGGGATCCGTGGCTGTTAAGGAGAGAGCCCAGATTTGGTGCTGAAACCTCGACGTGGCCAGTGTCACAAGCTCAGATGTGCCCAGGCACCCGGGGCGATTAACTCAAACCCAGACTCTAGAGATCCGGATCCTGGATCCAGAGAGACCCGCCCTCAGCCGAGGCCCAGCAGGTGAAGGGCCTGGGCACGGTGCCCCAGAGGGAGGAAACAGTTCTGCCAGCCAGGGCGAGGGAAGCTGCTGGGGCTTAGGGGTGTCACTGTCCCAGGACCCAGCGCCCCCTGCAAAAGAGGCACTTACCAGCTTGAAGCAGAGATGGAAGGTGCTGAGGATGGATCCCCTGAGCGAGCATCCTCTGGACCAGTCCTGGGTGAAACTGATGAGCAGGCCGGACGATTGGAACGTGAGAGACAAGTGGGACTTGGTGGACAGGACGGAGGAAGGGGGCCCCGGGCACTGGGGAAGCCAGCGTGGGGGTCTTCCTGCCGGCTGCCTTAGGCCGGTAGTCCTGTTCTTTGGTGAAGCGGCTGGTCTGGGACAAGGGGGTGGAAGATGTCGAGCGCTGCAGCGTGGAGAGTTTGGGGTTCATGGGAGGGGACGTGTCGCGGTCTGGATTCGCCATGGAACTCAACAGAAGGTTCTCTGCAACAAAGCAACCAGTTTTCTCACCGCCCTGACCCAAGACCCCGCCAGGCATTTGCAGACCAGAGACCCTCTGATGAACACTGCCCCCCCCCCCCCCCCCATCTTACATTAGCTCAGTCTGAGGAAGGAGGCGAGACTAGAAGGCTCCTGGCTGGCAGACAGGAAACCTGTCTGAGGGATGCCCAATGGCCCAAGACCACCAGGACCAATTCAGGCCTCCTGCCCTCCAGGTCAGTCTCTCTGCAGCCACAGGCGGCCCTGCCCCTTCCTCACCCCACCCCAAGTCACAAGCACAGGAAACGGAGAAGTGACGAGGGCTTCACCTCGGAACCAGCACCTGATGGGGCACCGAGGTCCTGGTCCTCCCTGCATGGGGTCAACAAGGGGAGGAGCCTCCGATGCTGGCAGGCTCTTCTCCCCCCTTCTCCTCTGGGTTCTACACAGCGGCCTCACCTGCATCATGTTGGCTCCCCCCCCCCCACTCTAAGGGATCCTGTCCCAATGATCAGCTGCAGGTCTAAATCGAGGTCACCCCCAGTCTGACCACCCCTGCTCCCCCACAGACACCCCAAGAGCTCTTCCCAATCTGAGAGGTTCAGTCCTCATGTTCTCTTGAGATAAAGTGTGGGGATTCTTTCTTCTCCCCACTTTTTAGGGGATCAGCTCATTCTCTGGGACTTACAAGCCCCTTCCTGACAAACAAGGAAGGGCTTGGGAGAAGCTGGGAATGTGGTACCGCCTCCTCCTGCAAACGAAGCCCCTCCCTGCGGTCAGATCCGGCACCTGCCTCGCCTCCAAAACTGGGGGCCCAGCTTCTGACAAGCCTCCCAGCCTCCGCTCTGGCTTCCAGAAAATATTAGCACAAAAAGGGGCCTGCACTCCAGGCAGCAGCTTGGGGGACGGTCACCCTGCAAGCCAAAGGTGATCTGCCCCCGCCCACCTGCCTCCTGGTCAATCTGGAACTTCTCTGTTTACACCCAAAGATAAATTCAAGAGCCCACGTCCTGTCCTGGCTGGGCCTGGGGTAGGGGACTCTGCGCTCTGCTCCGGAGGGCTGCCCAACACACTACAAGGACAGCAGCTGCAGGCACTCCTCCCAGGAGGCCTTTGTTAGGCGGTCTCTGAGGCTACGGAGAGCGCCCGTCCTGGTCTATGGCATCTTCGCTGACGGATATGGGTCCAGACACGGAGCCAGACATGTGCCCCCTGGCTTGGCTAGCGCAGAGCTCCCCAGCGAGCTCTGTGAGCACAAAGTCAGACTCCATGGCCAAGATGGTCTGGGAGGAAGCCGGAAAGTCTTCACTACCAATAAGGTCGGATCCCACTACGCCGCTGAGCTGGGAAACCGTCCCGAGCAGCTTGGCAGAGGCCTGGCTGCTTTGCCCCTCTTAGTTCAGGGACATGCTCCACACAGGGGCAACCCAGAAATTGGGCAGGCACATCCCCACGTTACTCCTGCTTACTGACCCTGACGGGACCAGGCTGGAGCATCAGACTCAGGTCAGAATCCTGCTTTGGCAAACGACCGTCAGGCACTCCAAAATTAGGGGTCACCCTGAATGGTACTCAAGCTCTCCAATCTTGGCATTCTAGGCTCAGTCTTTGCTTTTTTTTTTTTTTTTTTTTTTTTAGAAAATCCCCAACAGATTTGTGAGCAAAGGATTTCTCCATGCCGGAGGGGCCATGGCAGAAGGAGCCCAGCTGTGGGGGGTATGAGGTTGGCTGCGGTTACATCCCTCCTGAGAAGCCGGGCTTTCTGCAGTGCAGAGCACCCTAAGGATCCCAAGACTAGAGAACTGGAGCCACCATTCAGGGTGCCCCCTCAACTTTGGAGTGCTTCCCCCAAAGGCTTCCAGATGGTCTTTCGCAGAAGCAGGATTCTGGCCTGGGTTGGATGCCCATGTGGGTCTCAGGGTCAGTGGGCAGCATTCCTTCCCCTGCTCTTCTCTTCACTCCCTTTCCCAAGGACCACTTCTCTCCCTGGGACAAAAGCCCATCAGGACAGACATTGCCCAGAGCCCCTCCCCGGCCAGGCCCCTTTTGGAAATGTTCCCATCAGAGGAACAAGTTCTTCCATGTAGGGTCCCTCCCCTTCCCTCTCAGGGCTGAGATGATCTCCCTCTTGCCAATGACATCAAGGACAAGTCTCAAGGCATCACGGGCCGACTTAAAGAGTCTCTCCCAGCTCACCTGCGCCCAGCAACGCAGCGAGGGGCAGTGCCTCAGACAGGGCCCCCAGAGCCTCCTCTAGATGTTGCCCTGCCCCAGCAGCCCCTGCTCAGTACCTTCATTTGCCCTCTGGCCTTCCTCTTTCCCGTCACTGGCCGGCTTTCCAGAAATGGGGTCTTCTTTGCTCTTCTCTTTGCTTTCATACATCCTGCGTATCACTGAGGTAGGAGTGAAGGAAGGAGACAGCTGCAAACAAAAGCAACATCCGGCCTGTTAAACAACAGCCTGACCACCCGAACCCCGCACCCGACCAACCAGACCACGGCCACTGTCCAGGCTCTGACCACGTGAGGCCCTGGCTGCCTACTCCCAAGCCATCTCCCCTCAGGGGAGCACCCGGCCCAGACAGGCCATATTTGTGCTGTGTCCCAGCATCCCTGCATCAAATACCAATGCATGCTGCCCCAACACAGAGGGGGAAACCCGGGGGATAGAAGCACTTGCTGAAGGCCAATGTTAAAGGGGAGGGGGTGTCAGCCAGAAGACGCCCAAGCACAGGGGCGTCCAGGGCAGGCCCATCCCCAGGCCCCCTCCTTTTCCAGACCGCTCTGGGAGAGGCCCCTAGATCACTCCCATCTGCCCAACTCTGATGCTCGTCTCTTGAACCCTCAACCAAAACCGCTCCCAAATGGCCCACTATTCCTTCAATGCCATCAGGCTGCTCTCAGACCTCCTGGGCCAGCAGCTCCCCAGAACAGAGAGCGTCCCATTGAAACCACCCCCCATCACTCAATCTTGCCACCCACAGAGGTGGGGACGAGGTCTAACGCAGCCCACAAGAATTCTAAATTGGAGACCTGAGTCACAGGAGTGCCAGACCAGCCCCAGGAGGATGAGTGTCACTGCCATGAAGGGGTCACTCCAGGGATCATCTCTGGCCGCCCCCGAGGTGCTTCCTACTGGGCCTCCCTCACCCTCAAAAGGGCTGAAGTCTTCTCTCTACCTCCTCTAACCTCAATGCTGAGGACGGTTCTCCCGAGGCCCCAATCCAGGGCCAGGTAGGACAGCCCCGACTCTTCAGAGTTTACAAAGGGCTGTGGGGTCTTTTCTTTTTTTGCTGAGGCAATTGGGGTTAAGTGATTTGCCCAGGGTCACACAGCCAGGAAGTGCTAAGTGTCAGACCCTCCTGACTTCAGGGCTGGGGCCTCTATCACTGCACCACCCAGCTGCCCTGTGGGGTCTTTTCAATACAGAAGGGAAAGCACAGGACAGGGCCAAGAGAAAACAGCCTCTGGGTATTGGAGCTGGCAAGAATGGTTCAGGCTCCACAAAACGCCCAAATCTCTTCCCACTTCCTCTCCTGTGTGGCCTCTGTGGCTGGGGCAGGGCCAACATGGACAAGAGCGGTTCTGGCTCCTCCAGAAGGCCCACCACTCACCATGCTTGTGACAGCGGCGGCGGGCGCAGGAGACGCAGAGTTCCCTCGATGCCCAGGGGCCGGCGATTTGGCCACACGCTGCTGCCTGTCAAGAGAGGTCAGTGAGAGCGAGTGCCCATGGAGCCCCGTTCTCCCCCCATCCCGCCTCACACTGGGCGAAGGCACCCAGTCCCAGGAGCAGCTGATGGAGGAGCTAAAGGCTCGGCAACGCTAGGCCCCACGCCCGCCCTGGAGAAGCTCGGCCCTGTGTAGCCCCCTGGCCCATGGGCTGACCAATCCTCCTGTCTCCCTTCTCCTGATGCTCTGCTCTGGGCCCACAGGAGACTAAGCGTTAGGACAGCCTGTGTCCTCACCTGGCCTTTACTTGCAGCACAGCAACAGCTCCCCTCTATGCCCCCCCTTTTCTTCCCCCGCCCCGTCTCTGTTCCTTGCTCATCCAAAGAACAGTGTGCACAGGAGCTCCCAGCGAGATCCTCAAACACCTGGGAACAACATGGCTACAGAGCTGCAAGTCTTCTCTACAAAAATAGAACTCTAGACCCGCTCCACCCTCACTGCAGGGTTCACATCCCTTCTCAATGGTCTGTCTACTCCTCAGCCGCCGTGGCTGGCTCGTCAGGTCACCCCTGTTCTGGGCATCTCCCAAGAATCCATCCTCTCCTTCTCTCGCCATTCTCTTGGTGACGCCATCAGCTTCCCCGGTTTTCCTATCTCCCAAACGCTAACTCTGGCTCTCCCAGCCAATTTCTCTCGAGCCTCAAGGCCTGATGTGTGCTCCACACTTCTCACCATGTCCAAACACACCGCGTTTTTCTCCCCAAAGGCAGCGGCTATCTTCCCAAGCCCCCTGGGCATTGCCATGGACACGTTCCCATTTCTGCCTCTGCTTCTCCTACAGCAGCACCGCCTTAATTCAAGGGGATCCTCCTCATCTCTAGTCTTGGCGAGGGCACTTAACATAATAAAATAAACGCCTGCTGATGGATTCCCTTGGGCCCAGAGTGGCCCCCACATCCAGAGAGTATTTTCTCCTCATCTCCACCTGCCAAAGCCTTTCTGGGGGAGACAGCCAGGACTCCACTCTCCATCTCTGCTCCTGGCCAGACCACCTGACCCTTCAGATTCCCTGGGTCCCCTTTAGAAGGGGCGACCGTAGTGTGCAGGCTCCCCAGGTCTACACAAGACATGCTGAGCTCTGCTTCAGCCCTGGTTCTCTCCTCCACCCCTGCACTCCTAACCCTTGCTTGCTCCGACCCGCGGGCCCCTTGTGTCTGCAGCCCTTCTGCACCTAGACCTCCCTGGGCTCGCCGGCTGGCCCAGGCATGGCTCCAGTTCCCAGGGCCAAGTCACTGCCAAAGCCACAATTCAGAGCGCTAGAGAGCCAGACAACGTCCCTAATGAGACCGAACACCTGCTTGTGCCGGAGCCATCGAGGACAGAGCGCCCACGTGGGAGACTGACCACAGGTGCCCAGAGCAGCCCAGGGCTCCGGACCAGGTAAAGGCCTCAAGAGGGCCCAGAGTCCTCTTTCCCGGATTTCTCTGCTCTTCTCCACCACGGCACACCTCCAAGTTACAGGCGTCTCTCAGGGATCCGTCTGAGGCCCTTTTCTGATCCCCTACCATACTGCTTTGTGGAGTGACCCCCTCAGCATCCATAGACTCCATTCTCTCTGCTGGGAGTCTCAGGCCTATCTAGGGTGGCAATTTTAAACTGGCAAGGCTTTAATAGCTGGAAGCCCCCAGTATAGTCAACTGAATCTTTGTCCTCGGCTTCTGTCTCATGGTACCCGCCTTTCAGACGCCCTATGGGCATATCCGGAGCAGAACTCTCTTCCCAACCTCCTCATCACAGCTTACAGCTCCTCAGTGCCATCATTGACCCCACTACAGCCCACTCAATGGCCCAGTCTAACCCTTGCTGCTGTCTCTCCTCTACCTCTCTCCGGACCCCAGGAGGGCCTTCAAGCCTGCCGTCCCATCCCCATGCTCTCTCCTATGCCGTCAACCTAGATTTGCCCTGTGACTGCTGCTGGCTCTCTCCTGCCTCCAGAGGAGGCAGAAGTCCCCTTCTGCAAACTCTCCCGTTCCCCTAAAGACCTGCGCCATTGCTGCGTCCATGGAGGAAAGAGTCTTCCCCCTCTGAGGCAGCTTTTCTGAGTCTCCCCAAGTGCAAGGCTCTTCTCCCCAGACATGGCCTCTCACCTACTCTATTCCTCTTAAACATCCTTGCTTAGGGACACATTTTGTCCCCTTTCCAATGGCAGCTCCTGAGGACAGAGCTCTCACTACTTTTGTAAGCCCCAGAACCAGCACCAGGAAGGGCTTGGTGCTTGCTGCCTTTTTGGGTGCCAGGCCTGGGGAGAGGTAAGGAAGGGGACAGGGCGTCCTCAGATGCCAGTTATTGGCCCTGCCTGCGAGTCATGCCAGACAAGGACAATCAATGAGCACAGCCTTCAATCCAAGAAAATAACCAGAGTTCCAGAAGCAGAGGGGGCCCAATGGCCTCCTGGGAGTGAGCAGCAGCCCCTCAATGTTCTGACCAGCTGGCACCTCATAGAGAACAAACTCCACAAGAAGTTATCTTTCCAGTCTGACTGCCGAGATTCCCACAACCATCTACTGAAGGACACAAGACAGCCCAGCAGCCGATGTCGGAGGCACCGGGGGCCATGATACCCGGAGCCTGGCACAATTTTTAAAAATTAAATCCAGAGGCTTTAAGAGGACCAAGGATGAAGGCAGCAGGTCCCAGGTCTGGCATTCCAGGTTTCTCCGAGCCTGGCCCTAACTTCTTCTCACCTGGTCTCCCGCCCCTCAAATTTCAGCCAAATAGATGATTTCTCCTCCTGAACTGATTTCCGAGCTCTCCCCATTTTTTCCCCTCATCTCGGCTTAGATTTCCCCCCGCCCATGTCGATGCCACGAATCCTCTCTTAACTCCAAACTGTTGGCTAGAGCCCTGCATCCTTCCATTCATTATGGGGTCATCCACACACCTCCTTTGCCCCCAGTACATTAGAAACACTGAAGTATGGAGACCACTGAAGTATGAAGTATGGAACTTACTCTGCCTCTGTCTCCCCCCCCAATAGTAGCCCAGAGCTCTCCCAGATGACCTCTGTCTCCTCCAATTATGCAGCACTGTTTCCTACAGACTTATGTGTGGACCTTTTCCCACCAGAATGAGAGCTCCCTGAAAATGGGACCCGGGAGCTCCCCAAGGATGGGGACCTGAACAAAACAGGTTCCCTGAGGAGGGGACCAGGACCAAGGGACTCCCTGAGGATGTGGACCAGGACCGGGGGGATCCCCAAGGATGGGGACCCGAACCAGACAGGTTCCCTGAGGAGGGGACCAGGACCAGGGAGCTCCTTGAGGACAGGACCAGGGAGCTCCTGGCCTCCCTTTGTTAGCGTGCCTAACCCACAAGTGCAAAATAAAAGCATCAGAACCCCAAGTAGTCACAGGAGCCTGGTCAATGAGTATTCATTAATCACCTGGGTGCCAGGCCCTGGGACAAAGAACAACCCGACCCAACCCCTCCTCCCAGGGAGTTCATCAATAGTGTATTCATTTCCAAGCAGCCCAGCTTAAGCCTACAGAAGCACACCTGCTCCTAAAGCCATCTCTGCTTTTGTCCATCTGCGGTTTGCCGAAGCCAGGCTGGTAAAAGCTGGCTGCCTGCATGGCGAGCTCGTGGGGCAGGCCGAGCCCCTCCAGGGCAGGGTGTTGCAGCTCC
Organism: Dasyurus viverrinus; assembly: GCA_020854095.1. Lineage (NCBI taxonomy): Eukaryota > Metazoa > Chordata > Mammalia > Dasyuromorphia > Dasyuridae > Dasyurus > Dasyurus viverrinus. The sequence goes on from CM036997.1 coordinate 704,969,693, forward strand.
AGCTGGTTCATCTAGGCAAGGGGAGAGAACAGGGTCAGGGGGGAAGAGCCGGGTCCCCTCTACAGAGTCCCCTCCCCCGCCTTGAGGATTAATCTGTTGACATTGTGAAAAGGGCTCCACAAAACATTTTCTGAGGGAACGAACACAAAGCCCAAATAGCCATAATTCTCCCAAGTTTTTAAAGCTGGGGGATGGCCATTACAAGAACATCTGGATCTAGAACTAAACCACCGCCCCCCCCCCCCTTCACCAGGAGCTCGGCCTGACCTGGGCAGCAACAGGGCTCATTGATTTGCGCATTCCATGAAATGGGTCTCCAAGCAACTGCTGAGAACTGGGTCCAAAACCTGCAGAGAGCGTGAGGAGCGAAGGGGATCAGATGAGAACATCTCGGCAAATACCTCACAGGGGTGGAACTGACCCCACGCCATCAGAATCTGTCCCTGAGCCAAGTCACTTGCATTCTGCAAGCAGGACAAGAGGGAGCAAAGCTCCCGGGCCAGCAGATTCGGAAGGGTCACGTGGCCTCGGGCCCCGCCATTTATCCAAGACTTCTCCAAAGTTTTGTGTGTCCCAGGGTAAATAGGTGCTTAAAATAGGTGTACCCATTAAGCATTTACTGATAGTAAATCATAATTTTATTGCCCCCTCCCCCTCTTTAGTACTGTGACTCACAGTGTAAGTAGTTGGGTTCTATACCACCCCCTCTGCCAAAACCTACCCAATCTTCTCATCTATCAATATTTGTATACTGTCTCTCCCACAGAATAAGCTGAGGGCAGAAACTTTCAGTCTCACTTGTGTCCTTAGAGCTAAAAAGTCGAGGCTGAAGACCAGACTCAGGAGTCCACAGTACGCAAGAGCCATTCCAGTAAGCCTAAGATTGCCCTTTCCCCAAAAAAAGTCCATTTTGTTTCTTCCTCCTCCCTCAGCTGTAGCAGATCAAGTTTAAGGAGCCTTGAGATGATCCATTTTCCCAGAGGCATTTGCAAATTTGCCTGTGAAACAGGGAGGCTTTAAGGGCTGGCACAGGGAAGAGGGAAAGGAGAACCACTTAACAGCAGTTTTACAGAGAAATGAAGGCTTGAGGAGGCCAAAGTGATAAATAGATAGGCCATGATGGATAATAAAAAAACAGGGCTGAATCCTGGCTCTGATGCTGAGGCTGTCCAGCAAGGACCTGCTTCTCCCTAAGCCTCAATGTCCTTACAAGCAAAATGGATTACTATTTGTACTATACAATGTTCCTCACGCACTAGAGAGAGAAGGTCCTGGATGAGCCTCCAAAAGGCTCACAAATGTCAACAGCGGGCTAAGCCAGAACTGAAATCCTTGTCCTGGAACCTTCAATCCCTTTGAGCTGCTCTGGCTCATCACGCAAAGCTTCTTCCTGCTCCAGGGCACGGCTGCACAGAGCATCAAAGATCTGGCATTTCTAGTCATATCAAAAAATGCTCTCAGGATCGCTTAGAGAAATACAAATTAATACAACTGGAGGTACCACTGCAGGTCTCTCACAGTGGCCAAGATGACAGGAAAAGATAATGTTGAATATTGGAGGGAATGTGGGAAAACTGGGACACTGATGCGTTGTTGGTGGAGTTGGGAAGTGATCCAACTATTCTGGAGAGCAATTTGGAACTATGCCCACAGGGCTATCAAACTGTGTACCCTTTAATTCAGCAATGTTTCTATTGGGATTATATCCCAAAGAGATTATAAATGAGGGAAAAGGCAGCCCTTTTTGTAGTGGCAAGGAACTGGAAACCGAGTGGGTGCCCATTAATGGGAGAATGGTTGGATAAATTGTGGTATACGAATATAATGGAATATTATTGTTCTGTAAAAAAACAAGCAGCAGGAAGATTTCAGATTTCAGAGCCCGGAGAGACTTACACGAACTGATGCTGAGGGAAATGAGCAGAACCAGGAGATGTTTATACATGGCAACAAGACTGGATGATTCTGATGGACATGACTTTTTCCAATAATGAGATGATTCAGGCCAGTCCCAAAAGAGTTGGGATGGAAAGAGCCATCTGCATTCAGAGAGAGACTGTGGGGACTGAGTGTGGATCAAAGTAGAGAATTTTCAACTTTGCTTGTTTTTTTAATCTTCTCAATTTTTCTCCCCCTTTGATCTGATTTTCCTTGTGGAGCATTGTTGGAATCCTTACAAAGTGTTAAGTCATTAGAATTAACAGAGACAAAAATGACCTAATTTATAGCATGGTTCAGTATGACTGATCTGACCCTACAAGGAGATATTATGGGCCAGAACTTGAAACAAGCTACTAAGTGGAATTGAGGAGACACTGTTTAAATCTAGTTTAGCATTGATTTAATCCTACAACAAATAATGGTTTCCCAGTGATATTATGATTGCTGTGTACTCAGTGTACAACACATAAGCAAGCAGCTCTCAGGGCCAGACACAGAAGCCCACTCTCGGAGGCGGAGACAGAGTCATTCCATATTCCACCTTTGTGCTGGCTGGAGACATTCAGAGGGAGCTAGGGGCTGAAGCTCAAGACTTTGAAGGACACAATAAAGAACTGGATTTTAATTCCTGGCTGTATTTAAGGTGATTATTATATGGAACTGAAACTAAGGCTGCCTCCTGAAAACCTCCCCAAGAAACCTGCTCCCAGAGAACCATTATATTATAAAAAAGAAGAGAACACCACAGAGCATGATAAATGTAGAAATGCCTTTAGAACTGCACATGTTTAACCTATATTGGATTACCTGCTGTATAGGGAGGGGGATGAGGAAGGAGAGAAAATTGGAACATGAGGTTTTGTAAGAGAATGTTGAAAACTATCTTTGCACGTATTTTGGGAAAAAAAAAAGTTTCCAATCTAAACAAAGGCCTACTTACCAATGGGTGAGGGTATCCTAGGGCGCAAGTAGTCTGCTGAGGCCGCTCGAGTTGGAAACACCTGTGAAATGGGAGGAGACGGGGCTCTCTGACCCAGCAACGAAGCTGTTGGCTCCAGGCTTCCCATAAGGCCACTCAGGAGGTGAGAAGAAGCTGGTCTTGTCACGGGTGGACCCAGAAGCTCCTGGATGGAAAGAGAGCTGAATAATGAAGAACAGCTGCTTCTCTCCCAATGGTGTGCCCAGCACACATTCTACCCCCACCCCCACCATTCTTAGCTGAAAGTACAAGAAGCACATCCCACAACGTGCTTGGGGGGAAAGACCAAGTAGCCTATGAATAAATAAACCTCTCCGGGTGCCACAAAAAGTGCCGTACCACACAGCTGGCGCACTCTGACGCACTCCATCCCAGACGGCGGGCCAAAGTCCCTGGGAGCCCCTACCTACTGACCGAGAGGAGGGCAGCCCTAATGCCAGTGGAACATCCCTGCTCTTCCTAGAAAGGGCCCAAGTGGCAGGAGGGCACATCCGGAGCTGGCCCTGGGCCATCCCCAAGCTCAAGTTCCTGTCTCAGGCGCTTAGGATGACGGGAAAAGCCTTCGCAAGCCAAACTCAAAGTTCATCCTTTTTCCTTGCAGTTTAACCAGGAGAGAGCAGCCCCAGGGACCGAGCCCATACTAGAAGAGACGCAAACTGAAGGCTCAGAAGGAAAAGGAGGATAGCTACCTGTAAGATGTTCTTAGGGAGAGGCTGCCCTGGGATCTCAGCGGGGGACATCAAATGGCTTTCAAGGTTTCGCTAAAAGTCAGAGGAAAACGGCATGTAACCCTTGTGCACGTAACTGGAGTGAAAAGTCAAAGGAAGGAGAAGAAAAGGCCCGGCCCCTGCCCGCCCCACACCAGACAGCAGCACCGTCCCACTTTCACTGGGTGTCTTCTAGTTGTGGGAACCTAGCATCACGGGGACCCCCCCAAAGGTGGAGGCGTGTCTCACATGTGTGCACACCCACAGCACAGGTCTGCCTCTCCCCCTCACATACACATACACACACACACACACACACACACACACACACTCTCCCCCTCACATACACATACACACACTCTCCCCCTCACATACATACACACACACACTCTCCCCCTCACATACATACACACACACACACACACACACACACTCTCCCCCTCACATACATACACACACACACACACACTCTCCCCCCTCACATACATACACACACACACACACTCTCCCCCCTCACATACATACACACACACACACACACACACTCTCCCCCCCCCCTCACATACATACACACACACACACACTCTCCCCCCTCACATACATACACACACACACACACACACTCTCCCCCCCCCTCACATACATACACACACACACACACTCTCCCCCCTCACATACATACACACACACACACACACACTCTCCCCCCTCACATACATACACACACACACACACTCTCCCCCCTCACATACATACACACACACACACTCTCCCCCCTCACATACATACACACACACACACACACTCTCTCCCCCTCACATACATACACACACACACACACTCTCTCCCCCTCACATACATACACACACACACTCTCTCCCCCTCACATACATACACACACACACACACACACACACACACTCTCTCTCCCCCTCACATACATACACACACACACTCTCTCTCCCCCTCACATACATATATATACACACACACACACACACACACTCTCCCCCTCACATACACACACACACACACACACTCTCTCTCCCCCTCACATACACACACACACACACACTCTCTCCCCCTCACATACACACACACACACACACACACACACACACACACTCTCTCCCCCTCACATACATACACACACTCTCTCCCCCTCACATACATACACACACTCTCTCCCCCTCACATACATACACACACACTCTCTCCCCCTCACATACATACACACACACACACTCCCTCCTCCCCACACACACGCATGCTGCCTACTGTTCCCAGGCTCTCTGACACCGAGAAGGTCTGACCTCACAGCACCCTTTTCCTGGTGAGCCTCTGTGGGCACCAGCCCACCCATTAACCTCACTTGCCACTGTTTCTGATGGCAATACTCCAATTAGACAGACACCGCCTGCAGTGACGGGCTAAAGAGAAAGTGCGCGCTCAAGCCAGGCCGAGGCTGGTCACGTTGCAAAGAGAACTCCGAGGGACAAATAGAGACACACCTGCCTTATTGGCCTGGAACGTCCAGTGGGCCCTGCTCCTTGTCCTACCTGAAATCCGACCCCCATCCCTCCAGACCCAGCCCAAATGTTCTTTTGTTCCACAGGCTATTTCCTGAACCTCTCTCCTGTTGTCTTGCCCTCCTCGGCTCTCTACTCTAACAGTGCTTCACCCATAACTCTCCTGGGTATTTCTACTTCACGCTATTATAGCAATCTGTGTGTCTTGACCCTCCTATAAGACTAAGCCAAGTAAGGATTTGTATACTCACAGGGCCCAGGCCTCTGTCCATTGGACATTTGAAACATTTACTGAACCAAAGTTCTTCTTGTCACCTTCATTTCTCAACCAGCAAGATGAAAAACAATGCACTGGAGAGACTACTGAGTCCTTCCTTTTCTGATATTAGGCACAGCTCCAACATGTTAGGGGAAAAGCAATGGAGAAAGCCCTGAGCTCCTGCATGGGCCTTGAGGGTCCTGACCAACAACTTCTACCTTGGGCGGAAGCAAGAGCTTCCTGTGCCCACCCCCCACAGGTCTCAGCTGTTGTGGTCAGTTTTAAAGCTGGTGGCTTTTCCTGCTCTTTTAGGGACTTGGATTCAGACACAAATTATAGGGAATCACCAAGCAAGTCATTTTAACCCCAAAACCCTTGTCACAGTCTGACAATTCCAATCTGCATCCGAATACAAAATTTCTCTTGCTTGCACAGAGTTGAACCCCTGGAGATTACGTTGACCATCTCTAAACAGCCCACCCAACTACAAGGAAGCAAACTGTGACCTGGAAGTTCCAAGAAGCTGTTTATTTCCCACCCTTTTCCCCAGCATCCTCCCCTTAGGCTGGGCTCAATCAGAACCCAGAGAATAGGCAAACGTGAACGAGGGCCAGGAGTGAGGAAGGCCTGACTTCAAATCCAGCCTCTGACCAGATGGGCCAGCTGGGTGATCCTGGGCAAGCCTCTCAAAGCCTGCCTGTCTCCTCACTGGTGCAATGACTCCCCAGCTGTGGTTGAGAGGATCAAATGAGATAACAACAGTAAAGTGCTTGGCACAGTGTCCGGCACATAGCAAACATTTAAAAAAAAAGTGATCCCCCTCCTCCGGAACGAGCCCTTCACACAGACAACATTAACTCATTTTCTGAACTGATACAAGATCCACATACTGGAAAACACCAAACCCAAATAGAATCCTGCAATGAGAATATGCAAACTCGGGACGTTTTCCCAGTTCAGTTGGCCCAATAGTCTTTTTACAGCTCAAGAAAGACAGACCATTCTAATTGAACTGTCCCCAAAGCACAGAGGCTGGAGGGGCCGGCTCCAGGGCCCCCCATATCTAACACACTAGGAGGACCTGTGAATGTGTCTTGACAGATGTGGATTTCTGCTGTATACTTTATGATTCTGAGCAGGGGTCTCAAGGCTCACCAGCCTGCCCAAAATGGACAATGCCTGGGCAGGCCTCTAGGTCAGGTGGCTCCCAGTTCCACATACGTGATATTTGCCTGGTTTAAAGCCCTCGGCTCCCCCCAAAAACTGATAACCCCTGGGTCAGCACCCACCATCTGCACTTCTCTTAAAAGTCACCAGCATGCCTCCCAGGTCCAAAACCTCTCAAGAAGAAAAAAAGGGGAGAGGGAAAGCCCCTGCCCCAGAAGCCTTCTAGCAGGAAGGCCGGCCATAAGGACGTCTCATTTACAAATACATATAAGCTCCTTCCCAGTCAAGCAGAAAAGTGAGAGAAAGTCTTTGAAGGAGGCCGATTATCTTCCTGCCCAAAGAGCCCAAAGCTGCTCTCCGTACCCGGCTTTCCCCACAATCTCTAACCAGCCACTGTCCCACAGAGGAAGCCAGAATGCCAGGAAATCTACCCCGCTCACATTTCCGTCACCCACGTGTTGGGAGCTGAGACAGCTAGAAACATCTGCACCTGAGAGGGAAGGACGTGCCCCTTCCCAGGCCAACAGGCGAGTCCTCAGACACTTAGCAAGGACAGAAGCCAGAGGTCACCCCCTCCTCCCCACCTTTCCTGCCCTCAGAAGCCCCAAGGCCTGCTGCCAGGATGCCTGCTTTTCTCAGGCAATGAAGCGCAGTGGCAAGAGCCCAGTTCCTGCTGCTTCCTATCCAGGGGCCTCAGGCCAACCTTTTATCCTGCCGAGGCCTCGGTCTGTAAAAGAAGGAAGCTGGCCGAGCTGGTCAACAGCCTGACAACTATGATCTGGACCCTCTGATCCCAGGCTCGTGCCCCACCATTCTGCCAGCTCTCGGCCCCCCCACATCCTCTGCTCAGAAGCAAATGGCTAAGTCACAGTTTCCACATCATCCCCCAAGAGGAATTCCAGTTCACACTAAACTCTAAATAGCAGAAACATGCATGAACACACTTGTCACCAAGAAGGAATCCTCAAATTCTAACCCAAGGAGAACATTTAAGGCTTCAAGGACTGAGGCAGGGTTAGCCCGGCCTGCACAAGGAGAGGGAAAGCATTTAGACAGACTGGGAAAGGAGAGAAGGGGCAGCAAAGAAGTCGCCAGTATAAAACCCCACAGGCAACAAACGGAAGTCCATCTAAGTGCTTGTCGGACACGCCCTTCTTCCTCCAGATCCCTGGGACCCCTGTCAGCACAGGGGATGCTTCGGCCGTGCAGTGGCGGCGAGCCCACCAAGAACATCCACCGTACTCCAGATCCCAGGTTTTGAATGCATTTATTGAGGCTTGGGAAGGCGAGACGCATGGCTCCCATGCACTACTTACATTGACTTTGGGCTGCGAAGGCAGAGTGCCACTCGCCTTCATGGTGCTCACTAGCTTGTTAAAGGCAGACATATCACCATCTTTGGCCAGCGGCCGGGAGCCAGCCACAGCCCCTAGGGCCTCCTCTGAGCGCTCGGCCAGGAAGGGCGGGCCATTCTTCCCTTGCTGGTCCACTCGCAGACCTTTCAACCCTGCTTCCACCTCTTCCACTGAGAGTACGACCCCTGAATGTGCTGCAGAACAGAGAAAGAAAGTGTCCCTCAGGAAACACTAGCCCATTGGCAAAGTCAGAGGTTCCCCTCTCCCTTCCCTCAGAAACAAAGAGCACAGGAGGGCTGTCTTGGCTAAGGGATCAGGAAGCCCCTCAGTGGGGAATCTGTCATACACTTTTAGGGCCCCAGTGTCCTGACTCCCACTAGCTCTGAGCCTCAGGTGACTTTCCGAGCATAAGCTCTCCTTCCCTTCAGGAGTATGGCCAGGCTTTGTCTGTCCCTGGTACTCTGCTTCCCTTCATCTAGACAAAGGGCCACAGGATGAGGGACGGGTCTCAAGCCGCATATTCCCCTGGGGAGCTGGGATGCCCATAGAGCACTTCAGAGACTGTTTCACCAATGCCCTCCTCAAGCTTGACCCTCCTCCCCCTCCAGGGAACTCACAGCTCTCTTTCAGCTTTTCCTTGTTGGCAGAAAGACTGGAGAGAAGCGGCTTTAGGTCCACTTTGGCCTTCTGGAGCATTTCTAGAATGTCTACTTTGTTTTCAGCATGGTCTTCCAATGGTATAGGAGCAAAGTAATTTCCTGAGTTCTGGCCCGGAGACAGAATTGCTTGTTCTAAACCTGGATCAACAAGGATAAGAAGAAATGGACCAACAGCACCATGGGGTTAAACACCAGCATTTCATGGGGGTGGGGGGTGGGGGGTGGGGGGTGGGGAAGGCACTGGCTTGACAAGATGGAGAGGTAAGGGAGACTGCACTCCGCTAGCCAGGGGCAACCAAAGCAGGAGCCGAATGACCCTGGGCAGCAGTCACCAGCCCCAAAGACCAACACGAGCGTGGCCATGTGTCACGTTACCTGCAAGTTTCTCCAATTCTTCATGGGGCGTCGAGCCGAGGCTGCTGGAGCGACTCCCCGATCGACTGGGATTTGAAAACCACCTGCTAAATCTGCTGGCAGAGACGGAACCTTCTCCTAGAACATCTTCTATCATCTAAATAGGAGAATAACACTTTTAAAGAACCATCTCAGGAAAGGAAAGAACAGCGTGCTAGACTGAGATCAGAAAGGGAACTTACTTTGTACAGGACTCCAGAATTGAGGGATGGGAGCCGCTTTTGAACTTACTTTTCTTCCCCAGAAGCTGCCTCATTTCTGAGAAGCAACCACCTGGCCCACATTTGACCATTATCTCTTTACTCATATGAAGTCTCCACTTTATGCCATACTCCTTTTTGTCCATCCTCTGTCCCCCTGGGCGGCCCAAGCTCCACCTACATTTATCCTGGGGGAGGCTACTTATAAACACCAGGAAAAAGACAGGGACAGGGGCATCCTCTGGGCAACCCTCCTTCCTCTGATCACGGGACCATAACTCTGACTGTGAGAGGCAGAAACAGGCCAGGAATACAATTGGGCCAATCAAGGTTGCACTATCAAAGCTTGACAACTTCATCCCAGCAGAGGAACCCATAGTTGACAGATGGGAAGGCTCCATTCCACTTAATTGTTTTAAGCAGACCAAGCCAGTACAGAGGGAACTTTTGTACAAGGACCCAAGACGCTAGGAAACAAATAACTGCTCTTGCCCATGCTAAAAAAACCTCGTGTAAACATGGCAGCAAATGGAAGCTGCTCCCTACTAAAGGTCTGAAGACCTTTCAGCCCATTGGCAGGGGGATCAGGAAGGCCTGATAAACCTTCTCAGCTTTACTCGGCTGAGTAAAATGGAAAGCAGCAGCTATTACACTTTGCATTGCAATCATCTCCAAAGAAAAAAACTGAAGAAAAGCAGGAAGATGGAAGAAGCTGCCTTTCAAACCAATGATCATGGGGTGTGTTCTTCACAGGTAAAATAATTAACCATAAAAAACCCTCAAAATTTGTGTAATAAGAAAAGCTTTTATGTAAACAAAATAAATATGAATAGAATGACGGAGAAGCTTTCAAATTAAACATCTGAGAGAGATCCACCAGACATGCAGAATTTATAAATAGAGCACCAACAGATAAATGGCCAAAGGCCACGAACAACTCTCAGAACAAATGGTTGCGCCATCTAAGAAAACGCTACAAGTGCCTAATAAATTAGAGAGAAGAAAATAAGCCTGGAATTTCATCTCATAACCAAGGCAGTCCAAGATGATAAGACAGAAATGCTCATTGTAGGAGGGGCTATGGAAAAAAAAGAAACAAAGACATAATTGATGAAGATATAAATTGGTCCGATCGTTTTGGAAACTAATTTGGAACATGAGTAAAATCACTAAGCCATTCAGATCCCCTAAGCCAGCAATCCTACTGGCCCCGCAAAGTCACTATAAAGGTCAGACAGAATAAAACATTCATGAGGCACTTCAGGTAGGGGGGGAGAAGAAATGATAAACAGGAAAAGAAGGGCATTAACTGGGGAGATGATTGGACAGAACCAACGGTAGGCAGAGATCATGGATTATTGTACGAGCGACAGATATGAATTCCAAAAAACTTGGGACACATTTGTATGAACTGCTGAAAAAGAAAGAAAAATGAGGAGACTCCAGAACCCAAATCAATGCAGAAAACCAAGAATGGGCTGCTCTGAGGCTACAGCCAACCGCCAGATACCCAGCAGGTTTCCTTAAGTCAGTATTTGTCACTAGAGAAAGTGGGGAGGAAGGAGCAAGTACTGGGAAACCACAGCACTGTGAAGGCTTAGCTAATCATAGTCAGAAGCTAAGAGGGGAAAGGGCACCTTAATTTACCTTCTTCCCTTTAGAAACCAGTCCAGTGTTTTCTAGAAGTTGAACACAAAATGATTTTGTAATTTTGGTCATAAGCTAATTCTTGAAACTCACTTGCAGTTTTCAAACTGGCCTTTAACACCTCTCTCTAAATTAAATGCTGGTTTATTTTTAACTTTAAAAAAAAAAAAAAGAAGAAGCTCCCATCTTAGGCAGATTTTCACCCTATTACTTAAGAGTAAACTGAACAATTATTCAGTTCTTGCTGCAGTTAGTCAGTGACCAATCAAATAAGGCCAGAAAGTCCATTTCCAGGCCCTGGATTATGTAAATTTGAATTAACAAAAGGGGATTATAGAATTGTAGAATCCTCTTCCTTAAAATCTGTGAATTGTAGGATGTTAATTCAAGATATCTTCCCCCTTTTAATAAAAAGCAGAATTTTTTTTCCTCGAAATTACTCTAAACAATTCAGATTTTGTTATCTATTTGTACAGATCTTATAACTTAAAAGATAAAAGATAAGTTCTGAACTAGAGCTTCTTAATTTGCAATGAAGGTCCAATATTGAAACTGTCAAGTTTTATAAGAAAAGTTTTCAAATAGTATGCAAATTCCAGGAGCTTCATCCCAGGGGATGAAGGTAAAGATAACTTGGAGTCCCAGGGTGGCCCCAAATATAGCAGCAGTAATCATTTATGGCACCTTCTGACAACCCTGAGGGAAAAGAGGAAGGTGCAGTGGCTTAGCCAGGGTCACACAGTTAATAGCACTAAAAGACTCTGTAGTTGGCTTAATTAGCTCATCTGATCCTTACATTAATGCTGGGAAGTCGGTGCCAGGAGTTCCCACTGATCAGCCGAGGGCACTGGTGCCAGAGGACTCCCTGGGTCACCCTGTGCCAAGTGTATGAGGCAGCATTTGAACCCAGCTCTTCCTGACTCTAAGGTCTGACCTTCAAGTTTCTTTTGTCTCCAGATGGTTTTATTAATCCCAGAAACCCCCAGCAAGTCCTGAAGCATCAACCACAGCTGAAAACTGCCACAGGTCAGAAGGGAAGGAAGACGACCCAGGGGCACAACCCAAGCTATGAGACTCCCACCTAACCAGCAGTGGGCACCTGGAACACATTCCAGCAGCAGCCGTCAGGCTGGGTGCGATGCCCCGGACTTCATGCCGCTTATTAAGAGGGGAGACTCCCCTTGATATTCCAAGGACTGATCCTCCTGACGACTTGTTGGCAATGCCCTAGGGCTGTGGGCTTGGCTGGGGATGCCATGGCCAATGGCTGGTGAGCTGACAAGAACCCAACTGTTTTTAGTGGGGCATGGGAAAAGGAAGTCAAGACCAGGGGTTCTCATGGGCAGAAGCTCTTCTCCCCATCTGCTACTCCCTCCCATCTTTGCTCACAGACCTGGGACCAGCCTGCTTGAATCCCTATGCAGTTCTTCATCACAGCACTCTGACTCATGAGCTCTTGGGGGGGGGCGGGACCCCAGCGCCTCTCCCCCCACCAAGATGTTCACACACAGGGTGCTCATGGGAAAGGACACCTGAACAGGAAGCTGGCTGAGAGCGCCCTTTTGGGCCCTGGGACCAACCACAAGGACGTACCCAGTACCACCAGAGCACACAGAACCTGTAAATCCCACCTGTAAAGTGGCCTTCGAGTACTGGATATAGTCATACACGTGTGTGACGGATACTATTGGGCCACAGGAAGGACAACCAAGGATACAGAGCACGAAGAGCCACCGGAACCACATGGGCGGGCAGAATCAGTCTGCCCCCAACCTACTGCGACACTAACAACCAAACAGAGCGCCAAAGAAACAAATGCAGACTTTCCCCCTCCCCCCACCTTTCAGCTTCAGGGACTGGCTCATGGGGAGGTCTTCGGGGAGGGAGGCAATAGAGAAGCAGCTGACAGCCTTTCCTTCGACTCACACAGACCTTCCCTCCAAGGAGACCTAAGTCTGTGCATCATAGGAAGCCCCCCGCCTTCTCTCCCAGCCGCCTCAAGGGAGTTCTCACCCCATTGGGGATCTAGGTCCCCTCTGTCTGACCCTGCCGGCTCTAGGTAACGAGGCTCCAGGGAGAGTTACCAGTTCAATCACCTGATGCACCTCTGGGGCCGATGGCCCAGACATGGCAGCGAACTCATGGGGACAGAGGGAGGGGATTCCTCCTTGGAGCTCCTGACTGCGTCCTTACATTCCCTTCTTTCTCGGCAGAAGGTGAGGGCCAAAGGAGGCAAAGAGGGTGACTAATCTACCAAGGCTTATGAAGGGCAAATCCACATTGCTTTGCACTGGATGAGACACGACGTCACCATCCAAAACCAGTCTGGGATCCGAGAATCCGTAGATCCCAGTTGGGGCCACCCCATCTCCTCCTCCTCCTCCTCTTCCTCCTCCTCCTCCAGAAGGCCCAATTCCAGCCTCAAACCGGCCATGACCAACTAAGGCAGACCGGCAGAGCCTCAGCACTGAAAACGCAATTCTAAGCCTGCAAGTCTCACAGGAAGTACAAACACTCCAAAAGCCCCAATGAAGCAACAGCGTAACAAAACAAAAAACATCACAGAAGTGCAGGGGAGCAGGGGGACACTCTGCAAACATCAGTCCAGCGCTTCCCAAAAAGGGGCCGCCCTGGAGCACTCCCGGGCCCAGAATGCACCAATGGGGCCCACAGGTGCTGGGGGAGGAGGGAGAGTCAAGCCAAAGACCATCCGTGTAATGTGTGCCGTCACCGGGGTAGACTCGAGCTGGCACCGACATCCCCAGGGCACCCCTGTGGGCAGCATGCACAACACCAGGGCTCCCAGGAAGGTTTGGGAAACGCTGCACTCGACAGACCACATCCATATTATCAAAAACATAGTGGACAAAGGCTCAAAGAGAAGGCGTTACCATGTGGTTGTAGCCACATGGGTGGGTTCACTCACCGAGGCCAGGCCTGGCACCTTATCAAGGTTAAAGAACTCATTAAAATCAAATTCTCCTGGCGACTGTTCAGGCAGCACTGCTTCCCTGGGCACTTCCTGATCTGCAGCGGGCTCCTGGGCAAGAATGACCTCCACTTCATCCTCTTCTGCAACGCCTCCATTGAATTCTGAAACTATTCCTTAAGGCAAAACCACGAGGACAAAAATCAGATCTAATCACTGTGAAGCAGCTTACTCAACATTCACAGCTTGGTCCTGCACAAGCAGAGCCAGACTGGGGCTGCAAGAGGCCCCCTCGGCCTCCAAAGTGGTCCGGGAGCGTTCCCGGCCCTGGCGTGGAAGGCACTTACAGGCAGGTGGAAAGCAAACTCGGCTTTGCCTTCCCACCGTGGGCACAGCTACTACAAAGCTTTGATTCAAGATTTAGCAACCTAGGGACTCTACACCAAAGATGGCACCTAGGTCAAGTTCCAATAATAGTAAGTCTCATCTATACAAATTGAAGCAAGAATCCTAAGAAATCTGAGCTGCAATCTCTGGACTTCATTATAAATGGGTGTGTAGAAACACAAGCCAAAAATCAAGTCACCCTTAGGTCATTGCAAGATCTAGCACTATCTCTACAAAGCTAGAAAAAATCCCGATATGGCATTGTTTACACATCACTGTATACCTACACCTGCTTATAGATATTTGAGAATTATCCATCCAAGGCATTAAGTGCAGAAGGCTTCTTCCCCACACAGTACTCTTTGTATCTGACCCAGAGAGGTTTTTTGAGGGGAGGGAGAATAGGGAATGGAGGGCAGAGATTCGTTAACCCATCATTTCCAAATGAATCCACAGCGTCATTAGTGTATTAATCCCTTGGAAACAAGTCCTAGGGCCCTGCCTACAGAGGTACACCTTGTCAGAGGCACCACCTGGTCGGGCCTTCCCATCACACAACCAAAGTAAAAGCCATGCATCCCGGTCCCCTCGTTGCCTCCTTCCCCTGACAGCTTCAGACTCCGGCCATCTGGATGAACTCTCTGCCCCTGGAAGTTGCCATTGCCAAGGTAATTCACTTGCAATACTAAAAAAGCAGCTCACGTTTCCACAGCATGTTCAAAGTATTTTCCTCATTGTTCTTAGACATAAGAATCACACCTATCTCATGGGGAAACAGAGGCCCAGAGCAACGGTCCAGAAGAGCAGCTCTCAGCCTGGGGAAGGGGGAGTACAAACACCACCCCCTTTTAGGCTTGGGGCCCAGAGTTCATGGAATCATAGCCGGGGTTACTTGGATGGTCTTGGTGCCCAACTTCCCTCCCCCACTCAGGCTCAGGGACCCCAAAGCCCAGATCTTCCACCCCTCAATCCAAAGTTCCTCCTGCTGTCTGACACTTTGTCTTAACTGGCTCCCACACCAAACCTCACTCTCAGGAGGAGGCAGGTGGGCAGGTTGGGCTGGAATCTGTGGTAAACTTGTGTCAGACGAGGCCAGGGATCAATCCCCTCACTTCTTTGGACTGTGCAGGGGACAAAAATATGGCTGCCTTCGAGTTCTGTCAGAAAGCAGTAAAGGCCTCAAAAGAGCAGGCACTGGTCTATCTAGCAAAGGCTAAAGATAAACATTGACATCTTTCCTTCTTTTAAGAGATGGTGAGACTGGAAGATTTTATGGCCAAACAAAATTGGCTTTCTTGTGGTGGGGGTTAAACCTGCTGTTATTTAAAAAATAAAGTTAAAAAAGCCCCAGCAGTCTGGGTGTGCATTCCCAGCCCAGCCGGATCCCACCTAGAAAGCGAGCTGGCTGTGAAGTCCCACAGCGCGGGAGTCGTCCCAAACATCAACAGCAAGCCTCGCACTGCTGGCTGTTTACATAGGGCGACCTGTGAAGGCCTGGAGGAAGCGTGGGCCCGTCCCATGGGAGACAAGCAGCTCGAATCTTAGAGAGCACAAGTGCCTGGAACAGTGTGGGCTAATGGCTCCTGTCACAACACTAACAATTAACCAAAAGGTGAAGCACAATCTCCTTATAAAAATAAATAAATGTCTCTAAGGCTCTGGGAGATGCTGGCAAGTCACTGCTAGTTTAGCCCCTTCCTAGCACTGAGGCATTAGTCTGAAAACACGAAGAGCACATTTAAAGTCTTACTTTAATGGAACTAATTTTCCTGGAAAGAATTAGTCATCAACGAAGGAGAACGAGAGCTAAGTATACGTTAGTAAAGAACGTTACTATGAAGGATCCAGAACGCCCAGAGTCACTTTTTCTCGTGGCAGCGGCTGCATATGTGCCTTTTCTCTAGCCCAAGTCTCTGACAGTCCAAATCCATCAGAAACCCCTCACCCCAAATGTTAAAACAGCACAACACACTAACGCACAAAAGCTAATGACTTGTGCGTGGAATCTGTGGGGGGCAACAGAAGAGCGGGCGCTGCAGAAGAGCCAGAGCTTTTCCTGAGAGAACTGGGCAAGGCTTAGAAGAGAGGAAGATCTGAAGACGGAGACGTGAGAACGTCAGAGGCAGAAGAACTGAGCTCTAACAACCAAGGGAGGGGAAGAACTCTGGGGAGTTTGTGAAGGGGCCACCTGCAGCCCCTCACCTGGGAATCCTCAATGCTCACACTTGGTGTCCAGCACCCAAAGGTGGCTCCTCCTCAAGAAGTCCCTTTGCTAGCTGAGTGGTCATCCCTCCAACATCCCTCCAGGAGAGGCCACTGTGGCCCTCTCCTGCCCTGGAGGCTAAGCTCCCATCTTCAGAGCTCTCCCATCTCCCCAGCTGTGTCCTAAGGTCCCTCAGGATTGGGAAACGTCAGGGTTCCAATGAGTTAATGCTAAAGCTGGATGACTAGGGAACCCAGGGCAAGGAACAGAGCTACTGAAACTAAAGCTTCTCCCCATCCACCATTTTGAATCAACTGGACATAAAAACACTGGAAGAACATCAGGTTAGAATCATTTTGGTCCTAAGATAAAGAGACCACAGCAGCTCAGCCGGGGAACCAAACTACTGAGGAATGGGCTGCTTCTGCCCTTGAGAGATCCTTACCTGGGATACCAATTCTCATCTCTCAGCCAAAACTAACAAGTTTCATAGTTTTACAACTCTATAAAATGAGGAATGGTTTCACAGATTCATGGATAGTGAAGAGTTTGGTCAAAGAAGCTACCCCCCTACCCCTACCGCTCCCCCCAAAAAGGACCCACCACCATTCCTCTTTCCCATACTTAACCCTGCATCCAGACTAGCAAGGTAGGCAGGGGCTTGACTAGGTGTCCAGGGCCATGCCAGCTCTCATGCACTCTGACTGTTCTCTAGATCTAAATACCAACACGCTGGTCGGTCCAGAGGACAAGCAGCAGAGAGCTGATGGCAGGCCCTACAGAGCTCACCTATCCACCACTCCCTTTTTGGGGGGAGACAAGTCAGACTCACAGTGCTACCCGATGGAAGAAGCCAGAGCTACCGCGGCTCCCTGAGGTGCTGCCTTAGTCAGGGACCCAGAACAAAGCAAGAGCAAGATAATGGGAGACCCGGGACACGGTCCCTCACAAGCTAGCTTCCATGGGTGCTGACCAGACTTCCCAGCTCCGAAGGCTCCCCCCAAGGCCAACAACCTTCGAGGTCTGGTTCGGGAAAAGCAGGGCTAAGGGTCATACCAACAGAGCCGCCCTTCATGGGATGAAGACTTCACCGCTTTTCGCCCCACCATCCCCATAAAGGGGACAACACATCTATGTGCAGGCCCCTCCTGGCATCGGATAAGGCAACTGACCTTCCTTCACCGATGGTGCGCGTCGTCTCGTTCTTTTTCGCCCTTTGTGATCTTCTTCCAGAATCTTGTCATCAAAGCCCGTGAGCTCGATGGTCTCAGACTGACTCGTGGGTCCGGCAGAAAACCATTCGGGCTCCTCTTCTGTATAGGAATCATTTCTTCTGCGCTCTCCAAAGACACGCTTGCTGTCTCCAAATTCTCTCTAACAGAACGGAGAAAAGAACAGAGGCGTTACAAGGGGGCCCATAGCCAAGACTCATCTCTGCCCCTGCCAGCCACCCTGTGCCCATCCCAAGCAGTGCTATGACCCCAAAACCGGCACAGAGGCAACACAAGTGATTCCTGGGCACCAATGGAAAAGACGCACCCTGAAACGCTTATCCTTGTAGTCTCTCTCCCGGTCTCTCGAGTCTCGGCAGTCCCTCAAGTCTTTATCCCCACTGCGGTGGTCCTTATAAGAGATGATCCTTCCACTGCCAATCCTACGGCCTCCAATCATGCGGACGCCATCGCTGTCCTTCTCCAAGGGGCTCCCTGATCTCCGGGAGCTGACTGAGGTCGTGACATGACAGCCCCCTCCAAAACTGCGTCTCTGGGGACTTAGAACAACATCTAAATCATCTTCTTTTACCCGCTCTCTTGGATCTGTTATAAAAAAAAAAAAAAAAGGCAGGGGGGAGGAACAACAACAGCATTACGTTCCTCTCTGTCCAAGGGCACTCTCTGTGGGGCCTTACAGAGCAAGCAAGGCTACTGTCAGTCAAAAAGGCAGGGATACTTTCTATTTTAAACAGAGAGAGGGCACAGGTTCTGCTTTTCTTCTCAAAAACATTCTTCAGAACAATTCATTTTCACAATTCCATGAAATCTGGACCATCAAGAAAACAACAAATACTGTGGCCCAATCATCAATGCTCCAGTCAGTTCTAGCCTTTTCAGCATCCACTTTTCCTACAAGACATTTGCGTCAGCTCGCTAAGAAGAGCCTCCTTGCCATAGCCACGACTGTGAAGGCCCATCTCACGCTGAGCAAACCAAAATCCCTCAATAAACCACATCCTTTCTGTAAAATGTTCGGAAAGCAGAAAACTCACTTCTCAGGCAGAATGCCTGTGGAAGCCACCACTGCCCAAGCCCTAGTCTGTCGCTACCTGTGAATTCTGCTTCAAGCTACTGTTATCACAACCTCAGTGAAAGGGATTCCAAGGCAGACTAGACTGCTGGGGGAATTGGGAGTGAGGCTTGACTCTGCAGTACTCCTCCAGGAATGAGGCCGGACCCCGGCCTCCAAAGAGCTGAGCTTGGCCCAGAGGAGCTAAATGGACAGGATGATTTCCCAATTAATGAAAATCTTTCCTAGGGGACCTACCATCTTCCCCAAGGGTCCTGTCCATTCCTATTAGGGGTCTGTGAACTTGGATGTTGAAAACCATTCCATCTTCATTTTTATTAACCTCGAGCATTTCTTAATCAAGAAATCTGTTACTGTGACCCACAAACAAAGGGGTTCAAAGGCTTCAGGAGTCCTACATTAAAGAAAGCCCTGCTCCGACTAGTCGAAGGATCCATGATCTCACCAGGTCAGGCTCTCCCTCCCACAAGGCCTCTGCCCGCCGCCTCCTCGCCCATAGAGGCTTACCTGCTGCCTTCCGCATCAGGGGCCGCTCCAAGTCCAGCTCTTTCTTGAAGTTTTCTACCGGAGAGTTTCGCCCTGAGGTTGGGTAAAGGGACGCGTGCCACTTCTCAGGATCCCAGACGCCATCGCTGCAGGCCAAGGGAAAACACTCAAGTCATGATACTGAGGAAAGGCAGGCTGTCCACTCTGACTCCAGATTTGTGTGCAACCGAGGGATGGGCAGGGCAGCGGAACAAGTGCTAGCATGGCCTCCCTTCAACACCTCTGCAGTCAGGGCTGTCTCAGTTGTCCCTGCCTTCCCACTGCCACGTCAGAAGAGCACACACCTAAGGCTGCCCCTTCCTTCAAAGACCCTCCCCGGAAATCTCGCCTCTCCCCCTCCAGGGCTAGCCACAGCCCGGGACCAGAGGCAGCCACCTAAGGACTAACAGTTGTTTGGGATTTTATTTCTCCTCCTCCTTTAGGAGGAAAGCCTGCCTCCTAACAACTAGTACCGAGTCCTAGAGCACACCAGAGTCCTGGCTCCGTGCTCTAGTTAGAGATGTCTTCCAAGAATTCCAATCCCCTGCTAGGTGACCAAGTCATCTGTAATTGGTCTGTTCGAGGATTCCCTCCCAAATATATTTTTATTTTTACCTTAGAGGAAACTAACATTGACAGAGATTCAGTGCCTTGCCCAGAGCCAAGATGAGAAGGGTCTAAGGCTAGATTTGAACTCAGGTCTCCCCAGTTCCAGACCCAGCATTCTGTTCATGAGGCAGTACCCAGCTGTTTAGCTCTAAATAGGGAGAGGCATTTTCACAGCCACCCAGCTTTTTCTGGAGACGGCAGTTGGGGCAAAGTGGAAAAATAAAAGTTTTCAATGGGGCCTGTCTTTATTACTGACGAGAAGTGCCTCAGACCCTTGAGAATCAGCCAAAGAAAGAAAAAAGGCACTTTCTAGCTGTTTTCTAAATGAAGGGAATAGGGGAAGAGGGGGAGGGGAGAGACAGTGAGGCACACAGAGGTCTCCCTACAGGAAACTGGGGAGAGGGTGAGCTATGGAAGCATTAGGCAAGTAACAGCCAACACAGGGAGACACAGTATTTGTGTATTACAACATAAAACACATGGCTGCATTCAAACAGTTCTAATATGATGCAGTGGCAGATAAAAGCTGTCTCAAAGCTGGCAAGAAAGAAATGAAAGAGACCTGGGGAGAGGGAGACAAGGACAGGGAGAGAGAGAGACACATACACACAGACAGGGAGAGCTAGACATGACCAGTGAGTGAGAGAGATAGACTAAGGAGGTTGGAGACCAAGTATCTGTTCTCAATAATTACAAAGATCTTTCTCATTACAATCCAAATATGGCAAACCTTCCTTTTGCCCCAAAATTAGAAATGTAGTTAATGCCAACATGTCAAACACAGCAAGAAAATCTCTCAAAGAGAGAGAGTCAAATGGTAAACATACCTGTCATACTTTTCAGAAAGGCATGAAGGCCGCTGTTTAGAGTGAGGGCGCTCTTTAATGTCCAAAAGTTCCTCCTGAAAAGAGAATTAAATGTGCTGCTCTGAATCACGCTTACAAAGACATAGATCACCTAGTTATAGCTGCCTCATTCCTGAATATTACTCTTACACATATTAAAATCTAACCTATGAGACAGTCCAAATGGCACGAGGAAAGAAGCTGACTCTCAGAACAGCCAATCCATTTCTGATGAACACGTCTGTGCTTCCTCTATGCAGGGCAAAGATCATCTTTCACTGACACAGAAACTATTAATGGCAAGAAAGCTCCACTACCAAAAATGCTAACACACCTTCAAGGCAGTCCCATTTGCAACAGTAAGGGAAGAAAACTGCATCCTATTTATTCACCAAAAGGCATTTTAGAAAAGAGCGGAAGGAACCCTAACAATTCCCAGAAAACAAAGGGATGCGTGCCACTGTCCAGACACCTGAGACCCTCTCCTAAGTGGTAGTGTTTCACATGACCAAAAGCCACCCATTCTCTTTTGAAAGGGGACCCAAGAGTCCTCTTGGAGAATGCAGTCACTGCTTCCATTTCAGAGGTGCGGAAATCCTCCCTATGCAGGGTTTGGCAGGAGTAGACAGGGCTCATCTCTCCCCTGTAAAACCAGCTAAGACCCAAGCAACAAAACCACTAGATCTGAGATCCAAGAAATCATTTCCCAAGAGAGCTCAGTGGAGGCTCAGCCTGTTACAAGGGCTAAGAGTCTCCCTTTGGTCAATCCCACCTCCTCGAGGCCCTTTGTGAGCACCTGCCTGCCTTTCTGTTCCTCGGACTCCAGAGCCCATGCTGGCAAGTCTCTAATGCCAAACTCAACTCCTTTCCAGATACTGAAGTAGCTCCCTATAAAATACGAGCTCTGATGTTTGGCCTTCAAAGCCCTTCTTGGCCAACCAGACCGGTCTACTTGCCAGTCCTCATAACAACCTCCCAGCTCTCATTTCAGTGCCTCTGCATGCCTCAACTTCCCAACTCCTGATGGCCATCTTTCCAGCCTAAAAAAGTTTAGCTATGGTATATAGGTTTTCACTTTTCCCCCCCTTTATGTATCCATACAACTGAATTTACTAAGCTCCTTGAAGACAGGACCTTAGGTTTCTGTCTTGGTACTTTCAATACATCTAGCACAGAATGGTACATGAACTAGGCATTAATGAAATGCTTGTTGCTAATGACCTGACAAGAACATCCAGGGGCTGGCTATTTAGGGTAATGAAAAGGGTGAAAAAAGCCTGCAACACAAAGATTCAAATTACCTGTTCACCTCTGGTGTTGAGCCCAGAGATTAAAAAAATATATTTACTAAAACTTAAAACAAAAGTCCCATATCTTCTGTAGAACAAATCCAACACTGACAATAGTTCTTCATAAAACAGGGGAATAGGACAGGGCCGTCAGTTGTTTTCAATGCATTTAGTTTAATAACCAAAGAGCTTCACTCTAGGGTACCCAGATCTCAAATACAGGCAAGGCCAGGCTGCAGCAGTGCTATCTTGACCCAGCTCATCCCTAACCGAACATATTTGACCAAGTCTGCTTCAACCCTCTATAAGCCTCACAAGGAGGAGCTCATCCAATCCTCACACAGGATTCTGAGAACAGCAGTGACCCCCCCCCCCAAATCTGAGGAGCACTACACAAGGAAAAATGAAGCTGCCCTTTCCAGTTTCCTTTGGAGGAAGAATTCAGTCCTTCCAGTTATCTTCTGATTTTTGGTTGAGAAGACTACTTTCATCCTAAGCAGGAGTACTTTGTCCTTAAGAGCCCGGGAGAACTCAAACCCGCGCCAGGGTTCCCAAAAAGAAGCACACTGCAGATGGGGTGTTTTAGCAGCACCAATCGTGCTGCTAGGGCAGCTGCGAGAAGGGCTTTCAAGGACACTGCAAAAAGGGGTCTATTTCTTGAGGCTGTCTCCATTCATAAAGATCTAGAAAGACAGAGCTACTGCTGAAAGAAAATGCCTAGCAGGCTGCTACCATTCTCTTCCCCCTAGTCCAACCTCCATTGAGTCCCACAGTGATTTTTCTAAAGCACAGGGTTTATATGTCATGCTCTCTACAATAAAAGTGGCTCCCTATCACTTCCAGGATCAAATATAAAATCAATTGGTGTTCCAAGTCCTACCTGATTTAGCCCCTATCCTATCTTCCTCCTCCCATTAACACTGGCCTCTACCTCCTGACTCCTAGCATTGACTCTGGCCAGCACCCATGACTACAGTGCTTCCCCTTTCTTCACATTCCAGATGAGGTCCCATCTTCTACAGAAGGCTGCTGTCAATAGCCCTTAACTCTGGGGCTTTCTCCCAATGACTCCCTTCCAGGTGATCCTTTCTGCAGATTGTCCACTCAGCTCTTTGCATACTGCCTCCCCATTTTCAAGGGCAAGAACCTTAAGGCTCTGTATCCTCCACACCTGCCACAGAATAGGGACTTAAAAAATGTTTACTGACTAATGTTCCTTCAAACAATGACACCTCAGAAGTGAACATTAAATGCATTTTGTGGAATTCTAAGCACTTTCCTCACAACAACCCATACAGGTCTATGAGTCCAGGAGAATGCAAAGTTCTGCTAAGTCCAAGACAAACTGAAAAAGAAATGTGGCTCCTCTGCAGGCTTCTGGGGCAAGTCACCTCTGAGGAAAGGCTCTTCATGTTTTGCCTGACTTCACATGTATAATTGATGGCATAGCGCCTGTCCTTTTAAGGGACTGGGGAACTGCAACAGGGAGGGGGAGATAATTCAGAAAACATTTTTAAAAAATAGATGATAAAAATCCTAGAGGTTTTTTAATCAAGTCACTCAGTTGTTAACAAAAAAAGAGAATTGAAATGCAAGACAGATGAAGTAATTTCCAAGTGATGGATTTGGAAAGAAATATGAATATTGTTGTAAGCAAATACTATATGTATTTTTCAGCTTTCATTATTAAGGCTTCCAAAATACTTTATATGAACTAATTTGATTTATGCAGAAACCCTGTGAAGTATATACTACAGGAATCATCTACATGTGACAGATGAAAAAAAACAGGAACGGCGAAAAATGACTTAAGAGGGGTTTCCTGGCGGAAGTGTCAGAGGCAGGACTGAAACCAAGCCTCCCTCGCTTGCCCCACACCAGGTTGCCTCTATAAAGAGAAGTTCACAGATGATTTTAGAAATGAGAGTTTCATTATGGCTGCTTATTCTGGGGGGCTAGACCCTTACTGGAAAAGGGCTGGAAGGGACTTTGGAAAAGATGACCTAATATAATCCTCTCAATCTCAGTGAAAAAATATTAAGTTCTCCTGGGGGCAATGATGACCCAAAGTCAAGTGGCTAATAAACAGCTAAATTTTAGGCTGCCCATGAAGGTGGACCAGAGGATCTTTGCTTTAAAGGTCAGAACCCTATCCTTGGAATGAGATTCTAAGAATCCCTGAGTTTCCTTAAAAAACTCAGCTCTAAAATAGAAAACTGATTACTTGAAATTGAAAAGTTTCTGTGCAAACAATATTAATGAATCTAGGAGAAGGAATTGGGGGGAGGGGGAGATCTTTGTCTCAAACTTCTGGTGAAAATTTGGTATCCAAGATTATGTATAAACAACTAAGAAATCAACACACATACACACACATTAAAAAACAAAATAGACTTTCCACAATAGATAAAATAGTCAAAGGATAGGAATAGTTTTCAAAAGAACTGCAAAATACTCAGAAGCACAAGGAAAAAGCTACAAATCACTAATAAAACAGAAATGCAAATCAAAACAATCCTGGGCTTCCAACCCTCACACCTTGCAAATTGGTAAAGATGCCCAAAAAATAGCAAGTTAATGTTGGAGAAGCTATGAAGTAATGGGCATCTTAATATATACATTGTTAGTAGAGCTGTGAAACAGTGTAAGCATTCTAAAAAGCCATTTCAAATAATGCAAATAAGTAACTAAAATGTTTCTTTGACCAAAAGAATCTATTACTTGCCTTAAAGCTCAAGGAAGCCACTGTTAAAACGTCTTCACAGACTCCAAAATATTGATAGCATTTTTTTTGTGTCAGCGAAGACTTGGAAATAAAGTAAATGCCCATCGATTGGGAAATGACTAAACAAATTGTGGTGTAAGAATGTAATAGATCCTATGGTGCCGTAAGAAATGATGTATATACAGAGAAGCCTGGAAAGATCTGTATGAACAGTCAAGAAAATGATGTACACAGAGACAACACAGACCTATGCACCAAAAGTTTAACGATAAATATAACAAAATGAAAAGAGATGAGAAGAGACCCCCCCCCCCCCAACCTATCCCTTCATGGAAGTAGAAAGTCCATAGGTACACTGCACAGATGTTCAGACTTTATCTAACAATAAATTGTGCTGATTTTTTTCCCTCTAACAAAAGAAAAAAAAAAGTCCAATTTATCATAAAGGATGGTTCTCTGAAAGGAGAAGGGATACATGGATTACCAGGGAAATCAGAAATAGAAAATAGCAATAGAAAAATTTAAAAAAAAAAAAAAAAAGATTAAGCTCAAGCATCACTCTCCTAGAAATAACTATAACTCAAATTATCCAGGAAAAAATACTTTGTTCAAAAACAAAAAATAAAAAAAGAAAAAACACACAAAATCTTCTGGCAATATAATCTATGGACAGATTCATGACAAAAACACTGCCTTGACTTCCACCGAACAGTTTCTATTTACAGAGAAACAGGGATACCAAACGTTTTTTAAGACTATTCCTG
This sequence comes from Dasyurus viverrinus, assembly GCA_020854095.1. Classification (NCBI taxonomy): domain Eukaryota; kingdom Metazoa; phylum Chordata; class Mammalia; order Dasyuromorphia; family Dasyuridae; genus Dasyurus; species Dasyurus viverrinus. Next base: position 704,995,130 of record CM036997.1, read on the forward strand.
TGCCGAATGTTTGTGGCAGCCCTTTTTGTAGTGGCTAGAAACTGGAAACTGAATGGATGTCCATCAGTTGGAGAATGGCTGAATAAATTGTGGTATATGAATACTATGGAATATTACTGTTCTGTAAGAAATGACCAACAGGATGATTTCAGAAAGGCCTGGAGAGACTTACATGAACTGATGCTGAGTGAAATGAGCAGGACCAGGAGAACATTATATACTTCAACAACAATACTATATGATGACCATTTCTGATGGACCTGGCCATCCTCAGCAACGAGATCAACCAAATCATTTCCAATGGAGCAGTAATGAACTGAACCAGCTACGCCCAGAGAAAGAACTTTGGGAGATGACGAAAAACCATTACATTAAATTCCCAATCCCTCTATTTATGCCCACCGACATATTTGATTTCCCTCCACAAGCTAATTGCACAATATTTCAGAGTCTGATTCTTTTTAAACAGCAAAATAATGTTTTGGTCATGAATACTTATTGTGTACCTAATTTATATTTTAATGTATTTAACATCTACTGGTCATCCTGCCATCTAGGGGAAGGGGTGGGGGGCGGGAGGTGAAAAATTGGAACAAGAGATTTGGCAATTGTTAATGCTGTAAAATTATCCATGCATATAATCTGTAAATAAAAGGCTATTTAAAAAAAAAAAAAAAAAAAAAGACTATTCCTGTGCCTCTTGGCTCCCAATACTGTCTTTTCACCCATTCTTCACTATTAAAAAGAAGTTAAGAATGTTGCCATGCTGTAAATGAATATGAAGAACCCTGAAAAGTATGACAAAACTCATACAAACTGTTGCAGAGTAAAAATCAGGAAGACAATATATACAATAACGGAAATGGAAATGTTTTTAAAAGGGAGAGAAAATGAAGGCAATTTACATGGTATTTATTAAAATGGTCAAATGGAACCAAAAGAATCACGGCAAAGGGCTTTTATTAAGTACCTGCTATGAGGGGCAGGCACTGTGCAAAGGCTGGGACCCAAAGTAAGAGTAGGACAAGGACAAAGGGCACCTGCCCTCGAGGAGCTCCTCATCTCTGGGAGGAAAGAGCACAAGCAAACCAGTTCTGGGTGCGGCAAGCAGGAGGCACTCTCCCTCTCCCCAAGAGTCCTCCCTTCCCAGCAGAGCTGGCAGTCCTCGGGTGTGGACAGTGCCCGTCCTGTCTTGGTGTTGGTGAGGGGTCAGTTTCACTTGCCCTTTTAACAAAAGGGAGGCAGGGCAAGAGAAAAACCAAGGTGACACAAAAACAAGGGCCAAGAGACAATTTTTTTTTTTTCCAAGTCAAGAGGCAAAGTTTATTGTAATTGTAATGCCAGTTGAATCGGGCCAAATTCTCAAAGAATTTAGCAAAAAACTGGAACAAAAAGACAAATTTAGCTAGTTTTTTGTATCATTAATGTGCTACTTTTATGGCCTAGAAGAAGAATTTTTTTTTTTAATAGCCTTTTATTTACAGGTTATATGCATGGATAACTTTACAGCATTAACAATTGCCAAATCTCTTGTTCCAATTTTTCACCTCCCGCCCCCCACCCCTTCCCCTAGATGGCAGGATGACCAGTAGATGTTAAATACATTAAAATATAAATTAGATACACAATAAGTATTCATGACCAAAACATTATTTTGCTGTATAAAAAGAATCAGACTCTGAAATATTGTGCAATTAGCTTGTGGAGGAAATCAAATATGTCGGTGGGCATAAATAGAGGGATTGGGAATTTAATGTAATGGTTTTTCGTCATCTCCCAAAGTTCTTTCTCTGGGCGTAGCTGGTTCAGTTCATTCCTGCTCCATTGGAAATGAATTGGTTGATCTCGTTGCTGAGGATGGCCAGGTCCATCAGAACTGGTCATCATATAGTATTGTTGTTGAAGTATATAATGTTCTCCTGGTCCTGCCAAGAGACAAAATTTAAAGAGAAAATAGGGAAAAGTGGAAATCAATTGTTAGCGCTCGCCGACTGGTTTCACTTAAGGACATTTGCCCTGTATTCTCTTAGTGATTCTTCCCCAGGGAGAAGATAGCATGTGGAAAAGGCAAGGAGCTGCCCCAGAACCACAGCCAACATGCACTGGCTGGGGAAACCAGCAAGTGGTTTCCCCTCAAATTAACCTAAAAGCAGAGGCTTTGAGGAGGTGCCACAGAGAATAGGGCCTGGTGTCAGGAAGAGCTGGCTTCAAATCCAGTCTCCACTGCCACAAAGTAACCCTGCCATCCTAAGGGGTGGGGAATGGGGAATGGGGTACATCTCCTGCCTTCCCAGGGGAGGATCCCCTTCCACTACTTACAAAACCGTCCCAAAGGAGTTAAGTGTAAAAGTATTACAGAAAAACTTGCTGTCACTGTAGAGGTGGCCACTGTTATAGGGAGTTCCTCATACAAAAGAAATCCAGTCCAGTCCCCATCCTAAGCCTGAGGCAAGTGATCAGATGAGGGGACCCAGGAACCCAAAGAGATCAGGCAGGGCCTGGCTGGGTTCCTCTTAGGGGATGGGAGGATGGAGCAGGGCAGTTTACAGAAGTTCTTGGTTCCCCCACCACACAAGGAAGGCTGCTGGAGTCCCAGCCTCAAAGGGGACCCTGCTGTTCAGTACTTGGCATTAAAAAAACAAAACACAACACAACAACCACAAACAAGACCTAAAAGCAGGCTCCTCCCCTCCCCCAGGATTCTCCATCTTTTACCCCTGAGCCCCCAAAATTTAGCCCCCCAAACCTTCCTTCGACCTGAGAGGCTCTAAGACGCTTAGGCCATTTTGACATGCCTCAAGTATTAGAATTTATAGTTTCTAGACAAGCACATCACTAAAATGCATCCCCAGTAACAGAAGCTTCATTATATCTAATAACCAGCTACCACAATCTATACCTACTCTCATCCCTAAGGCAGCCTAGTTAATCTCCCACCTCCAAATCTGTGTCTGAAACTATCAACCCCCTTCAGTTCACCCCCACCTAGAAGTTTCTGCTGATCCATCACATTGCTGCCCCCCCCCCCCCCCAATCACAGCCTCTGCTCTGGGATTACCTCCCATTTACATATATATCTTGCTATGGCATGTCACCTCGGGGTTCCTTGCAGACAGGGGGGCAAGCATTATCAGGTTAAGCTGAACCACAAGTGTTCTTTATAGAAAATGGGCAATTCCCCCTTCTCATAAAAATGAGAGCTACGTGTGCTCCTCTACACCCCATCTGTAGCTCCTAAGAATACTCTTCTCATCTCTCTTTCCAAGGAAAGGAGGGACATCACTAGCACAGGAAAATGGCCCACTAGCTCCCTTTCATTTTCTTTCTTTTTTTTTTTTTAATTAAAGCTTTTTATTTTCAAAACATATGCATGGATAATTTTTCAACACTGACCCTTGCAAAGCTTTGTGTTCAAATTTTCCCCTCCTTCCCCTCAACACCTCCCCTAGATGGCAGTTACTTCCCTTTCTTTTGACAAGGTACTCAAAACCAGACCCTCAACATCAGCCCACTGCTGATTTAAAAAGGCATCTCACATGATCTCCAACTAAGTCAATGGGCAACAAACAGTGGAGTAAATTCAGATTCATCAATGATCCAAGATCTAAAGTAAGGGCCTCAAACTTCCATTTGTCAAGTCAAACTATAAAGATCCACTTTCGGCTCCTTCATTACCCTTTGGCTTCCTGGATCCCCTCATCTGATCGCTTGCCTCAGGCTTAGGATGGGGACGGGACTGGATTTCTTTTGTATGAGGAACTCCCTATAACAGTGGCCACTTCTACAATGAGCTTTTCTGTAATACTTTTATACTTAACCCCTTTGGGATGGCTTTTTAAGTAGTGGAAGGGGATCCTCTCCTGGACGGCAGGATGGGTTTGGAGTCCAAGCCTCTCCTCTGTTCTGTGTGACCTCGGGCCAGCCAACTGTACTTCTGATGACTTTTTCTAGCTTCCTGTGACACACTACCATTTCAGAGGCACCAACAAGCAGAAATGACCAAAAAAAAAAAAAAAAAAAAAAAAAAAGACTTGAGACAGACACCCTCAGATGATGCAGCCTACAGACACAAGACTGTCTGCTAACAAACAAACATTAGGGTAGAGGTGATAGATAGGCTGCCACAGGACAAAGTCAACAGGAAGGCTACTCCACTTCTGAAGAGTTTGACTTTCCCTTGGGCCACTTGCTAGCTAGCAATTTTTATACTGGATTATCTCGGGTCCCTAAAACAAAAGGGGGCTTGGGAACATGTTTATAACATCTAAACAAAACATTTAAAACAAAATGCCCATTTTACAATAGCTTACTGTTCATATTTAAAAATTAGGGCTATAAAAACCTCCACATGAAGACTCTCAAGAAGATGTAATAAATACACTTTCACATCTCTCTAAAGAGAAAACAGGCATAATTTCTCATAACTAGGTCATCTCCACCAAGACTTCCAACAATCCACAGGTTACCAAAAGGAAAAGGAGATCAGGATATAAGGATGGTTGAATCATCTCAGAGAAGACATCTGAATTTTAATTATGTACATCAGCCCTTCTACTTAGTTCTTGGCAAAATTCTATTTCATGTATCCAATATGAGAGAATCTTTACCTGAAGCATTCAAGTGCAAACTTTTATATTCAATGTATGGAAATGCCTTTCACCTCTAGGAGTGTCTCTCCAATTTAGTAAGAAGGGCTGGGGAGCTGTCCAGGGTCTCACGGTTAGTAAGAGGCAGAATTTTGAATCGGAGTCTTCCTGCTTCCAAGCTCACTACATTCAGAGACTAGCACACTGCCTCATGTCCATTTTTGGAGCAAATGCCAAGTCCAAACTAAAGCCTATAACTTTGAAACATTTGATTCCCATAATCCAAGGGAAGAACATCTAGCTCGTTATCAAAGGCATGTCCCCTTCCACCAGTCATTATTCTTACTTTTGACATTCACATGCACCCCCAACCCCCAATAACATACTACCTATCCAAGTCCAATTTACCACCGAGATCATTAACACTTTCAACTGTAGAAACACCTGGTCTGAGGAAGGAATGGTTAGGGAAATGAGGAAGAATTATCTTTCACTTCATCTCATTCAGAAAAAAAGCCGGTGATACCATCTTTTTCAGAACCACTTGTATACCAAAGAGCTAATGCTGAAAGATATCCTGATCACTCTGACCTCGTAATTCAGTCCTTCCGACACTTCCCCACTAATCGATCTCAAAACTGATTGTTCAAAAACCATTGGCATAACAAGGTCCCACTGTACTTGCCAGATGTAGTGAAATTCAGGTGAAGTCTTAAGGATTACTTATATTCAAGAGGATTACTTAAGGATTACTTATATTAATACATTTCTGAAGCCTGTTTTGGAGATTTCTCCAAGCTAAATTTTAAAAAACTTTATTTAATATTTTGGTTTGGGTGATATGAAAGTTTTAAGAGTCAAAACCCACACACAAAAATTGAGATATACTCACAGAATCATAGGATTCAGAACTGCAAATGATCTTAGATGACCAATTCCAATTTTCTGATTATTTATGGAAAAGGAAACCAAGATCCAGAATAAGAGACCTGTTCAAGGTCCCCCAGGTTGGCAGGCAGGATGGGAAGCTATGTCTGTGGTCTCTAAAATCCAGCACTCTAAGGTCACACTTCAGATAAAACAGACACTCATTGATGCAATGATGTAGAACAGGCAGAGTCAGAGAGGGGCATAGATTGCTGATCTTTTAATTTCACTTCCTATGGTCACATTTTAGTGAAACAATTGCGTCCCCTCAAACAAGATCTGAACATTTGGAAATGTGGCACAAGTCACCTTGAACCAGACCTGAAATTCCCAGTCCTGGTTTCAGAAGTAAAGTTTTTGTACTTGGAAGGCAGCTAAAGTGTTGAAGGTGCACTGAGAACCCAAGCTTTGTTCCAATACTTCCTCTATGGGTAAACAACTCCCTAACCCCACTGTCATCCTCTCTGCAAACAACCTGGTGAAGCACATGCAGAGAGCCAAGTGCTTTTTAGCTCTCAAGTGCTTCCTTATCAAAGGAGATTGTTTCCCCCACCAAACCAATAACAAAGTGTTTCAAAATCATTTTCCTTTGTTTTCACATATAGAGAAGTCACACCTTCTGCTGTCACATGCCTATTTGATAAACTAAAATATGGAGCTATTAAAAAGGCATTTTTAAAGCTTTCAAAATGGGTACCAGTCAAGTCAACGAGCTTGCAAGACAGAAAATTCAAGCAAGATGAACCAGTGAAGGGGAAAAAAAAAATCATCTGTCACTCTTGTTCAACTACTAAATTTTTTATATTACTGGGGGGTGGGGGTGGGGGAGAATCCAGGTGAAGTGACTTGCCCAGAGTCACACAGCTAGTCTGAAGTTAAATTTAAGCTCAGGTCCTGCTGACTCCAGGGCCAATGATCTATCGCACCACCCAGCTGCCTCTCCTTTGTATTTATCAAAACAACCTGCTAAATAACAGATTTTGGAGCAAATGGCTTTGTGAGTCTGGTTTCCTGTAATAATTTTTTTTTAAACCACAAGCAAAACCAAAAGGTACAACGAGGAACACCACTTAATCTTAATTTTTTAATACAGAAATGGCTATGGTGGGGAGCAGAAAACAAGGGGAAACCTAAGCTCAACGGCATTAGCATCCACAGAGATGACCTGGACTGGAGCTACTCAACCACACCTGCCCAGCTGCTTCCCATTGGTTCTCACTTGAACCTCAACCACTTTACAGCAGATCCCTTAACCTTCTAAATTAGCTCTGACCCAGAAAAAGAACAGGGATACAAAAGAATTTCTTCAAATAATAACAGTTACTATGTTAAAGCACTCTAGATATTCTCGCCAACATTAATGTTTCCCATGGGCTCTATAGGCAATATAAGAAAAGTATCATGGAGACCTGTTAATCTCTTAGATTCGCTTGGCAGCCCTATCTCCCTATATTGAAAATAAAATCAGAGTAAGGCAAGTCCACAAAGCTTTTCCCCCAGGAAAAAACGGAAAGGCTAAAGGTAAGAATTATAAATGTACTATAAGATCTTTCACTTGTAACTATCACAAAAATCTTAGAAACATTTTCTGAGCCAATTTGTAACATTCTGTGTTACAATGACAAAAAAAGTTTCCTGTGCCTAATTTAGAATGTAAGGAAAAAAGGAAAAGGGGGGAAAAACAACAAATCTCATACCCAATTAATCTGGACAAGCACACTAGACAGCATTCCTTTTAGGAAATATGTCACCTCCTAAGAAAATATTCCACACAAGACACTCCTATTTTGTGAATCATTAAGGAGTTAATGTTTACACAACTATTTGAACCAATAACACACTAGTTACAGAACACTTATAGAATTTACAAAGCACCGTCAATAAAAAGGATGCTTCCACAGCTCAAGCACTCACTTTGGAGTGAAGAAGATCCCCTGAGCTATAAAGTTCTTGGATCTAAAACAGGTTTAAACTTCCCTAACTCACTGCACAATCCAAAAACTGTCATCTGATCATCAAAACAATTTCCAACATAGAGCCAAGGTGAATAATAGCTGCTCAGCGGTCTGTTCCACTCACTGGCACGGACCCCCATGCTGTCACTTCCCTCCAACCTGTAAAAGAAAGTATTAGAAGCAAAGCTTACTTTTGTGTAACGATGTGGGGATTTTGAGGCTGGCAGCTTCTTCAGGTCAAGGAAGGGTTCACCATTTTCTGTCTCTGCCCCACCTCTTCTATCCATGGCTATTTGTGGGTCTTTAACTCTATGCACCTGAAAGGAAAACCAGCGCACGTTTGTTTATGGCTCAATCTGAGCGGGCTTTAGAAATACATTTCAGTGGCTCTCCTTTCTTAAAGTGGGGCTCCTCTCCCAAGAGGTAACCGAGTGGCCAAAAGCAACACTGGGACAGAAGCTATTATCTGAGCCAACCTGGGAAAGAGGACCGTCCCTCACTCACAGGTTAAGAGGAATCAGCACAGAGAAAGGAGGGCAGAAGCAGGGGCTTAGCTCGCCGCGCCCGCACAACCGGGCACAAAATAACCCAAGATTAGTCACGGCCACAGAGAGCGGTAGGAAGTTTCGTGGAGAAGAAAAAGCTGCTCAACTCGGGGAAGGAAACTTTCCCCGACCCGGCGCGAGCTCTAATTACGAGGGAGGGCTCAGCGTTCACAAGCAGATGTCAGGGCCCGGCTGCCCCGCGTTACACGGGACGGCGCAGACCTGTCCCCACCCCCAGCTCGGAAGAGGAGGAATTGTGGCCTCCTGCTTCCCCAGGGAGGAGGAATTGTGGCCTCCTGCTTCCCCAGGGAGGAGGAGAGCCTAGGAATCGGAAGGCTGCGAGCCTCCATCGGCCTTGGCCGCCCCCCCCCACTCCCGGCTTCCCGGGGGAGCTCCGCCCGGCCCCGAGCTTCGCTCCGAGGGGAGGCCCCCCCCCCCCCGCGGGGAGCCCCGTTCCACGGGAAGCCCTCCGGGGCCGAAGTCAGGCTCCGCTCCCGCGGGCCCCCCGGCTGCCCCCGCGCAAGCATTCCAGCCGGCCGGGGCCGGGCAGGGGCTCCAGCTGCCCGGACCCCCCCCCCCGCCCGCCCCCGCGGCGGCGGCGGCCTACCTTAGGAGGGAGAGCAGAGGCTAGGCCCGCAGCCCACCCCGGCAGGGCCCCGCCCCCGCCCCGCCGCTCGGCCCCGGCCGGACAGGAGGAAGCCCCGGCCCCGGCCCGACGCCGGGCTGGCCGCAGGCCCCTCCTCCCGGGGGCCGGGCCGCGCACTCACCGTGCGGAAGAGGGAGGCGGGCAGGGACGACGAGAGGAGCCCCTCAGCAGCGCCTCGGGCCGGGCTCGGCCCAGGCCCCGGCCCCGGCGCCGCCGCCGCCGCCGCCACCGTCACGGCCGCCGTGCTGCCGCCCTGTGCTCGTCCGGCCCTCCTCGCCTTCGGCCCCGGCCCGGCCCGGCCCCGCGGCCGCCCCCTGCCCGCCCGCTAGCTCGCCCTCCTGCCCGCCTGGCTGCGCCTCGCGCCCCGAGCGAGCGTGAGCGCGACGGCGCGTGCGCAGGGAGGTCGAGGGAGCGAGGGCCGCCCCGAGCCTTCCGTGGGCCCCCGCGCAGCCGCAGCCCCGCGCGCGCGCGCTCCCGAGCCCGGCTGACCCTCCCCCGGACGCTCCTCGGGCCCGGCCCCGCTCCCGCCCCACCCTCCCCGGCCCCGAGCGCCAGCTCGTTGGCTAGTTTCTCTTTCAGAGCTCTGAATCTGTCTCCCCTCAGCCGCCGTAAGCGGGGCCTTCACTCCGCCCCCTCTCCCCGCCCCTTTAATAACTCCCTCCACGCACCGGCCCTTGCGCTTGCGCCGGCATCGCCGCGGCTGACAACACTCCGGGCTCCCCGCCCCCTGTCCCCGGCCAGGAGGTGTCCTCGGGGGAGCCTGAACGGAAGATGCAATTCTTTCCCAATGAAAGCGAGAGGGCCGTGATCCCGAGAGGGAGGGTTCCCGCGTTTGGCCCGATTGCCCACGTCCGGCGGGGCAGATCTCGAAAGGAGGAGACGGAAGCGAGAAGTTAAGGCTCCCGTCCGGCTCTAGCGAGAGCGAATGGTCGCGAGGGCGATGGCCCCTCAGGCGTTCGGCGAGGGCAGGCCCGGGTGCCGGGAGCGCGCGACGGGGGGCCTCCCGGCTCTGGCCGGGGCTCGGGCGCGCGCCGCCAGGCGTCGGGGTTTGCGTCCGCCTGTGCACGCGCTCAGGGGGGCTGGCGCCTGGGAGAGGAAGGAGCCGGAGCCTCGACGTCCGGGCCACGCCTCCCCTGGCTTCTGGAGGCTTTCCACCCCCTTCCTCCCTCCCCCACCCTGTGTTTACGGCCGGGGGTGGGGGGGGAGGGTGTAACTGAGGCCCCCGAGACGTTAACGCGGAAATGTCCGTGTCAGAAGCGCGATTAATTAGTCGCCAGGGTTTGCCTCCGGCGGAGACTCATTCCTTCCCCGAGCATTTATTTAGTGCCTATGGTGTGCCGGGTGCTAGGGGAAGGGAACGAGCATTTATTTAGTGCCTATGGTGTGCCGGGTGCTAGGGGAAGGGAACGGCTTTGTCCCTCCGGGAGAAGAGCATCCCAAACGCCTCGACCCTTCCCCAATCCCGTCCAGACGTAGTAAGCATCTGTCCGGGATGCAAAAAGAGGCCCGTGACAATCCCTGCCCCCCAGCAGCTCGCGATCCCACCGACTTGGGGGTGCCGCCAGAGGCTAATCGCCATCCCCGAAACTCGGGCTATACCCGGCGAATAACGGGGGGAAGGCTCTGGCGGGAGGCGGAGCTAGCGGGGACTTGGAAGCCGGCCTCGTGCCTTCATTTAGTGACTTAGGACCTTTGAACCTCGGACGGGAAGGGATGTCAAAGGTCACTGAGCTCGAAGGGAACCCCTTAGGCCAATACCTTGCTTTGGAAAATGGGGAAAGCGAGACCCAGGGCACCTTGCCCAAGATCCCCAAGCCTCTCTCAGGTTTTCTTCAGCGCCTTCCTCAAACATGCATCTCCCTGACAAGGTAAACCTCTCTCTGCATAGACCTGTCCAAGGCGAGAGAGCGAGGTTTCATAGAGCCCCTGTATGTACGTCTGACAAGTCTCCCACACGGATGCTCACAACAACCCTGTGAAGTCGCTACTGTTACTGTCCAGATGCTACAAGCGAGACGCACAGGCCAAGAGCCTGGTCCGGGGCCACAGCCACTGGGAGCTGCCGAGGCTGCGTTTGAGCTCGGTTTTCCGACCCCGGACCCGGCCTTCTGGCCTCTGCTGCACCCACTTGTCCACGGAGAGAGAGTCGGGCGTGGGAGCCTTCTGCAGGAAGAAGGAGTGACTCCAGAGCCAGGCCCCAGGTGTCCGGGCTCAAGCTGAAAACTTAACAGTCCCGCTCTGGAGCTCGTTAAAGCAGCTCCAGCCCACCCCTAATGGACCATAATGCAACCCCGGCGGCGGCGGCTGTAATTGTTCGAAATCGCTTCCTTAAAGACATCCGTGATCCCAATCGCTGATAATTAGGAACATGCAGTTCCGAGGTTCCACCTCACACTGGTCACATTGGGAGAACTGACCCCCCCCCCCAAAAAAAAAGGGGAAAGCACATGCTGGAGAGGCTGGGAGAAAACCAGCATGTCGATCCGTTGTTAGCAGAGCCCTGGAAAGCAATTTAAAGCTGTCCCTAAAAAGCCATGAAAGTGTGTGTACTCCTGGAACTATTGATACCTCTATGAAGTCTATAGGTAGAGGAAGAAGAGAGGCCTCCTATGTACCGATAGTCCAGGGAAGCCCAAGCAAATCAAGCAGAGGCTGTCTACCCCAAGAAAACCCTTCAAATAGATGAAAACAATGCTCAATGCTGTCTCTTTTTCTCCAAGATAAATGTTTCCTTCCACTGGCCCTCATAGGACTTGATTATAGGGCTCTGGTCACATTAGGCACCTAATGAATGATTGTTGAATGAAGATGGAAAACTGACCTAAAAGCAAGCTTCCACTCCCCTCAAGCCATCTTTCTTGGCAAAAATATGCCACAAAAGCAGAGAATCTGAACATCAGAAGGGACCTCTGAGTCCATCCTGTATGTGAAAGGAATCCCTGCATTAAGAATAAGTAGTTGCCTGACTTCTGCACTGAGGAGGAACCATCTGGCTTCAGTCACTATGTCATTTAACTTTTTTCTCATTTTCTTCATCTGTAAAGTGGAAATAATAATAACCCCTTCTTCTTAGGGCTATTATGCGGATTCAGTGAAATGATATTTGTAAAGCACTTAGCCGGTGCCTGGCAAATAATAGGTGCCTAATTATTGCTTATTCCTTCCTTTCCCATTATTCCTTGTTCTGCCTATTGGGATCAAACAACCCATTTAATTCCCATTAATGTACTTGAAGCCATTGATCATACTTTTCTATCTTTTCTTTCTCTAAACTTCTGTCTTTCAAACCAATTAAAAATAAGTTTTATAGAAAAGATGTTTTAATACATATTATATAGTATATATCATCCTATTATTATTTATTATATATGTTTCTATTTTTAAAATAGGCTTTAGGTTTTCTGTTATACATCCCAATCATTTTTGGAAATGCCTCCCTTTGCCCGGTACCCCAAATTGTGTTCTCCCTACTAAGAGAGAAAGATGGTTAATACAAGATACCTGGGTGGAGGCAGCAGGGTGAGGTGGAAACATGAGTCAGAAAAACTGGCTCAGAATTCCGGTTCTGCCACTTACAACCTTTGTTAGCTTCAGCAAGTCACTTCTCTCTGAGTTTCTGTTTTCTCCTCTAAAAGGAAAGGCTTGGAATAGGCAACTTCCATGGTTACTTTTACTTGGAGACCTAAGATCCTGTGATTTTAAAATTCTCTTCAAATCCTAAGATTTCTTCATGCTATATCTAACCAAGCTTTCTCTAGCCTACACTTGTGAAATTGACTTTTGGGGACCCTGTCTAAGACTTTGCATTCAACCTTTTGGAGTTCATCTTACTAGATCTAGTTCTATGTTTTAACCTTAACAATCTCTTTGCCTGCTCAGCCTGTCATGTACTGTTAGCTGTCATCTCTCCCAGCCTGCAGATCACCTGCAGATATCAGGAACATCCTGTCTATGGTGCTTTTTTCCAATCCATTCCCTACAATAGCAAGCTAGGGAAGGAGACACAGTGAAGGCTACTGGGCTCCTCTCATGTCTTTCCAATCTTTCCCTTCAATAACCTGAACTGGAGTCGACCTCATCTTCTGGAGGAAGTTGGAAAGCAGAAGCACCAAACTCTGAAGAGACACAGGGATTCAAAGAAAACTTGAAGCTCTCTTTTCTCTGACTCTTACCAATTCTACCCCATTCTTCTGCAGACTTGGTGCATTGATCTCTACCAGTAAGGAGAGAGCCCCCCATCCAATGGCTTTGGGACTTACATTTACAATATATCACTTTACTTGTAGATCTCTCTTGCAGTCTCTTATCAGAGGGTAACAGAGGGATTGCTGGGTTTGGTCACCTCCCACAGAGTTAAAGACATTCTCTCCAGGCTCTTATGATGGGACCTCTGCCTTAACTAAGATGACAGAACAACTCTTGATAGGTCTCTGGTGATGAGGGCTTCTATTGATAGTGATTGACCCTACTCAGTCACAAGGTCACTGATGGAGGTGCTAAAGTAGGAGGTATAGTGCACTCTGTGGGCTATGAAATTAAGGCAAATTGACTCTCTGCCTGCTTTAGACTTGCTCCTTTGAGTTCATCCTCTGGGCTTTATTTCCATCAAGGCATGAGGAAGAAATTTCTCATCCCAACCCTTCCCTTCCTTTCCCCATGCATCCTTCAGCAACAATGGTGGCCACAAGTACAGAGCAATGAGAACTCGTGCTTAACTGGACAGCCCCCAGAGTCCCTAGCTGTCATCTTGCATTTTCTGTTCCTTCCTTGACCATAAGGCATTAACCAACAAAATAGAGACATGGACATTTTCAGCCTTGCCAGGATCCTAGTTTTTCAAGACTTCCTGAGACTTCCCAAGGTTCTGAGTACTCAATGAGAGATGATTTCTTCCGGAAGAGAAGAACGCCATTACCAGGACTGAAGGACAGAAGCCCATAGCCAGCTGGCTAGGGCTGAGCTTATCAGTTTCCAAGGATTTCATTCCTATCCCTATTTTCTGTTGTTCAACCTTCCTTTTCTGTCCCAAGCTCTTTGCTGACTCAAGCTTCTCACCTCCAAGTTAGACATCTTGGATTGGATGTAGACATCTTAAATGCAATATATCCAAACCAATCTCATTCTCTTTCCCCCAAACCTTCCCCTCTTCTATCTTCCCTATTATTGTGCAGGACATGAAACCTGTCCCAATTACTCAGGCTTCCAAGCCAGCCCTCATCCTGGTCTCCTTACTGTCTCTAATCCCCCAGATCCAATATGGGCCCAAGGTCTGTCAATATCACCTTTGCAGAATTCACCCCCTTTTCTCCTCGGACCCTGCTCTCATCCTAGTGTGGATCTTAGCATTTCCCTCCTGGATCACTGGAATAGCTGCTGGGGATGGGGATGGGGAGAGGCTGCTTGCTCAAGTCTCCATTCAGGGGTTCTTCCTCCATTCAGCCCCTAATGGGATTTTCCAAAACACAGGTCTGATCACTAAGGAGACTGCAGGGCTCTGTGTTACTTCCAATGGGCATTTAAAGCTACTTTTCTAGCTTTCTTCTACCTTACATCCCCCCAACACACACACACACGCACACACACACACACACACACACACACACACACACACACATTCTTTCTTACTGTTTTTCTCCTAAACTGAGGCTGACTTGCCCCAGGATCACACAGCTAGTAAGGGCCAAGTGTGTGAGTTCAGATTTGAACTCCTGATTCCAGGACGGGTGCCCTATCCACTGTACTACCTAGCTGCCTTGCTTCTGTTTCTTGCCCAAGATACTCCATCTCCTGATTTGGAGTATTTCCCTGACTATCCCTCTTCCCTCTGATTTCACTAACTTCCTTCAGGGACCAGCTATAATCTTGCTTTCTATACCATGCCTTTCCTTTCCCCTTATTTATGTCTCCCCATCCCTCCCCTCCTTCTCTTTTCTCTCCCTTTATTTTTAATATCTCCCCATTGTTCAGTAATTTGAGCATTCTTTGATATTACTCTTCTTTAGGTTTGGAAGGTAGACTGATCTTTTCCAATCCGGTGACCACGTTGAGCTTTTCCCAATTTGCTAACATACTGAGTGCAGCACTTTAACAGAATCATCTTTTAGGATTTTAAATAGTCCTCCTGGAATTCCATCACCTACACAGCCTAATTGTTAATAAAGCTTCCTAAAGGCCCACATGATGTCCCTCTCCAGGATTTCTTGATGATTAACCACACCATTATGGTTATCACTAGTACTAAACCCTTTCTTGTATAGTTCTTTTTTGTATTTTTAAAAAATATAATAGCTTTTTATTTTTCAAAATACAAAGATGTTTTTCAACATTCAACCTTATAAAACCTTGTGTTTCAAATTTTTCTCCTTCCTTCCCCCTCCCCTCCCCAGCAAGTAATCTAATAAAGGTTAAACATGTGCAATTTTTCTAAACATATTTCTACATTTGTCATGCTGCACAAGAAAAACCAGATCAAGAAGGGAAAAAATGAGAAAAAAAGCAAACAAACAATGACAACAATAAGGTGAAAATACTATGTTGAGGTCCACAAGTCTATTGGAATTGCCTTGAATCACCTCATTATTGAAAAGAGCAAAGTCTATCATAGTTGATCATTGCATCTTGTGCTATATACATTGTATGCAGTGTTCTCTTGGCTCTATTTATTTCACTCAGCATCAGTTCATGTAATTCTCTCCAAGCCTTTCCTTACATAATCTTACCACTTTTTCTTAATCTCTTTTGCTTCTGTTAACTCCCTATCATTTTTTCTTTAATCATATCTATTTTTTGCATGAAACTTTCCCTTGACATCTTTTTCTTGACAAGATCTCGTCTTTCACAATCTATTTTTTCCCCTTTTTCTTTGCATTGCTCATTTAGAAAATCCTCTTATTGCTCTTATTTTCTGGAATTCTGCATTCAGTGAGGTATAGCTTTCCTTTTCCCCCTTTACCTTTTGCTTCCATTCTTTCCTCAGCTATTTGTACAGACTCGTCAAACAGCCATTTTGCTTTTCTCTTCTTTTTCTTTGAAATTATTTTTGTTGTTGCTACCTCCTTTATAGTATTGTGAACCTCTGTCTATAGTTCTTTGGGCACTTTATGTACTAAATCTAATCCCTTAAATCTTTTCATTGATTCCATTTCATATTCATGGAAGGATGTTATTTTGGTCATAGTTATATATTCTGATGGCTTTCCCTGACTTTTACAAGAAGAAACTCTGGATCTCATTCAGAGTCAGCTCCAGGTCTTGTTTTAGTTTATGTATAGAGCTTCTTTACCTTTGGCTGCAAAGTATATAATCAATCTAATTTCTAGATTGGCCATCTGGTGATGTCCATGTGTAGAGTCAACTTTTGGATGATTGAAAAGAAGGTATTAGTTACGATAGTGAGTTATCGTGACAAAATTCTTTAACTCAGCTGTAGACTCTCTCCCCACCCCCCAAAAAAAATTTATTCCTGGCAGAGACTGGTCCCTAAAAAGAAGAGTCAAGCTGGTTTTCTCAAGCTATTTGGCTTTTTGCACTTCAACTTGTGAGTCTCCAGTTCAAATTTGTTCATTTATATGGTCTTTCCCCCAAAGGGGCAGAAGGTACTTAATATCCGATATACATCAGGTATAGGATGTATTTATTTTCTTCACACAAAGGAAATGGAAAAAGCCACAGAAGCATTAAGAAAACCTAAATCTTAAATTATGACATAATTACCATTCTATTCTCCCAATTGAGACTTAAGGCACCCACACATACACACAAAATGAAGCAATTTACAGGACTATTGAGCCAGCATTTCCCCTTTGACTTGCCCCTACAGGTCTCCCACAATGTCTAAACTAAGCTAAGCCAGAGCTTGGTCAGTCCAGGACCTCCTCCTGCTTCTAGGCAGCCCCAGGGAGGAACCAAAAGCTCCAGAGCTGCCCAGTTACCAAGGTTACCTCCTAAGCTGGAAATGGCCATCTCCGGGTAAATCTTTGGTCACCTTCAATGAGGAAAGAAACAAAACAAAGGAGACACGCAGAGGACAAAGGCACAAGCTTAGGCTTGCATGCGCAGGACATCCGTCCAGTACCAGGATTTGGGAGCTATTTTTGTCTGGTAGGGTCTCTCCTACCACTCATGGGAGTTTTACATGCCGCCCATTCTGGAGAGAGGAAGAACAAATGAAAACAGCCTGATACCTGCCCAGAAATGAATGAGTCAGCAGCCTTGCTGGGAGTGACTGGCAAGCAGAGGGAACTACTCCCTCTTGGCCTTTTCTCACCCACTTATGGGGCTGCCATTTTTTCCCTAGCTCCTCCCTACCCGTATGACTCCATCCTGACAGGTCTGTCCACTTTGGGAGATGACTGACGAGAGCTAGTTAGGTTGCCTTTCTGGCATTTCCTCATCTCTCCCCTGGCTTCATTATTCTGGGGCTTTCCCCGTGTCTCAGGAAGCTGATCGTTAGGAAAATCTGTATCCTTGGTCCTCCCCCTCATCCCTGGCCGCCACCTCTCCATCTGGAGGCTGGGACCCTAAACTCCAAACCTCCTTTTTAGGAGAGAGCTCAGGCCCCCCTGCCAAAGAGCAGCCTTTCTTTTTTCATATTCGTAGCATCAGTATTTAACCCTGTGCCTGACACACAGTAGGTGGTTAATAAATATTGATTGATCCCTTTATCAGAAATGCTCCGGATCGGAGGTTTTATTTTATTTTGTGATTTCAGTGAAAGAAGTGGAAGAGCCCATTAGGCAAAGGGAGCAGAAATAGTCTTTTTGATAGTCTCAGACATTTCCTATGCTGTGTCTGATTATGTCTTTGTCTCAGCCTCTCAATCCTTACTCTCCTTCTTCATCTCTTCTCTCCCTCCCTCTTTTTTTTTTTTAATCTTCCCCCTCTTTATCTTCCCTTTCTTTTTTTCTATTTTCCTTATTTTTTATATCTCCCCCTCACTCTCCTTTCCTTTCCTTTTCCATTACTTATGTCCCCCCATCCCTCCCCTCCTCTTTTCTCTCCTTTTATTTTTTATATCTCCCCATTTTCCCCTCATCTGCCATACCCGGTATCTTTCCAACATGGCAAGAAGCTGTGCCATCTTCCCAAAACTGCCCGAGCTGTCCTGGAATCCACAAGGGTGATTTTGGTACGAGCCATGCAGGGTGTCTTCTACTAACACCAGTATCATAATCATTCATCTGGAGCTGGAAGATGTTCTGAAGCTCTTTAATCCAGTACCCTTATGTTACAAGTGAGTACAGTGACTGACCAAAGATCTTTTGCTGCTGATTTCCAGCAAGTGGCCCTCCCTATCCAGGCTGCCACAGCTACCTTGTGCTCCAGCGGACAGTGGAGAGTCCAGAGTGCAGCTATAAAGCTGCTAGTCCTGCCCCATTCCATGTGTTTTTATAACTTTTACTAAGCTGTTGCCCTGCTCCCATTCCCTCAGAAAATAAAGACAAACAAAATCTCTTAAAATTAAAAAAAATTAAAACAAATAAATACAGCCATAATTCAACAAAACAAATTCCCATGTTGGCCATCTTAATTCATCACCTCTCTCCATCAGCAGGTGAGTATTTGTGTTGATCAGAATTCTAAAGTCTTTCCGAGATATTTTTCTCTATAACGTTGTAATTGTATAAATTGTTCCCC
Source organism: Dasyurus viverrinus (assembly GCA_020854095.1). Classification (NCBI taxonomy): domain Eukaryota; kingdom Metazoa; phylum Chordata; class Mammalia; order Dasyuromorphia; family Dasyuridae; genus Dasyurus; species Dasyurus viverrinus. The sequence continues at coordinate 705,013,425 of CM036997.1, forward strand.
TAGTTCTGTCTGCTGTCTGTGTTTTATATGAGTTCACAAAAGTCTTTCCAGCTTCTGAAATCATCCATTTCATCATTTCTTAAGGCACAACAACAGTCCATTATGTTCATATACCACAATTTGTTTAGTCGTTCCCCTAAAGAGGACAGCTTCATGAAAAGAGCTCTTCTATTTTTGTAGTCAATTTGTTGAGTGTCTACTACATGTCAGACATACTAAATGTAGGGCTTCAAAAAAAGAGACAAATGACAGCTCCTGCCTTCAAGGCATAAAATCTTATGGGGGAGACTGCTTTCTTTAATACTCAGCCTTTTTATAACAACTCAAGGAGAATATAGGCCTAGTCGCAGCCAGCCAGGATAACTTTTTGGGAGCAGGCTTAGAGAAGGGGGCTCTTTTAAACTTAGGGAATGTCAGCTTCGGTGGGCTAAGTGGATACTAAATCTAGCATCTATATTAGCTCCCAGGAGCAGGGGCCCCACCATACTGCCCAAGGAGGGGCAAATTCCCAGTTAAAAAAATAGAACTGTTTTTGAAGTGGTAAGAATTGGGATCAAGCCCCTGATTAGCTTCTGTACTGCCAGCCTGGATGAGATAAAGAGATCCACCCTCAAAAAAAATTTCCTTCCAGAATGGCAGGAGCACTATTCTCCCCCAATTAAAATTCTCTTGTGTCTCTTTTGTGTATACTTATATTTTCCCTTAGTCAAATGTAGGCTCTCTGAGGGCAGGGACTTTTATATCTTTTTCCCCTCGATATTCTCAGGCAATTCAAGAAGATTAGGAATTGCAGCTGCCACAATCTACATTGTTAGAGGGTTTCTTCATTAGAAATTTCCTATATCTAGGAAATCAGTTCTTGTTTTGCCTCAGCTTTCTCTCCTGGCTCTAGCATAGGGATGGATATTGTGGGCACCTAATATCTGTTGATCTCCAATTGATAAATAGTCAAAGGATATGAATGGACAGTTTTTAGATGAAGAGATTAAAACCATCTATAGTCATATGAAAAAATGTTCTTTATCGTTATTGATCAGAGAAATGCAAATTAAGACAACTCTGAGGTACCACTTCACACCTCTCAGATCGGCAGAGATGACAGAAGATATTGATAAATGTTGGAGGGGATGTGGGAAAACTGGGACCCTGATGCATTGTTGGTAGAGCTGTGAACGGATCCAGCCATTCTGGAGAGCGATTTGGAACTAGGCCCAAAGGGGTATCAGACTGTGCACACCCTTTGATCCAGCAGTGTCACTACTGGGCTTATACCCCAAAGAGATTATAAAGAAGGGAAAGGGACCTGTATGTGCATGAATCTTTGTGGCAGCCCTTTTTGTAGTGGCCAGAAACTGGAACCTGAGTGGATGCCCATCAGCTGGAGAATGGCTGAGTGATGGCGCAGGGAAGTAATGGAGAAGCGGGATGACTTTCAGAAAGGCTTGAAACGCTCTATAGGAACCGATGCTGAGGGAAGTGACCAGAACCAAGAGAACGTTGTACAGAATAACAAGATCAGGTGATGATCCAACGTGATGGACTTGGCTCTAACCCTAAATTCCAATAAACTTTGGATGGGAAACTGACTGAATCCAGGGAGAGAACTCTGGGAACCGGATGTGGATCAGCACGTGCTATTTCCCCTTTTCCCCCTCGTGGTTTTTCCCTTTTTGAATGATTTTTTCTCTCCTAACATGATTTATATGGAAATACGTAAAAAATGAATGTATCTGTAGAACAAAAACATGTTTTTACATGTAATAAACTTAACAATAATAAAAAAAAAAAACACGTCTGTTGAACTCAGACGGATAGGGTGAGGGTAAAGGGGCCACAAGGCGGGGTAAACGTAAAAGGCAAAAGATAAAAAAAAGGCATTATCTCGTGGGATTCTTTTCCCACAGGCCCTCGGGAGGAACGTGGCTCAGGATTCGGACCAGAACTTTTAAAATAAGTACCTGATGAATCACTTTTTCCATCTTCCAAACGTATGTGTTTACTAAGTTTTCAGAGAGTCCCTCTCTGGGAGCCCAAAGAATTGGAAAGGAAGCCCCCGTAGCAGGGGCAGCTCCGGGAGTGCCGAGTCCTCCGCGCCCACAGAGGGCGCGGAGTCCGCCGTCGGCTCTCGGCTTGGGCGGAGTCGCTCGTCTCTCTGGTTCCGGGGCGTGACGGCCGCTCTAGCTCGCTCCCCGGGCTCGTCTCGTTGGCTCCGACCCTCAGAGGACCTGATGTGATGTTGACCGGATTCTGTTAAAAAGCCCCCCCTCCTCCCGCCCCCTCCCTGGGGCTGCCCCCGGGGTTGCCTGAGAGCACTCGTCACACTCCGCGCTCACCGAACTGGGTCCCAAGGAGCCCTGAAGGCCGCAGGAGCAGTTCAATAATCCAGCTTTTGTATATACATATATATGCGTATATATGTAAATTTTTTTTTTTTTGGGGGGGGATACGGCGCGAATCTGAGTACTTCAAGACGAGGAGGAGGAGGGTCGCGGCGCGAAATAAACAACTGCAGCTGCGCGGACCCGGCCGCAGCTACTTCCTCCGGCCTTTCCCGGCGTCCTCGCGTCGCCAAGGCGACGGGGGCGGGGCCTGCGGAAGGGCGGGAAGTCTGCGGAGCGGGGGTCCGCGCGGGCGACTCCCTCCCGCTCCCCCCCTCCGTCCCCCCCCCTCACCGCCGCCTGGGCCGACTCCTTGTCCCTGCAGCGGCGGCCCTCGCGGTGCTTTCGGCTGGAGGACGGCGGCCCCAGACCCCGCTCCCAGCCCCAGCCCTCGGTAGGAGAAGAGGGAGCCCTCCCCCACTCCGAGCCCCGCCTCCCCTCAGACCCGTGCGGGGGGGGGGGAGGGGCAATGCGCCTGCGCGGGCTGCGGCGCCTGCGCCCTGGGTCCGCCGCGCGGGGGTGGGGCGCCCGGAACGGGCCGCTCCTCCCCTCCGGACCTTGATTGGCCCGTTGGCCGGAGAGCTTGGAGGGGACTGGGACCGCCGGCCGGGCTCGGGTTCTGAATTCGGGGCTGGAGTCCTGGGTTGGGATGTTGCCTCCGCGTGACCCTGGATAAGTCCCTCGCCCCTCTGGTGCCTCAGTTTCCCCGCCTGTAGATACCGTGGCTGGGGAATTGTGCAGCACCTTGAAGTCGGAAAAGGCTTTGTGGATTTTTCCCCATTGGTCCCTCAGAGCGCCCTGGGGGCGGGTCCGACCCGGGGCACAGATGCCGGAGAGGTGACCCCGGGCCCTGGTCCTGGGGGGGGGTGGTCGAGCCCCCTCAGGTCCCTGCCCCCCCCCATGTGGGGCTGCATCAGCTCGTCCCCTCTCCCCACGTCCCCTCCCCGCGGGGGGGTCCCAGTCTCCCCCCCCCCCCCCCCCCGCGACCCTCCCCCCTCCCCCAGTTCTGTGCGCAAGGCTGCGCGGCGGGCGCGGACGGCCCGGGACAGGGGGGAGGGGGGGCCGGTCCCCCGAGGGCAGTGGTGACCCCCCCTTCCTCTCTGCAGGTCCGGGCGCGCCCCCGGGTCCCAGCCCGGGGCCATGGCGAGCTCCCTGGGGGCGGCCGCGGGCAGGGGCGGCCACACGGATCTCAGCCGGGGCGGGAGCTGCGCGCCCAAGGCCAGGTAGGAGTCTCCGGGCGGGGGCCCGGCGGGCGCACGGGGCCCAGCCTCGCCCGCGCCTGCCTTGTGCCCGCCTCCCGCTGGTGGCCCCTGCTTGGGGCGCTCGCGGTATGTGGTTAGGAAGCGAGGGGTTGGGCGGCTTCGGCAGCCGGTACATTTAGTAAGCGCCTGCTGTGTGCAGGGCACCGGGCCGGGGCCGGCATTTAGTGGGCGCCTGCTGTGTGCAGGGCACCGGGCCGGGGCCGGCATTTAGTGGGCGCCTGCTGTGTGCAGGGCACCGGGCTGGGAGCTGGCATTTAGTGGGCGCCTGCTGTGTGCAGGGCACCGGGCCGGGGGCCGGCATTTAGTGGGCGCCTGCTGTGTGCAGGGCACCGGGCCGGGGCCGGCATTTAGTGGGCGCCTGCTGTGTGCAGGGCACCGGGCTGGGAGCTGGCATTTAGTGGGCGCCTGCTGTGTGCAGGGCACCGGGCCAGGCGCCGGCATTTAGTGGGCGCCTGCTGTGTGCAGGGCACCGGGCTGGGAGCTGGCATTTAGTGGGCGCCTGCTGTGTGCAGGGCACTAGATGGGGGGCAGAAGTGTGAGGAGTGGAACACTTCCTGCTCTTGAGCAGCTAATTTTTGCCGGGGAAATCCCTGTGCCCCCGTGTGTGTGCACACAAGCCGCACGCATGTACCTGCATGTACTACAAACACACGCACTACGTGTATACATGTACGTACATGTTGGAGACACTCAGAATCACACAGGTGTTTGTGAGTCCAGAATCAGGTGAGGAAGAGCTTCCGGCTGTGACCGGGGGTCCCTGGGAGGGCTTGGGGGGATCAGGTTGAGAGCTGGGGGCCCTTAGACCCCTGAGGGCAACGAGGGGTCCTGGGAGAGGGGCCGGCCTCCCTCGGGCCCAGCTGACGGGCGGAAGGTGTCCCGTGGGGGGGGACAGAGAGCTCCAGGAGGGTCGGGGGCGGCTCCGTGCAGGCTGAGAGTGAGGAGGGAGCTGGGGCCGAGCGAGGGGTGCTGGGGGGGATGCTGGGAACCAGGTGACTCTCCAGGGAGGTGGGGTCTTGCATTAACATGGGGGCTCCGGGGGAGCGGGATCTCGGGGACACGCGTCTGAAATGTCCTGAGGGCGGTGGCGAGGCCCGTGAGTCCTGCAGAGAGGATGGAGGGGGCCCTGACAGAGCTTTTGGGGAGGCTAGGAAGGGCCAACCGCACGGGTGGGGGGATGGGGAGAGGGCAGGAGGCAGCCAGGGGGGCTGGGCAGGCTGGGGGGGGGGGCTGCACAAGCTCGCTGGTCCCCTCATTATGCGTTGGAGGCAGGACCAGAGAGAGGTCAAGGTCGGTTGCAGGGAGGCTTTTTGAGGATGCTGTCCTTCGCTCTCTCTGTCTTTACTATCTGTGTCTCTCTGTGTCTCTGTCTCTGTCTGTCTGTGTCTGTGTCTCTCTGTGTCTCTGTCTCTCTCTGTCTGTGTCTCTCTGTGTCTCTGTGTCTCTGCTTCTGGACCTGTATTGGAAGTTCTCCCAGCATGATGAGCTGCCAGAATGAAAGTGCCCCTTTGAGACCTCAGGGTCCTCTTCAGGCCGCAACCTCCAAGCAGCACGTTCAGCACGTTGCTGATGCCCTCATAAGACTGAGGGGCCGCCATTAAATGACAGAGACCGACCCATGCGGAGTTTGGGCCGCACGAGTGTCCCCGGGGTCTGTCGTGCTGATGGCACTTCCCCCTTAGGTCCCCCAGGACGCCCCAGGCTCTGAAGGGGCCCAGGAGCAGAGGGCCCCCTGTCCCTGCGCGGCTGATGCTGGGTGAGGGCCGTCCGCCTCCGGGTCCGCTCGCCCACGTCTGGAACCGTGGGGGCCGCTTAAGAGAACTGCGAGCCAGGTGAGAGGGGCCGGGCTGGCTGACGTCACCACGCCCAAGGGACGGCTTGGGACCTTTTTGCCCCAGTTAAAAACTTGGCACCCATTGGCTTTCCCGGGGCCCATCCAGCCTAGCAAGGTCAACTGAGAAGTGCTAAGTGTCTGGGCTGGATTTGAACCCAGGTCCTCCTGACTCCAGGACCAGGGCTCTGTCCCCTGGCCTTCAAGCTGCCCCAAGGCACGGGAGACTTGGAGGGCTCCAGGGGGAGCCGCCGTGTCTGGGGGCTGGCCCACACTGCCAGGAGGCCGTCCCCATGGTAGCTACAGGGAGCCGGGGAGACGGAGGGAAGGTGGGGCGGCTGTCCCTGCCCTGGACGCCGGGGCCGCGCTTTCCGCTTCAGAGCCAATCCAGAGGGTTTTCTGATACGCTTTGCCATGCCGGCAGTCCTCCCGGCACTCCTCCCTCCTCCGCTTCCCGTCCAAAGGCTGCTGGGGAGTGACTCCCTGCAACTCTCTGCTTCCAGATGTCTGGCCAGAAAGTTCTTCCTTTTGTGGGCACGGCGGACCTTCGGGAGGGTCTTTCCCTTGAGAGCCAGGTAGGGGAAATGGGGAGCCGGACATGTGGGGATGGGGCTCTGCAGGGGGCCTCCGGGCACGAGGCATCTCCTGGGAACTGTGCGGCTCCCTTCTTAGGCAGAAGGGCCGGGGGCAGAGAAGTCTGCCTTCCAGCCTCGGCCTGCTCTCCCCGGCCCGGTCTCCCCGGCCCGGTCTCCTTGGCCTGGGCTCCCCAGCTTGTTGCGACCTGATCTCCCCGGCCTGGTCTCCCCGGCCTGGTCTCCCTGGCCCGGTCTCCCCGGCCCACACCCAGCTCTCCTTTGCTCAGACAGGAAGAATCAGTCGGATTCTTTCCTGGAACGGTGTGATTCCCTTTTGTTTGTGGCAGACCTCATGCCCTGTCCCTCCATGGGCTAAGTTGTGCACGGTCGTGAGTGTGAATCACATTTTGTGTGTGTTCTGCTTGTTGTGGTGGCTCCTTAAAGGGCCTTTTGTTGAGCAGAAACTTCTTTTCTAAAGTGAATTTTTGGTGAAATCCTTTCCTGAAAAAAAAATGGAAGCCTTTATTAAAAAATCCTCTTGTTTGATGCCCCCCAGTATTTCCCAGTGTTCCGCTCCCTTCCCGCCAGAGGAAATGCCCATCAGGGGTCGGCTCGGGAGTCCTCGTTCCCCTTCTCAGGGGCCCCTTCTGCCTGGCCCGGCCTCTCTCCTCCCTTGCCTGTTCAGCCTTCCTCTCCTGGCGTGTCCCGGATGTCCCTGCCCCGAGTCTTGGGGAGCCCCCAGAGAAGGGCATGCTGTGGCACGAGTACCCGCTCACACGAGGTCTCCCCCAGACCGAAAAGATGAGCTCCCACGGCATCAGTGTCGTGTAAATGGCGCAGACACTTGCTGTGCCCACTCGCGTCTCCCACTGACCCCTGGAGGAGGCCGGTCCCACGGGCCGAGGAGGAGCCGACCGTGGCTTCCGCAGGATCACTGGCACCGAGAGTCACAGCCAGGATTCGAATCCAGGGCTCCTCTCACGGGGGCCAACTGCAGCTCCTTAACATAGGGTTGCTTGTGTTTGTGTTAGGCTCGGGATCCGTGCGATCCGTTTGTCTCGGCCTCTGTTTCCTCATCTCTAAAGTGGGGACGATGTAAGCATTCCTCCCTTCCGTACTGTGGGAACTCCCCCCGCTGATGCAGATTGCAGCCCCTCTCTCAAAGAGGACTTTGGGGGCTGCTGGGGCAGGGTCATCCCTGGTCCCTGCCTCCCTGCCCAGAGAAGCTGCTGCCCGGCCTAGATCCAGGAGCCCTCGGACCCGACGGGAAGAGCGGGGCCCCGTGGGCTGGGCCGGGGAGACTCCAGTGTGGGCCGCTCTTGCGGTCCGTGCCTCAGCCCAGGGCCCATCTGCCCGGGAGCCTGTGCTCGCGCTGAGTGCGCTGCCGGCGCCTCCCCGGGCCCTGTGAGCCGGACCGACGGGCAGCCCTGATGGTCCGCTCTGCCCCCGCCCAGGTGCCACTATGAGAAGAGGCTCCTGCAGAGGACCTTCGGGGAGTGGCGGGAGGAGTGGTGGCTGTGCCGGCGAGAGTGGAAGCTCCGGGTCCGAGCCGACTGCCACTACAGGTCAGAAGGTCACCATCCTCGCCCCTTTCCCTGTAGAGCTTCTTGTCTCCCCGTGGGGGGCGGCGGTGGGACCGAAGCGAGGGGGCTGCCCCCCCCGGGGGTGACACGTGGAGGGGATGGGCTGGTCTGCACTTGTGATGCCTCTGCATGTGGCCCCCTGCCCAGCTTCCGTCCCACCTCGTATACTTGTGCCCCTTTGGGGGCCGCCTTCATCCGTCTCCTGACAGCAGAGACCTTGGTGCTGCCTTTGGGGGGTCCTTAATCCTTTGGGGAGCGCTCCCCTGCAGGCTGGGCGGCCAGGCTTGGGCCGGGCGCTGGGGTGGGGTGGGAGCCCGGATTTGGGTCGGGGGCTGCTTGGCAAGCAGGGCGGGCGGGCTCCGGGCGCAGGGGCGCGGAGGCGGCCGCAGCTTCCTGACAGAAGCCCCTTGGTGATTAGATACACCTTGTACAACGTGACCTTCCAAGCTTGGCGCATGTACGTCCGGCAGCGCCGAGACCAGAGGCTCAAGCAGCGCAGAGCCGAGGACCACGGTAAGAGCTGAAGTGGGCGCGGGCCTCACGGGGCCAGGTGTGGGCTGGGGGTGGGTCCTGGCCGGCCGGTGAGAAGGGACCTGGGCACGTGGCTCCGCTCCCGGGCAGCTGGATGGGGGCCGGGGCCCGGGGCTCCCTTCTAGCCCAGGTCAGAGTCCCGTGAGAGAGCGGTCGGGGTGTGGCTGCTGACCAGGAGCTGCGTATTTCCCCCTAAACCCTCCGGACTTTGGGGGCCTTTTCCTTTTAAATCTGCCTTCGCTTTCCCACAACCAACGTGGCCTCTCTCTGCCTCTGGAGAAACCAAACCCAGCAAGCCCTTGGAGCCTGGGCGCATGTTCAAGCAGAACAGCCCCACCTTTGGCCGGCTCACTTTGCTGGGAGCTGACCCGTGTCCCCCGGCTCGCTGCTGCTGCTTTGGGTACATTTGGGAAGGTTTAGGACTGGTCCCTGAGGTGCCTCCCCATGACACAGCACGAGGAACAGGGGCAGCCCTGGGCCCAGTGCCCTGTGGTGCCCCCGGGGGGGCTTTGGGACAGGAGGTGGGGGCCCAGGGGCTCTGGCTGGGCCCCCCATGCCGGGCCTGTAGGGGACGCTGCCACCAGGAGGACCCAGGCAGTCGTCCAGCCGCGTGCTCAGGGCCTCTTCTCTTCCTCCCCCTCCGGGGCCCAGCGGCCCGGCAGACCCTGCGGCCGGCCTGGAAGCACTGGCTCATCTACGTGGACGTCCGTCGCACCAAACGGGAGATGCGCGCCGTGGCGCAGGGATTCCGGCAGCAGAGCCTCCTGCGGTGAGAGTGCGGGCCCGTGGCAGCCCCCGGGGGAGCCCTGGGAGCGGGGAAGGGTCCTGACCGTGTGTGTGTCTGTGCGGCAGCCTCTCCGGCCATCCCGGAGCCCCTTCCCGAGGGAGGGAATGAAGCTGGGCCCAAGATCCAAGGCCACAGCTCAGGGTGGGGAGGCTGGTCACGGTCGGGTGAGGACGTGGGTCTGGGGGTTGTGTCCCCCTGTGCCTCCTAGACTAAGGCTTGGGAGGCTGGTGCAGAAGGCCGGCTCGCAGCCCTCAGCTGAGGAGAGCCTCTGGCGCCCGTGACCACGGCTCCTGCCCGGCCCCTCCCTCCCCTTTCTCCCTGGCTGATGGGTCACCCTCGGGGCCTTCTCCCTACCGCAGCGTGCCTTGGGGAGCGTGGCGGCGGCGGCTGCGGAGACGCCGGGAGGACCGCGCCATGGACGCCTTGGCCCTGCAGCACTGGGGCATCAGCCTGCAGTTCTGGGTGAGCCGCCCTCCGTGCCGGAAGGGTCGGGGCAGGGGCGCTGCTGGCCGCCTTCTCTTCCGTCTCCGCCCTCGGGCACCCACGAGCCCTCTCCTCCCCCCCCCCAGCCGCCTTCCCTTCCGTCCTCTCCTTTGTCTCCCCTCCTCCCTCAGGCTCGTTTCCCCAGAGCCCCCAGGGGCTGTTCAGCCTTCCAGGCTGCGGGTTCCTGTGACCCCTGCGTGGTCCTGGGCGCGACGGGCAGCGGGAGCCAGTGTGGGGCATCGGCCCTGGGCCAGAGCGGGGCGGGAGAGGCCTGAGAGCTGCCGGACTGAGGCCCCAGGGCCCGCGGGGCCAGAGACAGGGGACTCGCTCTTCCCCTGGGCCCAGGCTCCGGCGGCTCCCGTGGCCCAGCACAGGCAGGGCAGGGCGCGGGTGCCAGCCGAGGCGCCCTTCTCCCCCAGCTCTCCCCCTCGGGGCTCAGGCAGGTGCCCCTGCGCCACGTCCCTCCTCACCCTCACCCTGCCTCTCCCTGCCCATTTGGTGGCCTTTTGTCTCCCAGCCTCTCCTTCCTTGTCCGTCCCCAGCTCCTCCCCTGTGCTCTCCACCAGGTGGCGCTGTGGCTGCAGCATCCCCAGAGCCCTCAGACCCCCTGGGGTGAATTCAGGGCCTTAAAGCCCTGTGGGGTCAGGGGGCTCCCGGGGCCATGCCGAGCCTGGCACATAGTAGGTGCTTATTAACAGGAGACGTGCATGGTCTTGGCTTGTTCCTTGTCTCAGAGAGACCCAAGTGCCAGAGCTCCTCAAACCCCCTCCTCCCCTCCCCCCACTTGCTGAGCCCGGGGCTGCAGTCCCGGCCCGTGGGGGCAGGAACGCCCTTCAGGCCCCTTCTCTGGGCCCTCTCTCCCTGCACTGATCTCCGGCCTCTCCCTCTGCTTCCAGGCCTGGTCTCGGTGGCAGCAGCAATTCCTGCGTGTCCAGATCATCCAGAAGAAGGAAGCGGAGGCAGTCAGGCTCTACGAGGGCCGAGAACGGCACCGGGCCCTGCGGGCCTGGAGGAGCTACGTGCAGGGCCGCCGGGAGAAGCAGCACCGGGCCCGTGAGTGGGGGCACTGGGTCGCCCTGGCCCGTGAGAGCCACGTGGTGGCGCGGGGACAGGGGCCAGCTCTGGGGGCCGAGGCCTTGGGGGCCGATCCCCGCTCTGGGGCTTGCTGCCTTCTCGGGGCCCCCGTGGCCCTGGCGTGCCCACGTACCCTCAGTATCATTAATCCTTAGCGTATGTGGAGGGCAGGAAGGGGAAGGGTCTCCTAGCTTCCTGCCAGCCATGGGCGGGAAGCCAGACGGAGGTGACTGACGCATGGTGGTGATTGAGGGGCGCGTGGGAGCACTAGGAGGAAGGCCATTCCTGGGGCGGGGCCGGGTCTGGACAGACACGTGGTGGGGAGTTCGTGGCGGGGAGGCCGTGGGCTCCCTGTGCTCCTGCCCCATGCGTCCTCTCTGCCGGGCCCCGGCATAAAGAACTCCCCAAGGGGTGGAGACGTTCTCATGCTGCCAAGAGTGGGCCCTAAATCCCAAGAGGAGTCAGCAGAGAAAGGGGTTTTAGCGGTTAAGGGGAAGGACGAGTTCCCCGAGGACTCACGATTAACCAGGAGGAAGATGCCATTAAGGGGAGGACGCCATCGACTCCTCGGTTTGTAGGGAGTTGGCTGTGGGAAGGAGTGCCCCAGGCAGGCGGGCTGAGTTTGGCTACAGGCCCCAGAAAGGTTTTTCCCATCCCGCCAGCATTTCGCTGCCCTGGCCCTAATGGTGGTGTCCTGTCCTCGGGGAGGACCACAGAGACCCCCGTGAAAGAGCAAGACCGGGACGCTTGCCCGTCGGGAGCCTGGGCTGTAGCGGGGGCCCTGCCAGCCTGTGGCTTCCAAGCCGCCGACACCTTTCCTTGCTGCGTGTCCAGGCGACCCTGATTAAGGCTTGGAGGGCTGGGGGCTCCTGGCCCCTCCCCCTCGTCCCCGGAGCCTGCCAGGCAGACAGAACCCTCGTGTGTGCTTCTCTCTAGAGCTGGCCGGACAGTTCCGCTGCGCCACCGTGGTCCGGGCGGGCTTCTTGGTCTGGCGGGCGGCCTGGGAGCAGAGGAAGCGCCTCCATGCGCATCAGGCGCGGATCGAGGCGCTGGCGGTCCGGATGGCCCTGCGGCACGCCTTCGAGCACTGGAAGCACTGTATCCTTCTGGCTCAGCTGGCCTGGCCCAGGCCGCCCCCAAGTCAGTGCCGCAGCGCCCCACTTTGCCTTGTGGCCCTGCGCTGCACCCGTTGGGTGGCTTCTGTGGTTGGGAGCCCCCCAGTGGAAGGGGGAGCTCAGGGGGTGTTTTGGGCTTATCGGGAGCACCGCAAGCTCTAGACCAAGCAGGCATCAGGCAGCAGTGTTGGGCACAAGGTTGCTGCCATGTCTCGGGCTCAGCGTAAGGACTCGGTGCCCAGTGAAACCAGCGGCCCCGGCAGTTCTGGCTCCCGTGAGCTCAGAGAATGCTCCATGAATTGGCAGCATCTTGTCATCCCTGGTGTCTGCTTCCCCCCTCTCTGCAGACATGAGCCCCAGGGAACCAAGTTACGGGGTGGGGGGTGGGGGCAGGGGCCACTTCAGAAAAAACGTCTTTAACCTCAGGACAGACATGCTGGTCTCTGCGGAGGAAGCCGCCTCCTGGCTTGCGGCAGAGGAGCACCATCGGCGCCGGCTGATGGTAAGAGCTCTCCCTGCCGGCCCTGGGCTCGTGGGGGAGCTGAGGACCCCCTCCTGGGCAGCCTTCCTCACTCTTGTCAGTGAGGGTGGAACTTGCAGCCCGTGAGTTATCATGGGGCGGAGGGGGAGCAAGAGGGGGTCCCCTTCCACCTTCAGGCCATTTCTTAGTGGAAAAAAACCAGAACTCTTTGCTGCTGTAGAACACTATGTGCTTTAATGGCCCAGAGAGGCCCCAGGACGGGCCATGCTTTGCAGGGGGGAGGGCGGAGGAACCCCATGAGCCTCTTGGGCCGCTGCTTGACTCCAGGGAATGACTCTGGGGAGGGGGACGAGCTTATATTTGCAAAGGAAAGGGACATAAAGCAGAGCCAGGCCAACAGCCTGGAATCAAGCGAGCATCAGGGCGGCCAGCTGGATGTGCTCAGGACTAAGGAAAACACACAAGGTTCTGGCTTTTGTCTCTGCCTCCCCCACGCTGTCTGGGATGCCCTTGTCCCCTCCTCCCAGAGGCCCTGGAGAAGGCAGGCCAAAAACCAGCTCATCCAAACTAACCCCGTCCCTTCTGGGCCTGGCACGTGGGGCGCGTCCGTGTGCGGCCCCTCCCCCCGGGACACGGTGGCTCATCTTCAGGGCCCAGCGAGGTTACTGACCTCTTCTGCCCTGACGCGGCACTTCATCCTTACTTTCTGGAAACCATTTTTATAGACGTCTCTCGTTTTTATATCCTGTGACCCCAGGACGTTCAGTGGGCCACTTGAGTCACAGTTGCCACCCTGCTCCTGCCTTCAGTCCCCTTAGTTCCCATCTCATCCGCCTTTTACCATTCCCTGGCTTGCTTCCTGTATCCCTCGGCCGTGATTGGTCAGCTCAGAGTTCCCCTTCATGGTCTGGCCCTGTCACCTGTCCTTTCTCCTCCCGATGCTGTTCTTCATCTCATCCCCATCCCTCCACCCCTTGGGTCCTTGTCTGGGGGATCAACCCGGTCTTGCTCTGTTCCCGAGCTTCCCCTTCCTCGCACTCCGACTCCTGCCTGGGCTCGTCTGCCCCCGGTTGTGCCTCGTGGATCTGATCCCACCCCAGCCTGCCCTCCTGCTCCTCCCTCATTGATGCTCGGGTCCGCCATGTGCAGGGATTCCCATGGGTCTCCCACGGATGGCAGAAAGCACCTTCTGACCTGAGCTTTGCTCCATTGTCACTTTGTTGTGCTGGATTTTCCCCGCGTCCCCTTCCATCTGGTTCCTGGCCCTTAGATGGGTTTTGGACATATTCCGTCTACAGCAGCTGTTCCAAAATGAGCTTCCCTAGTGAGCCTCTCATCTCTCCCCTGCTTCGTCTTCTCTTTTCTCTCATCGTCTGCCTTGGTTTCCCTATTTGGAACCCTGAGGATAATAACAACCCACAAGTTTGGATTGAGGATCCAGTGCATTGAGGAAAGCGGGGGTGAACATAGAGCATTATGGGATATGGCAAACACTCGTCTAATGGGCCAGGAACCAGATGGAGCAAAACTGGGCTGTACTGGGCAGCCTGGGCGGGAGAAGCTCGGCGTCTGTCCCAGCCCTGCATTTAGTCGGTGATTTATGATAATAGTGCGCTGTAAATGCTAAGGATCACTCCCGAGGCCTGCAGTGGGCTTTTGCCGGCTACTTCAGAGTCTGTTCTAACCCTGACCCTCGATGTCTGCGAGTTAAGGACATTGTTGGCCAATGGAGAGTCCCCCCAGCAGTACAATGGAGGCCGAAGCCCTCCCGCCCCCGTGGTTTGCTAAAGGGCCGGGCAGATTCCCCCAGCCTCATTTTCCCACAGCCCTTAAGGTGATTGCGGGCCCGGGCCAGGCTGAGCTGTGAAGCAGGGAGAGAATGAGCAAGGGATTTGTATTTCTGCTGAGCACCGGCCAGAGAATGGTGCTTGGTGCTCTCTGAGATTTCTGGGCTCTCTGGGTCTGAGGCCATGGGGTTCTCTGCTCTGTTGAGTTTGGGGCTCTTTAAGGGCTTCAATGAAGAAGCAGAGCGATCCATACTGTCATGAAGCCGGCCGCCATCTTGATGCAGTTCTCTCTCTTTTCCCCTTGAATTTCCCCTTCATACCATTCCCGGGTGAATGGGCGCACCAGTGGGTTTTTAGGGATGTTCCTTGGCCTGCCCTTTCCTGGGGCCTCCTTTTCTTGCCCCACTTCCCACCCTGGGCTTCAACAAGTCATTCCCCCAGCATGTGGCCCATCTTCCCCGGCCTTGGTTCCTCCAGGTTGTTCCCAGCACTTGACACACCCTCCTTATCCTCCTGGCCTCCTTCAGCCCCTCACCAGGCCCACCTCAGCAGCTCTGCCCCAGAGACGGCCTTTCCTCCCTCTCCTTGGAGGGCCCATTGTCCCTTTCCTGTGTGGAGATTTAGAGCTGGACAGCAGGTTGGCGCTCCTCCTGGCCGGCCCCCTCGTTTGACGGCTGAGGGGCTTCCTAAGATTTCCAAGGGTGTGTGGAGCCGGGATTCAGGTGCAGGGGCTGGCCCCGTGTTACCAGTGAGGCTTGTCTGCCACTTAGGGGTTGCCTCTGAGTTCCACTTGTGTGGTGTGTCCTCCTTGGGCAGAGGCTGGCCTCCCTGTGCTGTGCCTCTGATGTGAGCAGTTCCCCGCAAGGCACTGACCCAGTCCCTGAGCTGGAGTCCGACCAGGGGCCTCTTGGGCAAAGGATTTGACCAGACTTTGAGGCTCTACCCTGAGCCCGCTCCCTCTCCCTCTTTCTGCAGCTCAGTGGCTTCCAGGCCCTGAAGGAGAACGTGGCGAGGTCCCGACTGCACCGCTTGAGGAAGAACCTGGCTCATGGGCAGTACCAGGCCATGGTGAGGCTCCCCTGCTGGGCTTCCCAGCCCGGCCGGCCGCCCTTGTGGGGCTCTCCTATAGCAAATCCATACTTGGTGACTTTCTGTGTTCTTAGTGTGACCCAGGAAGTTGGGGTTCCCCCTCCCTGAGATGGCTGTCCAGAAAGCCAAGCCCCCTGAGGCAGTCCCCCCCCTCCACCAGAAGCAGCTGGGGCTCTTCTGACTTAGTGGCCCATGACTTAGTTACTAAAGATGGCCACAATTAGCAGGGGGACAAGTTCTCCCGACGGGATTGTTCCAGGATGCCCAGAAGGAAGAAAATAGGGCTGTGGGCCTTGGCTCAGTCCTTTTGCTGGGTCTCGTGAAAAACCGAGGGCAGGATGTGGCAGAAGGAAGACCTTCCATGGGGAGTCTGATTTCTAAAGTCAAAGGGAATGGCCAAAGTACAACGGCCTCAGCGCAGCCCAGGCCATTTCTGGTGGGAAGGGTCCCCCTCTGCTGGCCCTTTTGGGTGGGGTCTGGAGCCTGGCTTCCCACACATCTTTGCCTGGGGCCCTTGGTGCCTCAGCTTGCTCACCCGTAAGCTGGGGTGGTGATCCCTGTTCTGGTGCCCTATGGGCCGGGAGGAGTTAGGGCCCCTTCTGTGTGAGCCTTCAAGCCCTGCTGTGGCCCCCACAGGACAGGAGGGCTCCCTCCCCTCACGCAGTCTGTCTTGTCCGTCTCCAGCTTCTGCAGAGGTTCTGGCACGTCTGGTGTGTTCGAGTGGAACAGAGGGAGGATGCGAAGCAGCTGCCCCAGCTCCTGCGCGCCCTCGGCCACCACAGGTACCGAGGCCCTTCCGGGAGCCTCCCCTCTGTCAGCCGGGCCCCGGCCGTGGCGCTCACTGGCCCGGCCTCGTGGGCTCCTCGTCAGGTCACTGTGGGGGTCCCTGCTTCTTGGCTCTGCTGGGCCGTCGGGCTTCTTACCAGGGGAGTTCTCAGCGGGGCCTTCCTTTTGGGGGACCGTGGATCGGTGCCCTGGAAGAATTCCACCATGGGAGAGAAGCAGGCTGGTGCCAGGGGGTCCCCTGTGCCTGTCAGAAGAGGAGCATACTGGAGCAGGCACAGTGTGGGGCTGGTTCTCCACGGCCTTGCTGGCTCCCATCCTCCAGGGCTTCTGGAGGCCTCCTGGGAACACTGAGGGGAGCACAGCGATCCCCTTTTTCTGCTCAGGCTTCTGGGCAGGTGCTGGCCTGGAGGCAGTATGGGGGGATGGCTAGAGCACCCAAAACATAAGGCCGAATCCTACCTTAGGTGCTGTGCTTTGCAATACCTGGAGAGTCACTTGGCCACCTTTGCCTTAGTTCATCTGCAAAGTGAGGGGGTCAGGCCAGTGACCTCTGAGGACCTTCTAGCCCTAAACTCTGTGTGTGTGTGTATGGTCAGGGGGTGTCATTAGCCCTTTCTTCCCTCCTTCCTTTCTTTTCCTTTCTCTCTTTGTCTAAGTGACTCGCTCAGGGTCACACAGCCAGGAAGTGTTAAGTATCTGAGGCCAGATTTGAACTCGGGTCCTCCTGACTTCAGGGCTGGGGCTCTCTCCACCCCACAGGATTTCTCGCAGCCCAATGCTGTTCCATCACAATCCCAGACCATGGCTTGTCCAGCCATTCCCCAGTAGATGGGTATCCCCTTGATTTCCAATTCCTTGCTGCCACAGATGGTACAAATGTCCTTTCCCCTTTCCTTTGATCTCTTTGGGACACAGAGCAGTAGTGGCAATGCCGGCTCAGAGCGTGTGCAGTTTTATGGCCCTTGGGCCAAGTTCCCACTTGCTCTCCAGAATAAATCCCGTCTGCCTGACGTCTTTCTCTCAGATACTGGGAGGATCCCCTGTCCCGTGAGCACATAGGCCACCCTGATATCTGTCCCCTTCATTTTTTGGTGCCTTCTTTTTTTTTAGCTTGGCAGGAATAGGGGCAGCCATTGATCTCATCTGTCATTGATCCCTAATCAGAGCTAGGAGGGAGCTTTGAGATGGGAAGGGTTGGGGGTTGGGGGGGCTTCTTCCCCCTGCTGTGCAGCTGAGGATCACCCTCACCCCCATCCCAATTCTTCTGGCCTCCAGAAGCTTCCATTGCCTTTTCCCATTCCTTTCCTCCTAACACTGAAGCCGAGCGTGATCCCCTCTTCCTGTGGGCACATTAACCCCTCTCAGTTGTGTTTTCTTAAAGGCAGTTGGATGTGTGTGGCGAGGAAATGTCGGGACGCCCTCACTGGCTTGGTGTCCGTCACAAGGCCGTTCCTGTCCTGGATGACATTCTCTGGGCTCACTCAGGGTTAGGGGGGCGATGGAGCCTGGGAACCCGCAGTCCCAGTACATATCTACATTTCTTAGGGGCTCCCTTCTTGTTTTCCAGGGAAGTCCTGTTGCACAAGTCCCTCCAGCTGTGGTCCCAGAATGCCCAGGGGAGCCGGCATGAAAAGGTAGGGAGTTGGTGGAGATGCAGCGGGATCGTGCACCAGCTGCTTCATGGCGCCCTGGGGAGGAGGGAGAAGGAGAGGGTTGGAGCTGTCAAAGGGCTCCTAGTTCTGTCATCTTAGCCAATCTGAGAGGTGTGAAGTGCTCTCAGAATTGTCTTAATTTGCATTTTTTCACATGATTAGAAATGGCTTTAATTTCTTCAACTGAAAATTGTTTGTCCATGTCTTTTGATTATTTATCAATTGGGGAATGGCTTAAATTCTCATAAAAATCCCTATATTGTTGAAGTGAGACCTTTATCGGAAACATAAGCTGCAAATTTTTCTCTCCAAATTTCTGCTTCCCTTCTAATCTTGGCTGCATTGATTTTGTTTGTGCAGAATCTTTTTAATTTAATGTAATTGCATTTTCATGTCTCTAGTTCTTCTTTGGCCATCAATGTCTCCTTTCTCCACAGTCTTGAGAAGTAGATCATCCCTTGCTCTTCTAACTTGGTTAGAATATCACTCAATGTTTAAATCACAAAACCAATCCGACCTTATCTTATGTGTCAGATGTTGTTAAGTGCCTAGTTTGTGCCATGCTCTTTTCCAGTTTTCTTAGAAGTTTTTGCCAGAAAGTGAATTCTTATCCCAGAAGCTGGAATCTTTGGATTTATCAAATACTAGGTTACTATGGTCATTGACTGTTGTGTCTTGTTTTTTTTCCTCTCTCTTTTTTATTTTTTTAGTTGTTCTTTTGTTCTCTGATGTGTACTTTTTAAAAATTTTATTCTTCTTTTCCTTTCATCCTTCCCACCTCCTCTAAGCAGACTAGTTAAGCACAGATAAATTTAATAGATATATACATACATCCACAGATAGACCCACGCTCATGTATATGTATATTATATTTATGTATATGTACATGCATATATGTGTATATGTGTATATATGTATATGTACATATACACAAATGTGTACACATAGATCCACATTTATCCACTTGCACATATTTACATACGCACATAGAGTGACAGGCATACATATCTACATATATTCAGACACACACACACAAAAATATATTTACCCATATGTAAACATACATCTAAAGTAATAGTATGGGGGGGCAGCTAGGTGGCGCAGTGGATGGCGCAACAGCCCTGAAGTCAAGAGGACCTGAGTTCAAATCTGGTCTCAGCCACTTAACACTTTCTGGCTGTGTGACCCCGGGCAAGTCACTTAACTCCAATTACCTTAGCCCAAGGGAAAAAAAAAGTATGTCTGACACATAATAAAGATTTCTCTCTTGACTGGATCTTTAAGTTTGACTTTGTCTAAGATCAATGATTACTAACTGTACTTTTTTTCCTAATAAATTTGACACCTGATTAAAGAGTAGTATTTGTGTCTATCTCTTCTTTTCTATCCTTGCTAACTCTTCTACATTAATTCTGCTCCTTAACTCGCCCCCTTCCTTGTCTTTTCCCCACCCTTTGCTTTCCCCTCCACTCATCCCTCCCCTTTATTTCTTTATAGATTTTGGAGAGCGCTGTCCCCTGCATGGGATCTATATAATGTTGCCTATTTAATCCATTTCCAATGTGAGTAGGCTTTCAGAACTCTGAGCCTTCAGTCTCCCCAGTGCCTCTGTGTCTGTTCTTCCTCTACACCTCATTTATATAAATCTTTCTTTTGAGCTATTATTACTGATAGCTAATTGCTATTAATTACCGATTATTGTAATTAATTGCTGATGTAATTACCGGTATCAGTTTCCTTAAGATTAATCTTGGATATTGGCTCTTATATGTTAAATTTTTTATTGAGTTTGGCTTTGGTTGGAAATCCTGAAAATCTGCAAGTCTATTTTTTTTTCATTTGATATTATGGATAATTTTGCTAGATATGATATTTTTAGCTTCAGGTCTAGTTCTTTTGCTAATATATATGATTCCAGAATCTCTGGTCTTTTATGGTGACTGCTGATAAACCCTGTGCAATTCTAATTGTACTTCCTGCATATTTAAATTGTTTTTTTCTTGTTTCTTGCAAATTTTTTTCTTTTGATCTCAGGGTTTCAAAGTTTGAAAATAATATTCCTATGTGTTTTCCACAAAGGATCTCTTTGAGGTAGCGATCAGTGGATTTTTTTCTGTTTCTGCTTTCCCCTCATATTCTGTCACCCCATGACAATGTTCTTGTATTATTTTTTGCATCATTGTGTCAAGGCTCTTTTTTCTGGTCACAGTTTTCAGGTACTGTTAATTATTCTTTTTTTTTTTTCATTTTGCTTTGAATTTTGTTTTTTTTTTTTTATTATTATAGCTTTTAATTTACAAGATACATGCATGGGTAATTTTTCAGCATTGACAATTGCAAAACCTTTTGTTCCAACTCTTCCCCTTCCTTCCCCCAAACCTTTCCCCCAGATGGCATGTTAAATATGTTAAATATATGTATACATGTCCAAACAGTTATTTTGCTGTACAAAACTCTTAATTATTCTCATAGTTTATCTTGATCTGTTGTTTTTCTAAAAGGATGTTTCACATTCAGTTCTGGGGTTTTTTTTTATTCAGTCTTTATAATAATGTTATTTCTTTATCTCTCATAGCTTCACTAGCTTCCCCTTGCTCAATTCTAATTTTCAAAGTTATTTTCATCTTTAAGATTGTTGGATTTCTTGTTGGATAACTTTTTTTTTTCATAATCTTGTTTTTCTTGGAGGTTTTTATATTTTTAAAAAAAAATTTCCTCAATGTCTCTTTTTTTTGGGGGGGTGGCATTTGGGGTTAAATGACTTACCCAGGGTCACAGAGCTAGTAAGTATTAAGTGTCTGAGGTAGGATCTGAACTCAAATCCTTCAGATTGCAGGGCTGGTGCTCTATCCACTGTGCCATTTAGCTGCCCTTCCCACTTTAAAATTTTTTTTTAATTTTTTGAATTCTGTGATTTTTATTTATGTATTATATGATTATTAAATTCTTTCCCAAATTCTTTCATAAATTCTCTTTGGGCTGGGAGCCATTTCACATTAATCTTTGGGATAGAAGAAGCTCTTTTTACTTCAATGTCTTCCTCTGAAGATGACCCCTGACTTCCCCTCTTAACTAATTTTCAATGGTCGGGTTCTTTCTTCATTTAAAAAAATGTTTTTTAAATGAGAAGTAGTATATAAGTGCCTCTAATCATGGTGGGGGGAAGAATGGCAGCTCTACCTTCACTCCAGCTCCCCCCTCTAACCTGGAACCCCCCCCCCTTTCCTGCAAGTGTCCGCCGCCAGCAGCATCCCTGCCCCTCTGCCTTTGCCCTCCCAGCGTATTGGCTCCTTCTCACCCAGGGCCTTGTCCCCGCAGCGGAGCTGGGCCTGGTGCTCCCGACCAGCGGAGCTTCCCTCAGTCCTCCCACACTCAGACCCCGACCCCACACCAGTCCTGTGGTTCCTGCTGAGGCTCCAGCCAACCCGGCTGGGCCCAGGGATCCCCACTTGGCGTTTCTGGGGAATTGGCCCAGAGGAGTTCGTTCTCACTTCATATGTGTTAATCCCTGGCCTGGGCTTTTTAGGGTCTTCTCGGGTTGGACCTGGAGGACCCCTGTTCTGCCCCAGGTCCTCTTGATTTTTCACCAGTCCCAGTTTGCCCCGAGGCACAAATGTGTTCCATTTGTGGGGGAAGTCTGGAGAGCTTGGAACTTAGTGACCCATTCTTACAGCTTCCCAGAGTCCTCCCCGAGCTCTTGTTCCCTGTGCTTCTAACCCATTCCCCTGATGGACTGCTCTTTCTCAGCCGGCACCAAATGGTTCTGGGAGCGCTGCTTCATAGTGGCCTTTTGGGTCTGGCTCACAGGGGCATCTGCCCTGGCAGGTTTTTCACTAATTCCTTTGAAGTTCTCAACCTTTTGCTCTTCCAGGTGAATTTTGTCCCTTTTTCTAACTAAAGTAATTTCTTGGCAGTTTGCTCGGGGTGGCTCCGAGTAAGGAGAGCACTCTGGCAGAATCGTCATTTTTATATTAATTTGGCCACCCACGAGCCCTTGTTATTATTCCAGTTGTTTAGATCTGACTTTATGAAAGAATTAAAAACGAGAAGCGATGTACAGATGCCAGTAAAAGTGATCCATCTGTTGAAAAGCTCTGGGTTGGGGGCCCCGCCCACCTGACTTCTGCCAAACGTGGGCTCCTGCCCTTTTCCTCGAAGCCTTTGGGTGGGAATGTGGCTTACTTTGGGGGCCTCCTGCTGACCCTTCAGTGACTCCCTTGCATAAGCCTGGTTCTCCTGGAGCTCCACTGGCCCCTGTCCGAGGGCTCCTGGAGGTCACACTGATGGCATTTGTTTGGCCCCAGGGCCATGTTGTCCCTGCCTTCTCCAGTCCCTGGAATTCTCCCCCCTGGGCAGCCTCACAGCTGGCTCCCTCTCCTTCCCTTGCAGCTTCCAGAAGCCGGCCTCCCCTTGGAGCTCCTGGGCCTCTCCCTGGGACCCCCGGCCCCCCCCTCGGGGCCAAAGGGGGCTCAGGGATAAAGGTGTTGGGGCCCCTCAATGGGCTCATCCTGGGCCCTCGGCTCGGCACCTCGGCACTGAGGTGCCCCCAGAGGCTGCCGAGGTGCCCCCCGGAGGCCTGGCATCCCCATCGCGGCTGCTCTGAGGTCCAGGAGGCTGGGGGCACCCTGAGGCCTCCTTTCTCTGGGCCCCCGCTCCAGGTCAGGGCAAGTTGAGAAGTGTTATTAAGCACTCTGGGTGCCAGAGCTGGGCTAGACGGGCAAAAGCGCCTTTCCCTCTGCTGCCCACATGCCCCAGGTGGGCATCATTCGTGGACACTGGGCCCTGGCCAGGAACCAGGGTAGGAGCTTCTTTGGGGCGGCTTGCAGGGGAATCTGCCTTTTCTAAGCGTACTTTGGACGAGAGGGTGGGTACTTTGGGCCCTGAGTCCTTAGGTTCTGTGGTAGAGAGAGGGACTGGGTCTAACCCTGTAGGTCACATGTGGCTCCCCGGGCCCCTCCAAGAGGAGGAAGGTGGGTTTCCCTGTGAGGGGCCAGCACGGGCCCTGGGCTCCCCCTGAGCTGCCCCCTCCTCCTGCATCGGCCCTTCCCTTCCTCCACAAAGGCTGTTCCTGCAAGTCCTCCTGGGTCTCCGGCCTCTTCCCGTTTGCTCACAGCATTTGTGATCCCCCTGTCCCCCTGACAGCTGTTCCTTGCTCAGGGGGCACCTGCTTGGGCATGATGAGGTGCCCACCATGGGCTAGGCCAGGGGCTCCAAGGACAAAGAAACCCCATCGTCCCCTTCACAGGGAGCTTCCAGTTCATGTGGGAGACGAGACACCTGGAAGCATTTGTAGAATAAAGTGGAGAAACGGAGGCAGCCAGAGAGGGAGGGCCGGGCTCAGGGAAGTTTCCTGAAGGATTCTGCCTGGCAGAGGACGGAGAGGGGCATCGTGGGCACCAGGGCCGCCCACACAAAGGCCTTGAGGCAGGAGATGATGTCTCCGTGTGGGAGGTCCCTGAGGCTGGGGGGGCGTGTCTTGTAGAGGGTTGTACTGACCGAGGCGGGGGTGCCATGGGGTGCCTTTACTCCCACACTGGAGAAGGGCGGGGCGAGAACGAGGCGGCCTCCTGGGCAACGGGACGGTCACCTCGCTGGGAGAGGGCACCATGGTGGGGGGGGGGGATGCCAGTTAGCATAGGACGGTGCAGGGGGAGCGGGAGGGGACCGACTTCTGCTTTGGAGGGAGAGACTGGGGCTGGCGCAGGAGCACCCGGGCCGAGACTTCTCCCCTCCCGGTCGGCCCCATTGCCCTTCCTGCCCGAGCGTAGCTGAGGGCGTTTTCCGCGTCTCTCCTCCTGTCCGTGATTTGGGACATCCGTTGGTGACGGGCAGTTCTGTGGTAACATTCCTTCTCTTCCCTTTCTCTCGTGGCCCCTGCTTTTGCTCAGGCGCAGTCCGCCAAGGCCGAGCACTTCTATCGGACCAGAACCCTGTCCGTCCTCTTTGGGGCCTGGAAAAGCTTCAGCTGCCAGCGGCGGGCACAGAGGGCACGGTGGGCAGAGGCTGCAAGCTTTCACAGGTAGGTGAACTCGAGTGGGCACCGAGGCTCGCGGCTTGCCAGCTGCAGAGAGGGCAGTCGTCGTGCCCTCGGGCCCTTTGTGGTAGAGGAGGGTCCAAAGCGTGCTGGAGGAGGGCCCACTTTTCTGGAAACTTCCTCCGCAGCCGCCATCTCTAGCGCTTTAGCTTCTGGATCAGTCGGCGGTCTCCCAGAAGGCGCTGGGGCATTGCTTGGCACTCTAGGGGAGCAGGGTCGCCATCTTGGACCTCTGTGTGCCCCAGTGAGTCTAGCCCAGGCCCCGCTCACCTCAGAAATATGCGTCCTGGGGGCTCCTGCCGTGGGCTGGGCCTGGGGAGCAGGTTGGTCCGGACTGCCGAGGCTCCTTCCCGGCCCCTGGGACGAGCGTGCCAGCCAGAGCGGGACCGAGGGGGGCAGCAGGGAGCACAGCATTGACCTCCCGCCGGCTCTGCCCTCACTTTGGAGACGTGGGTGAGACTGACAACTGAGGAGCCCTTAGGGAAGGATGCAGGATGTTTTCCAGCCGGCCCCAGACTCGGGCTTTCCTGGCTTAATACTATGTGGCTCTGGTGCCGGCACGGGGGGGGGGGGGGTGGCGCTGGGAAGTGCCCTGGGATGCTCATCTTGGGCTGGCGGAGCGCTGTAGGTACAGGAATTGAGCTGAGGGCAGCGGCGTGAGCCCCGTGCCAGGTGCCGGACCAGTGTCTCATCGGGGGCTTGGGAGTCCAATGAGACGGGATCCGGGCTTTCAGAGGCCCGGGAGATGAGGCTGGAGGGGGCATTGATTGGCGCCTGGCAGAGAGGACACTTGGCAGTCAAGGCCCATAGTGGCCACAGACTGCGGAGGATTTGGACACGCGCCGAAGGGCTTGGCCCTGAGGAGCCAGGGGAGAGTCGGGTCCTGTGGGGGATGGGCCAGGGAGGGTGGCTGCTGCCCCTGGGACTTCTGGGATGTCACTGAGCACAGGACTGGGCTGCCAGGCGTCCCTTTGAACCTCAGGGAGTAGCCCCGTCCCCGGAGGCCGACCTCTGCCACCCTTTGTTTTTAGAACTTATGTGTCCTTGCAATTCCCTCCCCCCCAGGCTGGGAACTCGGGCTGGATCTCTCAGGTCATCCAAAGTTCTCTCGTGCTGCGGGTCCTGATAAGGGCCTTTTGTCTATGGGCCAGGCACGATGGCCCTGGGAGGTGGGCGCTGTCACACCCGCATTTTACAGAGGAGGAAACAGACAAACTTGTCCAGGATCACAGAGCCGGGACTCCAGCAGCAGCCAACAGCTTAGCCTGGGCCGTTTGGGGCCATTGTGGGTCCGAGTCCCTTCCTGGGATTTAGACTCCTCTTGTTAGTTCTCTGTCTGTCTGTGTCCTCTCTTCTCTCTTTGTCTCTGTCTCTCTCTGTCTCTTTCTCTCTGTTTCCTTTCTTCTCTCTGTCTTTGTTTCTCTGTTTCCTTTTTTCTCTGTCTCTTATCTCTTTCTGTCTCTCTGTCTGTCTCCTCTCTGTCTTTGTCTCCTTTCTTCTCTCTCTGTCTCTGTCTCTGTCTCTGTCTCCTTTCTTCTCTCTCTGTCTCTGTCTCTGTCTCTGTCTCCTTTCTTCTCTCTCTGTCTCTTTCTCTGCCTCTTTTCTTCTCTCTCTCTGTCTCTGTCTCTCTCTTGTTTCAGAAAAAAATTGGTTTGCTGCTCACAGTCA
Source organism: Dasyurus viverrinus (assembly GCA_020854095.1). Taxonomy (NCBI): domain Eukaryota; kingdom Metazoa; phylum Chordata; class Mammalia; order Dasyuromorphia; family Dasyuridae; genus Dasyurus; species Dasyurus viverrinus. The sequence continues at coordinate 705,038,541 of CM036997.1, forward strand.
CAGCTCCCCAGCAAATGTCGGGCCTGGATTGTTTTCCTCCTTAAAACATTTTCTGAAAAAACTTCTCAGGTCCCAGTGAAGGGAAGAAACACACACATTATACGTATGAAGTCGCACAAAAGCTATTTTCACATCAGCGTGTCGCAACAAAAGAAATCCAAGAAAAGCAAAGTCAGAGAAGGCCTGCTCCGGCGTGTGCCCTCCGAGCCCTCTGCTCTTGTCTCTTTACTTGTCCCGGGTCATCGTCTTGGTCGGGGCAGCCGAATCATTCCCAGGCTCTTGTCGTCACGGTAGACTGCCGGTTCTGCTCGCTTGGATTTGGCTCGTACAAGTTGTCCCAGGGTTTCCCGCAGGCCTCCGGCACTATGTCTAGAGCAGTAGTCTTCCACCCGAGCTTGTTCAGCCGTCCCCAGGGGGTGACAACCCTTTCAGGCCCCCATCTTCTGACCCTCTTACCATCTTAGGCCAGTTCTCTGTCCTGAGCTGACCACATCTGGAGCATCATGATCAACTCCAGGGACCCCATCTTGGGCGAGACATGGGCAAGCCCTTACCTGGCTAAGGGGGGCAGTCAGGGTAGCAGGGGGGCTTAAACTGGGCCACATAGAAATCACCACAGGGAGCATTTTGTTCAGAAAGGGGAACGTTTCTTGGTGAAATCTTGGTGCAATATGTGTAACCGGCCGCCAAATAAGGAGACTGCACCCAAAAGGCAGGAATTAGACTGACCGAAGTTGGAGAGGGGCAGGTTTTGGCTTCCTAACAATTAGAGGCATCCGGGTGTGGAGCAGGGTGGGTAGTGGGCGCCCCGCTGCTGGAAGGCTCCAGTTGAAGGCTGGAATGTAGGGAATTAGTCCAGCATTGTAAGAAACAGATGTCACTGTGGAGAAGCTTGGGAAGTCTTCTGTGAATGAATCCAAAGTCTCTAATGGGACCAGGGAAACAGTAGGCCCACTGACTATGAAATGGAAACAGTAGCACCACAGATTAGACCTGAAATTGTGCCCAAAGAACCTCAAAGAGATTGTAAGAAAGCCCTTCCCCTGCTGTTTTAAGGGGGTGACGTACTGTGAATAATGTCAGGCATTTTTGATATGTTGATTAATTTTGCTGAATTGCATTAGGAGAAAGGGAAAGGGAGAAGCTGGGAAAAAAATGAAATATATCAGTAGTTTTCTTTTAAGAAAAAATTAAAATGGGGCAGCTAGATGGCACAGTGGAAAGAGCACCAGTTCTGAAAGGCAGGAGGACCTGAGTTAAAATCTGGCCTCATACAATTACCACCACCTCCTAGCTGTGTGACCCTGGGCAAGTCACTTAACCCCAATTGCCTCAGCAAAAAGAAAAAAAAATCTACAACAAAACTTATGAAAAAAACACTTTCAAAATCAGTTCGAAATAAAGTAAAACAAATGTGTGTGTGTATACATATATAAGTATATGTATACACACACACACACACACACACACACACACACACACCTGTTTAAAGCCAACAAAGCAAAATAAAATTAGAGATTTTTAAAAAGCCTATAAATTGATCCAAAATAGTTAATATTTTCATTGGATTTGGCTTCCTGACTTGAACAGATGTCATTGAGAAAACACTGGGGGTAGTTAGAGGCTCCGAGTTTGAATTCTGACACTGACATTTTCTAGCAGAGTGTGGAGAGTGAAATTTCAGAGTTGTTTTGATTGGATTTTATTTGATTCTCTTGTTTGTGGTTTAGTTAATTTTTAGTTAATTTCGGAAGTTAATTTTCATATCCTTTGACCCTTTATTTACTGGAGAAAGGCTGTTTCTTAATATATTTCTAGTCAAGTTCTTCTATATTTTGGCTATTTGAGATATTTTCCCCCAGTTGAACACTTCCCTTGCTTGTCAAGTTGCATTAATTTTGTTTATGCAAACGATTTTCAATTTCCAATTCCACCGGTTCCATTGGTTGATTCTTCTATTTTGTCACAGAATCTATCCCTTGATTTGGTTAAGAATTCAAACCCGATCTAAAACAGAGAAGGTTCCTCTCATTCCCTTTCAAATTTTTTATGACAAATTCATTTTCAAGTCACTTTGATTTTATCACGTAAGATAGTCATCCACACCTAATTTCTGTTCGACTACTTTTCAGTTTATCCAGCATCTCTTGTTAAGTCGGGTGTGCGTTTGTATTTTGGGGTTTATTAATAACTGAGTTATTTTTATTCTTTATTCTTTGTTTCCCTAGACTGTTCCATTGATCTGCTTCTCCATTTTTTAGCCATTACCAAATGGTTTTGAGGATTGCGGCTTTATTTCCCAATTTGTGGTCTGGAAGTACCGTCTCCTCATTATTTCTGTCTTCTTAAAGTTCATTATTTCTCTTGGCATTTAGGCCCTTTGTTCCTTTATGTGATTTCTACTGTTATTTTATCTAGCTTCCTAAAGTATCCTTATTATATATTAATTAGGAAAACACCAAATCTGGAAATTAATTTCTGCAGCATTGTCATTTTTATTATGTTAGCATGGCCCAGCCATGAGCACTGAATATTCTTCCATTTATTTAATCTGCCCTTTTTTTCTTCAGAAAGGATCTTGTAATTGTACTGAGTATGTTTTAGTAGTATGACTCCCAATTATCCTCAGGGCTGTTGTAGTTATTTTGAGTGGATCTTCCCTTTCTTTTATTTCCTCTTGGATCTTGTTATTACTCTGTAGAAATGCTCTAGATTTTTGTATCTTAGTCCATTGTTTAAAATTCGCAAATAACTTTAAAAAAAGATAAAAACAATGTGTTGAATTTAGAATTCACATAATAGATGTTTTTGCTGAAATTTGTCCTACTTTGGGGGTCAGCCAAGGTTATCCTAAAGCTAGAAAAACAAAAACAAAAGTAAAAAGATAAAGAAGAAAAAAAGAAAATGGCTACCTCCTCTTTGTTGTTTATATTTTTCTTGCTTTCTTTTCTTTTCTTTTTTTTTCTTTTTTTTAAGGCATTCAGAATTAAGTAACTTGCCCAGGAATTTACAATTAGTTTAAGTGTCTGAAGCCAAATTCCCTGTGTTGTCTAAACTTTTTTCTTTTCTTTTCTTTTCTTTTCTTTTCTTTTCTTTTCTTTTCTTTTCTTTTCTTTTCTTTTCTTTTCTTTTCTTTTCTTTTCCTTTCCTTTTCTTTTCTTTTCTTTTCTTTTCTTTTCTTTTCTTTTCTTTTCTTTTCTTTTCTTTTCTTTTCTTTTCTTTTCTTTTCTTTCTTTCTTTTCTTTTCTTTTCTTTCTTTCTTTCTTTCTTTCTTTCTTTCCAACAGTTTATTCATTTTAATTTTTTAATAATAGCTTTTTATTTTCCAAATCCATGCAAAGATAGTTTTCAACATTTACCCTTGCAAAACCTTGTGTTCCAAATTTTTTTCCCTCCCTTCCCCTGGACAAGAAGTGTCCAATATATATTAAACTTGTTCGGTTCTTCTAAACCTATTTCCACATTTATCATGTTTCACAAGAAAAATTCAGATCAAAAACAGTCTTTTAAATTTCTTTTACTATGTGTGTATATATATATATAGTGTGTATATTTATTTTATTTTTCCAAATATTTCCAAAAAAAATTTTATTTTTCCAAATATACGCAAAGATAGTTTTCAACATTCACTTTTGCAAAACCTTGTTCCAAATTTTTTTTCCTGTCCTCCCCTTCCCTTCCCCCCAAGACAGCAAGCGATCTGACATAGGTTAGACATGTACGATTCTTCTAAATATATTTCCGTATTTGTCATCCTGTGCAAAAAAAAAAAAAAAAAAAAAAAATCAATCAAAAGGGAAAAAAAAAAAAAAAACCATGAGAAAGGAGGGGAAAAAAGCAAGCAAACAACAAAAAGAGTGAAAACTCTATGCTGTGCTCCACACTCAGTCCCCACAGTCCTCTCTGGGTGCAGATGCTCTCTCCATCCCAAGTCTTTTGGAACTGGCCTGAATCATCTCTTTGTTGAAGAGCCATGTCCATCAGAATTGATCATCATATAGTCTTGTTGTTGCCGTGTACAACGATCTCGTTCTGCTCCTTTCCCTCAGCATCAGTTCCTGTCAGTCTTTCCAGGCCTCTCTGAAATCCTCCTGCTGGTCGTTTCTTTCAGAACAATGATATTCCATAACATTCATAGACCATAAGTTATCCGGCCGTTCCCCAGCTGACGGCATCCCCTCAGTCCCCAGTTCCTCACCCCCCACAAATGTGTTTGCTTGTGAGGTCCCTTTCCCTTTCTCATGGGGATCATCCGTTTTATGCCCTCTCTGGGATACAGACATTAGGTTGTCTATATTTCTTAAGGAGCTTTGGGAAATGTCTTTAGGGCTTGAAGCCGGATGGACGGCAGCATCATGCTCGGGTTCGGGGATGGCCGGGCCTTCGGAGCCCTGAGCCTGGCCGGTCAGAGCAGGGAAGGAGCTGGAGATCGGCCAGTCCAGCCCTCTCCTTCCTAGATGAGTCACCTGAGGTCCCCATCGGGAGGGGCCCAGGTCTCCTGCTTCTCTCCCATCCTCCATCCCTCGACTTGTAGTGTCTCTGGTGAGATTGTCCCGTGGACCCTCCTGGGCTGCCCAGGATTGTAGTAGGGGCAAGGAGGGCCAGAGGGGCCGATGGGGCCAAAGGAGCCGATGGGGCTGGGGGAACCGATGGGGCCAGATGCTGGCGGCCGCCCCCCTGGGGCTCCCAGAGTCCAGTGCATTCTGTGTCCCGGGGCTCAGTGACTGGGCAATGGTCAGTCGAGTTTCTGGGGTAATGTTGGCCCCTTCTGGCCTGACGTGAACCTAATAGAGCATCTCCCTGAAGGGCTCCCAGCCCTGAGGGAGCGCTACCCCTCCAGCAGGCCTGGAGGCCCTTCTCACAGGCCTCACCATTCCCAGATGAGGAGACCATAGGGAAGCTTGGCCAGCTGGGACCCTGGGGCCGGTCCCTTGACCTCTCTGGCTCTCAGGAGGCATCGGCCCCCAACCCCCTCTTTGGTGGAGGAGAAAGCGGAGCCCTGCAGAGGGAGGCTGGGGACCCCCGAGGTCTGTCCTCCCGCGGGCAGGGCAGAGTCCACTTGTTGGTGGTGACTGGTTTTCTAGATGTCCTGAAAGGTTTCTAGATGTCCTGGCAGAAAGAGCTCCTTTGGGCGAAGGGGCTGGGGGAGATACTGGGGGGGGGGACGGGATGTGACCGAGGGCTCCGGTGGCAGAACCTCGGGACGGGAAGCTGAGAGTCCTCCATCCTCTGTGCCCATTGGTCCTTCCCCAGGACCTGGTGTTTAGTTCGGGGCACCAAAGGGCAGGGAGTGCTGAAGGGGGGCCCTGGGGTAACTGGAAAGGAGCCAGGGGAGGCTGGAGGTCAGGAACCCCCCATCCCAGTGAGAAGAAGGGGCCGGGCTCCCTGCTGGCCCCTCGTCTGACTCGGCTGGAAGTGGGTCCCTGCGATGCTGGGGTCTCCCGGAGCGTCTGCTCCCTCCCTCACCCCCGGTGGGGTGCGGCCCACAGCTGGCGAGGGCTCTGGCCTAAAGTGCCTGGGTGAACGTCGGCCCTTTTCGCTCTTCTTTGTCCCAGGGAATCGGTGACGAGATGGGCCTTTGATACGTGGTGGCAGAAGATGTGCCTTCAGCGAGAAGCACAATTGTCCCAGAGAATGGTAGGCAGCCTCCCGCGGCAGGGGCAGGGTGCCCGGCTTGCCCACCGGCCCCTGCTGCACCCATGCTGCCCTCTGTGCCCAGGGAAGGGGGCTCCCATAGTGCCCTCTGTGCCAGGAAGAGGGTGGGCACTCACTGCCCTCTGTGCCCGGGGGAGGGAGGCCCCACACTGCCCTCTGTGTCAGGAAGAGGGTGGGCACCCATTGCCCTCTGTGCCAGTGGGTGCCCACAGTGCCCTCTGAGGCTGCGTGGCAGAGCAGAGCGTGTCCTCTGAGGGAGCCGAGCCACCTTCCGACCTTCTCTCTTTAGCTCGGTCGCACGCCCGCTCAGCAGGTAGGGAGGAGCCTGGGCTTCCCTCACCTGCGGGGCCAGGTGGGCACCTGGAGAGTGTGGTCCAGACCACCCTCCAGAGAAGGTAGGCCCAGGGTCAGGATTTGAACTTGGGTCCTACAGCTCCATCTGAGCACCGGGGTGTGCTGGGGACGAAGGAGACGCGGCCGGAGCCACCGTGTGGTCGGGCCGGGAGACAGACCATCGGATGGGGGGCTGGAAGGAGAGCTGCAGGCTCTGCCCCCGGGGTGGTCTTGGGCAGACCCCTGGTGCCTGCCTCTGCTAGTGGCGCAAACGAGGGGGCTGGACCGGGGGTGGGGGTTCTGAGGGTGGGCGGTCTCTCCCAGCCTGGGGTCCTGAGGCCTCCCTGGGCCTCTGTTTCTTTTCCTGCCAAACAAGGGTTCGGTCCTAGGGCCCCAGTCTGTGCCCGGGAGGGGGCATTAGCTGGGGCAGGGGCCCAGCAGGGCTCGGGCTGGCTCTCCTCCTCGGGGCCCCTCACTTGCCCGGGCCCCTCTCCGCCCCAGGCCGTCCTCCACAACGAGCGGCGGGTGCTCCAGAGCGTCTGGTCCACGTGGCGCCGGCGGGCGGCCGAGCTTTCCCTGGAGAGAAGGGGCCAGGCCGCGGCTCGTGCCCATCACCGCCTCGGGCAGCTGCGGAAGGCGTTCCGGATCTGGAAGGAGAATCTTGGCACCCTCCGAGACCAGCAAGTACCTCTCGGGTCCCTTGGGTGGCCCCGGTCACCGAGCCTTCCCGGGCCCAGGAGCTGGGGCTGCCGGACGGCCCTCGGGGGGGTCGGAGTCAGCTTGAAGCTCATGAGGGAGAATGCACGGGGGGCGAAGGCCCCAAACCAGTGAGCAGGCCCGAGGCGGGGCCAGAGCCGGGGCAGCAGGAAAGACAAGGAAGGGAGAGCTGAAGCCCCGGGGCCGGCCTGAGTGTGCCCGCGGGTGCTCCCCTTTGGAGGAGGGAGGGAGCCGGTGCCCAGGAGGCTGGGAGCGCCCGACCCTGCGAGGGCTGCCTGAGGAAGGGGCTTGGCCCCCAGGGCAGAGCGGGGGGCTGGGAGCACAGCCGGAATACCAGGGGTGTGTGGCCCCTCCGCAGGGAGGCTGGGGCCGCCCCAGGCTTGGTACCGGACTGGGTCCCCCTGATTCTCTGAGGGTCCCAGAGGCAAATGACCTCTTTGGAGTCCCTGGGCTCAGCCCATCCCCCCCCTCCTGCCCTGTGGCAGCCAACACAGAAGGCGGCCTTCAGGCCAGAGGTCCCGGGTGCCCTCTGCATGGCATTCAAGGCCCTGCCCAAACCTGGCCCCATCTGCAGCGGCCTCCCCCCACCATCTCCCTGTTCTGGCTTTCTCCTGTGCTGTCTCCTGACCCTGGCGCTGACCCCTCACCTCTGGCCTTGACCCCTTGACAATGGCCCTTCCTGCCCTACTGAGAGTGATTCTGTCAGGTGGCCCAAAGCCAGGCCCTGCAGGACCCCCGGACCCTGTGCCTGGCACAGCCAAGGGGGGAGGGGCACAAGGCGGGCCGGCAGTCTGTGCCCAGGCTGCCCGTCCGAGCTAAGGTCTGCCCCGTTCCCCTCCGGCAGGCGCGCTGGGGCACTGAGAGCGGAAGCGTTCTACGCAGGGCTGCTGCTGCGCCTGGCCTGGAGCAGGTGGCGGGAGGTGAGAGGGGCCTGGCTGGAGGGGCCCCTCTGAGGGCCACACCCGTGGCTGCCGGGCCCCTCCCGCTCACGGGCCCCTCTCCTCCCCGCCTCCCTCTAGTACGTCGCCGGGCAGAATGCCAAGTGGGAGAAGGCGGTCCGCGCCCATCGCCACTACCGCCGGACGCTGCTGCGCAAGGCTCTGGCCGCATGGATGGTAGGGCCTTTCCTCCCTCTGGCTCTGGGGCCCCTGGCACGGGCCTGCCCTCTGCCAGTCAGCCAGGGCGGGTGGGGGGTGGAGGGCTCAGTGGTGCTCGGGCCCTGCCGCCCGCTTCCTCTTATGTGCCCGCTCTGTGTGGCCCCCACACCAAATGCTGGTGCTACGGACCCGGTAACACGGGCACCTTCGTTCTGACGGCAGAGATGCCGTGCCCACGAGCCCTGTCCAGGGCACACTGAAGGGCAGGGGTGCCCGCAGCCAGAAATAGAGATGAGGCAGGAGGGCGGAGAGCCTTCCAGGCCCGGGAGATCGGGCAGAGGAACCCTGGGGGGCCTGCACTGTGACTGGGGGGCTCCCCTTTGTGCTGCCTCCCCCAGAGCGTTCTGCCCCCTCCCCCCCCAGGGCTTCCCACCAGTCAGGCCCCCACAGCCCCTCGGGCAGGGACGAGCCTTTATCCCAGACCCCCAGATGCGTCCCAGGAAGGGAAGGGTGTTTGTGAGGCGGGTGGGCCCCGAGGTGTGGCCACAGGGGCCTGCGGCCCGGGGGCCTCCCGCCACAGCGCAGGTTTGGGAGCGGGCCCGGCGCACTGAGGCCGGGGAGGGGAGGAGAGAGGAGGGGAGGGCGCCCGGGCTCTGTGGTGAAGGCCGGGCTTCCTTTTGCAGACTTACCAGGAAAGGGTCAAAGTGGTCCTGGGGCAGGTGGCAGAGAGAGAAGGGCGGCACCGGCGGGAGTGCCTGCGGTAGGTCCTGGCCCTTCCCTGGGGGCTCTGGGAGACTGGCTGGGCGGCCCCCCAGCGCCCATATTGCCGAGCCCCCGCTGGGTGCAGGAGCCTGCAAGCAGCCCGGAGTCCGGCGTGGGGAGTAGCAGCTTCTCATGGACCAGCACCTGCGGGGGTCAGGCCGAGGACCAAAGGAGGGTCCCCCAGCTGCAGGGAAGGGCCTGAGCTCTGTGGGAGGGCTCTGCTAATGCCGGGCAGGGGGTTGTGGACCCTCGCCCCCATGCGGCTGGAGCTGCCTCTCTGACTTTTTAATACGTCACTGCCCCAGAGCGCCCCAAAACAGGCTTGGGGGGACCAGGCCGAGGGGGCGGGGGCCTGGGTGAGGGGGCCAGGCTGGGGAGGGGTGGGGGGCCAGGCTGGGGAGGGGTGGGGGGCCAAGCCTGTTGAGCGGCTCTCTGCTTGCCTTTAGGTGGGGGTTGGGCCTCTGGAGGGAAAATGCCTTGGCCCAGAGAGAGGAGGCCCGGAAGATCCTGGGGGCCGAGGAGCACTACAGGAGGACCCTCCTGCAGAAGGTGGGCTGGGGGGCCCAGGACAGGGAGGGCGGGGGTGGCGGGGAAGCCGGCGGCCTCACCCTGCGTGTGTTTGTAAAACCAGTGCTAGTCACTCGGTCAAAGGCTACAAGCGGTGCATGCGCTGAGTCCCCGAGGTTCTGGAGGCGGCCGGGAGCTGGGCCCGAAGCTGGAGCGCTGCCCCGGTTCCCCGTCCCTGCCAGCTTGGCCCAGATAACGGGCAGGGCCGGGCACCTCGGGGTTGTTTCCATTTGCGTCTCACTTATTATCGGGTTCGAGGCCCTGGACGACGCCCCTTCCCCCCTGCCATCCCTTGGTCAGTTGCCGGTCGCCCTTAGCTCTGACTCAGTTTCCTACGGACCTTGGAAATGGACCTTTCTCGGAGAACTTGCTGCAAAGATCCCCCCCAATTTCCTGCTTCTCCTGTAACTTAATTGCATTTTTTCTCTGCCTTTTGTGCAACAAGTCTCCCATCTCGCCGCCTGCGAACCTCCCTCGGGGTTCTCTTCCGTGTCTCCCTGCTCACGTCCCCATTTTGAGCTCTCCGGGGTAGGAGACGCAGCCGTCCCTTGTTTCTGCCAGGTGGCTTTTTTCGGTTTTCCTGGCAGTTTTTGTCCCAGGGAGTTCTTGCCCCAGGGGCCAGATAGCTGGGCGATTCTAGGCAAGTCTTAACCCCATGTGCCTCAGTTTCCCCATCTGTAAAGCGGCTGGAGAAGAAAATGACAAGCCCAAAGAAGCCATGGAAAGTCTGGCCATTGCTGGCACGTGCTCCTCGTTCAGAACTCGGTGGGGGGCCGCCCTCCCTTGGAACCATCCTGGAGAGTGGCTGACGGAGGCTGCAGGTGCCCCGGCCCCTGCGCACTTGTTTCAGGGCGCTCCGGCATCTCTCGCTGCCCCCAGGCTTCCTCCTCTGAGCCTTTGCTTGGGCCCCGAAAGTTCCCGCTGCTGCCCACAGACCTCTCTGCTGTCCCCCTCCTCCCCAGAACCCTGCGACCGTCACAGCCGGTGCCCTTTGCTCCATCCTCATCCTTGCCCTGTCTCCCAGCGGTCCCTTCAGCCTGGGTGTCCCAGAGCTACTGAAGCTCGTGACACGTCCAGAAGACCCTCCCTGCCATGAGGGACCCACACCCGGCACCTCAGAGACCCTTTCCCCTCTCCCTGTCCAGTCAGCTGCCGGACCTTGTCATTTGTCCTTCCACATCTGGCCTCCATCCCCTTCTCCCTGGGACCCAGACCCTGCAGCCTGTCCCAGTTAAGACTGTGTTCCTCAGAAGCCCAAGTCCCTGTCATGTACAGCTCAGATTTGGGGCTAGCCTCAGCACCTCGGGGTCAGCTTCCCTTATGTCTCTGGCTCAGAATTGGGCTAGCTTCAGCATCTTGGGGTTCAGCTTCCTTTCTGTCTCTGGTTCAGAATTGGGCTAACCTCAGTACCTCCAGGCTCAGCTTCCCTTATGTCTCTGGCTCAGAATTGGGCTAGCCTCAGTATGTTGGGGCTCAGCTAATGTTATGTCTCTGGTTCAGAATTGGGCTAGCCTCGACACCTTGGGGTTTAGCTTCCCTTATGCCTCTGGCTCAGAATTGGACTAACCTCAGTACCTCCAGGCTCAGCTTCCCTTATGTCTCTGGCTCAGAATTGGGCTAACCTCAGTACCTCCAGGCTCAGCTTCCCTTATGCCTCTGGCTCAGAATTGAGCTAGCCTTGGTACCTCAGGGCTCAGCTTCCGTTGTGTCTTCCCCAGTGGGCTGTGAGGTCCCTGAGAGCCAGGGATGTCTCGGGTTTTCCCCCTGTATGCCCTGCACTTGGCAGAGTCCTTGACCCCGTGGGATCTTTGACCCCTGGCCGCCATTTTGGGCCCCTTGGCGTAGTCTGCAGCCTGCTTGCCCGCGTGCATCCTGGCCACGCTCTCTCGCCCTTGCCTTTGCCCGGGCTGCCCGCCGTGCCCAGAAAGCTCTCCCTGGCTGCCCTCCTGGGCCCATCTGCTCGCGCCTTTCTCCTCGACCTCCTGCTCTGGATGCCCTCCGAGGGCAGGGACTGTGTTTGTGCCCCCAGGGACCAGCCCCTGGCTAGGGCACAGCAAGGGCGAGGGGGGATGGGTTCGCCAGCCTCCACCGGCCGCCTTCCCGTCCCGCAGGTGTTTGTCCATTGGAGGGACACGGCGTTCCTGAGGGCAGACACGCGGCAGCAGGAGGCCGCGGCCCTCACCGAGGCCAGGAGGCAGCTGGGGCGAGGTGAGGGGGCCCAGGAGGGGGTCCGGCTGGGTGGCGAGGGGGGGAGGGTGCGGGTGCTCGGCCCTTGAAGGCGGCTCTGTCTCCTCAGCCCCTGTGGCCACACAGGGCCCTCCCTCGCTCACCTGCCTCTGCTCGCTCCAGGTCGCCTTCGAGCCTTGTTTCAGCGCTGGCGGGCCCGGGCCCGGAGCGCTTCCCAGCAGAGGGTCCGGCTGCAGCGGGCGGCCCGGCACCACGGCGCGAGGCTGCTGAAGGCCGTCTGGGCCCGCTGGAGGACGTACCACTCCCAGTGTGTCCGTAAGAAGGTGAGCGGGCGCTGGGGGGCCTCCGGGCCCGGGCAGCGGGGCCAGCGTTCCCTCCGGCTGCCCTGGCCCAGGGAGAGTGCGGTGGGCAGGCCTTCGGGGCCTCCTGCCGGGAGCCAGCCCCTGTCGCTCTCCCCTCAGCTCCTGCGGAGACAGGCCGCCCGGCTGGAAGCTCGGAGACTTTGCCGCAGCTGCTTCTCCACGTGGAAGCGCCAGGTGCGCCCTCGCCCCTGACCACGGGCCTCCGAGCCCTGCAAGTGGGGGGGACCCCGATGATCCCGGGCGCCAGCACCCACGGGAGAGAGCTTGGGGCCGGCACCCCTTCCTCGCTGGCCTGGGCGCTCCCACCGGCCCCTTCTCAGCTCTGCCCTGCCCCCTTGCCAATGGGCTCTCAGGGGTCTCCTTGCCTCTGCCTCCGATCCCCCTCTCTGCCCCCCGCCTTCCTCCTCTCTGTCCCTGTCTCCCCCCGGCCTGCGGCTGGCAGTCTGACCCCTCGGCCTTGGCCCGCAGCTCGGGGAGAGGCGGCAGGAGCAGCAGGCCACGGTTCGAGCCCTCTGGTTCTGGTCCTTCACGCTGCAGGGAAAGGTGGGTGTCCCCGGCGCTGGCCCTGGGAAGGTCCCATAACCCCCGGCCTGAGGCCTTGCCGACCTCTGACCCCCTCAGTGCCCCCCGCCCATCCCCCAGCTCCCGCAGTGCCCCCCACTCACGTGCTCCGGGTGCCCCCTGCACGCCCCCAGCCCCCTCGGGCCCCTCGCGCTGCGCTCAGGCGGCTCCTCCCGAAGGTCTGGGATGCGTGGCTGGGATTCATGCTGGAGCGGAGGAGGAAGAAGGCCCGGCTGGAGCGCGCCGTGCTGGCCTACCACGGGGGCTTGGTTCACGAGGGCGTCACGCGCCTGCTGAGGTTCACGGCCGGCATGAAGAGCTTCCGCGGGCGTCTCCACGCCCGGCAGCAGGCCCAGGTGAGGGCCCCACGTGGCTGGTGGGGGGGCCGGGGATCACCAAGGGCTGGCCCTGCCAGGTGCCCCCGGGGCCCGCTCTAGCCTCAGGGCCCCGTGTGTGTCCCGCAGGTGGCCTTCAACCTGCACCGGGTGGTCCGGCGCTGCGCCATGCTCTGGAAGCACAAAGCCTTGGCCAAGGACCCTCGGGGGGCCGCTTCCCGGAAGAGGGTGACCTTCGAGGTCCCCCCTGCCGCTGCCCCCCCCAGTGCTGCCGGGGAAGCTGCCCCAGACGCGGAGCGGTCGGAAGCTCCCTGGGGGCCCCGCAAGCATTGGGGCTGGCCCCTGCAGCTGGCTTCTGGAGACCCCCAGCTCCCCGACCTGTAAGTGCCGTGTGCCCTCCCCCGGCCCCGGGCCTGGCTCCCACCCAAGCGCCCCCAGGGCACTTGGGCCTCCCCCCTCCCCTGGCCAGGATGCCCGCGATGTGTTTGCAGGTGCCATTGGTACCCCATGAGCCAGCTCCAACATGGCCCCCCCCACCCCCTGCCCGGTGACCTTGGCCCTGTCCCAGCCGCCCCAGAGTTCAGACAGGACAAAGTCTTCATGCCTTAAGCCCGGGCGGGCGCTTTTCCCCCAGTATTTCTCCTTTGCCCCTTCCCGCTTTGTGAGCCCCTGGCCCTCCAGGCTCCGGCCCCCATGGGAGTGCCCCGCGGCTGCCATGGAACCAGGTCAGCGAGCCGCCACAGAGCGCCTACTGCGCATCAGCGTGGCGCTGAGAGCCGGCGAGAGATGGGCCCTGCCCTCGGGTAGCCCACGGTCTAATGGGGGAGCCAGGCGGGCAAGGGGAGGGGGCTTCCTGGAGAAGGCGGGGATGGAAGGCAGAGGGGACAGGCCCTGGAGAGGAGGAGCCGCTCCCTTTGGACGGGATCGCGCCGCCGCAGGCCCCTGGGCTCCTCAGCCGGCCCACCCAGAGCCGGCAAGCTCGGGCCAGGGGCCGCTGGGTAATCTCTCCGTCTCTCCCCCAGGAGCGCCATCCGGGCTGTGAGAAAGCCGCCCCGGTGTCCCAACTTCCTCCTGGACTCTCTGGAGAGGGACGGCTTGGCTGGGCGCCTGGGGCCCGGGTAAGAGGGGGAGCGAGCCTGCGGGTGCGGACACTGAGTCCCCTCAGGGGAAGAGGCTCCCCTCGAGGCACCAGGGATAGGGCAGGGCGGAAGGGTCGGGTCCAGCTGGGCTGTCCCAGCCGTGTGCCCAGGGTACCTGCCGGGCTTCCCTCTCCACACAGTCGGGGCTGCGCTGGCCGGTGGACGGGCATCCGTCCCCTGTCCCCCTCAGCGTGGCCAGTCCGGGGGCGCAGGGGGCCGGGGAGAGCAGCCTTCACCTTGGGTCCCTAAGGACAGCCCGGGCGTGCCAGGCGGAGGAGGCCGTGGGCCCCGGCCAGAGCTGCAGGAGAGAGTGGGACGGTCTCCCGGTGCCCAGCCCGGTAACCTCCCTGGCAGAGGTCAAGGGTTATCAGTCCGTCAACAAGCATTTGTGGGCAGCCACGTGGCCCAGGGGATAGATGGCCAGCCTTGAAGTAGGAGGACCTGAATTCACGTGGCCCTGGGCAAGCCCCAGTTATCTCAAAAAACAGAAAAATCAAGCATTTATTAAGCACCAGCTGTGTGTCAGGTCTGGATTTGGTCCTGGTCCCCAAAGAATTTAGTCCTGCCTCAATCCCTCAATCTGTGAAATGGGAATGGGAGCAGCACTTGCTTCTCAGGCATCGTGGAGCCCTTTGTGCCCCTCTCGGCGTCGCCACCGCCCTTGTTACTCCCCGGGAGGCCTCAGGGAGCCCTTGGGTGTTTGTTTCCACTTTGGAGCAACATGGAGGGAAGCGGGCGCCGAGAGCCTGCTCTTCCCGCCTCCCATCAGGCTTTGGCCGGAGGATCAGCTTCCATTTTCTGCCTCCCCTGTCTTAAAAACAGATTCTTATTTATTTTAAAAACATTCCCTAATTACGTGTAAAAAAAAGTTCAAGTTGGCTTTGAGTGGTTTGAGAGCGAGCAAAAGATTTCCATTGGTGCCGTTTGCAAAAGAAAACTACAAAGGGAAACCGAGGAAGGTCAGAGGCTGAAGAAGGGTTCGAGGGGGCTCTCGGACTGCCCCGTTTCCTCAGCAGCGACAGCACTGGCCACCGCGGCTCCCCGGGAGCTGTCTCGGGTCACCGTCCTGCTCTTGTCCCGGAGTCGTTCCGGGCCCTCGTACACGGGCTTCTCCTGGTTCAGTTCCTGCCTCAGTTGTTCTGAGTCATCCTGGATTTTTCCAGAAATCTGCCGGCTCCTCATTTCTCGCCGCCCAGCCATGCTCCATGCCCCCCCCCTTGCCTCCTCCAGCCCCTCCCCCGGTCGCTGGGCATCCCCTCAGGGCAGTGATGGGCCCTTGGCCCTTGCCTTTGCTCTCTCTGGGTCAGGCCCAACGGTGCCCTTAGAGTCAGCAGGCGTCTCCTTGGAGGGAGGGATCCATAAGCTGGAGGGTGTTGGGGGCTGCCCTGGTGAGGAGGGCATAGGCTTTCTCTGCTTCCCCAGGAGTGCTGGGGGGCCTGCGACTCTCGCCCCCCCCCCCCGTGGGCACTGCCTTGGGCCATGGGATCCCCAAGGGGAGGGGCCGCCCTGAGAAGCGCCAGGGGCCCCTTCCTGCGGGGTTTCCAAGCCATCGGGCAAGTTCCACCGGGGGTGGGTTCCTTTGGGTAAGAGCGGCCGCCCCCGCTTAGAGCCTGATCTTTGTGATAACCTGTGGCTGACCGGCTCTCCCTGTCTCAGGCCCCTCCTCTCTGCCCCGCCCGGCCCCTCCGCCTCTCTGCTGGCACCAGGACCCAGCGCCGGGACCCGCGCGGACCCCGGGGGCCTCCCGAAGGCTCCTGGCCCTGGGCCCCTCCACGCTGGGGCTGCCCCGCCCCCCTCCTGCTCCGTGGAAGGTGACCCAGACCCCTGGGACAGGGTGAGTGGCGTGAGGGCCCCGTTGGCCCCTTTGTCCTCTGGATGTGCCGGGCCCGAGTCTCCCCCACCTCTGCCCCATGTATGGACACTTGCCTAAGGGAGACTTTTCTGAAAGAAAGAACAAGCCAGAGGCGGATGCTGGAGAGTAGTTACACAGGAACCATGAAGGTTCGTCCCTGAGAGCGGACGTGGCCCTTTTGGCCTCCCTATCCTTGGGCTTTTGGCCTCCCAATTCTCAGACCCCCTTTGTCTATCCCTGTCCTCGGCCTCCCTTTGTCTATCCCCGCCCTCAGCCTCCCTTTGGCCTCCCCACCTTACCCCAGCCCGCGGCCTGTGGCCCCTGCTTGGGTCCATGTGGTCACCAGCCAGAGGCTCCCAAACTGCCCTGGGGCCTGGGAGCCCGAGGCCGTGTCCCTGGGCGCGTGTGGTGTGGGGGGATGTGACCTGTCTGTGGCCTCTCACGGCCGTGACCCAGAGGAAGGGGGCAGGGCAGGCCCCTGGGCCTCAGGATGGGAACAGGGCCGGAGGAGGGGGCGCCTCGGAGCACTGGGCCCCCCGCTACTCCCCGGACCCCCCTGTCTGCAGGCCCTGCCCCGGCCCGGGGTGTCCCGGGAAGCCCGGCCTGCCCCAGCGCCCAGGGAGGGAGGTCAGCCCGGTGCTTTCCTTGCAGGTCGCCGTTGCCGTGGCTCTCTCCGAGCCGGGCGCCCAGGAGCCTGCCAGTGCCCTCGCCACGACCGGCCACGTCCAGCCTGGCGGCGCCCGGCTTCTCCTGGAGACCCCACTGGGGAGCAAGGGGAGGCCCAGCCCGGGCCCGGGAGCTGCAGGTAGGTGGTGCTCTGGTACACTGGGGGGAGCTGGGAGTGGTGGCCACGGCCCTCCCCTGGCCTGGCTCCTCACGCCGGACCTCGCCCGGGCTGCCCGGACCTGGAGGCAGAGAGGCCGGACCTGGGCGGGGAGGTTCCCAGCACAGCCTCCTCACAGGCCCTCCCCGGGCTGCCCCGGGGGCTCTGGGACCCTCAGCCCCCTCCTTACAAGGCTTTGGCGCCGGCGAGGGCCTGGACTGCAGAAGGACCGTGTCAGTGCCAGAGAGGGGACGAGGGTTCGGCGCCTGCTGCCGCCACCACAGCGTGCTCGGTCCTCACCAGCTGGGGGGTTTCTGGGGCTGGATTAGAACTCGGGCGCCGAGGCCTCGGCTTGTCCCCCCGGTGGGCCCTGAGGCCTCTTCTTGTTCGAGGCCCCACGTCCTGGACCCCCCGGTTCCCTAGCCAGGCTCCGAGCCCCGAGAAAGGTCGGGGATCCTGGTGCGCCCCGCTGGGGGGGATGAAGCTGGGAATGAGCTTGGGGTTCCCGGCCAGCTCAGCACATCCCTTTCCTCCTCAGGGGGCGCCCAGGCCGATGCAGGGAGAAGGACGCCGGGCATCCTGGGAGACGGCGGAGAGCTTGAGGCTGAGCTCGAGGAGATCCAGGAGAAGCTGCTCAGTTACTGGGCCAAGAAGCAGAGCCTCAGGTGGGCCCCCCTTGGCTGTGCCCCTGTAGTAGCCACCAAGCAGGGGCCACCTGCCCCCGTAGCCCTCCCGCCCTCACCCCCCTGCTTAAGAGCCCCAAGGGGCTCCCGGGGCCGAGCACAGACAGGCTCACAGACCAGCCTGCAGCCTCCCGGGCACGTCCTGGCCTCCCACTTCTCACCTCCTGGACTTTGCCCCTCGGACGCCAGCTTGGCCGGATGGGCCGGGAGCAGCCTGGCCCAGAGGTGTCCCAGCCAGTGATCAGGGGCATCCCGTGGTCCCCCTTGGAGTCCGGGGTGCCATGGCTTAGGGGGAACATCCCCCGGGTATCCCAGGCAGCAGAGCCCCCTGGGAGGACAGGGCCTTCGAGCCCCTGGGCAGGATGGGGGGAGGGGGGAGCGGGCCCCAGAGCGGGTGTGGCGTGGGCCACCTCTCGGACGAGGTGCCCACAGACATGTCCTCATGCGGGCGGCTGCTCAGCCTGAGCTTCCCAGGGCTCCCTCCCATCGTCCGCTCAGGCCTTATCCACCTCGTGGTATTTTTAACCAACACCGGGGGCTCAGGTGGGGCCGGTTTGGTGACTGCAGCTTTCCATGGCACGCAGGGGTCCACAAGGGCCGTCCCCTCTTCTGCAATTAGTCTTCCTCTTCCTCTCCTCTCTTGTTATCTACATCTTTTGTTTCTCCAAATGAACTTCGTTTCTATTTTATAAAATCCAGAATATCCTTTCAGTAATCAGAAGGGAACATTTGGGCAGCAAGGGACCCGTTGGCGGAACCCAGCCCCGAGCACCGAGCCTTCCTCCGGCTGCGTTTCCTCTCTGAGGAGCACTTCGTGTGCACATCTGTGTGCTTTGGGCGGGCAATCCCCAGACCCTCTGCGCCATCTTGGGATGGGGTTTCTCTTCCTGCCCGTGGGGTTTGTTTGGGTTTTGAGGATTTATCCTGGGGCCACTTTGTGGCCATCGTGGTCCCTCGGTGCCTGATGATGCCCTGGGGTTTTCCACGGGATCGTCGGCGAACACGAGTTTTAGCTCCTCTTTCCCTTCCTTTCTCTCATTTCTGCTCACATTTTCACAAAGTGAGGAGGCGGCGGCCTGGCTTCTCTTCCGTACTTTTCAGAACGGGTGCAGAGCGGCCATTGCACAGGATGCTTTTGGGACATTAAAAAGGTCCTTCTGGGCTTGTGCTTGGCAGGGATTTTAGCATCAAAGGAGCTTGTACTTGGTCAAGGGCTTTTTCTCCATCTGTTGAGAGGATCCTGTGCTTTGGGATATTTTGGCTTGTATTAATTTGACTGTTTTCCCAACTATCCTTGCTGTCCCATTGAGTCAAAACAAAAGATTTCCTTGGCTAAGTTGCTGGTGTTTATTTGGTGATAACTTGGCAAGATTTGGGGGTCAGTGTTCATTTGTGATATTGGCCGGTCTGCTGTGGTTAAGATAACAGGGCTCTCCTTTAGGCCCCAAAAGGATTCTGGGAGGGTGCTTTCCTTCTCAGTTTTCAAGAGTACTTTGTAGAGGATGGGCAGAGCTCCCCCAGATGCCATCCCTCACCAGCGCTGCCCCGAGTCCCCTCATGCTCCCATACCCCCAGCGCACTTGCCCCATTTTGGATTCGCCATCATCCACAGCAGTGGCTGGGGCTTGGCAGGGTCTCCCTCCCATCTGCCTCTGAAGTCCAGAGATGAGGAGGGTCGATGTTTGCCCCCCCCCCCCCCACTTCACCCCCTGTCCCTAATCCTGTGTGCTCATCTGGAAAGTGGGCCTCTCAGCACGGGTCCATTGGGCTGAATCCCCTTTGGGGAGATGTCCCCTCCCCCAGCTGAGAGCAGGGGGAGGGCTGTGAGAACTCAGAGCTGTCCCCCACAGGCCCTGACTGCTTTCTGTGTGAGATGCAGAGCACAGAGAGACTTGGGTTCAAGTCCTGACTGTTAAATGCTCAAACCCTGTTGGTTCCCCTCAGAATTAACACTGAGGGGGTCCCTGGGGCTCCTTCCATCCTCACTGTGGGGGCTGGAGTCTTGGGGGACAGGAGTCCCCGAGGCCTGGGAGAGGAAGGCCTTCCTCTCCCAGGGCTCTGCATCTCTCTCTCTGGTGGCCGCCAGGTCCTGGCAGAGACAGGCGAGCAGCCTCAAGGAGTGGCTGGAGCTGAGCGTGGGGGACCCCCGGCCCGAGGAGGTGGCGGCAGGACTGCAGGTTCGGCTGGAGCTTCAGCAGGTACCCTCGGACCCGGGCGGGGCTGGCGGAGGGGAGAGGGCTGCGGGACCTGGGGGCCGGGCCTAGCTCCTCCCCTTCTTCCTCTTCACAGGCGGAGGAACAGATCGGCCGCCTGACGGAGGAGCTGCGAGCGCAGCGGCAGCAGGTGCAGGGCTACCTGGCCCGCATCCGGGTCCTGAGGGCCACCATCTTGTAGCTCCAGGGGCCCGCGCTCTCCCTTTCCCATCCCCACCTGCAGCTGGACAGACACACCCCGTGTCACACTGGTCAGATCTGGGGGGATGGTGAAAGAGAAGGGGCCACAGCGAGCAGTTTGCAATGTAATCTTTTTTATTGGAAAATGTTTGCAATTAAATGAGCGCCTGTTCCCCGGTCTCGGCTGACGTACAAAAATACTGTGCTACTGATACAGTGGAAGAGTCAATGGCTTCTCCTGGCAGGAGAAATTCACAGCATCCCCAAGCCCCCTCCCCAGTACAGTGACGGCTCCCCCCCCAAAAGAGCGGCGACCTTCCTGACCCCGGGCTGCGCCCACTCCCCACTACCAGGGGGCCCTCTGGGCCCTTTTCACGTAGCAAACAGCTGCTCCCGGAGCCGCCCGCTGGGGGCAGGGGGCATCACTCACACTGACCCGAGTGGGCTTGGAGAAAACCTGCCCGGGCCGCCTGGGTTCCCTTGGACACCTCTTGTTGCTCAGCCGCCTCCCTTCGATGTCCTAAGGCCAGGAAGGCCGCTGCTTTAGAGGCCGGGGGCAGGGGGGTTCTCGTGCACAGCCGCCGTCTCCCAGGCACACAAATGTTGGCAACAGAGGAGAGAAGTTCCCAGGAGTCAGTGCAAGGGAAGATTTGCCCCCCCCCCAACATTTCCAAAATAAGTAAATTTAAAGAAACAAAACAAACAACAATCAGCCCCAGGGGCAGCTCAAGGAGCTGACTCTTGGTCCACAGTCAATGCCAGAAGCATCTCACCCCGTGCACCAGCAAGCAGCCTCTCCCGGAGCACTGGGGGGGGGGGGGAGGGGGGAGATTTGGGTTCCGGAGGATGTGGGGGAACAGGGATTAAGGCCTGAAAAGATCCAGGAAATTGTGGGAATCTTTATTGGGAGGAGGCTAAGACGCGGCCGCAGCCCCCAATGGCCACTAACGGAAAGAGAATGAAAACGTCGACCGCCTTCAAAAGAAAACCGTCACCCATGGAACCGACGCAGGCCAGACCCAGTACTGCTGG
Source organism: Dasyurus viverrinus (assembly GCA_020854095.1). NCBI lineage: Eukaryota > Metazoa > Chordata > Mammalia > Dasyuromorphia > Dasyuridae > Dasyurus > Dasyurus viverrinus. The sequence goes on from CM036997.1 coordinate 705,059,039, forward strand.
TGCCGGACATCGGCGCAGAACCCAGAAATCCACCTGAGCTCCCGGGGCCCGCCCGGCGGTGGGGCAGAGAGCAGGGCTAAGGCTGCCTCCCTGCCTCCTCAGAGGCTGGAGTTGGGGGCGCCCCGAACCTGTCCACGCGCAGCCAGGGCCCCGGCGCTCCCCATGGCTGGGCTCGGGCGGCTTCCGGTGCAGTCCGAAGCCTCGGCCTTCCCGCGGACCTACAGGGTCTCCCGGGTCGCATCCGCCTGGGGCAGAGGGGCCGGCCTAGAGGGAGCCCAGGGCCTCCCCAAAGCGGATCTTCTGGCCCGGCTTCAGATGGAAGTTGAAGTCCTTGGGGGCCTCGAAGATGAGGACGATGGTGGAGCCCAGGTTGAACTCCCCCAGGTGCTCCCCCTTCCTCATGGGGATGCCCTCCTTGTTGCTGTGCGTGACGAAGCTGAAGTCATTGTAGGAGCCCTTGCTGTACCTGGGGCTGTTGGTGTGGAGGTCCTGGAGAGGGACAAGGAGGGGGTCAGGGCTCGCCATGAGGCAAGTGGGGTCACGGGGTCGCCAAGGGGTTGGCCCCTGCCTCCATTTCCTCCTCAGGATCCACTGAGATGCTATTTGTCAAGTGCTTTCTGAGCCCCAGCGCTGCCCTTTATATGGAGGTCCCCCCATTTTACGGGAAGACTTCCCCACCCCCACCCTCAGCTTTTCTCCCTCTCCCCGACTCTGCGGCCTGGGTTTTCTGACACCCGCCGGCTCCCCAGGCCGGATTCCCGGAGATCTGGCGCCTTCTTCCTGACGCCCCCGGCTTTCTTGAATTAATATCGTTTGATGTGGGTGAGCTTGGGATCCACTGGGATCCACAAATCATTCCCTAACTACATGCTTACTCCTTTTTATGAGAGCAGAAGACGCCTGGGGATCTGGCCTTGACCTGCCCACTGGGCCGGGCGCCCCCTCGGCATCCCTCCACCTAGAATGCCCCCCCCCCGCCCCACCCCACACCCTTCACCAAACCTGGCTCTTGCCACCACTATCAAAGACAAAATGCAAGGTGCTCTGTGGGGTCCTCCCATCTTAGCCTGGACCCTTCCTCCACACTCTCCTATGGTTCCGACAAAGGCCCGCCCTGTGGAGCTGGAGGGGCTGGAATGCCCAGGCCCCACCTCCCGGCCCCCAGGACCCCCTCTGGACCAGCCAAGACCAGGCCTTGAGGGAGACCCAACGGCTGCGCCCCCCTCCCCCCCCCCCCCCCGCCAGGAGCACGGCTCCGGCCGACTCACCCTGTCGAAGTAGATGCGGATGGAGCCCACGTTGGTGGCCCCCACGGCGGTGAGAGAGAAGAAGCCGTGCTTCCAGTCCCCCGTCAGGACCACCCTCTCGTTGTGGCAGAAGAGCTCCTTGATCCAGCGCGCAACGCCGGGATTCACCGACATCAGGGAGCCTGTGTAGGGGGGAGAGGGAGGGTTGGCACCGCGGCCTCCGGCCCCGTTGTTGGCGTGTCCCCAGGAGGAGCGCCCCCACCCCTACCCCAAACCCCAGGCGGCAGAGCCCGCCCTACCTGGGAAATGGCGCCGGTGGGCCACTCTCCAGTCGGTGGGCGAGTGGAAGCAGTGGTAGTCGCCGGGGGCCAGGTAGATGACACAGTGGTAGAGCTCATTGCCCTCCTTGGTGACCAGCTGGTTCTGGAAGGAGCCGCGTGCCGTGGGTGTGCCAGCTGAAAGGACGGCGGAGCGTCAGGACGGGCCTGGACGATACCCAGGGGGCACCGCCCAGGAGCCGGGGGGCAGAGTTAAGCAGGACATGGGCCTGCTTCGAGGCGCCCTCTCTGAGCTAAGCACGGCCCCCAGAGCCCACCTGGACCAGTCTGCGCGTCCTGACAGGTCAGAACTCAAGCCCTAGAGCTTCAAGTGCCCAAAGAGCCAACCTGGCCCCAAAGCCCCAAGCTGAGAGCCAAGCTGGGGTTTCCCCGTGAGGACGCCCAACAGCCCCGACTGACTCTCAGTGAATAGCGCCGGGCCTGGAGTCAGGAACCACGAGGGCAAATGCAGCCCCAGCCACCCCCCAGCCCTGCTTTTCCTCATCTGGCAAACGGGCTGAGGGAGGAAAGACAAACCCTCCAGCATTTCTGCTGAGAAACCCCCACTGGGTCACAAGGAATCAAACAGCGGCAAAATGACTGGATGGCAGCTCCAGGAGGGGGCACGAGTCGGCATCCGATGCCACCAGGCTCCCTTCTCCCTGCTGGCCCATCGCCCTTCCCTGGCACCCGGCAGGTGTGTAACCGAGCAGCCACGGCCTTTTCCCAGCCAACGAACCCCGACAGAGCCGGACGGCTGGGGCCAGACCAGGGAACCAATGATGGGCTCTGCTCCGCGGCCCTTCTGGCCCTCTCGGCCTCCCCATCTGCAGCCTGAGCTCCCTGAGGAGGGGCCGGCCCGGGTATGGCGCCCAGCAGGGGCCCTCGAGGCGCGCTCTCAAGGTCCCATTTACAGCTGAAATCAGGGCAGACGGCAAGGGAACTGCGGGGGTGACCAACGATGCCTTGTGGGAGGATGGATCTGAATCCAGGCCCCCCCAGGCCAAGGAGAAGGTCGCCTTCCTCGCCCTGTCCCAGAAGGCCCCGGCTGACTCACCCTGGCCCCCGTTGCCATTGCCGCCGCCAAGGTTGCTACTGCTGTTGCCACTGTTGTTGCCACCGCCGTTGCTGCCTCCGTTGCTACCACCATTGCCGCCGCCGTTGCCGCCTCCGTTGCCACCTCCATTGCCGCCGCTGTTGCCATTCCTGTTCCTGCTGAAGGGCAGGTCGTCCGCGGGGGCCCGCGGGCCCAGGAAGGACTCCAGGGAGTAGGTGACCCCCTTCACCTGCTCCACCTCGCAGTTCTGAACTTGGCCGAAGTTGAGGATCTTGCCGTCAGATGGGCTGATCTGGATGGGAACCAGCTCAGTGACCCCAGATGGCCTTGACCTCAGCCCTCTCTGCCCTGAAGCCAACTTCTGAGCTCCCCGGGGAGGCCCTGCCCTTCAGTCCCATCCTCAGGGGCCAGCGAAGGGTGCTGGCCGGGCCCCTGCCCCGCTTGGGGCTCCGTTTCTCCCTCTGACCCAGGGCTCCCCCCCTCTGAGCCAGTGCCCCCGGCCTCACCACGCTGTGCAGGCCGCACACGGGCCGGGCCTGCGGCTTCAGCTTGCGGCTGAAGAACTCGCTCAGGTTCCTGTAGTGGTCGAGGTCCTCCACGGCGGCCTCCTTCATGTTCACCCCAAAGGTCCAAATATACAGGCTGTACACAGGCTTCCGCAGCCAGGTGGGCAGCTCCACCTGGTTCAGCCGCCCCCAGGCTCGCGACAGCAGCCGCGTGGGCACAGACTTGTACAGGGCCACCTGCAATCACACCAGTGGGCGGCGGGGCCAGGGGTCAGTTGCGGGGTGGCTGCAGGCCCCCTCCCCGGCCGCCCTCCCCCCAACTTTCAGTCTGATGTCTAAGCGTGGGGACGGCCCCCACCTCCCCAAGTTTTGTGATGTGGATACAGCAGGATCTCTGTGTGGCCTCTGGAAAACGGGCTGGGGGCAAGGAGCCCCTGGCCCTGGCTCAGACCCAGTGACCTCCTGGCTCTCTCCAAGATGTGAGGACAGAGATCAGAGCAGGAGCCCAAGAACCGAGAGCCCAGGCAGGCGAGACAGGCCTGAAGGGAAGAGCCGAGCCCATGGTCCCCTCAACCTTCCTCGGAGGTCCCCCTACTAAACCCGCCGGGCTCGGGGGCAACATCTGATTCCATGTGTGAGCTCTCTGAGGAGGCGCTAAGCACAGTCAGCCCCGGGACGGCGCTCTGGGAGGGCCATTTCCCATAGAGGTGCCAGAGGAGGCGGGTCCTTGTCTCCCCCCTCAGGCCAGAAGCCTTTGCCACGTGTCCCAGTGACCCCTGGGCCCATGTCTGGTCTCGTCCGGTGGGGCAGGGAACGACCCTGGTGCTGGGTCCCAGCCGCCTCCATGAGAGGAAGGACCCACACACTGCGTCCCCAGCCCCGGCTGGCGTGTTTGCCAAGGGTGGGGCCCAGAAGCAGCCAGGAGGGAGAAGTAAGAGCTCGGACGCTGGCCTCAGAGTCTCATCTGTTCCCCAGGGCCCCGACATCCGGGCCTGCGTGACCCGGCACCCCGACCCTGGGGGTCCCACCGGCTGGGAGAGGGAGGAGGCAGGTCACAGCGGGAGGGGCCCCAGCCCCGGAGCCCCTGCCCTGGTCCCCTGGGGGACACACACACTCCTGCCGCTCCCCTGCCCCCGCAGGAGGGTCTGCCCCCGACCCCCCACTTACCCTGCTCACGGGCCTCCATCCTACCCTGCTCAGAGGCTTAAGGGCACCGAAGGGCAGCAGGTAATAGAGGATTGTGAGAGGCCAGGAGCGGAGTTTCAGAGCTGGCCTAGACATGCAGCTGAGCTGGCCCAACCTCCGCCTCAGGGCCAGCTGGGGAAACTGCAACCTGTGGATCACATACAGGGACACAGATGAAGGCCTGGGTCCGGGGCCATCCTGCCCGCCGCCCGAGAGCTGGGAAGGGGATGGCCCCTGTCCCGGGGCCCCCTGGGGGCTCCAAGAGGGACTGCCCAGCTCCCCTGTGGCCCCCAGGGATCCCTGGGGATGCCGGAGCTGGAACCGGAGCAGGAGCCAGAGCTGGAGCTTTCCCGCTGCAAGCTCATGGACACCCTGATAACGAGGCCCCACACAAGCTCCTGACAAATGACGGCGCCGCCATCAGCAGCAGGGGGAAGGCGCAGGTACGGAGCTCCCAGCACAAACGGGGATCAGTTACCCCAGCCGCCCCCTCCCCCTCCAGGAGCCCTGGGCTCTCCAGCCTGTGGGGGGGGCTGCTGGCCTGGGCTCCCCGAGATGCCCGGTACAGTCCCTAGCGCTGCCGGCCGCGGTCTCTGAGACTGCCCCATCTCCCCTCGCTGGGGACAGGGACCCCACCTTGCCCTGCCCAGCCCCGCCCCAAGTGTGGCCGCGAGGGTCGGCCAGCGTCAGGCAGGCGGGCCGAACCTCCTGGTCCCCAAGGGCAGGGGGGGCCAGCTCGGCCCCCGGGCCATGAAGCTTCCCACGGAGCTGGGAGCAGCGCCCGCTTCTCGGAGTTCCGTGTCCTCCACAGGGAGTAAGCCCGGAGATTAAGCCTGGGCTGCTCCTCTGCCAGGACTGTGGTGCAGCCGCCGGGGCCGTGCCGGCTTTAAAACACACCCTGGGACCTGAAGTCTGGCCCGGGACTAGCAGGGGCTCCCGGAGGCCCTGAGGCTGCAAGGGGAGAGCGCCCTGGGCCTCCCCCCCCATCCCTCAATCGCCGCATCTATCAGCGATGGACTGGCCCCGGTGCTTCGGTGCTTCGGACCCTCCTGGAGAACCCCAGGAAACCAAGCTCTGCTTCCCGGGGTGAGCCCGGGCGCGCCGATTCAGGGATTGGAGCGACTCCAAGAAGGAGAATCGGTCCGGGACTGACTGCACAGTCAGCAGAGGGAAGGCTGCCCCAGCCCCCCTCCCCCGGGGCCTTCCCCGGCTGCCGCGGATCTGGGGGACGCCTGGCAGCTCCGAGGCTCCCGCGGCTGCCTCCCTCCCCCCTCTTACTGCAGAGGAGAACGGACCAATCCCTGCAGAGCTGCATCCTGGCAACCTGCTCCCGAGCCCCCCTTCCCACATCTCCGCATTCTTCCCCTTCTGGGCTCCTTTCCCAGGGCAGGAGGTTGGGGAGGGGGGAGAGGGAAGGGTCCCCTCGCCGGCTCCGGACAGAGCCCCACCCCCCAAAGCAGAGAAGGGGCGGCCCGGGAGCTTTAAGGGTCTGGTGGCCGCCCCCGGCCCCCCTTCCCCCTCTCCCCATGCAGAAACACCCGACGGTACCTGAACCGGGCTCTCCTACTGGGTGCGCCCCCGGCCAGGGCCAGCAGGCCGGGCCCTTCTGGCCGTGGGGGCCGCTGATCCCCGGCCCCGCCGGTGCCGGTCCCCGTGCGCGGCCTCCGGACATGAATTTTAACTTTGTGGAGGTTGTAGCAAGAGGGAGGAGGGTTAGATAACGCTCGCGAGCATCTCACCATTTCCCCTTGTGCAGCTCTGCTCCCTGCAAGGTGCTGGACTGACACATCATCGGACGGAGGGCTAAGTCTCTCCCTCCTCGCCTCTGCGCCTTCTTCTCCCCTCCCCCAGCAGGGGAGGGAGAGCTCGCTGGCCACGGCTCCTAATGCCCCTGCTCCATTGGGCAGATCGCCGGCGACTCGGCTGCGAGGCTCCCGGCTAGTGCAAACAGACAGGCACCGGGTGACACATCCGCCCCTCGGAGTCGGGAGGCCCCCGCCGCGCCCCCGGCCCCCGCCAGCTGGCCCGGACGCTCTCCCAGAGCCGAGCGGGACCAGCCAGGGAAGGGGGAGGGGGCGCGGGAGGAGGGGAGGGGGAAGGGTGGATCCCCACACTGCAGCTTGAGCTGTTCTGGGAGGCTGAGCAGGGGGACAGGTGCTCCTCCCCCCCCCCATCTCTGCAGGGCTCACAGTGGGCCTAGGTGAGATTGGGGGTGGGGGGGGCAGGCGAGAGGGGTCCAGTCTAGTGGGCACAAGTGGGGGTAAAGGCAAGAAGGCCAGAGGAACTTGCTGACAGATGGAGCTGTCCAGCAGCGGCCTGGATGGCCAAGAAAGGTAGTGAGCTCCCTGTCCCCAAGGCTTCCCACAGACGAGACTTGGGGGTGCCAGACTGTACTGCCCAGTTCAGGGCCCAGCTCGGACCCTAGTGACCCTGGAGAAGCCAGTTAAACCCCTTCTGTAACCAGAGAACCACCTCCTCCTCCCTCCCCAGCCCGCCTGGGACAGAGTAGGGGCTGACTGAGGGGGTCTCCTCGCTCCCCCAAGGCGATCCACAAAGGGCTGGGGGTGGGGGGGGGCCCTGCAGGGGGAGAGCTCCCAGACTCCCAGCCCTGAGCTAGGCCGGCCGAGCTCCCCCACCGGGGAGGGCCTTGAGGGCCAAGTCACAAGCCAGGGGCTCCCTGGCAGCTCTAACCGGGCCCCCAACTGCACGGCCTTCCCCAGCCCTTAGCTCCGCACCTGGCAGCTTAAGGCTTATGGGACTCCCCCCTCCCCCCGGCGCACTCCCCCTTGGGGGACACTGTCATCTCCCTAATCCCGGGCACTGGGTCAATAACAGCTTTAGCCTTCCCTGGATGGAGCTTCCCCCCTCCCCTTCGCATTCAGCAGTGGGAGCGGGGGGAGCCCCCGGGTACGGCCGGGCCTGGAGTGTAGAGGTTGGCGCTGGAGCCCCTTTCCCTGGCATCCCCGGCTCCAGGATGTTGGGGGCACAGGCCCCTGCGCTGCTTCTGAGCCTCCCTGTCTGAACCTTCTTTGGAGACCTGCACCCCGAGGGGACGCCAGCCCTGGAGCCCTCTGGGAGGATGAGGGGGAGCCTCCGGGAAGGGCAGCCCAGCCACCAGGAAGCTTCTGGGCTCTGGGAGCACCAGACTCGGTCCCAGGTGAAGTGCTGGGAGGAAGGCCTGGAGAGCTGGGCCCTCCCTCTGCCTCCTCACAGCCCCCATCAATGGCAGCCCCTCAGCCCCCCAGAGACCCAGTCTGCAGAGGCCTCTAAGAGAGCGCCCCGGCCCCTCTCCCAGTGCTGCCCCAGAGATCTGGCCAGCCCGGGCTCCCCCTGCTCCACCAGTGGTTCTTCCAGCAAAGGCCCCTCCCTGGGGCGAGGTTCCCCTGACCTCGTCGTGCACTCTCCTGGTGCAGCCACCGCCAGCCCCCCCGGGACCCGCTGCACCCACACTACACGGCCCGAGACGGCGCCCTGAGGAGGAACTGAGGCCGGCCTCGGGTAAGAGGCAGACTGGGCTGGGCCCCGGGGCTGTCCCCAAGGCACCCCGTGGGCCCAGAGCTCGGGTACAGGGTGCATCCTGTCCCTGGTGATTCCCTGAGGCGAGGCAGAAAAAGGAGGAGTTAGGGGGGACCCTCTTCTCCCATGGGCCAGACCTTCAAATTTAAAGAAGCAGAAACAGGGAGCGAGGGAGAGCTCCAGGCCCTGGGCTCCCAGGGGACAGCCGGGGACAGTGAGGCTGGCTAAGGGAATCCCAGGGGCGGGGAGGAACTCAAAGGGAGCCTTCCTAGGGGAAGGAGGAAATCCCCAAGAGCCAAAGCGCTGCCCTTCCACTGACCCCTCCCCCCTCTCATGGGGGGCTTCCCTGGGGGCTTCAGGGGACCCCAGGTCTGAGGATTTACAGGAATAAACACTCGACAGGCTTTGAACCAGCAACCAAGCCTTGCTCCCAGCTCAAGGACCCCCTAGGAGGTGGGACCTTTTGGGGCACCCCCCCCCCCGGCAGGTGGCTGCTTTCTCTGGCCCGAACACAGAAACTCCCCCCTGTTTCTGGTCCCAAACAAGCTGCCTCCCAGGCGGGTCCCTGGAGTGCTCCGAGGGCCGGTAAGTGGCCCCTGCCCCCAACATGGCCAATGAGCCCTGCCCCGGGGGGTCCATGGGAGCCATCAACCCATCCCTCCTCCGCAGAGAGCGCCGGGTCCGCCTTCACTCTCGGGGCTCCCCTCCTCCGTGGCTGGGTCACCCCCGCCCTGACCCCCTCACCTGGCTGGCAGCCCTGGCCTACGCCCGGCCGAGCCCCCAAACCCCGGCCCTGAGCCTGGAAGGGAGCGCGGCCGCCACCAGGAAGTCCGAGTCAGAAGAGCTCGCGGGGCACCGGCCAAGGGCCTGGGCGGAGGCCGGCTCCGGAGGGGGCGAGCCTCCCGGGGGCGGGCGCGTGCTGGGGGGCTGGGGGGGCCATGAGCTCTGGGTGGCCGCTCTCCTCCACTGAGGAGTGGAACATTCCAACTGATGACCGGGAGGCCGGGGGAGAAGGGCGGGGAGGGGGTGGGGCTGGCACCTGCACCTGAATCTCTGCCCCAAAGCCAGGGACCGCCAGCCTGCAGGTGGAGGAAGGGCCCGGCCTCCGAGGGAGCAGCCCCAGGTGCTCTGGGGCCCCCCCCGCCCCCCCTGGCTCTCCCACTCCAGTCCCGGACTCACCAAAGCAGCGGGTGAAAGGGGAAAGGCCGGGGAAGCTTCCTTTTTAAGGAACCCAGAACCCTTGGCCTGCTCCTGCCCAGTCACTTGGGGAGGTGGGAGGGGGGCGGGAGCCACCTGATAACTGCCCATCCACTAGCTAGCAGGGGGGGGCTGGGGATGGGGGCGCACAAAGGAAGTGGTCCTGAAGCCAGGAAAGAGAACAGGCGGCTGGGCATGGCGCTGCCCACGCTGGGGGAGAAGCCCCGGCACCCCCTGCCCCCACTGCTCCCCACAGCTCGGGGGAGGGGCCAGCCCCTTCCCCCCACCCAGAACCAGCCCCAGGCACTATCTGCCCGGCTTCCGGAGGAGGGGGAGAGAGGAGAGGGGAAGGCGGCCAGAAGCAGTCAGGACAGCCCTCAGGGAAGGGATTGCAGGTCCCAGAGCAGGGGAATCCCAGGCCACACTGGGCCGCACTTGGGGCAGGGGTGACCCCGGCCTGCCCCCTGATTCCGGGCGGACGTCCCGAAGGCCCCGATCCCGACCCCCTCCCCCGCCAGGGTTTCCCAGCCCCAAAAGCCACCCCCATTCTCAAGTGGACAAAGCAGCGCCCCCCCCCCCCCCCCCCCCACTCCCCGCCGGGAGAGGACCCAGGGGCCGTCCCGGCAGCTGCTCACTCTCACGGGTGCGGCGGCACTTCGCGGGTCCCTTCCCAGCTCCGGCCGGGGGTGGCCCCACTCTGGTCCTCAGGTTGCAGCCCTTCAGGCCGGATGGGCTCCCCCCACTCCCGGCCTCACTTCTTTCCTCTTTAAGGGGCGGAGCCCAGGGCGGGCAGATGAGGGAAAGTGAGGAGGGGACTGGCCCTGACGTCACCGCCCGGCGCCTCCCGGGCACTTCCAGGGAAGGCTGGCCCTGGCCCCAAGGGAGGGAGGGAGGGAGGGAGGGAAGGAGCGGGAACCCCACCCCAGAGTCTCCTCAGGCCCAGGGAGGGCCCAGTGGCTCTCAGCAACCCATTTTGCAGGAGACAAAACTGAGGGTTTCACAGGTCAGCAGAGGCCTGAGCTAGAGCCCTTCTAGAGAAGGAAGCCTCCGGGAAGGAGCCCCCTGGAGAGGCAAGGGCCTTGCAGGAAGGAGGCAAGGAGGAAGGAAAGGGCAGGAGGCCGCCCTCAGTAGCCACAGGGCTCTGGCCCAGAAAGGGGAAGACACTTCTCCAAGGTCACACAGCGAGTGCTCATTCCAGGTTGTTAATGGCACCCCTGCGACCCACAATTCTCCCGGGAGTTACCTCCTTGGGGGTTACCACTTTATGATCCCCCCCCTCACAAAAAAAGACCTGGGAAAACCGACTTCAATACCTCCTTTCTAGTGACCAGCAAACAGACGGCACAGGTGATGGAAGGGCCTCAACCAAAGCCGGAGCGCTGGGCAGTACCCAGGGAGGGGGCACCGCCCGCAATCACACCCATTTGCCAGCCCTTCCTGAATGACCGTAGTGGACTGCAGGGATTGACCTGGGGAGGAGCTGGGTTCAAACCCTGCTGGGAATACTCGGGGACCTCATCTGTAAAAGGAGGGGACTGGACGCCATGCTGGGATCCCGCCCTCATCCTGGCCCGGCGCTCCAAGGGGGTGGCTACGGCCCACCAGCTCCAGCCCGGCCATTTCTGTAACTGGCAGTCTAACCCTCCGCCCTCTCCCCTCCCTGCCCCCGACTTCCTCTGGGGGGGGGGGGGTGAGCGGAACTAGCCCAGACTTCCTGGAAAATAATTTGTGCCCGGAAAGTCACCAAATCACCCCCGACCTCTGACCCAGCATCCCGCCACCAGCCCACCCCCGTGCAGAGGGGCGCCCCAAGATTGATGGCCGCTCTTCTCATGGTGGAAGGAAACCCCGATGGAGAGGATGCCGTAACGGGGCACCGCAGGTGAACGCAAAAGAGCCCTCCTGGGACGGCAGAAATGACAGAAAGGCTCCTTTTGAGAGAACCCGGAAGACCCGGATGCAGAGCAGGCCCAGGGATCCTGACCACAGAGGAAGAGCTGCGAGGGGACAGCGGCAGGCTTCCATGGGAGGAGACGGGAAGAGAGAAAATCAATGGATGTTCAATGATCATAAACAAAAAAGGAAGTCAGACTCAAAATGAAAATGGCCTGAGTAGCGGGCTGTCCCATCCTCCAAGGGCCTGCTCAGGCACCACTTCCTCCTCCAGGAAGTTTTCCTAAACCACACTGCCCTAAGTCATTTTTTTTTTGGTTCAATTTTAGTTTCGGCTCTGAACTCTCTCCCTCCCGCACACGGAGAAAGCAAGAACAAAAATCATTACAAAGACAGGCAGGCAAGCAGAGTCCTGCACCCGCCGCGCCCCAAACCCCTCAGCTCACTGTCTGTGAGCGGCGCACGCTGGGGCACGAGTCCTCCGGAACCATACTTGGTCACCTGTTCCCCCGAGTCTGTCTAAGCCAGCCCTCAACTGATGCACATCAGCGTACGATTCTTTGTTGCCATGAAAACAGCTGCCATCGATATGTGGAGTCTCTCAGACTGGCCAAGGTAAAGACAGTGATAAATGTTGGAGGGGAAAACTGGGACACTGGTGCGTTGTTGGTGGAGTTGTGAGTGGATCCAACCATTCTGGAGACCAATCTGGAATTATGTCCAAAAAGTTATCAAACCGTGCATACCCTTTGCAGTGCTACTACTGGGCTTATGCCCCAAAGAGATACTAAAGAAGGGAAAGGGACCCACGTGTGCAGAAATGTCTGTGGCAGCCCTCTTTGTGGTGGCAAAGAATCAGAAAAGGAGTGGATGCCCATCACTGGGGAATGCCTGAACAAGCTGTGGCACATGAAGTAACAGAATATTATTGTTCTATAAAAAATGACGGCCTGGAGAGATTTACACAGACTGACGTGAGCAAAACGAGCAGAATCGGGATGCTCTGTTCACGGTAACAGTCAGAATGTGTGATGATCGACTAGGAAAGACTCACTCTTCAGCGGTTCGGTGATCCAAGGCAATCGCAAGCGACTTTGGATGGAAAACTCCATCCGCATCCAGAGAAAGATCTAACAAGGCTGAACATAAACCAGCACATGCCATTTCACTTCTTTTTTTGTTTTTTTTAATCTCTCCCATTGTTTTTCCCTCTTGCTCTGACTTTTTCTCTCCCAAAATGATGCATAAAAGAATGTGTGTTAAAATAAAATAAAATAAGAAACTTATGTACACATGGGTCTTTTCCCTCTTTCTTTGTTCTCTTTAGGATATAGACCTAGAGGTGATGATATAGCTGGATTAAAGAATATAAATAGTATAATAGCTTGCTGGGCTATATATAGTCACATGTGGTTGTTTGCAATCATTTTTCAGTCATGTCCGACTCTGTGACCCCATTTGGGGTTTTCTTGGCAGAGGTATTGGCGTGATTTGCGCTTCCTTCTCCAGCCCATTTTGCAGATAAAGAAACTGAGGCAAACCTGGTGAAGGGACTCGCTCAGGGTCCCAGAGCCAAGAACTGCCTGAGGAGGGTCTTCCTGCCTGTGCCACCTGGCTTCCCGTAAGTCCCAACTGAAATCCCAGCTCCTACAGGAAGCCTTCCAGGGCTGACCCCTGGTTAATATTATATTTCCTGTTTCTCCCATATACAGCTCCCTGTGTGTCCCGTTAGACCGCAGGCACCTGGAGGGCAGCACAGTGCTGGCTCAGAGCCGGATGTTTAGGGACTAACGGCAGCCACCATTCCCAGAGTCACAAGGGAAGGACAACACAGACGGGTCACCTAGACTCAGGGACACCTGGGGACAAGGAAGGGCCAGTTACTACAAGACCAGAAGCCTGGAGTTGGGGTGTGGAATATTCACGGCACACGTGGCCAAAGGACCCCAACTTCTCGGCTGAGAACACCCACAGAGAGGGTCCTGCTCCCCCACATACTCTGTCCCCTCAGGGAGGCCTCAGTGCTGCTGGGAGGAGGAGGAACCAAGGAGCCAAGAGGCTCCAGTGGGAAACCAATGGCGGTCTGTCTTCCTGCGCCAGGAATGTGATCCCACCACCATAAATCACTCCTTCCCAGCCATGTGATTGGGCCAGGACAAGGTGCAAATGTTCAAATGCTCAGTGGAACAAAGACAGAAATGCGGCAGCAGAGGGCTGGGCACAGGGCAAAGATCCCTACCTGCTCCCAAGGCCCTCTCGGGCCCCATGGCCCATGTAGTCAGTTAGCCAGTCCCTGACCTCTGCGGAGCCATGGGTCCCGATTTCCAAAAGCAGCCAGAGGTGGAGCCTGCAAAGGCCGGCCTCTGGCTCGTGCCCTCCCTTGCCTATGTGCGGCACGCTGTCTCTCCCATTGGTCAGGGGATGCTTGGGAGTAGGGATGTCTCTGGCCTTTCTTTATTTGACCAGCACTTGGCACAGAGCCCAGCAAAGAGTAGGAGCTTAATAAATGTTTACTGACTGGCTGACTTATGAACTGCAGTCCCGCTGGGGGTCGGCACAAGCTTGGCGTCGGTCTCAGGTAAAGTTCTAAATGTTTGTCTCAGATTCTGCTTTTCAGGGGGAAGGGGACCTGACTCCATTTCACCCAAAGAGGAAGCTGAAGGTCAGGCCATCCAGCCAGGGGCTGCCCTGAGGAGCTTTGCAGGGAGGCCACCAAAGTCTGGGCCCTCGAACCTGTGCCCTCTTAACGCCTCACTGTGACACAATCAACAGAGGACACCAGAAACCTGAGAACGGGGAAGGGCAGGACTCCAGAGCAGCTCTCATGGGCTGAACAAAGCTCATTTCTCCCTTTGGGCAGAAGGCCCAACCCGGGGGGCCTGACAAAGGGTCATCTGGGATCCTTCGCAGAAATGCAGGGGGAATAACAGCAGAGTTCGGTGGACTCGGAGCTGCGCCAAAGGTCCCATCCAGGAGTGGAGGGGAGAGGCACGATGCCACCTGGTGGAAGATGCTCCCCAGAAGGCATTCCCTTCCCATCGTCCTCCATGGAGACCCCCTCCCGTCAAGCCCTTCTGCCTGGCCAGGTTGTGATCTCCCTTTGGAGTCCACCTGACCCGCCACCAAGGAGCTGCAGTGCGCCCCACAGCCTTGTCCCACTAACTGTCCCGGCAGACCAAGGCAGCCAAAGAGCCTCAAATCCTGCAGAGAGGTGGGGGGAAGGGGTCCTATCCCAGGCATGTAAAGACCTCGAGAACGGGCAGATGAGCACAACTGGTTCTAGAGGTCACAAAGATGGCCAGAGCAAGGGCTGGGGAGCGCCTGGAGCTCGATCAGCCATCACAGACGCCAGGGACATCTGCTGCATCTTGCGTCACCACCAGTCATGTGGACCGCGGTGGCTCTGGCAGGAAGAGTGAGGCTGACAGCTTCGTACCACTCTGCCTGATTGAAATCCAACTGAGGCACAAATCAGATGACGTCATCGAAACAAGCTGCGTTCTCCACTAGTGCAGAAGCCTCTCGCTTGCTTGCACTCCCGGAGCTCAGGCTGCCCAGAGCAGGTGCTTACTGCTGCCAGGCTTGTGGGAGGCACATGTCGGGCAGGTTTCCTTCCCGAGTTCTTTTTGCCTGCCACCATTATCAAGGGCAGAGAAAAGGATGGACGGTGCAAGTTAACATGTCTGCAGGTGGCACCTGAGTGACCTAACCAAGTGCTCCAAATGACAGGGGAGCAGGAGGCCAGAGAGAGAAAACAATAATGTAAACGCTCGGGTTCAAACATTAGCAAGGTGGGCACAGGGCAGCAGACAGAGGGCACCCCATGTCCATGTGCAGACACACCTGGATACACAGAGAACACACACGTGTGCAGACAACACAGGATGCACACAAACGCACACATAGGGAACAGTCACGAACGCACACTGCACAGCCTGCACAAATGTATACGCCCCAAACACAAACACAAAAGCACTTCCGGAGGGAAGAGTGGAGAGGGCTGACCACGAAGGCCATGCTGGAGCCCAAGGAAGAGATGCGCAAGAATCCAGAAGCAACGGCCCAGGACCCGGCCTTGGTGTGTTCTGGAGCCACTGTGCAAGAAAGAGGGCCAAGTGGGCCAGCTCAGCC
This sequence comes from Dasyurus viverrinus, assembly GCA_020854095.1. NCBI lineage: Eukaryota > Metazoa > Chordata > Mammalia > Dasyuromorphia > Dasyuridae > Dasyurus > Dasyurus viverrinus. Next base: position 705,074,088 of record CM036997.1, read on the forward strand.
TGGGACTTAGCCAGTCTGGGGCAGGCCCAGGGCCCCAGCTGCCTCTCACCTGTTCCAGACATGTGGCCATGCAGAAATCACCCTGACCTCCCTGGGCCTCAGTCTCCTGCTTTGTAAAAGGAGGGGCTTCCCAAACATCTGAAAGCCTGCTGGAGGGGCTCACATTTACATCACGCTCCCCAGGGCAGAAATAGGTACCAGAGGAAGAGCTCCCCCCAACTGGACCGGGCTCTCCTTGCCTAACTGCTTGTGGGGAGGGAGATGCCCTTTCTCGCAAGATCCTAATAAAATTCCTTTCTGCTTTTACCTTGAGAAATTTCCTTAACTTAATAGAGCTGGTGGTCTTATCCCACACAGTTTATGGGGGCTCTCTGGGATCGTGTGGCCTGGTGAGTGAGTGAGGTCTTGAGACCTAGCAGGATGGTGCCCTGTCTTACTTTAGGCAGTCTGCAAACTTCTGGGACCTTTCCCTGCCTCCAAAGTCAAATGGCCCAATGAGGAGAGACTCAAACCCAAAGTCAGTAAATTCTGCAGCAAATCCCAAGTGGTGGGAATTGGATGTGGCATCAGTCAGGCAACTTTCGTGTGTGAATGGCCAAAGGGTAAATACCTATTTGTGAGACCCTTGAGTCCCCCCTTTGAGTGGATAGACTCTGGAGGGTGCTCTGGACAGGATTGGCCTGTTGGGACATCCTTGAGTCCACCTGTTTGGGATGAAGAGACCTACTCAAATTGATTAGAGATCACTCATAGTAATCAGAATTATTTATTAGAATTAGTGGACTCCATCCTGGTCTGTGAGCCGAATTTCAAAGCAGGAGAGCCACTCCCTTGAAAATGTTCACAGTTTTTATACATTTCAGACAAAGAATACCCCAAATCCCACCCTCTATATGGTGTGATTGGTCACATCAGTCTCTATTCCCCTGTTTGGTCAATGGAATACAGTAGATAAGGTGATGTACAGCTTCCTCATGTGTGGGAAAAAGGTGAAGGACTTACAGATTAAGCATATATTGATCAGGGACTGTTAGTAAAAGCCTTAAAGGCCTCAGTTTAGGAAGCATGTAATTTTAGATAAGGCCTGGACTACATTCCACTGTCCAAAAGAGGATCTGTGGTGAGGAAGCATGTGGTTTTAGATAAGGTCTGGACTATATTCCACTGTTCAAGGAAGGACACTGGTGGGAAAGCTATACATCTACTGCATCCCACTGACCAAATAGGGGAATAAAGGTTTATGTGACCAATCATACCACATAGAGGGTGGGATTTTGGAGGTTCTTTGTCTGAAATGTACAAATATTGTGAACATTTTCAAGGAAGTGGCTCTCTCCTGCTGTGAATTTGGCTCACAGACCAGGATGGGGTCCGCTTCTTGAGATTCTAATAAATAATTCTGCTTTCTATGAGTGATCTCTGTAGTAGTCACTTTGGGGAGGTATTTTGTCCCAAACAGTTGCGGGCTCGTCCGAGATGGGGTCTTTGGGGGAGATGGCTGTGCACCCTGGACAGGGACAGGCACCCACGGAGCAGTTTTCTCCATGGTCTCTGGTTCGGGGTGTGTAGCCTCCCTTCCTCTTAGACAATGACCTGAAGCGGAGATACTCAGTGGAAAACAGAATTGAAGACTGAAGGATGTAGAGTCCTGACTGGCCGGCGCAGTTTTAGAATCCAACCACGTTGGCTCGGTAAGCTCTCGGAACAGTTTGGGGGTCTTATTGGCGGGGTTTTAGAAAATCCGAGAGAATAGCCCTTGCTAAATTGTGTTGAGTGCTGGACTGTGACAAGCCCCAGTGGTAAAGCTTCCAGAAAACTGAAGTATGGGAAAGACACAGTCCAAGAATTTGTCAGGATAGTAGTTAGGTATAAAAGGATAAAAGGAAAGACAAAAGGGAAAAATAGAGCTCTGCGTGTGTCTGTGTGTATCTGTCTATTTGCTTTGCATTTTGTGTTCCATGTTAAAAAGTTAGCAAACTCATAAGACATAAGAATTCAGCCTCTGTGTTGCAAGCTTAGAATATCAGGCTGAACTATTTGAAGTGGAACTCATTCAGAGTGGCTTCAAGTTTGAAAAATCTTTTTCTCTCTCTTTATCTCTGGCTGACGGCGGCAGCCTTGTGGGGGAAAGGGAGCAAAGGGAGAAAAAGGGGGAAATAAAAACATAGATTGAAAGGGATTTGAAAGTTTGGAAAGTTTAAAAAATATATAGAAGAGCAGTGTGCTATTTTAAAAAAAAAAGTTTGAATGGAATATCTGGGCATTCTCTGTGAAGGCAGAGAAATGAATTAAATGGGCTTGGAAGTCTAGAGTTCTGTCTGGATTTGGGAGGGAAAAATGTTCAAGGTGAAACAAACTTCTCTCTGGGGGCGGGGGGTCTTGGAAAAAGCCCCTAGTCTGTTTTGCTGATTTAAAAGCTCTGTTAAGTTTTAAGAACAATGATTAAGAAATTTGGGAATTGGTTATTTGACAATTGCTTGTGATTTTTAGCTTTTTAACCTGCTGTACTAATTTGTAAGTAAGGAAAAACTGGGCTGAAGAGTTTTCAGAGCCTGCTAGAGTAAAGAGAAATAAAATTCAAGCTTAGCCTGGCCTGAGCAATAAAAAGCTCTGGAGATAAGATGGTAATTGCTGTGAAAAGAAAAATAAATTTTAAAAAACAGCTGTATTTAGTTTGATTCAGTATGTAACCTTCTGAAACATATTGGGTAATTTGTTAACTGTAAGTTATGTTTCATGGAGTTATCTAGTTATTCACTGTATTGTGAATCTTAAAAGTTCTAAAGGGAACTAGAAAGGAGAATGCAGGAGATTTATAAAGGATTGATTTGTAGGAGCAAATTGAGACCCTGAATGATATCAAGAAGGAATCAGTTGGAAAAAGAAAGTTAATAAACTGATTGCCTAAATCTTGAGAACGATTCCCAAGTAGGAAATTGAGTGGAGAAACAGGAGGGAATCTTTTGTCCAGGAGTGGGGGAAGGGTAGCCACATGGAATCCTCTCTTCCCTCCTCTCCACCAAGTGCATTCCAGTCATTTTCTTATTTCAACTTCAACTTACTTCAACTTCAAGCCATTCAGTGGCTTGGTTAATTGATTGAATATTTGTTTCTCTCAAACATAATGGTTTTCTTGTTAAAGAATATAATCAGAAATGTGATCTATAGTTTGAAAGGGTTATTTAAAAAAATTTAATTGATGTTTTTAAGAACTTTTCAGATTCTTTGGTGTGAAAATAGAAAGTTTTAATTAACTGTATTGATGCCAGTTATTTAAAGGGACTCGAAGGATAATAGTTTTTGCCTTTGTCCTTTTGAAAATGTTTTTGTTATGGACAATATGTAGTTTGGGATTTTTCTGTGTATTGGGTATTTTAAAAGCAAAATGATTGGTATAATATTCAACTTATGAAACATCTAATTGGGTATGTAAGAATTGTGTGAATATTCTGGGATAAATTTCTTACTGTTAAAAGTCTTACAATATGTAGATGCTCTTCTTAAAGAGTGACCTTCTCCAAGTCACTATCAGTTTGTTAAATTATTTAGGAGCACAGGGACTGAGAATTTCTCAAGACAAATTGCAATTTGTGAAATGTAAGGTAAAATATTTAGGTCAATGTATAAGTGAAGGAAAAAAGAAATTAGATCCTGTAAATTACCTGAGGGAAAGAATGGAAACAGTAAAGGTAAGGGATTGTTACACAGGGCATTGGTCCCTGAAATTTTGACTAATCTCATGTTGCCTAAGAACATTGCATTGATTCATGCAAGAATATCATGCAGTGATTTATTGCAGAGGCACCAAAGAGGAGATTCATTTGAGACAAGGGGAAACTGTTTTGTGGATGAGGAGGCGAAACGAGCTGTAGAAGAGGAATCTGAAAGTACAGAGGAAATGATAGTACTAATTCTGGCATTTCTGCCTCAAATGCCTCCACCTTCCCTTACCCCAGAAGAGAAGCAGGAAATCCAAAGCCTTGGTGGTCAGGAGGATAAAGGGGGCACTGGCTCCTCCCTAACAGCAGAGAGGTACTGACCACAGCAGGTATGAGACATGTATTCCAACATTTACGTCAGGACAGTCATTGGGGTGTCTGAGACCTGTGTGATGTGGTGCTAAGTTGGTGGCACTGGACTTATACACAATAGCAGGCAACTTGTCAGCGTGTGTCCTGTTTGTCAAAGGAATGACAAGTCCAAAAAGGAAGAAGGCCCCTGGTATCAGGCCTTTCCAAAGCATACAGGTGGACTTTACCGAGCTGCCATCAGTGGGGCATCTCAAATATCTGTTGGTTGTAGTGGATCACCTGACCTCATGGGTGGAGGCTTCCCCCTTGCCCAGGCAACTGTCGTAAAAGTCCTCCTTGAGCATATCATTCAAGGGTATGGGTTGGTGGAGCAGGTAGATTAGGACCAATGGCCAAAATCCTCCTATCTGTGGCCCAAGCTCTAGAAATATCATGAGACTTATATACCCCATGGCATCCGCCCTCATCAGGTAAAGTGGAAAGGATGGATAAGGAAATTAAACAGCAACTGACTAAATTGGCCGAGACACAATTGCCCTGGACCAAGTGCCTTCCCCTTACCTTATTAAGAATAGAAATACAACCCTGAAGGGATGTGGGATTATCACCTTATGAATTATTGTATGATCACCCTTATCCAAAAGGGATTCAAAATTCCTCCTTGGATCCGATATTTGAAAGCAAAGATTTGTTTTTAAGGAAATATGTCATGTCTGTACTGCAACATCTGAAAACTTTACAACTAAAAGGGCTTATTGTTCAGACTCCTCCCTCAGGATTCACAGTGCATCAGTTCTAGCTTGGAGACTGGGTCCTGGTTCAGACGTGGAAGGACAAGCTGACCCCAACTTGGGAAGGACTATTCCAGATCCTCTAGACATCAGACACATCAGTGCTACACAGGAAAGAGGGTGGACTGAGCATACCAGAAATAAAGGATGCTCCAAGGGTGTGGACTTCCAATTGAATCCAGAGAACAAGCTGAGACAAACACTGAAAAGGAACTGATGAACTGTGCGTGTAAAATCTTGATAGTGGTATTGATCTGGGGTATCTTATTGGGGTACATCCTAAATCAAACAGGGGGAGGGCCATGGATGGGAGAGAGTAAGTGCGAATGGCCTTTACTCATCACCCAGAGAGGGTAGATATTATAATTGTGGTGAGCATAGAAATAGATGGAGCAAGTGAAATAGTGTTTGTAATGATGGGTCAGTGCTTAATTGTGTCCACCAGCATTCATTAGGGGGTAATGAGGGATGTTTGAAGGAATTTAGTTGAAGCCTATTTGTCAAACACTCCATAATCTATTCAAACTGATGATGCTAATGGGTGAGGAGATGCCTGGCCCCAGCACAGGTCATCAAGGAATATGGACCGGTGACAAGGGCCCATGATGGTGATTGGGGGTATTGGACACCAAATATATATATTAAACAGATTAATTCAACTGCAAGCAGTCTTAGAGGTAATAACTAACTAACCAAACTACTCAGGGCCTTGATCTTATTAGTTGGTCAAACCACCCAGACAAGAGAAGTGCTTTTATAACATAGATTAGTTTTAGATTACCTGTTAGCAGAGGAAAGGATGGTCTGTGGGATACAAAACCTGTCCACCTGTTGTATATAAATTGATGACAAAGGACAAGCGGTAAAAGAAATGACTAAGGGCATACGCAGGATAGTTCATGTGCCTGTACAAGTTTGGAAGCTTCCCTTTACAAATGACTGGTGGTCTTGGTTTGGTGGTGGCTGGTGGAAACAGCTCTTATGGTACAGACATAGCGATCAGTGGTATTTTTCTGTTGCCACTATGTTTACCCTGTATACATTAGTAAAAAGAATAGTTCAAAGATCACTGTCAAGAATCTTACGTACAGAGGATGCCATTAAAATGATGATTTTACAGAAAGAGGGATGGGAGGCAGTGGCAGGGGATGATCCAGATAAGATTAACAAGCAACGTGTAGAGATGTGAATTGAATTTAACTACAATATTAGTTCTTCATGAGGAAATGATATATATATTTATGAATAATGGGGGATTGTGTTGGAAAAAGGTGAAGGACTTAGAGATTAAGCACATATTGATCAGGGACTGTTAGTGAAAGCCTTAAAGGCCTCAGTTTAGGAAGCATGTAATTTCAGATAAGTCCTGGACTACATTCCACTGTCCAAAAGAGGATCTGTGGTGAGGAAGCATGCCATTTTAAATAAGGTCTGAATTATATTCCATTGTTCAAGGAAGAACACTGGTAAGAACACTGGTGGGAAAGCTATACATCTACTGCATCCCACTGACCAAATAGGGGAATAAAGGTTTATGTGACCAATCATACCACATAGAGGGTGGGATTTTGGAGGTTCTTTGTGTGAAATGTATAAATACTGTGAACATTTTCAAGGAAGTGGCCCTCTCCTGCTGTGAATTTGGCTCACAGACCAGGATGGGGTCCGCTTCTCGAGATTCTAATAAATAATTCTGCTTTCTATGAGTGATCTCTGTAGTAGTCACTTAGGGGAGGTCTTTTTGTCCCAAACACTCACCACATAATTTCTTTTGGACAGTGGAATGTAGTCCAGGCCTTATCTGAAATCATATGCTTCCTAAACTGAGGCCTTTAAGGCTTTCACTAACAGTCTCTGATCAATATGGGCTTGATCTGTAAGTTCTTTACCTTTTTCCCACACACCCTTGAGTCGACAGACTCTGGATGAGTGATAGGCCCTTTAGGTGACCCTTGAGTCGATCCTTGAGTCAACAGACTCTGAAGGGATGCTCCGGACTCTGGAGGGTGCTCTGCAAAGTCTTGTCAAATATTCAAAATGGGAGGGCTCAACCAAAAGTCTCCCACTGCCAAAAATGATGACTGTGTATGGGAGGGCGCTCCCAGGGCTAACTGAGTATGTCCAAATCTGTACATAAAATAAGATTTCTATGTGGGTCTGCTTTGCATTCTGTGTTCTGTGTTAAAAGCTGAGTGAGAGTTAAGGAGTCTGTCTCTTTCAGGTTTGGAAAAGATCGGGACTTGGAAAGATAAAATCTTTAATTGTATATAGAAAGATTAAGAGAAAGCTTAAGTATGTATGAATGAGAAGAGCATAGATAGAAAGGGATTAGAGAGTTTGAGAACTTTCTGTGGACCCAGAACTGGCCAATTTGAGTCTGCAGAAATAACTGTTATAGAACTGTTAAAAAAAAAACAAAAACAAAAACATTTTAGCAGATTCTGGGATTTTTGAAATTAAGTTATAAATTACTTGCCCTAGAAGCTAAATTGAGCAGGTCTAGTCTGTTTTAAGTAGGCCTAATTTACATGATTAAAAGTCTTTTGAGAGAAACTGCCCCAGGGGAAAAAAGCCAAAAACCAAACCACTCCCTCTCTAGATTTTCCAAGCTTTTCCAGGTTGGGGAATCTATCTTGGCTAGGGAGGTGGCCCTGAGGGACCTGAATTCTTCCGTGGTTTCCACTTGTGACCCCAAGGTCTTTGACAGCCACTGAACCACAGATTTGTAGCCAGACACCTAGGTGCAAATTTTTCTCAATCCCCTTACCCCAGGGTCTTAGAGGCAGTCAATTTCTTAAAGTCCTTCCGGGACTTGAAAGGGCAGTTTTCTGCTACCTTAAGTTTTGGGATTGTGTGGAATTCTGATTCTGAAATTATAGGCGATAATTACTACTAATTCTAAAAGTATGAACTTGTTTATTCTGGTTTAAGAACTTAGAAATGTGTGTATTCATACTGAAGTATTTATTACTAGAAATTTATATCTGTATTTAATTTGATTTTAAGTTTAAAATTTTGGTTCTCTAGGAACTTACCTAAAGAAATCACATGTCATAGAATTCCCAATCTCTCTATTTTTGTCCGCCTGCATTTTTGATTTCCTTCACAGGTTAATAGTACACTATTTCAAAGTCTAATTCTTTCTGTACAGCAAAATAACTGTTAGGACATGTATACTTATATTGTATTTAATTTATACTTTAATATATTTAACATGTATCAGTCAACCTGCCATGGGGAGGGGGATTGGGAATGGGGAGAAGGCCGGGGGGGGGGGGGGGGGGGGAAGGGGGGGGAAGTGGAACAAAAGGTTTGGCAATTGTCAATGCTATAAAATTACACATGCATATTTTAAAATATTTGCATATTTAATTAATGCATATTTTTAAAAAGCTATTTAAAAAAAAAAGAAAGAAAGAAAGAAAGAAAAGAAATCACATGTCAGGGGCAGGTAGGTGGCGCAATGGATGGAGTACCAGCCTTGAAATAAGGAGAACCTGAGTTCAAATCTAGCGTCAGACACTTCCTAGCTTGGTGATCCTAGGCAAGTCACTTAACCCCAATTGCATCAGCAAAAAGAAAAAAAAAAAATCACATGTTTGTATCTCCTAATTAGATGAAATATATTTAAGCTACTATGTTGTTTGCTAAATTCTATATTAGGTCATTTGTAAAACTTATATGAGCTGTGCTTTAACATTCTGTCGGCCCAGCTGGATATGCAGCATAAATTTTGTGAAATTTGATCCGAGGTTATTTAGAATATTAATCTTAAGGTTTCTAAAAGCAAGAAAACATGGCATATAGAGATATGTGTAATTGTAGAACAAACTGTATCTGAAAGGTGTGTAACATGTCTAAAAATAAATAAGAAGTATTGAGGAGATGTCCTCTGGAGAGAAAGGGAGCCTGGCTCCAGAATATTTAGGTTAGGCTTTCGTAAAATGACACTAGCGGGGAAACAGAGTTAGGGGGATGGGTGGAAGCTTTCCCCTAACCTCTGCTGCTAAGAGGGGTTAGCGGAATGACATTGGTACAAACTGTACCTAAGTATGAATTGGTAGAGATAATTGATTCTGATAAAGAAACACAGTTTACTTTTAAGGTTTTATAAGAAAGAATGGGGAAGCATTGCAAATTGAGTGGCAATTCCATACACCTGGCCATCTGCCCTCATCTGGGAAAGTGGAAAGAATGAATCAGATTCTTTTTTTTTTGCTGAGGCAATTGGGGTGAAGTGACTTGCTCAAGGTCACACAGCCAGGCCTGACTTCAGGGCTGGTGCTTTGTCCACTGCGCCACCTAGCTGCCCCATGAATCAGATTCTTAAGAAATTAATGACTAAATTGACATTAGAGACTAGATGGCCTTGGACCAAATGTTTGCTTATTGCTTTATTAAAGAATTAGAACTGTCTCCAGAAGTGATCTGGGACTCTGCTCAGATGAGACTGACTTATATTGGCCAAGTCCTCATCCCTTTTTAGCCCTTAGGAAACAAGGATTACTGACCCAGGCGACACCTTTGGATTTGCAGTTTGCAGGAGAGTGGGTGCTTACTAAATCCTAGAAGAAGCAGAGTGGGAAGGACTTTCCCAGATTTGACAATGACTGAGACTGCAGTTTGAAAGCTGAAGAACACGAGGCTTACAGGACCTAGAGGAACTTCAAGAATGAATGGTCCAATGTATACATATATTGTATTTAACATATACTTTAACATATTTAACATGTATTGGTCTACCTGCCATCTGGGGTAAGGGGTGGGGGGAAGGAGGGGAAAAGTTGGAACAAAAGGTTTTGCAATTGTCAAAGCTGAAAATTACCCATGCATATATCTTGTAAATAAAAAGATATATATATATATAAAGAATGAATGGTCCATTAAGGACAATTTATAAGCTCTAAAAATGACTTTGAAATTGGGAATGTTTTGGTGGGAGATGGGAATGTTTGTGCCTAAAGGAATTTTACCAATATTCATGCTGTACTTGTTACTCACATCCCCCCAAATAAATAAATAAATGAGTTTAGAGGGATTCCTCAATTGGAAGAAGTTGAATTAACATTTTTTTTGAATAAAGAAACCATTAATGTTAACTCTAATGTTTTATTCAGGATATTCTATATTCTGTATGAGTTTTAATTGTATAGAGTCATCTTAAAGTTGGACCTATTCTTTAAAGGGACTCTGAGAATAATAGCTTTTGCCTTTGTGCCTTTGAATGTTTTTATTATGGACAATATGTAATTTAGAATTTTTCTATGTATTGGGCATTTTAAAAGCAAAATGACTCATGTAATGTTGAACTTAAAACCATCTACTTAGATAGGAAAGATAAGCTGTGAACCTTCTATGATGAATCTCTTACTGTTATCAATGTAAGGTCATAGTCAATACTTCTAATGATCCATGATCTGAAAGGAATATGCCACAAGCTACTCTGAAGAAATTGTTACAGGTGGAAGTTAATATCTGGGAACAGATTAGGAGGACGATCTTGGCCTCTGCTTAAGGTAGGATCCTTCTGACTCAATTTCCCAATGGTGTTCTTTTGGATAAGAACCCACCTAATTATTCCTGAGTTTGATTTAAGGTGGAATTGTTAAAATTAGGACAGTTATGTGAAATAAAATTGAGTTAAGGATGCTTTAATGCTTTAACTTGTATTCGTACATGCTTTCAGGTTAAGGTCTGAAGGGCCTATTTTGATGCTATTGGCAAGTTTTTATAATCAGGACAAAAGGTCAGTAGAAGCCCTGAGTACCATTCAAAAAAAAAAAAAAAATGTGATCATTATATTCTAAAGTAAGTGAGTATTAACCTAATCATCCACCTGTTGCCAGGTGCATGTTTGTCGATTGTAACATCTCTGTTGTTGCTGCCTTTTGTGTCAGGCATCTTTATTTGTGAAAGGTTACCTACTCCGATTATGGGGCCCTTAAGTGGTTGGGATGATAGGTGCCCCTGTTACCTGAGCCCAAGAAGAAAACTCCCATCAGGAAGGAGATGTTTGTGGAAAGCTATCCTCACAGCACTTGGTGGAGCCCTCCTATCCCCAATCTGTATTATCCAAGATGATGAGAATGAAGGGCAAGGAAGGGACAAAATCGGGTGATTTCAAAGTTAACATTCCCATCAGAAAAGACTACGTTTCCAGGAGAAAATACTGATAATAGCATACAGGCAATAACCTTGGTAAAAGATATAACCATCTTTGTATGGTTATATAGAAAGACATCAGAAAATGATCACATGTTCTAGTTCAAACTTAGACCTCCCCTTTTAACACCTCTTGGAGGTGTTGGTTTGAAGAAGCCTGTTGGAGACAGGTTTTATGATTTTTCCCGATACCCTTAGTAGAGTTACATTCCCCCTATATGATGTCACTTATTACCAATGTGGGTCAGAAAACTGCAAAATCATTAAGACAGAAGGTACAGTCATGGGGCTAGTGCGATCAATGGTGCTCTAGAGACAAGGGGGAACTGGAGCCTGGAAGTATAGGGAAGACTCTGAAGATGAAGTCAATCAGGAACTTGGAGTGTGGGGAGCCGGCACTAATCTACAGCCACATAAGGCCACATTCCTAACCTTGAATAGTAATCTCCTAATCACACCCTAACTTTGAATAGGCAGATATCTAGGCATCCCCTAATCCCATCATAGAGCTTCTTGCCACCAGAAACACCTGAGCAGCTCATCCTTGGGCGGGATACCAACCCTTTGTCTAGGACCCCCACCCTGTATTGTGTTTGTACAACCCTACCTTCTTTTCTACTGCTATATATATCTGTACTATTGCACCCATTAAAATGAGGTTTGATCAGATGGATCTGTCTTGCCTCCATTTTGCGCGTCCCCTCTCTCTTGCCCTTATCTCTTTTCTTCCAGGGTCCACACACTCCGCCAAGGGCCAAGGCATTGGAGAAATGTATAAACATTGTGGTGAGAAACTTTCAACTGATGAAAGGGAGGGGGGAATTGAATGAAGTGAGCTGGGACAGCTGTCTCACAAGATGGAGACAGGGTTCTAAAGACCCAGAGAGGGGCGGCTGGGCCCCAGGGCCAAGTTTCTTTCTCCAAAGATCAAGTGGCTTACAAGGAGTGGGACTTTTTCTTTGGGAGACTAAGGTGGGGCCACCTCCTATAGAAGGTAATTCAATAATCCTAAAGATGTGGTTGGGGGAAAGTTTTCCTTCTTTTATGCCTTAGAATGTGAGGTCATTTGTCCTGGCTGATCAGGGGAGGGAATTCAGTCTATAGGGAGTATAACCCCAGGCCCCTAAATAATTCTGGTCTGTTAACTAGACCAGGCTCTCCTTGCTTAACTGCTTGTGGGGAGGGAGACTCCTTTTCTTGAGAGATCTTAATAAAACTCTTTTCTGTTTTTGCCTTGAGAAATCTTAATTTATTTGATTTAATTGAGCCGGTGGCCTTGTCCCTCACACCACTGTTCCCAGCATGAAATTCTGGGCGGGTGTTTCTTTGGCACCAGACAGCCAAGACCAAGAAGAGACTTCTGGCCCTTGTGCTTGTGGGATTGAGCGAGGGATGGGAAGGCTCCTTGTGGGCCCCACCAAGAGCAGTTTCTCCCTCCAGGCTCCCTCAGATAGGGCAGCTCCACTTGTTCTGGGAAGGGGGCAACAGAACACACAGCAAGGGTATCAGACACCAAAGCAGCTACGCCATTACTCTGAAATCCTCAGGGACCTCCGATTCCTGTGCAATCACAAACCAGAGAAGAGCCTTTCTCTCCCCAGGGACACAGAGTAAGCTGCAGGGAGAAGCAGGGCCAGGCTCCCAGGCTTAGGGTTCTTCCCAACCCTGCTGACCTGCTCCTCATCACTTCCTGCACGGTCTTATGCTCTGACAAAAGACTTAAACTATGCTAGGTGTAAGCAGGTACACTGGGGAGGATGGCTCAGGGAACGGCCACAACATGAAAAATGATGAAGCTCACAGGAAGAGCAGAAGCAGGGAGAGGAAGGCACATCTGGCAGAGAGCCAGAAACATCTATCAGAATCAAAAAGAGAGGTAAGGGCTGGAGTCCAAAGTGCCAAGGTGACAGATGGAGCTACAAAACTCCCAAAAGGCAGGGAATGGAGAAGGAAAGGAAAAAAGCAATGGAAAACCCTGACATGGGGCTGGAAGGAAAAAGGAAATGAGAAGAGCCAGGGAAGAAATAATAGTCAGAAAGGGGGACCTAAGAGCTGGCCAAAATGTCTGTTAGGGCACAATAAAGCTTCCCCTTGTTAATGTTCAGTGCCCAACACCAAATCTGAATGAAGTGTGTGCTGCGCCTCCCACTGAACACCGACTGAGCTGCCTCCCACAAGTGGGGAAAGGCCTGGAGGTCACTGCAGAAAGAAGTGATCCCAAAGGGATCAAAGAGGAAGAAGAGGGACCTAAGGCGGAGGAAGGGAAACTCGACCCTGGTCAGGAGGCTGGAGAGTCCAAGAGTGTCGCACACAGGACAACGCGTTGATGAGCACTTGAACAAGAATGACTGAAGAGGGGCCACAGAGACTGTTGGGCAGGAGACCAGCCCCTCAAAGGCCACCCCTACTCAGCGGGTTATGTGCTGACTAATAACAACAGAGTTTGGTTATCCTGCCAGGGCTTATCCAAGTCAATGGCCATGTCAGAGGAGAGAAGGGGGGCACATACAGGAGACGCTGGGTAGGCAAAATCAATGGTCTGGGCATAGGTGAGAGGCACAGAGCAGCTGAGGACGAGACTGAGCTGGGATTCCTAGAGGAGACAAAAAGCTCCAGGGAGAGGCAAGACACGCACTCCTGGCTGCCACCATGGCCATCTTGGTAGCCTCCTTGACGCAGAGGGTGCTCACCCCCTGATCCCCCCTTTTCCATTCCCCTCTCACACCAAGGATCTTGTTCAGCCCCAGATGTCCCCACGAAGGGGAGGCATGACTCTACAAAATAGGAAGTCCTTCACAATGACTCCACCAGCTTTCAGAGAGCTCTTCCTGAAGGCCGGCAGAGAAGCACATAACTGGACGACAAAAATCACCAAGAACGGCTCTCAGCCTTTAGCTCCATTTAAGAAAAACAGATCAGCTTCCCACAAGAGGATAAAAGGGGGGAGACAAATTCCATGACTGAAAACATCTTTAACCTAAAACACTTCAAAGCTCATTAGTTTTGTTTTGTGTAGGCAGATTTGAGGGAATTAGGGTCACGTGAGCAGGAAATGGGGGTGTCCATCCCATTTCAGCATCCACACAGGCATGGGTATCCAAGAGCCCAATAACTAAAGGAACCGGGAATCTTCTAGGCCTTAATTTATATTTATCCACATCACAAAACTGCCACCCAACCAAACTCAAACATCAGACTGAGAAGCCTTGGGGCTGCAGCAGCCAAGATCCCAGGGAGGCCAGAGTCACAAGCCCTGAGTGACTCCAGCTCACTAGAGAGCCCCAGACGAGACTGACCTTGTCTCCTAATGAAGCCGGCCACACATGTGTTGGCCCCAGAAGGAGCCTGCAACTGTGGCTGCTGGGCTTCTGGACAGTGGAGCCTCCCTGAGACATCCCAATGAGGACAAAGGAGAGGAGAGAAAGTGTTCAAGAAAAAGAGATAACAGGCAGACATCGGCCAGTTTCCTACCTCCCATTCTCCGGCAAGCCTGGGTGGGACCTCCAGTCCCAGCCTCTCCAGTTCTCGATCCCTGTAGTTCTCGTACTGACGGTAGCCGGCATATCCACCGCCCGTGGCCACCAGGAAATAGAATGGGCGCAGGCGAAAAAGGGCCCGGGGAGTGGCCGTGTGGAACATCCTTGCATCTGTAACAAAAACCAGGTGAGCTGTGAGCTGGGATGGCATGGCTTCGGAAAATGGTTAGCCCAAGGGGTGGTGATCAGAGCCCAGACAGAAGTAGATCTCCATTTATCAGCTCAACGAAACGCTTCTCTGAATGCCACAAGACGCTACCTAAAGAACCTGCTGGGCTTCTAGGGGATCTGCAACACTGACGATCCCCTCGACAGCTTTCTAAAGGGCAGAAGCAGAAGATATGAAGCTTTTCTGGTCACAAAAGGCCTTTCCTCTCCCAAGGTTAGTTCCAAAAGCTCAACTCAGCGGCTCAAGCTGACTCAATTCCCACCAAACAAATTTAGGATTTCATCTTGTCCAGTTTCTGGCCAAATTCTGCACTTGAATGAAGTTTAGAATGGGACTGAGTAGATGGGACTGAGAAGAACCCTGCAGCACCCTGCCCCCAATTAGGTTCTCAAACCCCAAAACCCCATTCAATGAATGCCAAGAGAGAAGAGGAACAGCAGAGAACTTTCTCTTTTCAATAAATCTCAACAGTGGAGAGGTCTACACAGTCCTCGCTAACGCTGCCTCAGTCGCCTGCCCTGAGCACAAAGATGGCTCCAGAAAGTGGCCCGCGTGCAATACGGGCCCCGATGTGTGTGACTGCTGGGCCTCTCCTCAAGCTGTACAAAAACTCCACAAGATCCACAAGGATCCATTCAGGAGGAGATAGCTAGACTACAATCACCGGGGGTGGTGGTGGTCTAGAACCCACTCACATCTATGAAACCACAGAGCGGTCCCCACCATTAATCTCCAAGAAGGGATCTTCCCTGGCTCTTTTGTTTTCTTTCCTTCTGAAATCTTGGAGGGAGAATACCCTCTGATTGCACCATTGAGGTGACTGCTTTCTCTACCCATGTTCAATTTCGATTCCTGTTCTGTACTCCCATTTTATCCCACTCGGTATATATTTCTCTCCCATTTATCCTTCTCTATATATACCTTTACAACCTCTAACCCAGCCAAGGAAATGAAAGAAAACAGGATGCATACAGCTTTTTCCAATTAGTCTCAAGAACTCTTAAGTCAACTCGTTGGCAGAGAGAGGCCCTACAGGAAAACACTGATCTTCCCTTAAAAAATTCAGTTACCTCCTTTTCATAACCAAGCATAAGAAAGGAATTCTTAACCAAAAACCCAAAAACTAAGAGAGAAGTTTGGATTGTATAGAATCTAAAAAGCTTTTGCACCAACAAATTCAAGATATATATCTTGAATTGGAAATGGTTGACTAGGAAAAATACATGTATTAAACACCTTTGATAAAGAAACCTTTACTATCTAAACTATATAGACAATAGAAACCTGTAAGATCAAAAGTCACTCCTCAGTAGGTAAATGACAAAGGAAGAAAGAGCATTTCCAACAAAAAGACTTGTGAATTATAAGCAACCACATGAAAGAATGTTCCAAGTCACTGATCATCAGAAAAAAGCAAATCAAAACAGCCTTAACCTTTCAATCCATACCCAGCAAATTAAGAAAGAGGACAAAAAAAGGACAAAGACGGGCCCATTAATCTGCAGTCGGTGAAGCTGGGAATTGGAAATGGGAATACATCGATTATTTCAGAAAGCAACTGGGAATCAGGCAGATAAAGTGGCTAAAAAGTCCGTACCATTTGACAAAGCAATTCCACTCTAATCATCTCCTTCAAGTAGGTCACTGACAAATGGAAAAACTCCACGTACACCAAAATCAGAAACACTGTGGTGTATATGGAGCCTGTCTCGAGAAACAATACTTTCTATGACAACTAAAGAATGGGAAACAGAGATGGACTGTGAGATAGCTAAGTGAATGTAATGGGATATTCCCGGGCTACAAAAATATGAAGAATATGATAAATACAGAGAAACTTGGAGAGGCTTATATGAATTACACCAAGTGAGGGACGCCCAGAAAACATCAAAGTAAATGGAAAAACAACAACAAAAGTGAATATTGCAAAATTACTATAAACTAACAGGACCCCAAAGACATAAGAAGACGTCCCCTTCCCCCAATTGCCTCTACAGAGGGAACGACAAAAATCATAAATAACAGCTCTCAGACTTTAGTTCCATTTAAGAAAAACAGATCAGCTTCCCTCGAGAGGATAAAAGGGGGGAGACCGCCTTGGGAAGGGCGAATTCCATGACTGAAAACATCTTTTTTTTTTTTTTTTTTTTTTTAATTTAATAGCCTTTTATTTACAGGTTATATGCATGGATAACTTTACATCACTAACAAAACTGAAAACATCTTTAACCTACTCTACAGGTAGAACCCTAAAGTGATTCTTTCTTTCAGAGCTATCAAAGTGATATAAACAAAACCATTCAGTTCAACTTCAGCTTCTTCTGTTGGGCCCAAACACACACCTCATGCAAGTGACCCTTCCTCCACCCTCTCGGGTGGCATTGGGGCAGGACCTCCTTCCCTGATTGGGGAAAGTTTTTCAGACTATCTGCAGCCCACACTGCCCCTCCCTGCAGCAGCTGGCCTGGCTACTGGTCCAGCTGTTGTAACAGGAGCACACACTGGTCTGTCCTTGGGCCTGGCCTTTCTCCTGAGCTTCTCCTCCACAGCCAGGCTCCTGACCCACCCCACCACGGGAGGCCCTGCATCCGGACTTCAGAGGAGACCTCAATTTGTCAGCAGAAAGGGAAGAGGCCATCCTCATAACTGCCACTTGGCACTTTTGCTTTTAGGTGTCCATGAGGTGGCCCCAATACCCAACAAAGAACACTTGGCAGACTAGGGAAGATGACACTTCAAAGAGCCACCTTGGCGGCCATACGTTTTAGGAGGGGCTCACCAAGTTATTTAATAAATTATCAAACTGCAGGGCATCCCTTGGTTATATGAGAGAATATAACTGACAGCAGCTGGCCATTGATCACGAGCCTCCAAGGGCCCGGGGGTGTTATGGCTGCGTGGACATCAGCAGAATCTACCGACCAAAGCAAAAGAAGGGATCTGCTACTCACCAAGACCAAACGTGTGGACAGGTAGCTGCTTTGAGGACAGAAGAAAGTGGCTCAGGTAAGGATTTCTCCCCTGATGGAGGCTATAAATGAACAGAAAAGCACAATGAAAATACGGTTTTACAGAAGAGTGAATATTTCCATTCAGCCAACATGACTAATTGCTCACTTGGTGCCAGGAACTAGATCCAAAGAAAGGGAAGATGGACCCCCTCAGTTCCCAAGAATGTAGAGTTCAGGAGGGGTCCTTAGGCTAGCCTGGGTCCCTGTCTCTGGGCCTCAGTTTCCTCCTCTGCAATATGAGAGGGTTAGACCACAACATGTATACAAAGAGAATAAATGACAGGGGCAGCTCAATGACACAGTGGATAGAGCCCAGCCCTAGAGTCAGGAGGATCTAAGTTCAAATCTGGCCTCAGACACTTAACACTTATTAGCTGTGTGACCCTGGCCAAGTCACTTAACTCCAATTGCCTCAAAAGAAAAAAAATGACAGACTGTTCAAATGCAGTACAGAGGCTGAAAGTGCTAGAGGAGTTTGGAAAAGGAAAAACAAACTTTGTTTCAGACTGGGGAGGCTAGGGGAGGGAGGGATATGTTAGGGGTCTTAAAAAAGGAAGCTTTCTACCGGGTGGGGACTGATGTGAGAACACCCTAACCTCAGCACAGAGTTGGACTGCACATCTGGATAAAACAGAGTTTGTCAGTGGGGCTGGAACACAGGATATAAATCATCACAGAAAAAGAGAAGAGCTGGGGAGGAAGAAGACTAGATCAAACATGGAGGACGTTGGACACCAATGGAAGAATAGTGGTCCTCACTCATCAGGGCACAGAAAACTGAAGAACTAGTGGGAGATGAGTAAAGTAAAACCGAGAAAGACTACAGCAAAAAATATCAATTAGGAGTAAAAAGAGTTTAACCTAAATTAGGATGATGGCTCTGGAAACAACATAGTAGACTGACCAAGATTTCTATCTCAGCCCCCAAAAAAGGGCAAAGGTTACCATCCTGGAAAATGTCAACCAAGAAAACCTGATCATAGATTCCTGCTCCTTAGGGCTGATTTTTTTTTTTTTTTAATGGGGAACAGGGTCCAAACCTATGATTCCATGGTAGGAGAGTACTCCCACCACAGAAATTCATTCCACTAGTAGAGATCAGGCAACTTGTTGGTGACTTGCAGTATCAGATTTGTCTGGGAAAACCCAAGTTTTGCTGTTATGTTTCAAAAGCAGAATTCGGGTCTCCGGAGGGATTCTTAAGCTTCCAAACTCTCATCATTTCAGTGACCATCTAGGCTTCACTTTGGCAGGTCTCAACATGCTCACACAGCTGACAGGAAGAGAAAAAAGCAAACCATTTGCCTACCAATGCCATTTATGTCTAGTTGGGGTGATTTTTTTCTCCTCACATTTGAAGTTTAAAACATTTCTAACATTGGTTCTTTTCCTCTCGCTCTAAAGCAGGTGAAGAAAGAAATAACTGAAATAGGAATCAACGAGTCCAAGCTCTATCAATAACATCTGGAGTGACTTAGAGCAAGTCACTTCTTCCCTCTTTTGCAAAATGAAAGAGTCAGATGGGATGCTAAGGTTCCTTCCAATACTGATGATCTACATTTTAAAGCCCTTCCCGATTCTGAATTATGTGTTATATTAGGAAAAATACTGACCAACGGGAAACACCCATAAATCCAGAATGATGAAGTGCCTTAAGTTCTTGCCATATTAAAAAGACTAGTTTGGAAAAGCCTCAAGGCAGACGGAATAACTGGGTTCAAGTATTTAAAGGCCTGTCATGGAGAAATTAGCTTTATTCTTGACACCAGAAGACAACCACTAAAGACAATGGGTAGAAGTTACAAAAAAGCAAATATGGGGGGAAACTTCTGAATAAATATAGCAAATTACAAGCTAAATGGTCTGGAGGGCAGGTCTACTGGAGGAGTCTGGCTTGGACCTGGATAGAAACCCCTCCTCCAGTAGACATGATGACTGGTCATCATGGAAGGGAGAACTGTATCTAATCAGCTGCAAAGTCTTGTCATTCCCACCTCCCCACTGCCAGCTTCCACCCTCTCATCTCCTCCTTCCCTCCCAACCATCCTCCCCACCCAGGAGACAAAGCAAAGCTCTTCCTAAAGCAGGGGTCCGACCAGGTCATTCCCTTGCCCAACAAGCTCCACTATTTCCCTGTCGCCTTTGGGATAAAGCACAGATATGCCTTTGCTCCATCCTGACCATCCTTCCCATCCATGACTCTACTTCACATACTCAACAGTCCAGAAAACTGGGCTTTCTTGTCATTCCTCATATTTCATCTCTACTAATCTATGTCTTTGGTTTTCCTTCCCAGCATTTCTTGAAAATTTATGTTTTTCTGAATTCCAAATCTTGAGAGCAAAACAATCCGTCAAGAAACTAGGAGGAAGAATTAGAATTCTCTTGTGAGAACTAGTGGTTAACAATCAACAAAGAGACGGTAGTGGATCAAAGGAATCCACTGACATCAAGCTGAAAGCAGGAGCAAGAAATGCTGACTTGCAGAGTCAAAAGAGAAAATCAACATTTCCAGAAACTGGGACAGAACACAAAGGAAAGCAGCAGTCCTGGTCTAATGAGTTAATTGGGCTTTTAAGTGCTTTCACGTGGTCCTAACTCCTGCTAAGGATGAATCATTTGAGAAAATAAATAGGAATTAGTTTATATGCATAGTGGACTTTATCCTGATGGCCTAAGAAAAAAAGCAAACTAAGTCCTAAAATGGGCAATTTTAGCTGATTCCATGTGGTACGGTTTAATATTATCGGGAGCTCTAAATGCCACATTATTTGAAGACCAATTATGGTCCCTGGCATTTTCCAATGTTTCAATATTCACTTTTGACTACAGTTTTTTGTCAATATTACCAAACTTAATAATTCTTATTTGCAAAACAATTTTTAGATATCCATCATAATGAGTAAAGAATATGAAGAATGGTGAAGTTATTTTTTAAAAAGTAAAGGAAATCATTTAGCTCATTGACAGATGTTTTAAATCACTATCATGGAGATCTCTTATGGAGGTCCACAATAATAAACTATGTATTTACTATCATATTTTTAGCAGAAAACTTTTGAAACGTAGTACCAGCTTATCTCAGAAAAATGATTCATTATCCACTTTTATTTAAAAAAATTTTTCACTGGACTCCTGGGTTTCATGATGTCCAAACCCTTGCCATTCTACAAGATAAAATCACACCTTTTCCACTCCATTGTATCCCACTCCCTTCTCTTCACCTTTTTAATGTCTTTGTGGTCTTCTTCCTCCATTAGTTTGTGAGCTCTGAGGAAAGCAACTGACATATCTTTCTTTGTGACCCTAGTATTTAGCATAATGCCAGACATAGAGTAGATGGTTCATAAATGTTTACCGACTACTGACTGAGAAATATAGAGAATTTATGACTTTGGGAATTCCCTGGAATTTAGATTCCCTAATTCCAAGGATTATTATTGTCAGGGATTTGGAAACACTACTTTGTACAAACTATTTCCCATGCCCAAAACAAATTCTTTCCTTCCTATTGCCTCATAGAATCCTAATTCTTTCAAAGCTCAGCTCAAATACCCCTGCTTATAATAGGCCTTTCCTGATTCCCTAGCTGGGAGTACTCCTCACTTGCTCCATATTTTATTTTGAATATATTTTGTATATTTTTACGTGCTCCCTCCTCCAGAAAATGTAACCTTCTTAAGGATAGGAACTGGTTGTATTTGGCTTTGTATCCAACGCCCTAGAGGCTTAATGAATAACTGCTGATCAATTGATTCTGAAATTCTCTGATCATTGATCTTATTTCCAAGGGCCTAGCTACACTAAGTTTATTAACAAGGTTTCCCTCTAGTGAAATTCTGAAATGTGTACATATTTACTTCTAGCAACATCCCTATTCTACATGCTTATCTTCTATCAAAGGAAAGAAAATAAACTATGGCAAAGTCATCAAAGTTTGAATTTTTTTTTCTGGCTAAATATTACACCTTCACTAGTCTGCCTTCACTGCACTGTATCAAAGTGAGTCCTCCTGGCCTGAAAATGACACCCAACTCAACTGTGAGCTTCTGCACATTCGACCAAGCTGCAAAGGCTCCCAACAGTCAGACTGAATAAACCACAATTTCTCTCAAAGAACCAGTCTAGTCCATCAGATGATTCTTCTTTTTTTTTATTTTCAACATTTTTTTACTTTGAAGATCTCATTTCCAAAATATATAAAGAACTTAATAGCATTTAACGATTAAGAAAAGTTTTAAATTAATACATTGCAAAAGGATAAGCACTGGCAATTCTTTTATTTTTTTAAATAAAGCTTTTTATTTTCAAAACACAGGCACAGATAGTTTTTAGCATTCACTCTTACAAAATCTTGTGTTCCATTTTTTTTCTTCTTTCCTCCCCCCTACTCCCTCCTCTAGAAAGCAAGTAATTCAACATAGACTAAACATGTGCAATTCCATACATATTTCCATAATTATCATGCTGCACAAGAAAAATCAGATCAGAAAGGAAAAAATTCGAGCAAGAAACAATGACAAAAAAAAAAATTGAAAATGATATGTTGTGGTCCACACTCAGTCTCCATTCTCTCCATCCCAAGACCACTGGAACTGGCCTATCAGGTGACTCTAAGAACATTTATAAATGAAACAGAAGAACAACCAAGAACTGTGAAAATGGTAGGCGATCAGCCAGACTGGACTCGACTCTCTGGGCCCAGAACAACTCAGTTGATGGGAATGTCACACCATCAAACGTAAAGGTCGTGGTATTCACTGCAGTTCAGCAGCACCTCTGCTCTCAGCCTCATTTTAAAGAGGGCACTAAGGCCCATCATCACTTCACTCCTCTTCCTTCCAGCTTTGTCTTGCCTTTGTCTCCTGCCACTCTACTGTGAGTTCTTTGAGGACAAAAGTTGGCTTTCCTTTTTGGATCTCTAGGGCTTAGAGTAGTGCCTGGAACACAGTAGGCATTTAATAAATGCTTATGAATTTACTGACGCAATGCTCTGGATGAAGAAATGGAAATGGTGTTCATGAAAATGAATTTACTGACGCAATGCTCTGGATGAAGAAATGGAAATGGTGTTCATGAAAATGGGAAAAATTATTATACATGACCTAAAAATACACACAAAGGAGGAAGCCATTTTAAAGACATTCAGATCTATTTTTCATTCTTCTAAAAGCTGAAAAGATATCTAAAAGAAAAGGGAAAGAGATCCTCCAAAATGTCCAAGAAGACATCAGCAATCACCAAGCAAAAGGCCTTCTTTCTTGTTTCTATAAATTTTTTCTGAGTGGTTTATACACACAAAGAGGTGATCTGGGACCCTTAATGAAAACATTTACATATTTCTAACAGACACCTCTATTCATCACAACACTACTGACGGCAATATATGGGGACTCTGGGCACCAACTGCTGCTTGTTGTGGTGGTTGTTTTTAATTACAAAACTGCATTTGACTCAATAAGCCAAGCAGCCTTAAAGATTCTCCCTTAAAAAAAGGGGAGGAGTGTTCTCTGGCATATAGGTGAATCACAGAGATTCCTGGGTAAACAGAACCACAGACAACAGTATCCAAAGATCACCTGTCAATGTTCAGAATGCCTGATAAAGATGGGTGTGTTTGAGACAGAGAGAGGGAGAAGAAGAGAGAGGAGGAAAGACAGAGAGAGAGGTGAATAGATTTGTTCAGGATCACAGTGCTAGTAAATGCTGGAAATAGTAGAACCAAAACACAAAATCAAGTTTTCTAACAGACCAATTAATAAGTATTTATTAAGAAATTATATTTCATGCTAGGAGCAGAAAGAACAAAGAAAAGATATAAGCACTGTGCCCATGAGGACCACGGGCAGACCAAAAAATAGAGTTAATCATAAGAAAGACTGAGAAGTACAGAAGGGATTCAGACAAAGCAAAGAGAAATTTGAGGAGAGAAAGATCGCTTTCATGGGAGAATGTTCCTGCCCTTTGAATAAAAGATTAGCAAGAAGAAAACTCCTACTAATAGCCTGATACATTAGTAATTCCTTCATTAATTATTTAAGAGTGACGTATGGCTTTTAAGGACTACAGAAAGATTGTTTTTGGTTGATCGACACCATTGTCAGGAACCATTATGGAGCATTGTGGAAAACATGAGAATTGTGTACAATGCAGTCACGGTACTGAATGGTGAAACAGGTCAGCAATTATGCCCAAAGAGCTTACAAACTGTGCATACTCTTTGATCCAGCAATGTCTTCCCAGAGATCATAAAAAAGTGAAAAGGACCCACATGTACAAAAATGTTTGCGGTGATCTTTTCTGTAGTGGCAAGGAATTGGAAACTGTGTGGATGCTCGTTGGAGAGTGACTGAATAAATTATGGCATGTGATTATGGAAGATTATTGTTCTGTAAGAAATGATCCGGAGGATGATTTTAGAGAGGCCTGGAGGGACTTAGAGGAATTGATGCTAGATAAAGTGGACGGGACCAAGAGAACATCATTCATAGCACAATAAGATAATATGATAATCAATTGTGAAGGACTGGCTCTTTTCAATAATGAGATGATTCAGGCCAGTTCCAATTATCTTGTGATGGAGAGAGCCGTCTGTACCCAGAGAAAAAACTATGGAGACCGAATGTGGATCACAACATAGTATTTTCACCATTTTTTGTTGTTGTTTGGTTTTTTCTCTCCTTTTTTTCCTTTTTGATCTGATTTTCCTTCTGCAGTGCAATAAATGTGGAAATAGAAGAATTACACGTTTAACTTATATCAGATTGTTCACTATCTTGGGGAGGAGAAGGGAGAAAAATTTGGAACACAAGGTTTTGCAAAGATGAATGTTGAAAACTATCTTTGCATTTATTTGGGCAATAAAAAGACATTTTAAGAAAAAATAGGTCATATAAAAATAACTTCTGAGAGTGGTCGGTGCCCTTAGAGCTGGCATGATGCTACTTTATGACTCCAGGTAGGGCCTGCCATCTAGTCATTCCTGTGGACTCCTGGCACAGAGATTGCCATTTAAATGAACGCTGAAGGTACTGTATTAGCTACATATCCACTCTGCTCCATTTATTTACATCTGCAATTTCTCTTTCTTTCTTCTGAAAGCAACCAGGGGTAAGTGACTTGCCCAGGATCGAATAACCTAGTTCCTGAGGCCAAATTTAAACTTAGGACCCCTCTCTCCAGAGCCAGTGATCTACCCACTGTGCCACCTAGCTGCCCTTACATCTGCAATTTCAAAACATTTTTTCCTAATAAAATATTTGGCATCTTATTGGGTTACGGAGACTCTTTTTTAATTCTCCCACTATTCTCTAAGCCTGTATCTATAGGCTGAGGCAAGGGAAGGTCAGGGACCTGAAGTTTCATCCAATGACCGAAAGGCACATTATTATAAAAAAAAAAAAAAAAAGAAGGGGGTGGTGGAGAGGAACGCTGTCTTAGAGACTTGCTTGACAGCAAGAGGCTGTTGGGCAATGAGCTTTTATAATGCGCCTGCTAATATAATGTGCTATAGTGTGCTAAGGGTTGGGCAGTCACGGAAAAACAAAAACATCATTTCTCTTTTCAGGAAGATCATGCTCGAATGAGGGAATGTACAATAAAGATGTACACAATGTAACTGGAAGGTAAGCTCAAAGGAAAGGGAGAAACCAGGCAAGGCTTTCTGCAGAAGGTAGGATTTAAGCTAAATCTTGAGGATGATTGGAGAGGGAAGGCCTAAGGCTGAGGACTAACTAAGTAGCCATGCTTCCAGCATGAGGCAGAGTCTGAGAGGAGAAGGGACAGATAGGAGAAGCTGCGAAGGCAGAAATCAGATTGGACCAACAGACTGGCAGGTCTGTGGGAACCAGGAAGGGCCAGTAGATAATTGGAGACCAAAGACCTAAGCTCTGTGGGAGATGACAGATGGGCAACCGAGGCTGCACCTCAGAGGGATTGGCCTTGAGACAGAAAGCTCACCACTTTGTTCTGAAACCAGGGTACAGAGACCAGAAGAGGCCTGAGGGATACGAGATGGAGAGGGGGAAAAAAGGAGCTCCCCAACGATAGCTTTGATTTCTCTGAGCGAGGATGAGGCAGGACTGTGTTCTGCTGGGAGCACGTGGGGGAGGCTTTAGGAATGAGAATACTGCGGTAGGCGGCACAGAGCAGGGGGGCCCAGCTGAGAAGTGACAGATGTGGGAGGGTGTCAGGCAGGGGTTTTGTGATTTTCTCCACCTCCGCATCAGTTAACATGAACAGGAAGGAAGAAAGCAGGAATTGAAAAGTAATTCCAATTGGCAAGAGGTGACCAAGGCAGGATAAGAGTTTCCAACATATTGTACAGAGCAGAGCTCAATAGCCAGGGTTCAAGAAACGAAAGAGAAGGCAGGGTAATCAGTGAAAGGGTGACAGTCTAGGAAAGAACTGCTTTGTGATGCTCAACGTAATTGTAATGGGTTTTATTTTTCTTGCCTACTCAATGGGTGGGAGAAGAGGGAATTCAGTTCAGTTCAGGGAATTCAAATAAAATTAAAATTAAAAATGGAAATTTCTTCCCATTTAGGGGGAAAGAGAAAATAGGTTCATATAAATCACTGACATTCTGCTATGCAGGATGACTCAAGCTTTAGTACAGTTTATGTTTTAACAGCTTAAAACTGCATTAAGATTTAGGGTCACCCTGTATTATCAACAAAAGCCAACAGGAAGAATTCAGGGAGTGCTGAGGGCTGCATATGGCAATCTGGGAGTCAACTCCGTAGAGAAGGTGACTGATCTCAGGAGACTTGCTGAGATCATCCAGAGAAGGACAAGAGGAGAGGACACTGTGCAGAGTCTTGGGAAAGATACAGGGAGGAGGCTGAATGAGCAGAGATGTAAGGAGGGGAGGAGAGACTGGCCAGGAGCAGGGCAGCAGGGGCATTCAGCCATCACTGCAACGGAGCCCCCTCCCCACAAGGCGTCACTTCCCATCTCCCAGTGGTGGTCACTCTGCCCTAGAAGTCACTGACTCATTTATATCTCAAACCTTCTGGCACTCACTGAAGCCCAACTCCTTCCTGCTAACATGCCTTCCCTGCCTGTCCTCCAGGTCCCGTCCCTGCTTTCCCTCCTGCCTCCTAGACCCGAAAATGGGAGAGTCCTTGCTCCTCTTGGGAAACTCTGGTCCTTCTTTCTTTTACCTACTCGCACTTAGCAGCTCCTCTAAGTCCACAATCTCAAAACCTGATGGCCGTCACCAATAGGCTCCCAGAATATTCTTGTTCTTTTCTCAGTGAGCTCAAGACCTGGCTCAGACTTTCCATCACACCTTCTGTTCTCACAGCAAGAGACGTCAACAGCCATTGGAGGAACCTCCAATCCTCCTGGTTCCTGAGTGTGCTACATTTCCTGCACCACCAGAGCTGCACAAGATGGGCATCCCCTCGATTCTGGCAAAATTCACGAGTGTTCTCCCTTCTACAAGCTCTGAAACACCTTTTTCTGACCATGATCTTCAAACATCCCATCTTTCCCTGGGCTTCTTCTTCAAGCTCACCAATTGTTTTTGACCAGGAGATTCTTTGTCTCACTCACTACCTCGCCTTAATCACTGAATGGGTACGGCCCCAGTCAGTCTAAGGCCGAGGCACAGCCACTGCACCCAGGACTTTCAGAGGCGATTGCTTTTGCTGGCTTTTCAGGGTTTTCTTAGTAAAGCAAATTCTCTACCACGGCAATAATTCTCTTTCCTCTTTGCCTATGGCCCTACCTTCAACTTCTCTTTCTCCTCTTATTGTCACAGCTCATATAAGTCAGACTAAGTTAAAACAGTAGAAGTGATGATGGACAATGGCAGAAAGGCCTCTGACTTTTCTCTGTGCCATTATATGTTTGCTTTTGGTTTAAGATCAATATTGCCAAAAAAGAACCATTCATTTCTCTGCGTGTGTGTGTGTGTGCAAAACAAAGATGGAGGATGGATTACGTCAAAAGCCTTTTTCAACATTTATTAATATAGCGATGTGATTTTTTATTATTTCAGGCAGCACTAGCCTAAGCACTACATATAATAAAGAAAAGTAAAAGATCCTGATAGGAGAGTTGCTGCTGTGAAGGAGGAGACCCCATCCCTGTATGTCCAAACTGTAACTAGAATCGATGTGAAATAATCAGGATAAATTAGAGAAAATCAATAGCAAGAAAGCAATGGAACTAAGGAAAGGCTTCCTCTAGAAAGCAGGATTTTAGCTGGGATTGGAGAAAGCCGGGAATCAAAGAGGAGAAGGGCAGCACTTCAGGCACGGGGGACAGCCAGAGAAAATGCCCGGAGCCAGGAGATGGAACCGCAGGAAGGCAGGTCCACAAGAGAGGTGGGAAACATGATGTGCAGCAGGGGCTGGCATATGAAAGGCTTTGAATGCCAGACGACTTTATATTTGAACCTGCATTTCTGAGGAAGGGGAGTCACAGAGCTGTACTTTAAGATCATCTTGAGGGCAGCTCATTGGTGTAATGGAGAGAGCACCAGCCCTGAAGTCAGGAGGACCTGAATTCAAATCTAGCCTCAGATATTTCCTGGCTATGTGAGCCTGAGCAAGTCACTTAATCCCAATTGCCTCAGTTAAAAAAAAAAAAAGATCACCTCAACATCTGAGAAGGGAGGAGGGCCTGCACCCGGGTGACAGCAGTGTCACAGGAGACAAGCACAAGAGATTTTATCTCGGCAAAACTCACGGGTCTTGGAAACAGAATGGGAAGAAGAGCGAGGCAGCAGAGATGATGCCAAGACTGCAAGTCTGGAGTAGCTGGAGGATGGAGGCATGGGCCAGGCCTGGAGTCATGAAGACTCATCTTTTGTGAGATGCTTCCTAGCTGTGTGACCCTGGGTAAGTCCTTAATCCACCTGGTCTCAGTTTCCTCATCTGTAAGCTGGAGAAAAAATGGCCCCCCACTCCAATAACTTTGCAAAAAAAAAAAATCCAAATGGGGTCTCAAAAGGTCTCACTGAAATGACTGAATAACAATAACAAGCAGACTTAAGAAGCTTATCAGCCAACAGCTGACACCACGGGAGCAAATGAGATCAGTGAGTGAAATAATAGAGAGGAAGAGAAGGGACCCAGGCCAGAGCCGGGGGCACCCACAGAATCGAACCCAATATCTAAACACTGTTAACCATGAAGTGATACGCCCAGCTCCACTGTAAGTACTTTTATCATTGGTGGATGGGGGTCCTGAAAAGAGGCGGCTGGCTGGGCCCACGGGGGCGGAGCACGGGGCCTGGAGCCCAGAAGAGCCGTGTTCTAATTCAGCCCCGGACGCCTCCTAACTGTGTCTCCCTCTGCCTCAGGAGCAGAAGCCTCAGTTTCCTCATCAGTGGGAAGAAAATGAGGTGTTGGTGACAGCAATAACAGGTAATACTTCACAGGACAAAGGCACTATTTGTGAAGCCCTTACCACAGTGTCTGGCACACAGCAAGAGCACAATAAACGTCTCCATTAATGTGAACAATTGCAATAGGGCCTGAGCCTGGGGCAAGCTCCAGTCCTGGTCTCCTGAAGAGTGTCACTCCCAGGCTAGGCTCCCTCCCTTGGCAGGGCCTGGTTAGCCTCGTCTCCTGCTGGGATTCAGCTCCAGGATGCCTGGGGTCACTCTTGGCCAAAGCTCCCAGTGGCCCTGCCTCTGAGGCCTGTTCTCACCAGTCACCCCTGGAGCCCTCACTGAGCTCTTAGCCTGCCCTCCCCTCTCCCCCCCCAAACCTGGGCTGTTCTGCTGATGCTAGACCTGGGGGCAGTACCCTGGATGGGTCTTGTCAAAGACTCCAGAGCCGCCCTGAGCCAGGTCCTGCTCCTCTTCTGGGGTTTCCTAGCTTCGGGCAGTCCTTCGGTGCTTCCTGGGCAGGAGGAGCCTGTGGGGGATTCCCCCAATTCCTTTTCACTGGTACATTTTTAAGCTTCTCCTCTTGTGCTCTGGCCCCCGACCGCCCTGCCTTCCCTGCATCCCAACTAAAACCCCACCTTGCCCAGGCCCTTAATTCCAGGGCCTTCCCTCTGGCCGTTCTTCCCTCTTGCTCCTGTCCGAAGCTTGTCTGCACAACGAATCTCCCTTCAGACTAAGCACCTCTTTTTGGACCCCCAACACCTGGCACGGGGCCTGGTACACAGAAGGAGCTTAATAAATGCTCACTGGGAGGTTTGCGGGCGGGTTCTGGGCTCCTCGAGGTCTCCCGAACACCATCTCTCTCAGGACGTGCTCCCTTTCCGCTCCAAATCCTCCGCACTCCTTTGGGCAGGGAGGCCACCGTTCCCCCAGTCCCTCAGGGCCACGGGGCCCACCATGGTCAGCCAGTGCCAAGCTGCCCTGATTCTAGGTCAGCTTCTCTCCACACAGATCGTGGGCCCCGGCTCATGGCTACCCGATGGCGATCCCCAAAGCCTCGGTGTGACTGTCGCCGTCCTGCCCGTCCGAATCTGGAGCCCCCCTCGCTTTCTGGCCTGATTTCATGCGATTCCCCCCCCAGAGCCTGCTCCATTCTGCGCCTCCGCCACCTTTGCCTGCAGGCCTTACTCCCTGCTTACAGGGGGCTTCCCCCCAAGGTTAATCCTGTCTCTTTAAAGATGGACCCCCTGGCCCCCAGAACTTGGAAGCGCCCGGAGGGCTCACTCCTTTCTCAGTTCTGTCTGGGCTTTCTCGCAAAGCCCCCGGAGGGGCTGCCGCTCCCTTCTCCAGCTCAGGGCACAGATGAGGAAGCTGAGGCAGCCGGGGCGGGGCACGGACTTGCCGAGCGCCGCAGGGCCAGGTCCCTCTGTCTCCCTCCTCCCGCTGCGGCCCGGCCGGGGCCGAGCGTGACTGAGGGGGAAGGGTCCGGAGTGCGGCCATCTGGACACCTGCAGGTCAGAAGTGAGGGAAGGCCTGCCCCGGGCCCCGGACAAGCTTCGGCCTCACCCCGGGGACAAGCGGGCGCCCGAGTCCTCCCCCACTGTGTCTGCACCCGCCGACTCCGCCCCTGCACGTGGGCCCCAGCCTCGGCCAGCCGGAGGGCGAGCACCGATTAAGCGCCTACTGTGTGCCAGGCAAGCCCCGGGGCACAAAGAAAGGCCAGAGCCGTCCCGCCGGGTGCAAACCCTGGGCACCGGAAGGGTCTCGGGCCGGAGCCCTGGAGCCAGCGCCCTCCGGGAGCAGCCCCGTGGACGGGAGCGAACGGGCGCCACCGTGTCCCACAAAGGGAGGAGCCAAAGCGCCCCGCCCCGGGCCCAGAGCTGGGAAGCGCCGCTCCGCCCGTCCCTCAGTCAGGCCGCTCGCGTGAGCGCGGGGGGCGCCGAAAACTCGGGCTGAGGGAGGGAGTGAGACAGAGGGGATCTCGCAGGGGGAAACCGAGGCGCCCAGAGAGGTGCGGGCCTCCCCGGGGTCGCACAGCACGTGGGGGGAGGGGCCTCCTCGCCCCGCCCCCCACCTGTTACAGAGGAGGAAACTGAGGCAGCTCAGAGAGGTCCGGGCCTCCCCGGGGTCGCACAGCACGTGGGGGGAGGGGCCTCCTCGCCCCGCCCCCCACCTGTTACAGAGGAGGAAACTGAGGCCGCCCCGAGAGTAAGCTTCCCCCCAGCACATGGGGAATAGGGGAGCCGGGCCCCTCTGTCACAGACGGGTAAACTGAGGCCGCCCAGAGAAGTCTGCGCCTCCCCCGAGGTCACACAGCACGCGGGGAGGGGGGCTCGGGCCCCCGGGAGCTTCTCACCCCACCTCCTCCCTGTCAGAGACGCGGACCCTGAGGCCGCCCGGACCTCCGGAGGCTCGCGCTCCGGCCCCTCCGGCCCCTCCGGCCCCCGGCAGCGGCCTCCACCCCCAGGGTCCCGACCCCGGGCCCACCTGCTTGTCCTTGGAGCTGTCCAGAGGCCCGAGACAGCCCACACTCGCCTCACGGACGCCGCCATCTTGTTCCCTCCCCCCACAGCTGGACGCCGGCCTGTCGTCACGCGGCGCGACGGGACGCGCTGTGACGTCACGAGGCGGTGCGCTCTCCGCGGCCAATGAGACTGTGCTTCTTGAGGGGGCGGGGCGGGGGGCGGGGCGCGCGGAGGCTGCACGTGCGGACTCGCGGGGCGGGGCCCGGAGGGGAGGGGTGGGGCTTCCCCGGCAGCCGCGGGAGGAGGCGTTTCCTCTGCCCCGTCTCTGGCAGCTCGGGAGGGTCAGGGGCGCTCCGGCCACGCCTCCCGCCTCCCCGCAGCGGCGCTGCGTGTGCAGGAGGAGCTCCATAAATGCTCCTGCCCTCCCCCGGACTACCTCCGTAGGTGGCACAGCTGTATCTTTAACCACGCGGTCCAGATGTCCTGGCCTCCCCTTTCAGAAGGACCCTCAGCAGCGGGCAGGGCCAACTCTGGGCTGGCACACAGCAGGCGCTTAATTAATGCTCGCTGACGGAGCAGAGCCGATCTCAGACCCGCGAGGGGCCTCAGGGCCATCCGGCGCCCACAGAGTAAGGACTGGCCAGGGTGGGAGAGAAGCCTTTTTTCTAGCTCAGGGGAAGCTGGCAAGGCCCCTTCTCTCCAGAAGGACAACGGCCCCTCCGCTGGGAGGTGGGCGATTCAATCCAGGACATCTCTGACAGGGACCTGGAGTTGTTTCGTATGAAGGAAAAGCTTCCATTTCCTCGCCCACAAAAAGAGCCGGAGAAGAAAACGCTGACACCCTGTTCCAGTATCTGCCGAGGAAACTCCCCGGACAAGGAGTCAGCCGTGGGGGAAGGCGACGCTCCTGACTTCTGCTTTGCATCTGGCAAGGCTAATCGTAGACGGTGCTTCTTAAACTCGGAATAATGTTTTAAAGCCTAACCTGGCAAATCATCCCTCGGCCTCCTCTTAAATCTTGGATAATAAGGCCCCGCCATCGCCCCAACAGCTCATTCCATTTTGGGACAGCCCCAACTAACACCCAGGAAGGGCATCAAGGTTACATCCGCCTTCCTTTTGGCTTCAATTATTCCCGGTTCTAAACAAGAACTTGGTTTTTCCCTTTTGTTCTGATTGTTTCCTCTCAACATGATTCAAAAGGGAAAATGAAAAAATGGATGTACGTGTATAACTAAAAAAAATATATATATGTATAACTGGGGGCGGAACGGGGTGAATAAATAAGTAAAGTTTTAAAAAAAAGGAATTTGGAAACGAGAACGAGGCTGGTATCTCTTCCAAGAGACAACCCTTCCAGGGGTCCTCAAACTTTTTAAATAGGAGGCCAGTTCACTGTCCCTCAGACTGCTGGAGGCCGGACTAGAGTAAAAATAACTTTGTTTTGTGGGCCTTTAAATAAAGAAACTTCCCAGGCCGGGTGAGGGGGATACTCGTCCTCAGCTGCCGCATCTGGCCCACGGGCCGTAGTTTGAGGACCCCTGCTTTAGACTCCTGAAGGCGGCAATCATCTTTCTCTAGACTCTTCTTTACTCCCAGCCAAACATTCCTAGTGCCTTCATTTTGATGCAAGAGCAGGAAGAGATTTAGGGACCTCAGTGTCTGCACATAGTAGGATCTTAATGAATTCTTGTTGATTGACTGAATGGTTCAACTTCTATTTGAAGCACAAAGCTTGAAACCTTGGAATCTCAGACCATCTTGAAAACAGAACATCGAATGGTGGGTGAAAGACTTTGAGGGACAGGCAGCTCCCTCCTGTCTCTCCAATTTTTAAGAGTTTTCATTTAATAATGATTTCAATAATAATATATTATTATTCAATTACAATCAATAATATATTATTCAGTTAATAACCATTTGCTCACATTGAGGCAAAATCAGGTTCTCTGGATTTTCAACTTATGGAATCCCGGCGCTAACGTGAACCTGAACAAGAATCCTGTCTCTAGCTTCTCATCTACCCTCTGCCTGGAGACCTTCAGTAAAGTGGAATAGATTCCCTCTATTGTGGAGTGGAGACCACTCCAATACTTAGAATAGCGTCTGCCTCCCGTAACTTCCCCCATTGCTCCTCGGTCTGCCATTCCTAACTCAGTCCATTCCGCTCCTTTCCGATTTTCTGTATTCTTTGATCCAATGACGTTGAACTCCAATCGCTCCATATCCTGACTCCGGGCACCATCCCTGGGCCGATCATCTTTATCTCCCCCATCTCCATCTCTACCTCCTGGCTTCCTTCAAGTTCCAACTAAAATCCCGCCTTTTACAGAAAGCCTTCTCCAAACCCTCTTAATTCTAACCCCTTCCCCCTGTTGATTATTTCCTATTTATCTTGTCTGTAGCATATTTGATGTAGTTATTTAGATGGTGTCTCCGCCATTAGACTGTAAACTCTGTGAGAGACTGTCTTTTATCATTATTTGTATCCCTAGCACTTAGTACAGTGCCTGGAACACAGCATACGACTGATAAATGTTGATTGCTTGATGGAGCAAGCAGAATGGGCGTAACTCCCCTTCCACCTGACAGTCCTGGAACACTTGAAAGCAGCTTCCCCTGAGTCTTGTTCTCTCCAGGGTTGATAAACATCTTCAGTTCCCTCAACTCTCTTCATATTAAATGGGTTTGGGATCTTTCGGCTCCTTGGCTGCCCTTCTCTGGACAAGCTCAATTTATTCCAATTTCTAACCTGTGGTACTGCTCAATATTCCAAAGAAAGTCTGACTGACTAACTCACACATCAGCTGACTGACAGAATATGCAACTCCCCACATCCTAGTCCCTCACCTCAGCACAGAAGGGAGGAAGGTATATTTTCCCATCACTTCTCAAAGAGTCAAACCTACTTATTCCATTATATTCAGGCTCGCCTTTTGGTTTATAAGACCATAAACTTAAAGTTAGATGGAACCTCGAGGCCACGCACCCCACCCCACTCCACCAAGTACTCACCCAACTTCTGCCTGGAAATTTCAAAGGAGGTTACTCCTCCCTTCCTCCTGCCCCCGCCACATATCCAAGCCAGCCCATTCTACTCTGGACAGCTCTCGGTGTTAGACAATTTTTTCCCTGAGCTTCCGTTGATCTTTTTACAGCTTACAGCCATTGTTTTCTGCCATGCCCAGAGATGTCAACTCAGCAAGGGTTTACTAGCTGCCAAGTTGGCAGCCAGATACTGGGAAGGATAGACTGCAGAGCCCACAGTCAGGAAAATTCCATCTTCCTAAGTTCAATTCTGACCTCAGACACTTACAAGCAACTCACTCAACCCTGTTTGCCTCAGTTTCCCCAACTGCAAAATGAGCAGGAGAAGGGAATGGCAAATTACTCTGATATCTTTGTCAAGAAAATCCCAAACGGGGTCACTAAGAGTGAGATACGACTGAAAAATAACGACAACATATAATGGATACTGACCTAAGTGCTGGACGTCCTTCTTTCGTCCTTCTCGCTCTTGGTTCCAGACAACAGTGACTCATAGCAACACCACAACTAACAAACACCTCCCTTTCTCTTTGAAACTAATGACTGCTAAAGAAAAAACTGCATTCTTGGTAAGTGAGTTAGACATGATGGCTGTTGGGGACCCTTTCAACTCTTTGAATTATTTCATTGTATCTTGTCTAATATCTACACCTTCATCTTCATCATGAGGAGCAGAAAATACTTTATGAAAAGCTTTGTTAAAACCTAAAATAGGGCTGATCCTTCTCTATAGCCTCTCTTATGCATTTCCTATTTCTCCTGCTTATAGCTTATTTGTACGTATTTTTTAGCTTGTTATCTCTCCCTGTAGAGTATAAGGGGTTTATTAGTATTAAATATAAGTATACCTTTACCATATTTTATCATGGATGGGACTAGCTGCCATTTAGGGGAGGAGTGGGGGAAAGGAGGAGAAAAGTTGGAACAGAAGTTTTTGGAAGGATCAGTGTTGAAAAATTACCCAGGTATATGTTTTGTCAATAAAAAGCTATAAAACAACAACAACAACAAAAACTAAAAAAAAGTATAAATATACTATATAAGTAAAAAGAGTATAAATATCGAGGGGAGGTATTCTCTTTTCTCTCTTTTTGTATCCCCAGTGCTTAGGACAGTATCTGACACTTGTAAATGCTTATTGATTGACTGACTGACATAACAGTCCTTCAGATACTTGATACAGTCCCTCCTTAGCCCTCTCTGCTCTAGGTTAAATATCCATCCAGTTCCTTTAACCTTAACTCCAATGATACAGACTCAAGGCCCTTTGCAGTTCTGATTGCCTTCCTCTAGACACCCTCCTGTTGACCAATAGCCATGGTGCTCAGAACTGAACACTAAATTGAGTCTGACTAGGGCCATCTACAGAGAAACCATGACCCCCTAGTCCCAGAAACTCTGCCTCTGTTAATATCATCCAAAATCCCATTCACTTTTGGCTGTCCCACCATCTGCTGGTCCACATTGAGCTTGCAGTCCATTCAAACCCTCTGATCGTTTTTAGATCTTGTCTCTCTGTCTCCCGAGCTTATCATCATAATTGGTTTTTGGTCTCCAAGTATCTTACATAATCTCTATTTACTTTTCTCTTATTTGATTAGCCCAGCACCCTGTGTAGCTTGTCAAGGCTCCTGGTGCCCAGTATCATTCGCTGTGTTAGCCTCCCAGCCCAGCTCTTTGTCATCTGTGAATGCGAGGAGCACAGTGCCCATGTACCACGTCTTGTTTGGCAGTTCCTTGATGAACAGGCACCTTCCTTGTTGAGCCATCATTAATTCCAGAAAGAAGGCAGACACTGCCTGATGTTGCAATGAGTCACCAAGAGCAAGAAGGACACAATAAGGCACATGTGCGAGCTGGGACACGCTCGAGGTGGGATGGTCAAGCGGATTACTAACTAGAAGATGAAGCAGACTGGGGCTAGAAAAACATTTATTCCCCGGATTAGTCACGGCCTTCTCATGGCCAGACAAGTTGGAGTCTAAAGGAAGAACCAAGGCTGAGAAGGAACAGAAGAGCTGGCCCATTCTGGGGACTAAGGGGCGGAGGGCTGAGGGGGGGTCAGGGAATGGGGTGCCTTCCCAAAGCTCGACTAAGGGAAAAGAAGAGGTTTGAGAGACCAGAGCTGCCATGTGGGGAGGATGGGCTGCGGGTCACTGGCAATGAGATTACAGAGATGTGGAATTCTTATGTCGCTCCACTTGTTGCCTCCTCTGCACAGAGCAAGACTGGATGACGTGGACTTGATGTCCGGTCAGTCAGTCAAGTCAAGCAGCATTTATTAAAGTGCCTACTATGTGCCAGACTCGGACTCAGTGAAAAGTAAGCAGGCAACAGCATGTTCGATGGAAAAACTATTGGCTTGGGAGTCAGACAGCTTGGATTCAAATCCCACCTTTGACCCTTAATATCTGTGTGATCTCGGGCAAGTTGTTCTTTCCCTGAACCTTGGTTTCTTCATCGGTAATATGGGGGCAAGAGGTGGTATGCAAATGAAGAAACTCCAGCTGGACCTTTTCTTTGGCAGGCAATTGGGGTTAAGCGACTTGCTCAGGATCTCACAGCCTAGTATGTCCTACATGTCTGAGACCAGATTTGAACTCAGGTCCTCAGGACTTCATGGTCAGTGCTCTATTTACTGTTACATCTCGGAATCTCCAAATAAAAGTTGGGGGAAGGAGAAGTATTAGACTGACCATCAATTGAAGGTCTACAGAGTCCTCCAGTTCTAGATCTAGGGTAAAAGAAGAAGGAAGAGAAGGAGGAGGAAGAAGGGAAGAGACTATTCAATGATAAGCACTGAAGATACAAAGACAAGAAACACTAAACACTAAATAAATGTAGTAATAAAAGTGATAGTAGTGGTGGTGGTGGTAGTTATATGATGGTAGTAGAGGTAGAAATAGTAGTAGATGGTAGAAATGGTTATGGTGGGGATGGTACTAATAGTATAGTGATAGTAGTAGTAATAGTAGTGATAGTAGTAGTAGTTGTTGTTGTAGTAAAAGTGATAATAGTTATGGTGATACATCATACTAGTTGTATGATGGTGGTAGTGGTAGTTATAGTAATAATGGTAGAAATGGTAGTAATTATGGTGGTGATGGTACTAATAGTATAGTAATAGTAGTAGTATAGTAGTAATAGTACTAGTGATGGTGGTACTAGTACTAGTACTAGTAGTAATAGTAATATCAATACTAAAAGACTGGAAAAGGATCAATGTCATGTTGTCCAAGAAAAAGTGCAGAGAAAAGTAAAATCTATGAACTTAAAACACTATGTAGCCAGTGACCTTGACTTTACTTCCCAAGAAAATTCTAGAATATCTCATTAAAGAAACTGTTGCAAAATATCTGGCCAAATCCTGCCTCCAACCCTGAGCACTTCCCAGCTGTGAGATTCTGGGCAAGTCACTTAAACCTAGTTTCCTGGCAAAAACGAACAAGCCGACAAATATATCTAGAAAAGGAAGCAGTGACTGCCAAGAGTCAGGCCGGCTTAGTCTGGAAAAGGCCACTGTAGTCTGGCCATGTTCTCTTTGTTCCGGGGTCACTAAGCTAGTAGAGGAGGAGAGTAGCTGAGCTACATTTAACCTGACACTTGCTGGGCTCTGCCTTTGGAAAGAGAAGATGGAGAAATATACCCAGGATGGTATGGAACTGCCTAGAGGCAGAAGTGGTTGGAGGCAGGATGCTAAGCAGAGTCATCGGTGGCTCAGGTTGAACTGCCCTGGGGTCTCCGAGGAGTATTTCAGGGATGTTCCATTTCCCAGCTTTCTCAAGGGCTTGGACAGAGGCATCTACAACATATCAAGGCTCTGCCGCTGTCCAAAGTCCTGATGCTTTCAGCGTCCCCACAAGCCTCCTCTGGAGGACCACGAGGAAGGATGTAATCTCTGGCTGGAGCTCCCTCTTCTCTCAGGATTCCTGAAGAGCTGTCCTGATTCCTCTCTATAGCCACCATTGCCTCAAGCCTCCATCAACCATGTTACACCCATGGTTAGGGGCCGGTGACAAGGTTCTTCTCCTCAATTTAATCATTCAATCAACAATTGATTTTTTTCCCCCTGAGGCAATTGGGGGTTAAGTGACTTGCCCAGGGTCCCACACCCAGGAAGTGTTAAGTGTCTGAGACTAGATTTGAACTCACATCCTCCTGACTTCAGGGCTGGTGCCTTATCCACTACAGCACCCAGCTGTCCCCCCACCCCTCTAAAATTGACTTTTACAAAGAGATACATATTTCAAAACTACAGCAAGAACAAGTGTTTTCCCCAATACCTTCTAAGCATGTTCTTCCCTGCCCACCTTGGTCTCCAAGGCAGCAGCTCAGTTCCTACATGGATGGCATGGGGGAGGAGCAATTGCATGAGATATTCAAGAGGACCGGCCCCTCTGGGGTGAGGGCTTGCTAAGCCCTTTTCAGAGCTTCTCACCCATCTTTGGGGCCCACCTTCTACTCACCTCTCGCCTGAGGCTCCAAGAAGCTGTGTATGTGCAGCAGCCACAGCAGGGAAAGCAGTCTCAGCAGAGAGCTTCAACAGCTTGAGGGGAAGCAAGAGTCCTCAAACCCGTTGGTGAGTTAGGGGATGAGCACCCCAAGAAGGGAAGACTTCTCTGGCAGAATAGGTGGATGAGAACAGTTTGTTTCCACAGCCTTGAAAGTGGCTGAAGCACTAAGAGCTCGAGCAGGAAGTAAAAGGCAGGTCATATAAGGTCATTTACTGCATCCTGGGACATCACCAGTCATCTCGCCAGTCTTACTGCTAAATCTGGCTGCTTGGAAGTGAGAGTGAGGTGGACAACTCCCGGCAGCCCTGCCTCCTAGATCCAATTAACCTCCACGGCACCCATGATATCATTACCTCCTTGAAAACAAAGACTGATTGAGAACATCCCACATGAGTTCCATCAAGCCCACATCCAAAGGTAGACTTGACGAGTCCTTGTCTCAGCCACCGATGGCCTAAGGGCATAAAGTTACCCTCTGCTCCTTGAGGTGCCAGTCCTGGGCTGGATGCTCCCCTAGCTCTAACACAGCTTGAATCCTGCACGAATTTAAGTCCTTAAAGGAATGAATGTAATCACTTAAAGGGACGTTCTAAACACCCACTTTTAGGGAAAGGGCAGCTGGACGGCAGAGTGGAAAGATTGCCAGGTCAGGAAGACTATTTTCTTGAATTCAAATCTGGCCATAGGCACTCACTAGCTGGGGAAGTTACTTAAACCTGTCTACCTCAGTTTCCTCATCTGTAAAATGAGCTGTAAAAAAAAAAAAGGCAAACAGCTTCAGTATCTTTGCAAAAAAAAACAAAAAAAACAAATGGAGTTACAAAGAGTCAGACATGAGTGACAAATGACTCACCGACAAATTTTAGGAAACCAAAACAGTGAATCTAGACCTTACAAAATGTTCATATGCCACAAAGTTGGGAAGGATAGCTAGCACACAGGATGACATCATTGGAATCTTAAAAGAGCTTGACAGATTCTAGCAACAGGATAAATTATTTAACAAGGTGAAATTCAATAGGGATAAATGGAAAATCATACTTGTGTTCAAAAAATCAGTTTCATTCTCATAAGAAGGGAGAATAATGATGAGAAAGCAGCTTGAAAAAGAGTCAGGGGTCTTAG
Organism: Dasyurus viverrinus; assembly: GCA_020854095.1. Classification (NCBI taxonomy): domain Eukaryota; kingdom Metazoa; phylum Chordata; class Mammalia; order Dasyuromorphia; family Dasyuridae; genus Dasyurus; species Dasyurus viverrinus. The sequence goes on from CM036997.1 coordinate 705,114,284, forward strand.
TAGACTGCAAGTTGGACACAAACGAACATTGTGAATTTATCAACTCTTAAAAATGCACTAATGGGATCTGGTACTGCATTGAGAAAGGAAACAAAGTGGTGATAGCCCTGCCGTACTTGGTCCTGTTTAGGCCACATTAGTAGTGCCATATCCAGTGTGGGATGCCATAGTTTAGGAGGGACACTGGTGACTTGGGGATCACTCAGAGGAGAATAGCCAGAAGGAAATGCCTTGAGACTGTATCACATGAGGATTAAATAAGCGAATTGGAGATTAGATTACAAAAGAGACAAGAGAGAGAAAACATAACTGTATTCAAGTACTTCAAAGGCTATTATATGGAAGAAAGATTAGCCTTGTTCAGCTTGTTCTTGGCTCTAAGAGAGGGAATTAGTTGCCAAAATGGGAGTTACAAAGAGACTCATTCAGAACTGAGTCAAATTCATAAAAACAAAAGCCAAATGAACAGACAGTTTTAAGACAAAGAAATCAAAGCTATCTATAGTCATATAAAAATGTTCTAAATCCAGAGGGATGAGAAACTAGAGAAATGCAAATTAAAATAACTGTGAGATACCATCTTACACCTATCAGATTGGTTAATGTGACAGAAAAGGAAAATGACAATTGTTGGAGGGGATGTGGGAAAATTAGGACACTAATACATTGTTGGTGGAGTTGTGAATTGATTCAGCTATTCTAGAAAACAATTTGAAACTTTGCCCAAAGGGCTAAAACTGGGGGTTGATCCAGCAATATCATTGCCGGGTCTATATCCCAAAAACCTTAAAAAATAAAGAAAAGGACCTATTTATACAAAAATATTTATAACAGCAGTGGTGGCAAGAATTGGAGATTGAGGGGATGCCCATCGATTGGGGAATGGCCAAACAAGTCAGAGTCTATGATTGTGATGGAAAATTAATGTGCCATAAGAAATGACAAAGGAGATGTTTCAGAAAAACCTGGGAAGACTTATATGAACTGATGCAAAGGGAAGTGAACAGAACCAGGAGATGTTGTTAACCATCACAACAATATTGTAAAGATTATCCATTGTTGGGGCAATTAGTGGGCACAGTGGAAAGAGCACCAGCCTTGAAGTCAGGAGGACCTGAGTTCAAATCTGGCCTCAGACACTTAACAATATTCTTCTCTAGAAAGTAATCTTCTTTTGTTGGGGTTTCCTTAGGGTCTCTGGAGGCAGCCTTCCTTTCAGTTCAGTAATCACCCCAAATGCAGCCAGGGGTTAAAGTCCAAATCCTTTATCGTCTCTTTCAAAGTCATCTCCTTCATTTCAGCCAAACTGAGAGGCTCGAGGTGGTACCTCAGAATTGCCTTAATTTGCATTTCTCTAACCAATAGTAATTTAGAGCATTAAAAAAAAAATGGGTTGGCTCAAGAGGTGTCGAAATCCTTAAGTAGAGACCAACTGACCATTTTTTCAACATGTGCTAGAAGCGATTGTTTTTGGATATGTGAAATTCCCTCCAATTCTGCAGTTTTTATTATGATTGAAAAAAACATGATTCGTTTAAACTCACCAGGGAAGTCTTCATAGACTCATGTTTTATACTAATTGCTCTCAGCATTTAGTAAATACCTTTTGTACAAGCTAATTAAGTCTGACTGGTTTGTTTTGTTGACCAGAAACACGCAAGAATGAAGCCTCAAGAGTTAAAAAGTGCCGGAAGTCCCAGGCTCTATGGGTTCCCCTAAAACTCAAAGAGTAAGTAGGAAGCCCCCATCTTGGGACTGCAAAGCATGAGGGAGTGCAGGGGAGGAGATGGCGCCATAGGCGTGCTATAGATGTAAGTGAATTAGGATTGTCCAAATTTTAAAGTAATTTCCAAATGTCTTTGAGTAACATTTACCTGCAGTGGCATTTATTTCAGATACAAGGGCATCTTCCTTTGCCTGAATGCATGGAATCTTGGGCTGCATCCAAAGGTCCACTGCCTTCCGGAATTCTAGAACCAGCTTCCTCTCTTAGGCTCTGGCTGGGATTAATAAACCCATTCTCTTGGGGATGGATGAGAGGTATAGGGGCCCATTTTCAAATACGGCCATCTTGGATTTGACCTAATTATTTGTGTTCAACTGTTACAAGGGAAGACTTCCATTGGGATGATGGGAGAAGTTAGTGGTCAGTGACAACTCCTAGCACACAGTAAGAGCTTTATCATGGTTGTGGACTCATCAATTGCCAGTGGGTCCAGGTGGAGAGTTCTCCCCTTGCCCAAAGTAGTATTTTAGGTTTTCCACTTACACGCAAAGACAGTTTTCAACAATTGCCTTTATGAGATTTGAGTTCCAGTTTTTCTCCTTTCCCCTTGCCATCCGCCGCCCTAAGATGGCAAGCAATCTGCTATAGATTTGCAATCTACAATCACATGAAATATATTTCCATCTTAGTCGTGTTTTGAAAGAAGAATCAGAACAAAAAGGAAAAACTAGAAGAGAAAAAAAGACAAAAAACAAAAGATGAAGGAGTATGTGTCGATCTGCATTCAGACATCTTTGTTTTTTCCCTGGGTACGGAGAGCATTTTCCATCACGCGTCTTTGGAAATTGTCTTAGCTCATTGTATTGCTGAGAAGGGCTAAGTTGTTAACGTCGATCGCCACACAATGTTGCTGTAACTGTGCCCAACGTTCTCCTGGTTCGTGGAAGTCTTAGCGAGTTTTTCCGAAATCTGCCTGCTCAGCATTTCTTACAGAACAATAGTCTCCCACTCACATACCCAAATGTGTTCAGTTGTTGTTCAATTGATGTCTATCTCCCCGATTTCCAATTCCTTGCCCCCCACAAAAAGAGCGGCTATGAATACGTTTGTATGTGTGGATCCTTCTTCTTTTTTTATGATCTCTTTGGAATAGAAACCCAGCAGTACTAGTTGGAATAGAAGGTTTTGCAACTATCAATGCTGAAAAATTACCCATGTGTATATATCTTGTAAATAAAAAGCTATAACAACAACAACAACAACAACAACAACAACAACAACAACAACAACAACAATAATAATAATAATAATAAAACACACAACAAAGGGTGAGGGGCAGCTAGGTAGTTCAGTGGATAAAGAATCAGCCCTGAAGTCAGGAGGATCTGACTTCAAATCTGGTCTCAGACACTTAACTGTGTGACCCTGGGCAAATCATTTAACCCCAATTGCCTCAGCAAAACAAAACAAAACAAAAAGAACAAATGGTAATTTGGGAGTTCGGGTTGGAGAGAAAATCAAAAGGAAAGGAGTTTTTCAGTTGTGTCTGACCCATTGTGGTTTTCTTGACATAAATCCTCTGAGGTTTACCATCTCCTTCTCCAGTTTATTTTACAGAGGAGGCAAACAGGGATAAGTGACTTGCCCAGGATGTCCTTGTTCTCCTCTTACCTGTTCCACTATACTTCTTCCCTCTCCTGTGCTAGCCTGTCATGCATGTCACACCCCTAACTATGGGTGTCCCTCCTCCCTTTACTTCCCCCGATCCATTCTCTCCATTGATAAACTAATCAATTCCCGTGGATTTGACTTCTACCTCTATGCCGATGATACCCCGTAATATATGAGTACGTAACTCATCTCTCCCCACACCTGGAGTCCCAAATCGCCCCTGGACTGTTGGCCATTTCCTAACGGCATCTCAGATCCAACAAATCCAAAGCAGGTGTGTTTTCTTGTCCCTAAAACTTTTCTTCCAAACTTTCTTACACCTGCTGGCCGTCCCACCATTTCTCCAGTGTCTCCCGTACATAATCTTGTCATCTCCCTCTACTTCTCTCTGTCCTCCTACATATCCAGGCGATTGTCCCCTCTGGCTGTATCTCTCTCATCTCTCTCCCTTCTCTCCAACCACACAGCTAACCCCCTCTGTTCCTTTCCTCCTCACCTCCTGCCAAGATCACTGTAACAGCCTCCAAATTGGCCTCCCTGCCTCCAGTGTCTTCTCACTCCAGTCCGTCCCACACTCGGCTGCCAAGCTAAGTCAGGATCTGCTACTCAACGAACCCGGTGGCTCCATGTTGTCTCAAGAGTAAAATAAAAATGACCCTTTAGGCTTGGAAAGCCTCACGTGGCCTAATCTCCCCAGCCTTTCCAGCCTCACTGGACATTGCTCCCTTTCCCAAACTCTGGGATCTCTCCGGGGGGCTTTCTTTCTGGTCTCCACATTGGGGTTTCCCTTCTTCTTGGCCCTGGCCCTTCTCTTGGCTTTCATCGGCTCCCTTCGATCCTTCAAGACTCTGCTCCAGCACAGCCTTCTGCGCAGTCCCCCCCCCCCCCTTTGTCCACCCCACCCCCAAGCCAACATCTTCACTCCCGAGTCCCTTGGCTCCATTTATCTTAATCTGTATTGATTCTCTTCATATTTTTTCGCCTGGGTTGTCCTTCCCATTAGAACGGAAGCTCCTTGAGTGTTTCCTTCATTGACGGAAGGAAGGCAGCATAGACCTGGCACTATGGTACTTAATTAATTCATGAGTGCTTGTTGATTAACGCTATTCCCCCCACTTTACAGGTGAGGTCAGACCATCCACTCCCAGCATCAGTCACTCAGCCAGGAGCTTCATAGGCTCATGTACCAACGTCTCAGAGGAGCCTTGGACAACGTCTAGTCCAATACCCTCATTTTACAGAGAACCCCCCAGGGGGTTTGAGGGACTTGTCTGAAGTCAATTTAGGAGGTTTATCAGAGGCAGATTCCAACTCAAGTCCTTGGAGCCAGTTGTCAAAACCAGGATTCAAAGCAAGCCCTCGTGGCTCCAAATCTGCCCTGTCTACACTTGCGGCTTCTAAACCACATAATGCCCCGTTGCCACATCAAAAGCTGGCACGGCTGACTGGCACCGGGAGTCAGGCTGACTTCTGGCCCCCAAGCATTGCAGGAAAATGGGGTGTGACCCATGGGTCTTGCTCAGGACGCCCAACGTCAAACCACAATCAACATGTTCAAAGCGAGATTTAATTGGCTTTGTAACTACTACATTCAAGGCTCTGTTTGGGGATGCCAAAAACCCCACAAAAACAAACAAAAAAAACCCCAGACCTGTTCAAGTCTTTAAGGGATGAGGAGCCAAAGGTGAGTCACAGGTTATGGTGGAATAAGATTGGAAAATGCTTATTGACTGCTACTTAAAAGACCTTGAGGAGCATTTTAAGTGCCTACTATGTGCCAGGAAATATGTAAAATGCCTGGGATACAAAGAAAGGCGAAAGACAGTACTTGCCCTGAAGGATTTTTCTGTCTAAGGGGGAGACAACATACATTAATTAATAATAATCATAGTTAACTTGTATATTGTGCCTACTATGTGCCAGGCACTGTGCTAAATGCAAGGGATACAAAAGGCCAAAGGCAGGACTCGTCCTGATGGAGCTCTCGGAGAGACAACCTGTAAACAATTCCGTCTACACAAGCTACAGACGGATAAACTGGAGGTAACCAGTCACGGGAAGGTAATAGAATTAAGGGTGAGCAGGAAGACGACATGTCTGTGGAGGCTGGATGTGTGGTCACGGACAGGAGTCACACTAGGTGCTGCAGAAGAAGGACTGCCCGCCACCATTTGGCAGCCCCAAGTTTGCAGTTACCCTTGCCCTCCCCTCTCCCTAGCAGTTAGTTTCTGCCTCTTGGTTCCTCTGCCTCTGTTGTCCATCCCTTCCCTCTGTTCACGGGTCCCTCCTGGCCCGGGTCCTCATCATTTCCAGTGCAGTTTCTAGATGATGCTCCTGCCTCAGTTCCACCCCACCCCCAACCCATCCTCCAGTCAGCTCTGAAGCTGAGGCTCCATATTATTCTTGTATCTGAGAGTTTCCCTGGCTGCCTGTGGCCTCTGGGGTAAATCACAAGACCGGGAATGTGGTGCTCCAATTCCTTCACCGACTTTTTCCATTAATTTCTTCCCACAATCTCTTTTCTAACCAAGATGACTTGCTCGCTTCTGCTTGTCGACAACAGTCTCTATTTCCCACCTCCACGCCTTTGCACAAGTGGTTTCCCTGTTTGAAATGTCCTCATCTCTGGCTCTCGAAATTCCCAGTTCCCTTTATTTAAAAAATAATAATAATAATTTTTATAGCTTTTTATTTACAAGTTCTATGCCTGGGTAATTTTTCAGCTTTAGCAATTGCCAAACCTTTTGTTCTAATTTTTCCCTCTTTCCCCTTACCCTAGATGTCAGGTTGACCAATACATGTTAAATATGTTAAAGTATAAGTTAAATACAATATATGCATACATGTTCAAACAGTTATTTGCTATACAAAAAGAATCGGACTCTGAAATAGTGGACAATTTTAGCCTGTGAAGGAAATCCAAAATGCAGGTGGGTAAAAATAGCGGGATTGGGGATTCTATGTAGTGGTTCATAGTCATCTCCCAGAGTTCACTGGGTGTGGGTGGTTCAGTTCATTCCTGCTCCATTGGAACTGATTTGGTTCATCTCATGGCTGAGGATGGCCAGGTCCATCAGAATTGATCATCATTTAGTAGTTTTGTTGACATATACAATGATCTCCTGGTCCTGCTCATTTCCCTCAGCATCAGTTCATGGAAGTCTCTCCAGGCCTTTCTGAAATCCTCCTGCCCAGCTCCCTTTGAACCCAAACTCTAATGCCATTTCCTGATCCCCCAGTTTTTTCTTCTTGAAATTTCTTTGTATATATTTTGTATTTACTTATATACATGTTGGGATTTTTTTTTCCCTAAGTAGAATCTAAACTCTCTGAGGGCAGGTATAGCATTGTCTTGAATTTTAAAATAAAATTTAAATTTAAAATAAAATTTTATTTTACCTGCCGCTAGGTGGCAGAACAAACCCTAGCAGATAAAGGTATAAAAACCAATTCTTGACTCCAAATTGAAGGGCCTCAACTTGTTACTAATAAAGCATTTGGGGAAGGGATATGGGCAGACCGGAGATTTCACCAGTGCTGATTCTGACATCATCAGAAGGGGCAAGACTGGGAATGGGCTGGGCCAACAGAGAAGAATTATTATTGTAAGTCCTGAACAAAAAGTCAAGATGAAGGTTAGGGTGATTGGATATACCTGAAAGAGAAAATCACAGAAGTACAGAAATTAATAGAAACTCAGTGTATATATATATTACCTATATATATATATATACTATATATAATGTATACTACTATATGTAATAAAATATAATTCATAATATTATATATAATAAATATACAGATATAAAAGAATATAAATAACTTAGTAGCCACTGAATCCAACCCATATCCAAAAAGGAATTCCCATAATAATGTACCTGACAAAGGGTCTTCCAGTTTCATGAATGAAGGTCACCAAGGAAGGGGAATCCACCATTTTTCAAAGTAGCCCAAGATCCTAAAATTCGTTTTCATTTCACACTGCTGACCTGTTGAGATCAACTCATTCATTACACAGTTTGGCACATAGTAGGAACTTAATAGATATTTAGTAATTGATTGGTTGATTTTTAATTCAGTCCAGGATAAGATTACCTATATCGGTTTCCATATCACATTTCTGACCTATTAAAATCAATTAACTCATCAATGCCAGTGCCTTGCACTGGGATGCACTTGGGATGACATTGAATAAGTAGATTATTTAGGTAAAATTGTCATTTTTATGATATTGGCTTTTTTTAGTCATGAAGAATTGATATTTCTCCAAATGTTAAATCTGACTTTGTGTAGAGTATTTTATAATTATGTTTACATAGTTCCTAGGTCTGTTTTGGCAAATATCTTTCAGTTATTTTGTCCTGTCTACAATTAATTTAAATTACTATCTCTTTTTGCAGGGTTTTGTTGGTAAATGTAAAAATTCTGATGATTCATGTGAGTTTATTTTACATCCTATTGCTATTGCTAGGGTTACTTTAAAAATATTGAATAACATTTGTGCCACATAGTACAGTTTCCCTGTTTATTTCTTTTAATTAAACCTATTTTAGTTTTAACTTTGAGATCATGATTGCTAACCCTACTTTTAAAAAAAAATCAGCTGAAGCATAAGTAGGAACTTAATAAATGTTTATTGAACAGCCTTGGCTTCTTTTAAGTCCCAATTAAAGTCCTACCTCCTATCATTATATACTTCAACAACAATACTATATGATGATCAATTCTGATGGACGAGGCCCTCTTCAGCAATGAGATGAACCAAATCAGTTCCAGTGAAGCAGTCATGAACTGAACCACCCACACCCAGCAAAAGAACTCTGGGAGATGACTAAGAACGACTACATAGAATTCCCAATCCCTATATTTTTGCCCACCCGCATTTTTAATTTCCTTCACAGGCTAATTGTACACTATTTCAGAGTCTGAAATTTTCTGAAATTATACTGCTGGTCATTTCTTACAGAACAATAATATTCCTACATTCATCTACCTGAACTTATTCAGCCATTCCCCAATTGATGGTTATCGACTCATTTTTCCAATTCCTTGCCACTATAAAAAGAATTGTTGCAAACACTTTGCACGTATGGGTCCTTTTTCCTCCTTTAAGATCGATCTCTTTAGGATACTGATTCAGTAGGGAGACCCTTGGACGAAAGGGTATACACAGTTTTATGGTCCTTGTGGGCATAGTTCAAATTGCTCTACAGAAAGATTGGATCAGTTCACAGCTCCACTAACTATGCATTCGTGTCCTAATTTTCACACATCCCCTCCAACATTTATTACCTTGTCATTTCAGCCAATCTGAGAGGTGTGAGGAGGTACGTCAGAACTGTCTTAATTTGCATTTCTCTAATCAATAGTGATTTAAAGCATTTTTATATAACTATGGATGGCTTTAATTTCTGTATCTGAATAGTGTCTAAACATATCCTTTGACTGTTTATAAATTGCAGAATGACTTGCATTCTTAAAAATTTGAGTCAGTTTTCCACATATTTTAGAAATGAAGCCTGTAAAAGTTGTTTCCCAGTTTTCTGCTTTCCCAATCTTGGTTGTCTTGGCTTAGTTCATGCAAAATCTCTTTAATTTAATGTAATCAAAATAATCCTTTTTATATTTCACAATGTTCTCTAGTTCTTTGGCAATAAATTCCTCCCTTCTCCCCAGATCTGATAGGTAGAGTACCCCTTACTTTCCTAACTTGCTTATAGTATCAACCTTTATGTCTAAATCATGAACTTGTTTTGACCTTATCTTGGTATAGGGTGTTTCCCAACAAATTTAACAAATAATGAATTCTTATACCCAAAACTTAAATCTTTATATTTCTCTTTCTTTCTTTCTTTCTTTCTCTTTTCTTTTTTTTTTTCTTTTTTGCTGAGGCAGCATCTTTTATATGGCACCTTAAGATTTACAAAACATTTTACAGGTATTGTCTCACCTGACCCTCCCAAAAGTCCCTTTTTTTTTTCCTGAGACATTTGGGTTTAAGTGACTTGCCCAGGGTCACCCAGCTAGGAAGTGTTAAGGGTCTAAGACCAGATTTGAACTCAGGTCCTCCTGACTTCAGGGTTGGTGCTCTATCCACTGCACCAGCTAGCTGCCCCAAATCTTTATTTTTGTCAAACTAAAGGTGACTATAATTCTTTACTACTGTGTATTGTATGTCTACTCTATCCCACTGATTTACTTATTTCTTAACCAGTACCAGATAGTTTTGATATTTACCACCTTATAATAAGTTATTTCTTCCACATCATGGGGTTTGGGGGTGCAGCACCTCAGCAATCTGTAGAGTCTGCACAAAATTTTGGCCCTCCCTTCATACTAGAAAAGAAGCCTGAATATTTTCTTTTTCTTTTACGATGGGGTGTGTACATTATTTTATTGTTAAAATCTGGACCAAAGATTTGGTCATAGGCTCTGTGTCATCTGCTGGCCTTCACATATCATCTGGGATCTCCACAAATTTCCCCCAAAATTTCCATTATTTTATGCCAACAAATACATCAAAACCACAGTGCTCAAACTCCTGACCCTTGGTGCTTCCAAATTGATTTTATTTTTTTAACTCAATAAAATTTAAAAAATAATGTAATTGGGATGACATTGAATAAGTAGATTATTTAGGTAAAATTGTCATTTTTATGATATTGGCTTTTTCTACCCATGAAGAATTGACATTTCTCCAAATGTTAAATCTAACTTTGTGTAGAGTATTTTATAATTACGTTCACATAGTTCCGGGGTCTGTTTTGGCAAGTATCTTTCAGCTATTTTATCCTGTCTACAATTAATTTGAATTATTATCTCTTTTTGCAGGGTTTTGTTGGTGAATGTAAAAATGCTGATGATTCATGTGGGTTTATTTTACCTCCTATTGCTATTGCTAGGGTTACTTTGAAAATATTGAATAATATTTGTGCTGCACAGTATAGTTTCCCTGTTTATTTCTTTTAATTAAACCTATTTTAATTTTAACTCTGAGATCTTGATTGCTAACCCTAGTTTTTTTTAATCAGCATCAGCCGAAGCATAATAAATTCTACTTCAGCCCTTTGAACTGTGTGTAGCTCTCATTTTAAATTGTGTTTCTTGTAAACAACATATTGTTGGATTCTAATTTTTTAATCCCTTCTGCTAATCATTTCCATTCTTTAGACTAATTCTTCCCATTCACATGCAAAGTTATAATTATTACTTGTGTATTTTCCTTCATCCTAAGTTTCCTCACTTTATCCTGTGTGCCCTCTTTACACTATCCCTCCTCACTGCATAGCAATTTTTTTTATTATTATAGCTTTTATTGACAAAACATTTGCATGGGTAATTTTTCAGTAATGACCCTTGCAAAACCTTCTGTTCCAACTTTTCCCCTCCTCCCCCCACCCCCTCCCCTAGATGACAGGTAGTCCCATACATTGGTAGGGAGCAATTGGTAAGGAGATGAATCATAAACACATTGCTAAAGTTATAGGTAAGAAATTTTTTCATAGAAGCTGTATTAGTTGGTTGTAGTGGAAACATGGGTATGATGCTCGGACTCATAGAAAGGCCATGATAAGGAGGAGTGTTTTTAGTATAAATGATAGAGTGTTTATGTGGGAGAAGTTTGGTGTAAGGGAGGGCCCTAGGACAGCATGGTTGTGATGGCATTTATAGCAATGATATTTGCGTACTCTGCTAAGAAAAATATAGCAAAGGGGCCAGCAGCATATTCTACGTTAAAGCTAGTTTGGACTCTCCTTCGGTTAGATCAAAGGGTGCTCGGTTTGTTTCTGCTAGTGTAGAAATGTGATAGAGATCCCTGAGGCGAGAAGAATGGCTGTATTTAATAGTGGAACTTCTAATGGGTTAAGAGGGTGGATGGATCCCAACAGGAGGTCAGCAGCCCCCTAGTTCTAGAGCTGGGGAGAGGTTTGAGTGGTAAAAAGCTCAGAAAAAGCCTACGAAAAAGATGACTTCTGATGTAATGAAAAGAACTATGCCATAGCGTAGGCCTTTTTGGACAATGGGGGTGTGGTGACCTTGAAAAGTTCCTTCTGGTACAATATCTCGTCATCATTGGAATATTGTTAGGAGCATTGATGTAATCCCTATGAAGAGAAGGAGTGTGGAGTGGAAGTGTTAAATACGTTAGAGTATATGTTAAATGCACTATATGTATACATATTTAGATAGTTATCTTGCTGCACAGGAGAAATTGGATCTAGAAAAAGGAAAAAAAACTTGAGAAGGAAAACAAAAATGCAAGTGGAAAATAACAGAAAGAGTGGAAATGCTGTTGTGGGCCACACTTAGTTCCCACAATCCTCTCTCTCTGGGTGTAGCTGGTTCGGTTCATTATTGCTCTATTGGAACTGATTTGGTTGATCTCCTTGCTGAGGATGGCCAGGTCCATTAGAATTGATCATCATATAGTCTTGTTGTTGACGTATATAATGATTTCCTGGTCCTGGTCCTATTCACTTCCCTCAGCATCAGTTCCTCTCAGTCTCTCCAGGCCTTTCTGAAATCATCCTGCTGGTCATTTCTTACAGAACAATCATATTCCATAATATTCATATACCATAATTTATTCAGCCATTCTCCAATTGATGGGCATGCACTCAGTTTCCAGTTTCTGGCCACTACAAAGAGGGCTGCCACAAACATTTGTGCACATACAGGTCCCTTTCCCTTCTTTAAGATCTCTTTGGGATATTAGCCCAGTAGTAGCACTGCTGGATCAAAGGGTATGCACAGTTTGATAATTTTTTGGGCATAATTCCAGATTGCTCTCCAGAATGGTTGCATTCGTTCACAACTCCACCAACAATGTCCCAGTTTTCCCACATCCCCTCCAGCATTCGGCATTATCTTTCCCTGTTATTATAGCCAATCTGACAGGTATGAAGTGGTATCTCAGAGTTGTCTTAATTTGCATTTCTCTGATCAATAATGACTTGGAGCATCTTTTCATATGGCTAGAAATAGTTTCAATTTCTTTGAGAATTTTCTGTTCATATCATTTGACCATTTATCAATTGAGAATGGCTTGATTTCTTATAAATTTGAGTCAATTCTCTATATATTTTGAAAATGAGGCCTTTATCAGAACCTTTGAATGTAAAAAATGTTTTCTGCATATCAATTCATTTCTAACCACTACCATGGTTTTCTAGTCCTAAATCAAACCACCCCCACTAAGAGTCCCTCCCCTAGCCTCTCTCCATTCTCTATCTTAATCTACCTATCCTCTAAGCACCTTTTCCTTATTCTAACCCCTTGACTTCTTATTTCTTTATAAATTAAAAGAGTTTTATACTTTCGAGATAAGTACATTTTCCCCTCTTTAAACCAGTACCAATGAGAGTTAGGTTCCAGCACTACCAGCCTTCCACCTCCACTTGCTGCTTCTTTATCAGCTCTTCCATTCATGACTCATTTGTATGAGAAAATTCCTCCTTTTTTTAAACCTCTCCTTACCAAGTTTTATTTTTTTTTAGAATCAATCCATCATAATCATTTTAACCCAAGCCTTTTTTTCAAATTACCCAAGTAATGACGATTGTTTTAAGAGAACTGATAATTTTTACATATACTTAGTAAACAGTTTGATCCTAGAGTCCTTTTTAATTAGTGTAATATTTATCTTACACGTCTCCTGCATTTTCTATGTTGAATTTTCCATTGAGTTCTGTTTTTTTTGTCATGAATACCTGAAAGTCTTTCAATTTATTAAATGTCTATTTTTTTTTCATTCAGGATTATACTCAACTTTGCAGGATAAAATTGTGTTGCAACCCCAGTCTTTTGCTCTTTGAAATCTCATGTTTCAAAGCATGTATTTGATGTAGAAGCTTCTAGGTCTTGTGTGATCCTGATTATAGCTCTGTGGCATTTAAATGCTTCCCCCCCATCCCCTTATTGCTTGTTTTCCTTAACCTGGGAGCTTTGAAACTCAGCTATGATATTCCTGTAAGTCTTCATCCTGAGATCTCTTTCAGATGGTGATCAGTGTATTTTTTCTACTTCTACTTTACCCTCGGGCTGGAACTTCAGGGTAATTTTCCTTAATTTCTTGTAATATTGTATCAAGACTTGTTTTTTTGTTTGTTTGTTTGTTTGTTTTTTGTAATTGTAACTGTCAGGTAGCCTGACAATTCCTGTTTTGTCTCTTCTTGATATATTCTCTAGATCAAGGTTTTTTTTAAATTTTTTTTATTTAATAGCCTTTTATTTACAGATTATATGTATGGGTAATTTTACAGCATTAACAATTGCCAAACCTCTTGTTCCAATTTTTCACCTCTTACCCCCTACCTCCTCCCCCAGATGGCAGGATGACCAGTAGGTGTTAAATATATTAAAATATAAATTAGAGTATAGATCAATTTTAAAAAAAAATAAGAGCTTTCACATTCTCTTCTATTTTTTCTTTCTTGATGTTATTTTGTTATTTCTTGGTCATCATCATTGGCTTCTTTTTTCCCCAATTCTAGTGTTCAGATTTTTTTCTTAAGTTTTTGGATCTCTTTTTCTAATTGGTTGACTTTCTTTTCATAAGTTTCTTGATTTACTTCAATCACTCTTATTTTTTTCCCCTAAATTTTTCTTCCATCCCTCTTTTTTGATTTTTTAATCTTTTTGAAGTTCTTCCATGGACTTTTTTTGGGCTTGTGAACATTTGACATTTCTCCTTAAAGTAAGAATGGTTTTTTTAACTTCACAGATCTCTCCACATATTACCTGTCTATGATTAGGTTGTTTCTTCTTTGCTTACTCATTTTATTTTGCTTTGTTTTTAGCTGATTATTGTTGTAATCAGATTCTAGTTACAAAGTGAATGGGGGATTACTGTTATTTTCTGAGTTCTGCCTGAGGGGTCCAACATGGGGTATTTCTATCATCCCTAAACCGTGGCTAGAGCTGTCAACTGCATGCAACTGCTCTTGTTCCCTGTGGTCCTACCTACAGCAGCAAACTTCAGCTCTGCTCTCTTCTCTTGAGTCAAAACTGGAGACTCAGTTCTCCAGCAAGTGCCCAAAGCCAACAGGACCCTTCACTTTCCTGCTATATATTTATCCAGCATGTGCTCACTGCCTTTCATCCATAGCTGCAGCTCAGAACTACATCTGGCTAACACAGCCGGACCTGGCACCCCATGCAGCAGAAGTTCCATCAGTCTTCCTCTTCTGGTGGTTTCACCCCCATGCTGTCTGTGAGGTAAAAGTTACTGAAGTCCAGGCAAGCTCAGGGACCCTGATGCCCCCTCAGCTGTTTGTTGGTTCAGCAGAGTCTGCTTTGGGGCATTTGCATTTCATTCAGGCCAGAATTCTATTCTTGGAGGTCAGATATCTCCAGACAATCTCTCCTGTTTGACTTAGGAGGACAATTGTTTCGCCCCAACTTTTACTTATTTCTTCCCCTCTACATTAACTTTTTGGCAATGTTCTGTCGTATTTGTGGAGGAAATTTGGAGAACCTAAAATTTTCTGACCCGCTCTTTAGGCAAAGAGAAGGTCTTTGGAAGGGAGAAGGAGTGCAGGATCTTTACCATCTGATAAAATCTAGGAAGTCTTCATGGAAGAGGTGAAATATGGGATAAAGGTTGAGTCATGACACCTGTTTCCATTTGATAGGTAAAGAAACAGAGCCTCGAACTCTGGTCTCCTGACTTGATGATACCACAATACAGTTATTCAATATGCAGTCAGTCAATAAATGAGCATTTATTAAGCCTATGATTTGCCAAGTACTATGTTAAGTTATTGTTCTTGTTCGTTTCTTCGTTTTTGAAGAATGCCGGTGACATCGCAATGTTGGAGTCAGGGTACAGTGTTTGGATGAATGCAGTTTTGGAAGGCTGTATCCCAGATTGAGCACAAGTGGTCCATTAGAACATTTATGATAGATATGACTTTGGATTTGCACAGCTCAGCTCCTTTTTTTTGATCAAGGCATTATGTTAAGGAGTCAATGTTCAAAGAAAAGTAAAAGTATAGCCCCTGCCTTCAAGGAGCTCTCATTCTAAGGGGGAAGACCACACACAATAATTTACACAATTATTTACAAACAAGCTAACTACAAGAATAAATTTGAGGGCACTCCAGGAATAGAGACCAGAATGGGAATAGGCATGGAGAGGGAGTACAGAGGACTGTCCTGCCATTTAATACCTTGGACAAAACATCTCTCTTCATTCAGTATTATTGTCATTTTCAAAGAAAAGTAGAGTTAAACTTTCTGAAAATAGGAAAGCAGGAAACTCATATACACTTTATCTACAACAATGTAAATGGAAAGATCAAAATGATCAACATGAAACTTGCTGTTATTTTTGCAGAGGTGGGAACCTTTGGGTATGAAACATTGCATATATGTTAGAGTCATTTAGTTTAGTAGAGTTGCCTTTTTCCTTCCTTTTTTTAAAAAAAATTTATGCCTTAAGGGATGGCTCTCTAAATGGAAGAAATTAGAACTTTGGAATGATATAAAAAAGTTATAAATAAAAATTATTTTAAAAGAAAAGGAACTATTAGGCTGAAGGAAACAAAACCTGGGAAGACACACAACACCCACCCCAATGGGAATGAAGTTCTTTCTCAATTCCTGAAGTGGCATTTATTAAGTGCCTGGCACATAGTAGGCTCTAAAGTTCTTTCAGGATATATTTCACAATTGAATAATCCTCATTGGGTCTGTATCTCAAAAGAAATCATAAAAGAGGTAAAAGGACCCACATGTGCAAAAATGTTTATAGTGGTCCTTTTTGTAGTGGCAAGAACCTGGAAACTGAGCGGAAGCCCATAAGTTGGAGAATGGTTGGGTAAATTGTGGTATATGAATATTATGGAATATTATTGTTCTGTAAGAAATGACCAGCCAGAAGATTTCAGAGCGACCTGGGGAGACTGACAGGAACTGATGCTGAGGGAAGTGACCAGAATCAAGAGAACATTGTATATAGTGACAAGATTATGTGATGATTAATTGTGACCTAAGTGGCTCTTTTCAACAATGAGCTGATTCAAGGCAATTCCAATAGCTTCAAGATGGAAAAAGCAATCTGCATCCAGAGGGAGGACTGTGAAGAGTGAATATGGATCACAGCATAGTATTTTCACCTTTTTGTTGCTGTTCATTTGTTTTTTTCTATTTTTTCCCCTTTTTGAGTTTTCGTGCAGCATAAATGTGGAAATATCTTTTTTTAAAATTGTCATCGTGTTACCCCTGATGTATTTAACATATATTTTAACATATACTGGATTATTTGCTGTCTGGTGGAAGAAGGAGAAAAATTTGAAATCTTTGCATACATTTTGAAAAATAAAAAGCTATTACTTAAAAAAAAAATCCATTTATGTAGAGGGCCAGAACTCTGAAAAGGTATACTTAAAACTCATTATGATTGATGAGATAATGATTCTCTAGCTAATGATGTAATCATTCTAATTAAGTACATATACTTAATGTGCTGTGGTGATATAATGCTACTATAGTTACCACTTGCACAGTAATGGCTACAGGAGCACATGCTCAGTGTGATTGCACATGGTCAGTGTGATATAGTGATGTAATCATACTGGAGTATTTGAAGGAAGTCTCAGACACAGAAGATTCTCTCAGCCACAGACACAAGGGAAGATGCCAGACTCCATCTTTGACCAGCCACATGGCAGCTCTCCTGCCTCCTTCACTCCTCCACTAAGACAAAGGACTCAGGTAATCTTGAGGTCCTCCAGAGACCTAGTCCAGACTTTACACATTAAGACATGTTTTTAAATGCATGTAAGAGAACAAAAGGAGTTCCAAAGGTGGA
Organism: Dasyurus viverrinus; assembly: GCA_020854095.1. Lineage (NCBI taxonomy): Eukaryota > Metazoa > Chordata > Mammalia > Dasyuromorphia > Dasyuridae > Dasyurus > Dasyurus viverrinus. The sequence goes on from CM036997.1 coordinate 705,131,494, forward strand.
CAAATGTGTAGGATGAAACTAATGTACAGAATTTACCTTAAAAAAGTTTAAAGCAGCAAATATATAAAGGGAATTCATATGGAAACCACTTTTGGGTTCCCATTTGAGAATGCTTTTTTTTTTTTTTTTTTTTTTGGTGTTTAAAACATTGATATTCAGAAAAAATAAATAAATAATAAACAAAAAATCCTCCCCCATCAACACTTTACACTACATTTTAATCTTTTAGAGCCCCTAAATCAATACTGGCTTCAACTGTTGATTCTGTAAAGATAAGTAAAAAGTTTTTCTTAATCGAATTTATTGACCTCTATATAATCTTTTAACATTGCTTGGCAAACTGAACAGGAGTCAGGAGTGATTTTTCTTCCTTGATGCCATTTAGAAGAGTGTATGCACTTGTGAGTTGGGGCAAGAAAAGGGGGTAACACGATGACATGAAAGCCTAGGTGTCAAAGACAGGAACAAAAATCTTTTTAAGTTTTGTAGATCATGTTCCTTTCTTTGTAGAGGTGGGTGACTAAGGGTATGGCATGCTACATATGTTAAGCTTTTTCCATACATTGATCACTTGTGTTGAACTGTTTTTCCTTTACTTCTTCTTTTATTAGAAGGGGATTCTTCCTGGAGGGAAGGGGAAAAGCACACATTAGGAAATGTGGGTAATGTAAAGACAAAACAAACCCAAAACAAACAAAATAGATTTATTTGATTCTCTAGGGTTCTTTATGTCATCATATCATCCACAAGAAGTGATAATTTTGTTTCCTCATTGACTCTTCTTATTTCTTGGATTTCTTTTTCTTGTCTTATTGCTGTAACTAGCATTTCTATATAACATCGAATAATAGTGGTGAAAATGGACACCCTTGCTTCACCCCTGATCTTATTGGGAAGACTTCTAATTTATCCTCATTGATTTTAAATAGAAAATGCCTATCATTTTAAGAGATTCCACTTATTCCTAGTGTTTTTATTATATTTTGTCAAAAAGTTTTTTTCTTCAACTATTGAAATAATTTTTGTTGGTTTTGTTATTGACATGGTTAATTATGCTGTTAGTTTTCCTACTATTGCAAAAGCCCTGTATTCCTGGTATAAATCCAACATGGTTACGGTGTATGATTTTTGTGATAAATTGCTAGCATCTCTTTGCTAGTTAAAATTGATATTTTTCTTTAAAAGCAGAGTTAAGAATTCTTTTTTTTTACTGTAGCAATTTTCAAAGGGTATTAGTAAAGCACAGAACTATCATTTCAAGCCTTGTCAGGGACATTCCCTTGAGCAACAATGAAAGACAAAAGAGCTTTCTAGTAAACAGAAGTGGACTCGATAGCAAACTTCTAATTGATCTTTCTTCTGAGAACTTTGGGGGCTGGAATCCAAACTCCAGGCCTAGTTTCATCACTTACATTAGCCATAGGATCTTGGGCAAGTTCCATGAGTCTGTTTTTCTCTTAGTTAAATGGAGGGGTTGGATTAATGATCCCCAAAATACCCTCCAGACGCAGGGGTCCTCAAACTTTTTAAACAGGGGGCCAGTTCCCTGTCCCTCAGACTGTTGGAGGGCCAGACTATAGTAAAAACAAAAACTTTGTTTTGTGGGCCTTTAAATAAAGAAACTTCATAGTCCTGGGTGAGGGGGATAAAACGTCCTCAGCTGCCGCATCTGGCCTACCAGCCATTGTTTGAGGATTCCTCCTCCAGAGTGTCTTAATTCTAGGATTCTAAAGTTAAGAAAAGATGAAGCTGAAAGGGACAGGAAGCAAAGAGACCTTTATTCTGGGCATAAAATCAAACCTCTTTTTTCCTTGTGGCACAAAACATACACTGAACATTTACAAAAACCAACAGATTTTCTTCTGCCCAGAGTGGGCGGTCGCTTGCTGCGTTTGGAATGGAGAGAGGGGATTTCCTAGGGATAGGCAGAAGGACATGCTGATTCCATATGGACCATACCCTGCCCACTGAATAAGGTAGCGAAGGGAAGAGATGTGGACAGAGAGAGATGCTGGAGGCTTTAACCCCTTGAACCCCTGTGTAAACCGAATCATGACAGGACTCCCAGGAAGGCACATGTCTGCATAAACTCCTGTCTAAATCCTATTATCTCCTGGAAAAAACACGAAACAATACACGTTATGACTGTAACAGTGTAAAGGGAAACAACAAAACTGAAACTACATTTTGAAGTAATAATGGCCAAGCTTAGCCCCACTGAAGAGATATAAGAAAATGCCATCCCCATGCCTTTTTTGGTTTTTTTGCTGAGGCAATTTGAGTTAAGTGACTTGCCCATGATCACCCAGCTAGGAAGTGTTAAACATCTGAGGTCAGATTTGAACTCAGGTCCTCCCGACTTCAGGACTGGTGCTCGATCCACTGTGCCACCTAACTGCCCCCATCCCATGCTTTTTAAAAACTAAATTTTTTTAAATCAACAAAAATGGCGTGTTTGAAGCAGCCACCTTCTGCTTTATTTCCCTCCTTGTACACAGTCCAGTCATCCAGGCTTTCTTGCTGCTTTTTACATACTATAACTCATCTCCAGCCTCTAGATTTTTGCTGTGGTTTTGCTCCCAGGCCAGGAAGATGCATTATTCTCACGTTCTTTTAAGAGTCCCTAGTTTTCATCAACTCAACAAGCCTTTATTAAGTGCTTACTATTTTCAAGGCTTAGTGTTAAGCACTAAGGATTCAAAGAAAAGCAAACCTTAAAGGTTTCCAAGCTTAAATGTAAGCCTAAAAAACCTAAATTTCTTTTTTTTTTTTTTTTTGGCTGAGGTAGTTGGAGTTAAGTGACTTGCCCAGGGTCACACAGCCAGGAGGTGTTAAGTGTCTAAGACCAGATTTGAGCTCAGCTAGTGCTCTATCCACTGCACCACCAGCTGCCCCAGAGCTTATATTTCTAATGGGGAAATTACCATGCAAATAGAGGCAGCCACCATAAACAGGACAACCGGAACAAACAGGCAGCAGGGGAGACTGACTGAGAAGGATCACTCAGGGAGGCAGGAGAGAAAAATCAAGCAGGGAGGTCTAGGAGAGGATGGAGAAAAGGCCATTGCACTTGGCAACTGAGCGATTGCTGGGAGCTTTGAAAAGGCAGAAGAGGCAGAAGAGGGATGATGAGGTTGGAGGCTAGATCGTTAAGGAGAGGAAGAACTGAGTTGTCCATTGTAAGTGGCCTGGAGTTTAGCCCTAAAAGGGAAGAAAAATGTAAGCCAGCATGGGGAGGAAGATGGTGAAGTGAGGGTTTTTTGAGAATGGGGGAAGACCCGGGGATGGTTTGTGAGCAGCAGGAAAGCAGCAATGGTGCAGCCCCAGAAAGTGGCGGGGAGTGGGGGTGGAGAACATCAGAAAGTAGGTAAGGCATCTGGGGTGGAGTTTTAGAAGTCGGGTGGCAGGGCTTCTCGTCTCTCCCAATTACCTGCTATTGATTGGGCATATACAGGCTCATCATCTCCCTAAACTAGACAGAGGACAGGCAATGTTTTCACTTTTACCTTTGAATATCCAGTGCTTCACACACAGTGAGAAGACTGGACAAGATGACAATTTCTGGATCCTTCTGACTTGGGGCCACAAGTTTATTGGCAAGCTCAAGCCACCTGTTTAGCCAAGGCTGCCTCTTTGGGATAGCCTCATGGTGTCCAGCTGATTACACCTTGATTAATGAAGTTCTGGGGAACATTCATTTCTAATTCTGATGGGGATAAGGGTAGGAGAAGCGCTTCAATAGCTAGGGAGCTTTTATTCTCTTTCACAAACTTTCTCAAGACTACTGGCTTAAAAATATCAATTTTACTTTGTTTTCCAGTGGCATTTTCCTTTTAATAACTGTTTACTATTTCCTAATTAAGAGAAAAGGCCTTCTTTTGTACAGAGGGGCAGCTTGGTGTAGTACAAGGGTTTTTAATCATTTTCCTGTTATGAACATTCTGTCTGTCACCCCCTACACATACACTTTGGCAGGCTGGTGAGCCCCGCTCAGAATGTTTTGAAATGTGTAATGATTTGCCAGGAAACTAATCATTTTCAAAGATAGTTCAATGTGAGAGCTCTTGGCCACACACCCAATACCGTAAGATTGGTAAAGTTGACAAGGAAAATGACAAATACTGGAGATGCATTAACACATCTTGGCTGCAGCTGTGAATCAATCCGACTGTTCTAATGAGTGATTTGGAGCTAGACCCAAAAAACTACGCAGGGCGACTCATTACCTTTTGATCCAGCTAGACCAGCACCAGCTTTGTATCCCAAGAGACCAAAAGGACAAAAGATCCGACATTGACAAAAATATTTAGAGGAGCAATTTTCTTTTTTTTTTTTTTAACCAGCGGTGACAAAGGGAAATGGTGTGTGAAATGGAGAGGGCTTCAGAGAAACCTGAGAAGACTTGGATGGACGGATGCAGAGTGAAGTGAGCAGGACCAGGATGATTTACTCAGAAACAGCAATATTCTAAAGACACTTTCAGAGACTTGGGGACACCCATCAATACAAGGAGCAGCCAGAGGACCCATGAGGAAGCACTCACTCACTCATCCTGCAGAGCTTATGGACATAAGGGTCCCATATCAGCATCTCAGGTGCCCCCTTGTGTAAGGGTTGGAGGAGTCAGGTGCAGGGGAAAGGAGACCCTGGGAAGTGGTTTCTGTGAATAAGCAGGGACCGCCTTGTGGGCGGGAATTCTGGCTGCATCGAGAGCACATCCTTATTGGGAGGCATCTCCTTCTCTGATTGGCTGCGTGTGACCTCACAGTGGGATGAGGAAACAGGTCCTCTTTGACCGGGAGTCAGCTAGGGGCAGGATGGGAACACATGATTAGAATAAAAGATCTTGCACGTGGCTGTTCTCGGGCATGCATTTAAACCATTGTTCTATGACATGATGGCTGGAGATCTCTGAAGCTCTCAGATGGAGCTAAGCTTGGTAGAACTGGTCCAAGCGCTGCAAAGGACAGTGACCAGAGACTTCTCTGAGGGCCTGGGAAGGAGGAGAGCCTGGCAGCAGTGAGGAGAGGAGCATTCACACTCTAGCAACCAGCTAGTGCTCAGGCTTCCCTTCCCACCAGAGCCACAGCAGGTACTATGGACAAGGAGCCAGCCCCACAGCTGGAGTCCCACCCACCCAGTTCCCTCCTCACCAGTGGCTGCTTCCACTGCCGTTTCTTACTCATTTTTTAAAAATGGAGACAAAGTAAAATAAGCAGAGTCAGCAGCATACTAGTGTCTGAACAGCAGCCCTTTGTGTGGAGGTGAGAAACAAAACTGGGCAGATGCCCATCAGTGGGAGAATGGCTGAATAAGTGATGGTGAATGAATGTTATGGGATATTATTGTTCTGCAAGAAATAAACAGCAGGATGATTTCAGAGAAGCCTGGAGAGACCGACAGGAACTGATGCTGAGGGAAGTGAGAATAGGAGATTATACACTTCAACAAGAATAATATATGAGGATCTATTCTGATGGAGAGACCGTGGGAACAGAGTGTGGAGCACAACATAGTGTTCTCACTCTTTTAGTTGTTTGCTCTTTTTTTTGCCTTTTTGATCTGATTTTTCTTGTGCAAGATAATTGCATACATGTGCATACATATGTTGGATGTAACATTTATTTACCATGTTTAACATATATTGGATTATTTGCCATCTAGGGAAAGGGGTGGGGAAACGAGAGAGAATTTGGAACACAAGATTTTGCAAAGATCAATGTTGAAAAATTATCCATGCAAAGGTTTTGGAGACAAAAAGCTTTAATTAAAAAAATTCTTTGTTATAAATGGAGGTTCTTAACCTTTTTTTATGCCAGATCCCTCTGGTAGCTAGAAATGTATGGTCCCTTTCTTTGAATAATGGGGAGGGAAGGAGGAAAGGAGGGAAGGGAGAGAAGGGAAGGGAGGGAAAGGAAGAGGGAAGGAAGGAAGGAGGGAAGAAAGGAAGGAGGGAGAGAAGGAAGGAAGGAAGGGAGGAAGGAGAAAAGTCATTCATTAAATACCTACTGTGTATCAAACATCACGCCAGGGATACAAAAAGTCCCCAAACTCAAGAGTTTGTCTTTGATGCAGGAAGCCACGGCATAAACACATGTAACCATCATAATCGGTAGGAGGTAACTGAGAGGAGAAACAATGAGAAGGGCACGGGCCGGGCAGTCCAGTCCCATACTCACCCATCCTATTAATCAGACTTATTCAGAATTCTTTGAGCAGTGTCTGAAGACTTAAAGGTTTAAGTATGTCACCCCACTGAGAAGGAAAGGAAGGTCTGCTTTTTTAACTCGAACAAGTTAATCCCAAGGGGGAACATGAGATGCAACAGGGGAATCTTGTGTGCCCCGGAGGCCTCAAGGCACCCGGCAGAGAGGCCTGGAAGAATGGAAGAGATGCCAGGGACTGGAGGAAGGAGGAACACCCTAGTCCCTGGCAGGGAGGCCCAGCTCTCTACCCTCGTTTCAAAGGAAGACCTGCTTGTGAGAAAAAAGGCCCAGAGGGAACTTTCACAAGAGGTCAACAAAAATTTTCAGTGACAGATGGAACCCCACAGGGACGGCACCTATGGGATTTCCGATATAGAAGGTGCCATTCACCGGAACGTGCATGTTCTCTCTCCTTCCCCAGGGTAACATTTTATTCCCATCGATGCTGTAGCCACAAGAAAGAATCACAGAGACTCGAGAATTTTTGAAACTTTTTCAAAAAAAAAAAAAAAAAAAAAAAGGTTTTTTTTTTTTTTTATTTTCATAAATTAACACATATAACAGTGGGAATTTCAGATTCACAAACTACCAAACAGAAATGAAACTTCAAGGGGCATGATTGAGATTACCAAAAATGTACAAATTTCACCGAACTATTTCTCATAAGATAGAAACACTTTATTCAGGCAGCTACTGGCCCTGTCCAGCACAAGGGTGCTGAAACGACGTCTCCCAGAAGTCAAATGCAGCACAAGGTGGCTTGTGAAAATGCTTAAGTAACAATTTTGACCATTATTATTCTTCCACCCCACCCCAACCCCCACCCCACCCCACCCCACCCACCAGGATACCCAGAAAACTTCTGGGGCTGGGTTTGTGGCTCAATGGAATATTAAACTCTGATTTCCGTCGGCTTCAGCAGTCCAGTACCTGGACGTAAGGATTTCAGTTCTTTTGGCAGAGAGGGTCCTTTCCTGAGAAGATACATAGGAAGGGACACTTCTGCCAATTCTTTGTAATGCTTTGGATAAAGCCACCCACAACGTGGTACATCCTAGGTCCTTTCACAGACACCAGAAGAAAGTTTAAAAAATATTTTCCCACAGGCATTAAAGGAAAAACCAAATAAAATAACTGCCTATCATTCCCCTGCCTCAAAGTGACAAGAGAAAAGCATCATTGCCTAAAGGTTGATCTTAATATACATAGTGTTTAATGAAAGAAGATCAAATCTTTGTCTGGAGACTGAGAGGGCGGCTCTAGAGCCCCCATCCCAGAACCCACCTACCGAGCACCCCACAGCCGGGGCAGAAGAACAGATGCCCCCGTTCTTCGAAGCTGGCTCCAGCTCCAGCAAGCCCTTCAGGCAAAAGTGTGACCAAGTGTCATGATTTTCACAGCTGGGGGGAGGGGAGCATCATGTTTTGGAATTCACAGCATGAGTTTCTGAGCTCACTGGGCTCCGAGTAAGGCAAATGCTACATGTCTCTTCACTGCACCCCCCTCCCCCTTAGTAAGACAACACAGACATGATCGGTTTGAATGAGGTACTTTCACATGAACAGAGAAATGAGACTAGAGAGAGGTGAGTGAAGGGGGGGGAAGGGGGAGAGAAGTGGCAGGAAGAGGGAAGTCAGCCATGAAAGGTTCAGCAACAAGCAGAACGCTGCTCAGACCTGAGATTTCTTCCCCCGTCCCACCCAGGAAACACTCTCGCCCCCGAGGTGATCCAGGCCAGCTGGGGCAGAACCTGGTCCCTGCCAGGGGGGCTGCAAGTGTCATGAAAAGCCTGTAGACATGATGACAGACGTGGCTACCGAGTTCTAGACCCCCACATCCGACAACTCCCCGTGAGTGACTGGAAGCCCGATAAGAGACTTGGAGGGAATGGCAAAAGGTCTCTAAAAAGAAGCCTTTCTGGCCTCATTAAAATTGGGTAGTGGAAGGGAAGGTACGGGACAAGTCAGTTGACTTAAGAAGTAACAGGGGCCGCCGGGGCCCACAGCACAGGGGCACCCTTCGCCCTCCATGGTGCTGCCATAGAACTGCATCAATCCCTGGTCACCTGGCTTTTCTGAGTCCCATTTGTGGCTGGGCTAAAGCTGAAATGACATTATTACAGACCCTGCAGCAGTGTCTGCCTCCTGGTCCACTGACTGTCATGGTTCCTTGCAATCTCCCGACACCGCCAATGGATCTAACAAAATGGTCCCTCTGGAACAAGACAGCTAGGTTGGGGAAGGAGGGCTCCCTGAAAAGAGCACACACTATTCCTCCAGGATAGTGCACAGAGAGGGAGGAAGCCTCTGCCCTAGGCAGGTCTGAAGGATATAGACGTCTGGGCCTGCTGCAGCCACGGACGGTACCAAGTTGGTCCAATCTGGAGGGCAAGGGTTCTGGTCCCAATCGTCTATAGCGGATGCTCTGGGTCCCTATGTCTAAGCCAGGAACTTCCAAGGGAAAAAGCCTACACTCTCTCAGGCTGGCGCAGACAGCGGGACTGTGGAGGAAAGGCAGAGGCCAAAGGCCTCCACCCAACTCGAACAAGTTAATCCCAAGGGGGAACATGAGATGCAACAGGGGAATCTTGTGTGCCCCGGAGGCCTCAAGGCACCCGGCAGAGAGGCCTGGAAGAATGGAAGAGATGCCAGGGACTGGAGGAAGGAGGAACACCCTAGTCCCTGGCAGGGAGGCCCAGCTCTCTACCCTCGTTTCAAAGGAAGACCTGCTTGTGAGAAAAAGAAACGCAGAGAGCAAAGGGGGAGGGGACCAAGCGGGTCCCGAGGAGAGGGGCGCCAGGAATGAAGACGGCTTCGCTCTACAGGCAGCTGCAACCCCTCCTTCTCTCCCTCTTCCTAAAGCTTCAAGTACAGGTCATAAACACAGTGACCAGAGCGCGGGCCCTCGCCTGGGCCTAGCAAGGACGGGCTTCTCCAGGCAACTTCCAGCAAGGAGGAGTGGACAGTGCCCTCTCCGCCTGGAAGCAGGTGGTTTTTCATACATTTAGAGACTTAGGGAATAAGCCTTTGAAGCCAGCCCCAGGGAGTAAGTCCAGCATCATCCACCATCATCTGTTTTGGCCATAAAACAAGTAAAATCCCATCTCATCCTAGTACATTAAAAACTACCTGGAGAAAAACCGGCTCTGTGCCCACAAAGTCCGCTCACTTGGAGGGTGGGAGCGGCCACAGGGCCCCTCCTCTCCGGGCTGGCCAGCCCTGCATGAGGGGGAGGAGTGGCCCAAGAGAGGGAGGGAGGGGCCGGGGCTCGTACCACCCTGTGAGGGACTGGGTCAGACCCACATCGCACAGCCAACAGTCTCTGCTTAAGAGATAAATGCCTTTCTCCTCCACAAGTTAAAAAATAAAAATAAAAACAAAAATCACATTTAAAGGCTCCCCAACATGCAGCAATAATAATAATAATAACAACAACAACAATGACAACAATAATAATAAAAAGAGGAAACACCACAACATTGAAAAGTGCAACTGACTTGGAATGGTGCCTTGTTGGGCTCCTCGGGTGCCAGTGGCCAGGGCACCGGCAGGCGGGGTGGGGGAGGCCACTCACACAGAACCCAGGTCTAAGCAGACTCATTCCCAGTATTTAAGAACAACCTCAGGACGAACCACTGCCCAGCTCCTCCCTCGAGTCGGGGATCCCAAGAACAAGGTGATTCAGCTTCCGCAACTAGCACCGCTGTAAACAATGGAGAAAGTCCACAGGGATGTGCAAAATGAGGTGGGTGGGTCCTGGGGATCCTAGTGTTATCACAGGTGGGCCGCCGGCCCGGGGGCGCCAAGGCTGCGGAGGGCACGGGCCCCGGTCGGGGAGGGCAGGCGAGCCTTCCTCAGCAGCAGAGCAGAGATGTCGGCACCTCGACGGAGCTTGTTCACCAGGGATCCCTCACGCGGGCTGAGTGGTTTAAATGACCGAGAATCGCCAAGAGATTCCCCTTCCCGAGGAGGTCCAAGAGGATGGCCCCCAGTGGTCTCCAGATTCCTCCATGGACTCGACCCCTCAGCAGCCTGAAGCTGGCTCGTCTTCTCCCTCCTTGGCAAGGAAAGTCTCCAGGTCCATTAGCTTCTGAATCAAAAGGGCGTCAAGCTCTTGGCTCTGCAGGGCAGCTTTTTTTGCCCTGGTGAAGCTGCCCGTTACCTTGATCTTACCACGATTCTTCCTCTTCCGGGGGACAGTGAAATCCTGGAATTCCAGGACCCGCTTTCTCTTCTGCTGACTGACAGAAATGAGCGCCCCATTTCTCTCCTTGGGCTCTTCAAAGATGGTCTCTAAACACCTGGGATTGGGAGATCAAAACGGGGCCATTAGGCCTGCACATGCAGAGGCTCTGTCTAGGAGGATCCTCAGGGGCCAGGGCTGGCTCCTCAAACCTGACCCCCCAGAATTCCTCTTTAAAATGAATATGGCAAGGAGTCCTCCGGCATCCCTGGGAAGAGTACCACCCCCTCCCAGGGCAGCCCCTCTTACTTCTGGGCAGCTCTGGCCGACTGTAGGATGTCTGTCCCAACGCTAAGCCCAGACCTGGCCCTGCAGCTGCGCTCCCACTGCAGGCTTCACAGCCTGGGGTCACATCCTGCTATCCCAGTTCCTCCTTTGGAAGGGAACCATCTTTCCAAGGTGCAAGGGTTTGTAGAGACCTCTCTTGTGCTTTAATCTCCTGGTTTTTAGCTACTAGGCTATTACTTCTACTGTTGGGATAATGAAGAGACCGTGCACCCACATTTTCCATGACCACATCTGCCAGGGCCCATCAAGAGATGGCACAGGCTTGTGCCAAACCCGGGGGACGTACCTTGACGCAGGAGGGGACTTGTAATTTTTGTTGGTGTAGATTTCTTCCAAACTGAATTCCTTCTTCTTCAGCCTGAAAAGGAGAGAACATGAGTCCATCCTGCATCCTCATCCTGAGCTCGCTCAGGGCTGGAGCCACTTTCGAAGCCCTTGGACGAGCAGTAGCTAATCTAATCCTCAAAGGCATTCTATGGAGTGGGTGAGTGCTGGTGCTCCCATTTCCCACAGGACAGCCTAGCCCAGAGAGGCCACAGGCAGTGTAAGAGGCAGAGGCCTAGAACCCAAGGGTTCTTATCTTTGGCCAAGTGTTCTCTGCCCATACAACGGGAGATCTCTCATGAAGACTCGGCTCCTTGGAAACAGAGCATTGAGGGCACTTGTGTCCACTAAAAGAGAACCCGAGGATAAGTGAGGGCAGAAACTGGCTCTTCCCAAAACACCAGGAAGGGAGCCCAGAGTTCCTTGGGTAGACCAAGAGGATGCTTTGAGTAACCAGATTCTGCTTTCCTCCTCCCAGGAGGAGGAGGAATCACAGACAAGGCCACAGTGTTCTGCCCACCAGCTTGGTTGGGGCCAGTTCCCTACTCAGAATAGCCCCCGCTCCCACACAACTGCAACAAGATGACCAGCTCTTCTCACCCCAGTTGTTCCTGACAAAGGTTACATAGGTGTCCCAGCAAAATCATTTCCAAATGATCAGTTAAGAAACTGCTCTCCAGGACCACTTCAACAACAATACAATATGAGGATCTATTCTGAAGGACCTGGCTATCTTCAGCAATGAGATGAACCAAATCAGTTCCAATGGAGCAGTAATGAACTGACCCAGCGACACCCAGCGAAAGGACTCTGGGGAATGACTAGGAACCATTACATAGAAGGATGGGATAAGTTCTCTCATCATTCTCATAGATGGTTACATCTCAGTTCCCTTTTGACTGTTCTTCCCCGACAGGTTCTCCCTACTCCACAACCAGAACGTCAGCAGCCCTTTCCAAGGAATAGGCCGAGGTGACCCCAAATTAAAGGATCACATACTCAAGAATAAAAGTCTTGGATGCTGTGAAGTTGCAGGATTTCTTTACTGCAGAAGAACAACTTACCTTTTGGGTCGAGGCAGGCCCATTGGGGTGAGGTTGGGGTCTGGCCTAGGAATGGTTTTCCGGATTCGAATCTGGGAGACTTTTGTTGGCCGCTTCTCTGGCTCACTCTATTGACAGAGGGAAGAAATCCATAATGAAAAAATTGTACAAAACCCAAAAAACTCATAAAGCAGCTTTGTGGTTGCTCCCAATATTACTTCATTGGTTTTCTGAATTACTGGGATCTACAGACAATTTGTTCCCTAAAAGGTTGTCACTGGGCCTGTCAAACTCTAATTTATAGGACTGGGAAACAATCACACAATTCAATTGTGAAATCTAGAAAGTATAAATTCCTCACGCACATCCCATTTTGCTCTCCTACCCACCTGGGATCCCACCTTATTCTGAGAAATGTACAAGAACACAAGGGTATAGTGGAGCTAAGAAAGGAATGGAAGAGGCCCACGGATGTGTGCTCTGGGGAAGGTGGCCAGGGAAGCGAACCACGACAGGGGCTCTGGAAGTATGAAGTCATGCGCTTATTCGGTTTTACAATTTGGCCAATCACAAAACACTCAGCAAAGAGCCTGGTGAGAGTGCCAAGTGAGACAGTGGGAGGAAGACCCAGACTGGCAGCTCTAAGGCGGGCCCAGGAGAAGCATAAGGAAGACTTGGGGTACCCAGGGCCATGACTAATAAGAAATCTCTCCATTGATGGTCACAGTCCTCTTCAAGATCAGATTACAGAATTCAGGCACTCAAAGGGACCTGAGCCCACCCCAGTCCAGCCCAGCTCCGCCCAAAGTGTCTCTCCCCAGCAAAGGAGGGAGATCCACCACTTCTAGGGCAAACCATCTCCCGCCATTCTTGGCTCTGGCCTCAGGGGGCCCAGCAGAACAAAGTTCCCATGTGAGAAGGGACTTGATGCCCGTAATTTTACCTCTTTCTGGGTGGTACTGCTGTGCTGATTGGAGCACACAGGGGGGACTCGCCTAAGCTCTTTCAAAGCAGGAATCTGGTAATCAGAGGTGGAAAGCCGGAGCACACTGACCACTGGCTCAAAGGCTAAGCAGGACTTTGGTGCCAAAGCAGAGACTGGAGATCCCGACCTGAGATAACAGAAAGGAGAAAGAAGGAAGCATTAGAGCTGACCATTTCTTGGTTCAGTCTGGCTGAGAGGGTCAGCGATTTATAGGTACTTGTTTTTAGAGGATCCCTGAGCCAAGAGGTAGTTTGCCAATCCCCACTCTAGCCCACTGGAAATGGAAAGCAGGCCTGAAGCCAAGATGAAACGATGCTGTTCTCGGCCATCCCCTTTCAGAAATAACACGTGAGCCAAAATTCCTTTTTGTTCCCTGAAGGAGCCTTCTACAAGCTGGATGCCAGTAAATAGCCCAGGATATTAATGCCATCTCCGGCAAATGTTTACAAAATGCTTTCCTCTTGTTATCTATATCCAGAGAAAGAACTAATTGTGACTGAATATAGACTGGGATAGACTTTTAACTTTTTTTTCCCCTGGAGGTTTTTTCTTGTTGTTGTTGGTTTTTTGGTGGCAGAAATCTAGGTTTTCTTTCGCAATAAGACTTTTACAGAAAGGTTTACATAACTTCACATGTGCTTTCTTGATGGAGGTTGGGGGGAAGGAGGGAGAGAATCTGGAACTCAAAGATTTAAAAATAAATGGTAACAATTCTTTTACACGTAACTGGGCAAAATAAAAAATATAAAATAGTTTCTCCTTAACCATTCTGCGAGCTAGAAAGCACAAGTACTATCCCATTTTACCAAAGGAAATGGAAGGCTTGGGAGGGGTCAGATGCAGAGAACAAAGTCACATCTGTGACTTTCTTCTGGCCCTAGGGCTTCTCTGCATGGCTCCCACCTGGCCAGAATGTACACAACTTCCAAGTTCATTCCACCTTTTAGAGGAGGTGGAGAAAGGACTCGTGGTTGGAAATATCTTATGTAATAAAAGATTATGGAACACCATGGTCAAAAGATATACTTGTCTGATAAAGAAGGTGAGCTGAGACCCCATTCATATCAACACATTAGAAGGGACACCCCGTGCTTCCGGAGGCTTCTTTAATTAATGTTTTAAATGATCTAAATTCATCCTTGATTTGCCTCTTTCCCTCTGGGTAATTCAGCCCCCACTGGGGTCCAAGAGTCCCCATCATGGTGAATGGTACACATCAGCTGGTATGAAGCTTACCTAGTTGGACTGTCTGTGGTCCTAACAGGGGTGGCTTCCATGCCCAACAGAGGCACATGTGGTAGGATGGCATGGCTGGTGTGGAGGAGAAAAGGGATAAAGGCAAGCACGTTAAGGAAAGCAATAAGAGAGTAAAAAAGTGTGATCCCTTGGGGTGGTTTTAAAAACCCACCCTAATTCAGAATTCCTGAAGAAAAAGTCTGGCATCTTAAAAGAAAACAAAACCCCCTCACCATAATCCTCCTAACCAGAAGAGTATCAGATAACTTGGACAGGCTGGTAGTCATGGCTTGCGTTAGAGTTTAAAGAGAAAAGATTTCTAAGGATGAAAAGAAGGGAGTGAGACGAGCGTGAGTGTGAGGGGAGCGCTTGGAAACAGACCATCCATTGCTTCTAAGAGAGCACGGCTTATTAAAATGTGACTCAAGGAAAGAAAAGATGTCCAAAGATGTCACGCATACATGAAGACTGCCCAATTTCCTGGACACCCAGTGCTGCTCTGGGACATGGACAACTTGCTCAGGATGCTTTCATCTACCTTACAGAGGGCAGAGGAAACCAAGACTGGTTTCTGAAGCAGGGATCTGTGGAACAGAAGTGGGACAGCAACCACCAATAGGGCTGTTACCTTAATGATTAAGTGGCTAGTTTTAGCAACTCACCATAAACACTCTGCTCTCTGATTTGGGAGGCCTATAAAGCTCTCCCAGTAGAATGAGTCCATTATCCTTCTTGGAGAAAATATCAATATTTACGTCCTCCTGAATACTATTTTCATTATTGAAAATTGAAATGAAATGGAATAATTTCATTATTGAGGCATTTAAGGGTTGCCTAAAAACAATTTCCTCACAACACTGAGGTTCTGAAAGGTTAGGAGGTGAACATTCTGTCAATTCAAGTTCCTCGGGTAACCCTGAGTTGCTGCTGCTGAGGCCATTCATATAGCAGGATATGAAGGTGACTGGCTGGGCCCTCCCAGGATCCAACCCTGCCTTTGCACTGACAGGTTGAATCTCTTCTCCGCCTGGTCCATAAAATGACAAGTTTGTGTTTCTTCTCTAAGTCTCCTCACTGCTCTGAACAGTTTCTCTAATCTATGGGGAAAAGCAACCCCAGACATTGACAGAAAAAAGTATGAAAGTCTCTGTCCACCCAAAAATTGTCAGGCTATCGAACATCAGTCCCATGACTAGTGTGACAATGTTGTGATCGGCTTAAGTATATGATCCTGACCTAAGGACAGCTCGTGTTGCCTTGGGTAAGCCAGTTAGTTATTCTCCTCGGTTCACTTCTAACCCTGACCGCATCTTTAAGGTGGTGATTGGATCTGCCTGTCCTGTCTCGCAAGGGGATGCCAAGGCTCAAAGGAGGTTTTTGAAAATGTAACAACATGAGACACATGTATATTATGATAAATGGAAGCTTTGGCTGCCCAAAGCTCTCCATGCCGCTGCATTAAAAGATTGCGATAGTCAGTATTCTTTCTCATGCCCTGCTTAAGGAAGGCATGAAATCCTTTGGCGGATGTCTACTACTATAGTTAAAAAGAAAAGCCTTCTGAAGGCCATAAATGGAAACATGAGTTCCACACTTGGCTTAGGAAATGATCTCTCAGCCCTGGCAAGGAATTGTGAGGGACCTTCTCGAAAAGCACATGGCAGGATGGGAACCCTTAATGACTGGGAAGGATCTCAAACTAAGGAAAAGCTCCCATGTCCTCACAGGTGTCACTGTGGCAGAACAGCCTCTTTCTCCCTCTGTCCCTCCCTGTGAAAAAAGCCCCCAAACACCTGCATATCATAACTCTTAAGAATCAGAGACAGAGAAATCAAGAAACAAAAAAGAGAAACAGACAGAGATGACAAATGGGAATGAGTGTGTCGATCTGGGAGAGAAAAATCATATAGAAGAGGTTCATTCCATTCATCATATGGGGAAATGATCAAGTGTTGAACCAAACTCAACTCTGAGACTTTTCCAAGAGTCTAACAGACTTAATGGCTCATGTTCTGTGCACAAGAGAGCAACTGTGTGTCGGGGGCACTCTGACAGCAGGGCTTCTGTCATTCCTCAATCTGATTTGTTCCCAAGAGATCAGTCAGGGCACAGGCCACCAGGGCTTGACCCAAGGATCTCAGCGGCCACTTCTTATATCAGCCACTGCCCCATTCTCAAGATCTTTAAGAAAAAAAACCCTGAGGTTCTTGGGAGCTAGCTACTTCTGGGCTTTTGTTTACATTTCCAAAATTCTGTTTTTCTGATAAGCCCCAAAACCTATCAGAACTAGCAAAATATTCTGGAAGCACAAGACAAAACCTGAATGAGGGACATTAAATTAGCCTTGGCTCCTCAGATTTTTTAATAAAGTTTTGTTTTTGTTTTGTTTTGGGGAGAAGGATGGGATGTTCATCTATTTATGAACAAGTTTCCTAAGTGAGAAAGTGTCTACCTACAATAATTCATTTAACTTTAAAAAACATTAAGCGTCTATCCACTACGTGCAATGCACTGGGAGAACAAAAACATCAAATAATCTGCCTCTGCCCTTGATGAGCTTCCATTCTATTGCAGTCACCAGAAAGTGGTGGTATGTAGAAAGGAGATATTCACTAATTGCTTGTGCTTCAGCATCCAGTGTTTCTTTAGGAATCGAAAAGGTGCAGAATCAGGCCAGTCACGAGTGAGAGCAGAAGGCAGCATTCCATTTCTTCGTCTCTTAGCTTTCACAAATGACGAAGCTATTCCCAACTGTTGGGGAGAGAAGTGCTGGCCTCTGAAGGCACAGCTGAATAAGGTGTTTCCAGGCCACAACTGCTCTGATGCTGCGCAGCGAATCCTTCAAACCAGCTGGAAAAGGGTCACGAGATAAATTCCATCATGCTTGGATAATGAACGTTCTGAGATCTCTGTAGAAAGTTGCTATAGTAGAGATCACATATATGGAAGCGTGGGGCAAACTGCAAAGTGCTTTAATGTAACTATCATTGTATCATCTTTTCTGATGGGGTTCAGGTGAAAATGATCACAGGATGTCACTTTATTATTTAGTTCTTCTTATTACTATTAACCTCTCAGTGATACATTATCAGAAGTATATATGTTCATGTTGAGTTTGGCCAAGAAGTTTGAAAAAATATGGAGGGGAAAAAATAGAAAGAAATGAGTTTCAAGAGTGAAGAGAATCCAGGAAATGAAATAAAAAAAAAAAAAGAAAGAAAAGAAACCTTGCGACAACAAAAGGAGTCTAGACAAGACTTACTGGCCTTTCTCTGCAGAGCTGGCCAGTTATCAGAAGAGGAAGACAGAAGGAAAAGGCCTGAAAAGAATCCTGTGCTTCCCACTCAAACTCAGTCCCCTTCTCCTTTGCCCAATGGCAGGGATTATACACTGAACATTTGGAAAAAAAAAAAAAAAAAAGCCGACAGACTTGGACATTACCTGTTCCTGATGCCCAGAGTTGGCGGCCACTTGCTGTGTTTGGAATGGAGAGTAGTGATTTCGAAGGGGCAGGCAGAAGGACCATGCTGGCTCCATATGGACAGTACCCTGCCCACTGAGTGGGGCAGAGAAGGGAAGAGACTGTTGGACAGAGATGCTTGAAGCCTTAACCCTTTGAAGCCCTGTGTAAACTGAGTCATGAAGAGCCTCTGCATGGTAGGCAAATGACTGGATAAGCTCCTCCTTCTCGTCCAGATCCTATAACATCCAGGGGAAGAAAGTGCTAAAACTGTATGAAGGCCAAGGACAGAGCAACCAGCTCTGACCTTCGTGATAGCATTGCTTCCAGGGGCTTGCCTGGGAGAGAGGGTCTGCAGGGCAGCATGGGAGCGCAGCTCACAACCGAGCCCTGCATCTTCCCTGAATGTGGCTGTCCCTGAAGAACCCTGGGACATAAGGAAGGAAACGGTCCACTTTGGAGGCTGAGGCGGATGAACGGCATCCCCTGCTGGGGCACTCTCAGGAGGGGAGCAATGCTCAGAAAAAATTCTTGTAGAATCACTTGTGAGCTCCGAGTCCAGATTCATGTGAAAGGATATTGGGAAGATTTGCGCATTGAATTGCAATGATGGCATTTTGTTCATCAAATCTAAGAAGCCTGCTCTGAGAGCTTCGAGGGGATAAAGTGCCAAAGGCTGATGACCATCAAGTGTCTTGTTGCACCCATAATCACCGAGGCGTAGGCTAAGCTGCGTCATGTTGTGGGGAGATTCATCCTGGAGCTTTTTAAACCTGAGCCGTTTGTAGGTCTCAGCCACCGGAAGAAGCTGGGCAGTTGATGGCTGACGTCCTAACTCTTGGGTCACCGTAGACGCAGTCAGCAGCTTCCTGGCCAGAACGGACAGCTTGCTTAGCAAGGCCAACTCTTTGGTAGGTTTCTCAAGCCTCATGCTGTTCAGCACAAGGCGTCTCAGGGCTTTTGGCGGGGGTGTGTGATTGGCCCCCAAAGCGGAGAATGGAGGGACAGCAGAGGACCAGCAGAGGATTTCATGTTCTTTGACCAAGCTGGTTTCTGAAGCATTCTTTAGAGGAATCCCTGACTGGACATCATTCGTGTTTTTTCCAGTCTCGTTGGGCTCATGGTAAGGGACGTTTAGCTCCTTCTTTAATGATGGAAGAGATTGTCCTTGCCATGGGATAATCGCAAAGGTACCGTATGTTTTCTCCCATTCAGAACCACTAATGTCTTGTGATGTCCTAGAGAAAGTGGGGAAACTTGACTCTGAGTTATCTATCTTTAGAAAAGTTTGAGGAAGACACTCCTCCTCTGTCACCTCTGCTCTTATGATATCCTTCAAAGGGCTCTGCTCACGTGCATATCTCTGAAGGTGGCTTCGACTTGCCGAGTCTTGCAACGACGGGCCTGTTGTTGGCCCGATAAATGGCTTGGCGTTCAGTGAAGCTTCCTTCTCGGAAAAGGTTCCTCTTTTCTTTGGCTGCGTGCCTTCTCGCCCTCCTTTAAGACGCCTGCAGCCCTGGACAGCCTGAGCTTTCTCTGTTCTACTCCTGCCACACATCCTCTTCCGTTTAAAATGCGACCTCTGAGCATCTGAATTCTTTTCACCACCTTCTTCTCTCAACATTTCCCCTTCAGATTCCTCTCTGACTTTTAAATTATTTAATATCCCTTGCTGTTCTTCTGCCTCTCTTCTGTTCATTTTATTTTCGAGATTCTGTTCAAAAGATGAAGTTGTCATAGAGGAGACCAGCTTTGGCTGGAATGTTCCTGCTGTATCTCTCTTGCCTGCTGTATCAATGTTAAGGCTTCTCTCAGGTGCTCTCTTCTTCCCTTTAGTCTTCATTGTGCTATTCTTTAAAATTTTGGTGAGTACTTTGACATCTGCTGACATAGAAAGATGTTCTGGTTTAGTTTTTTCACCAAGATCATGCTCTCTGGAAGAAACTTCTAAGGAATCTTTCTCATCAAATGCAGAATTCATTTGTGGCCCACCAGTTGTTCCTTGTGTCTCCCCTGGAAGTACTCCTTCAATAATTCTCCCATTCATGGTATCTGACAACTTTGCATCTGGCTCATGATTGGTAACAGACCCCATCCCACGGGCCAAGGAGCTCTTGGGCCCATGTGCTTCACAGTCTCGTGCCGCTTGCCCCAGCTTCTTGCCTTCCCAGCTCACAGCATTACAAAGACCACCATGACTCTGGTCTCCCGATGGTGTCCCTGTACAAGAAGCCAATGTTTTCAGAGGTTTCATATTAAAGGATCCGGAAGCACCTGATACAACAGAGTCCTCCTCATCTATCAGTCTTTGAAATGGAATACGGACTTCTCCCTGAGGCTGGTCACTACTCAAAGGCTCATCTCTCTGAAGCCAGGACAGCTCTTCTTGCCTTCTGGGACTCATAGCTGCACCAGATTCTTTCATTTCTAACGCCTCTTCTCCAAGATCATTACGAAGATGAGCTGGGGCAGCTCTGCACGCAGTTGATTCTTCATTATCGAGGGAGGTATTAGAAACATTTTTCTTTGGAAGACCACAAGGTGGCTGGACAATGCTCAAGTTATTAGTTAGCAGTTCTTTGTGACTGGAGCGCAACCCTTTGTTAGGTTTTGAAATCTCTTCACTCTTATGACTGTCTGTGTTTTGGACATCAAAGATCCCCACAGCGTGATGTCTGCTCATGGAAGATTCACTTTCACTCCAGGATTCAACTGGATTGTTAAGGTCACTCTGGCGTTTAAGGCCTTTATTTGTCCCATCTGCTTGGTTTATACCCTTTACATCTGAGCTCTCTGTGCTGCAACACAGGTCCTTCGGCTCTGCATTATTTGGAATGTTTGAAGACAGCTTACTTTCTGAAACGCTAACTTCAGAGGGATGGGCTTCGCCAGGTAATGCAGTCTCCTTACTGGACGCTCCCAGTTTCTTTCCTTTTCGGACTGACCTTGCTATGAAATTTCCAGGCTTAACATGGCTCAAGGCAAGTGTGCTTTTGCTTAAGGCTCTGCTGAATAACGAACAGGAAGCCACTTCATTCCTGATCTTGCCTTCTTGAAAACTATCTTCAGTTTCTTCTTTAGAAAGTTCACTTTCCCCTGAGGGATGTCTCACATTGAGGATAGTTTCTGCCGGGCTACTTTCTGTTCTTTGACAATGAAGATCACTGGGCACCAACATGTCTTCAGAGGTCAATATAGAGCGATTCTCAGCTTCTGAGGAGGTTGCAGTGGACTTGTAGGCAACACCCTCTGAGCTTACGTCCTCTTCGGGGGCATTTTCAGCTCTCCGGAGGCAGCTGTGACATCCCTGGGATTGAGCACTTTCATGCTCTGCCTCTTTAGATAATCTGGATACTGCTAACATCGCCTCTAGATTTCCCCCAACTGTGTTTTTTGGCACCCTTTTTAAGTGTACTGCCTTAGCGCAGACGTCATGATTCTGGGAAGAGGCACGGCAGGTGGTGGCATCTGGGCGGAAGGCATCCTTCACATTGTTCATGTAAGTCAGAATGGTTTGCTGGCTGGCAATGACCTTGTCTCCATCCTCCAAAATTGAGTTAGCCTGTTGTGGAGAAACCTCACTTATTCCCTTGCAGACTTCTTCTGCATTATCACCTAAAGACAACTCTTGGCAATCCCTTGCTTCACTGTGGTCACGAACATCGAAAGACTTCTTTCCAGATAAGACACATAAAAGCTCCTCTTTGTCCTCACTGGACTCAGCAGGGTGTGAAACAAATTCCTTCTGCTCATAAGAAGCACTTCTCTGTCCATCTACAAATGGAATAACACCCCTCTTTAAGAAACCCAGAGTTTCTTTCGCCTCAGGCTGGTTAGCAAGGCCACGTTTTTTGTCCATCTGGAACTGGGTTAGAACTCTATTGACCTCTGAGACTTTTCTTACAGGCCTGGGTGGTTCATCTGGCACAGAACAAGCAGCGAGGTCTCTTTTCTCAGTGGTGCTTCCTGGGCCTGTCTGGCTGCCAACCAAGGAGCCAACGCTCCTGTCTAATATGCTTGGGTCTCCACAGACGGTCTTTTCTGATTCTTCATTCTGCATCACCAACTCGTCACTTTCCTCTATAGTGTCTTCATCATGGTGTAGGTTGCAAGGACAAGTTGCCCTCTTGCCTTCATGTCTGTTGACATTTTCTTGAATTTCTGAAGGGACTTTCACAGGATCTCCTTCTGAGGGAGAATGAGAATTCTCTTGTTGGAGACTTCGAGAGCTCTGACTGGGGCTGGGTATACAGCAGCCATTACCACAGACACATCCTCTCTGATCCCTGGCACATTTCAAAGGAGGCGTGCTTTCTGCTCCTCCTGGCGTTGAATTAACAGGAAGTACTTCTCGACTTTTGCTCTGGACACTCTGACATTGTTCTTCCTCCGCTAGTCTAGAAACGGAGCCTTCTTTTCTCGGGATTTCTCTGGTCCAGAAGGCTTTTTCTGTCTTCTGCAGGACGTCTCCAGAGCCACATTCTTCAGTGGAAATACTCCCAGACCCCACACAAGCTAAGCTCAATGGGAAAGGTGACTCTTGGGGGTCTGCTTCCAAAGGAAGAACCCCATCTTTCTTGCTCTTCACCTGAGGAATGCTGGTCTCAGAAGGACTTTTAACATCCCAGCCACAGTTGTGTTGGTGATTGTCGGTGGCTTCATGGTCAAGGCCCAATCCGGATGGAACTTCTCCACTAGACAACGGGAGGCTGGCACTGCCCTCTGGTGACGGGCAAACACTGGATGTTTCACATTCTTTTTCTGTTGAAGGCGCTTTTGTCAATCCAGGCTTCACAGAGGTTAAAGGTTCTAGGGACACTACGGTGCTGGTTTCTGAAACCTCATAACTGGTCATGATTTTGTCTACATCTGGGCAGTTGATGCACCCAGGTGGGAGACTTTTACTCACTTTGTTATTCCTGTGTTCTGCATTACTAATCATCTTAGTCCCATTGACCTTCATACCTTGTCCTTCTTCAGTAGGTTTTGGCAGAGTTTCAGTTGTAACCTGTACGTTTCCTTGGTTTTCTTCTGCACAAGAGAAATGAACCCAAATCAGTATGACATGCCATTTAATAAAAATGCCCCAATCCTTTTGCTTTAATTTTATTAACAAACCCTTATTGTGGGGCAGGAGAAGAGTGCTGGATCCAGAGTCAGGAGACCTGGGTACAAATCCCGCCTCTGCCACTTGATACCTGTGTGACCCTTCCAGTCTTTCCCGTTAAAAACTGGCCTGCTAGCTGTTCCGCCTCTGTGCCTTGGAATAAGCGGTCTCTCATGGCTAGAATGCAGTCCTTCCTCACCTCTGCCTCTTTTAAAGCATCATTTTAAAGAAGGTACCACCTTGTCCACGAAGCCTGATTTATTTGCAAGTTAATGACACATTCATGTTGAAATGATTTTGAATATATCTGTGCTCATGTTGTATCCACCCAGCTGAATGTATGCTCCTTGAGGGCAAAGACTATTTCATTTCAGTTTTTGTATCTTCAGAGCCTGGTACACAAAAGGTACTCATTAACAAATGTTTGTTATTGATCAAATGGGGCACGTCACTCAACTTCTCTGGGCCTAGTTTCCTCATTTTAAAAATCAGAACTAGATAACCTTAGAGGTCCTTTCTAGTTTCAAGATTATGCTGCAGGGTTCTAGAGTTCTGTTCTTGACAGGCCAAGAAGCATCCATCAGGTGGAGATGGCTGCTGGGGCTACAACCTGTTAAGCCCTAGGACCAAAGTAGAAGCTGGAAGAAACAAACAAGTCTGGTGAGCATCTTTCTCCAAAGATTATTCGTTAAGTCACTCACCCAGGGAAGTGATGGACCAAGTCTCTATATCACATACTAACCATTACACAGATTCCTCATTACCTAAAAAAATGGTTAGCACAGCCTCCCTGAAAAGGAAGCCCTCATCCTTTTTCTATGATTGATGTTACTTTTGAACAGATTAAATCACAAGAGTTTTAAAGAAGGTCACAGGTCCACTCGACACACCTGGAGTATTGGGTTCAGTGCTGGGCACAACGTTTATGGAACACATGCCCAAGCTACAGTGCATTTATCAAGAGCAGGGCAACCAAGCTATGAGGTTCAGTTAAGTGTTGAGAAGGAGCTTGATACAGTTAGAAGGTGAACTCCTGGAAGGTCTTATTTATTTATATCCCTCTGGAGTTATCACAGTGCTTATTGTGTAACAATCTGGATCTAGGCTCTTGTCTCTGAACTAGTGTTTTCAAAGCTGACTCTTTCAGTGCATTTATCAAGAGCAGGGCAACCAAGCTATGAGGTTCAGTTAAGTGTTGAGAAGGAGCTTGATACAGTTAGAAGGTGAACTCCTGGAAGGTCTTATTTATTTATATCCCTCTGGAGTTATCACAGTGCTTATTGTGTAACAATCTGGATCTAGGCTCTTGTCTCTGAACTAGTGTTTTCAAAGCTGACTCTTTCAGAAGATTAATAAAGTTGTTTTTTCAAAGAATAAAAAAACCTCAACTTTTCATCAAATTCCCTGCTCTTTCCATTTTGCTTAGATTTTAATTTGATCTCGAAGGCCTAGGCAAGGATTATTTCAGCCTGTACAGTGGCCCGGGACAGTGCTGACACAAGGGTGACAGTGAATAAATGCTAATGGATTGAATTTCTGCTCTATGAAAATCCAATCACTTCTTGTTTGTATAAAGAAGACTAAGTAAAGAGAAATTTTAGCAGCATTTGAGGTGATAATACACCTTAAGTCCATGCATAATGTTTAAGTGACAGCTCATGCAAGCATCAAAGATGTGCAGAATTAGCCTCTGACTTTTAGCCGTCACCCAAATCTGGCCACATAGTGGTGAATCTTTGGGTCACAACAGCTGTGAAGGGCATGAGGTCTGTGTTGGGGGAAAGAGATTCCATACCAATAACATCAGAGATATTCAGAGATTTGATACAGGGGGGGTCCCTTTCTGATGCCTCAAAGTGACATGGACTCGGAGCTAGTGGGACATGGCTGACAGCCCTAGGGCTGGAGCTTACCCAAGGTTAAACCAGGACTGGGTCTGATGCTCTTCCCACCACGGCATGCTGATGGGAACCTGAGCAGATCATACAGGTCTAGAGATGCACAACTTCCAAAGGCTGCTCCATGGGAGATGAATACCTTTGGCCACAGCCCTGGGAGAGCCTGTCTACTGAAGAACCAAGGGAGCAGAATCTACACTGGGGGTGTTACCATACACTGGGGGTGTTACAGGGATGAAGGTTTTAACTAAGACACCTGCAGATAGATCAAAACAATTGACAGGTGTTGAGAGATGGTAGGAGAGCCAGGGTCCCTACCAATGATAGTTTTAGTCAAACCCATCTGTGTACAGGAGACAGAAAATTAAAATGGATGGGCTAATACACAAAGGTGTGGATCTGCTGCTGTTGGGACATGGATGATGGTAAGGAGGCTAGAGCTCACTTAATCCCTCAGCCCTGTGAGGCAGCTCCTTCTCATTAGTCCTGTTTTCTAGATAAAGGATCTGAATATAATAAAGGAGCCCAACTAGGACCACAAAGATCCTATTTACAATACTAGGACATGCCACGGCAGAAATAGCCAAGTAACAATTGTGACAGTTACCCTTAGGTTGTGGAAAAGCTTGGTCAAATGACAACACTGAGGAGCTTAAGACTGAATCAGAGCTGGGAGAGGGACTGGAGGGCTAAAATCTCTGGCTTTCACATAAAGAACCTGGGTCTCAGAGAATGCTCAGCTGTGCTGACTTCCCATCCAATTCAATCCCACCCTTTCATGGTGGAAAGTGTGAAGATACAAAGACCAAAATCCAACAGTTCTTGCCCTTAGGGAGCTCCCATTCAAATACACCAGGCAACCTCCCAACCACAGTCGGCATAGGTCTGGTATGGAGTCCTTCTGAGTAGCCCTAAGATGTCTCCTACAGAGGACAGCAACACGATGAAACTTAAGGTCCTGGAGAGAAGTCGCCATTTCCCTCTCTTCCTTCTCAGGGGGGCAGAGGAGGAAGAGGAGACCTATGGTTGTAGAACAGTGTGGGTCTGTTTCACTGAATATTGTTTTTCTCTTTTTGTCATAAGAGATCATTTTTCCAGGAGAAAGAAGATGAGGGATAGATTAGCAAATGTATGTAATGTTAGAACAACAAAAGCTGAAAACCTGAAAAAAAATCCCAAGGAGAAGGAAAATGAATTTATCATTTGAGTCCTTATTTTTATAAAAGAGAAACAAGACACAAAACATGGATCTGGATCATGTCATTAGAGAAAAATGCCAAAGATATCTTAGCCAGAAACAAGGACTGGTGTTTGCCAAAACATTTTATACCATCATTGTTCTGTGGAGTAAGAAACAAGAAACAAAATGGGTGCCCACTGGCTGGGGTATATGCGGTAAATGTCCTTAATGGAATAATATACCAGAAGAAACAATATATTGAATTCAGAGGTTCAATTGATGCAGAGGAAAACAGACTAAATTTTTTAAAAAGCCATAAAATGCAGATTGGCTGAGACAATGTAAAGAAATGGGGACTCCATCCCATCAAGGAAGGAACCCACTCTTGTCTTGAGACACGTAGCTGGCACTACCCTCCCTGCATTTGACACAAACCAAGGAGGGCTCAACGGTATGGGCCACATGTCAGTCTATTTTGCTTTTTCTTTCTCTCCCTCCCTCAGTCTCTCTCTCATATATATAGCCCAACTTCTTGGTTGGTTGGTGATTGTGCTTCATTCTTGAAGAGCACCAAAATGACATCACCATGTTAGAGTCAAGTTATGGTGTCTGACTGTAGCCAAGCAACCCAATAAAAACTTAGGATGATTGGCCACAGGTCACACACAAATAGTCCCTATGAACATTTAGGATGGCTTCTGTAGCTCAGGAGAAACGTGAAATGCACAAATTCAATTCTGCTTTGTGGTTTAAGACACCCCCCCCCCCCCACAATAACTGAACGTGAAGGTTGTGAAATGATTATAAGTAAATATTTTATATGTGTACCTGATTTATATATAAATAAACATTTCTTTGGTAAAAAGGAGTCATGAGTGTAAAAATATCCACAACTAGTGACATGCACTCTACCCCATTTGAATGTCCCGGACACCAGGAATCACATCTTTGCCCTTCTTTGTCTCCAAAGCATTTAGTCTGGTGCTTAAGGCAAAGTAGATTTTTATCAATGCTTGCTGACTAATTTAAAAGTACTTCTGTACTAGATATAGCTAGATGGCACAGTGGATAGAGCTCCAGCCCTCAGGAGGACCGGAGTTCAAATCCAGCCTTACACACATTTGCTAGCTGTGTGATCCTGAGCAAGTTGCTTAACACCAATGCCTCAAGAAAAAAAGAACAAAACAGAGGGTACTTATGTTTCTATTGACATTGTAACTGGGACAGGATCTGTGTAAAAATAAAGCTTCAATAAAACATTTATAAAAAGCAGAAAATAAGATGAAATGCAAACATTAGGAAGAAATACAAAAAGTTAATTTGAAGTAAACAATCTGCAGAAAATCCTGAGATTGTTCTTTCAACCTACTTCAACCCCAGAAAAATATGTCCTTCTACCATCTGTCCTGGTTTGGGACTAGGCAAAGGGATATGGAAATGGAAATGTTAAATCGGAACAAGCCCCTTCTCTTTGGGGAGCCTTTTGGGGAGTTTTTTCTTCAGCCATAAAATGAGGACACCACTTGAGTGACGCTTTTCTTACAAGATCTGGGGAAGAAAACATTGCAATCCACATCATGGAAGTTAACAGTTGGTAGGGACCTTGGCGGCCATCTAATCCAACTGAAGAAACCAACTCTGGTAAATTTACCCTCCTTGGCAAGTGGCAACCCAGCCTCTATCTCTGGGAGAAGGGGCCCAGCACTTCCTGAAGCTCCCCATGCCATCTGGACCCAGCCACCACAATCAGGATATTCTTCCTATCATAAGGCCTCAATCTGCCTCTCTCCCACTTGCTGATTTTCAGGGTCAAATGGAGCAATACTTAAAAGTTATCTTGTACTGATTCTTCAGCTGATCCTTATGACACAGACCTATGGCTTCCAATACCCTGGTCAGCCTCCACTGAAGGCTCTTGCACAAGTGTGATTGTCACATGCCTTAAAGGCCTGTAAGAATGTGAATTATGGAAATCTTATCAGAGAATGGATTTCATTTATGCTAGAGGAGCACCTGGGCACAGCACAAAAGTGAATTTGATCTCTACCTGGTTAGCTGGTTGCAATTATAATAAAGGATAAGATCATTCAATACTTAAGCAGGACTAACTTGGATAAAGAAAGGAGGCAATGTTCTTTCTATAACGGGAAATCACTTTTGTTTAATAAACTAGAATTCTTTAAGGAAAAAAAAAAACAAAAACCAAATAATGGCTAAGGAGGAGCCAGCTGGCATTGTTCAGACTTTCATAAAACCTCTGACAGGGTTATGTAAGTAAGATTATTTTTCCTCCCTGAATTAACTCACCCTGGAATTGGGCAGAACTGTTGTTTGAATAAAAAAACAGCTTAGGTCCTGGGAAACAAAAGATAGGAATAAACAGGCAGTTTCTGTACAAGGAAAAATGTCAAATATGGATTCCCTCCACACTTGGTTTGGTTTGCTATAAAACGGAAAATAAAACCATACCATCAGTTAAAGCTAGGATATGATTTGAGGTTGGTTCCATAAGCTCCCACAATCAAATTCAGTCAACCATGGGGCATGATCAAAAAGGGAAATGGACCCAGAGAAGTTCCAGAGAAAGGCAGCTAAGTAATGATGATGGTGATGATTACAAGAAGTGAATATTGGTATAAAGCTTCCTGTGTGACACACATCCATACTAAAGGCATCTATACTAAACACTTTATATTCTCACTACATCCTCAAAACCACCCTGGGTGTTTGGTGCCATTATGAGCCCCATTTTACAAATGAACAAACAGGCAAACAGATTAAGATGCCCAGCATCCCAAAGCTAGATGAATTTGAATAGAATCTTCTTGATTCCAAGACAGCTCTCTACCCATTGACTTCCCTGGCTGCCCCAAAGTGATGATGGGATATGGGTTTATATGTAGGGGAAAACTCAAAAAATCTTAATTCTCAGTTGGGAAATGTCAGTTAAAGGAGTTCAGACTGAGGGGGGAAAGGTTATGTTCAGACTTTTGGAGCAGCGTTATCTAGAAAGGAGGGGAACATCAAAACGGAAGGCACCATTAAAACAATATAAAATAAAAGGAAGAGTGAGTATCCTCCACTTATTTGCCCCAAATGCCAACTTAGGGGTCTTATCCAGGTTTAACATTGGCTGCACAGCCAACAGGGACATGGAGCTTCTTGACCCAGGAGGTGGCAGGGAAAGCCTAATCTCAATAGACAAAAATGAACAAAAATCAAACTCAAGTTGCTTCTGAGGGAAGCGATGCTTCCTCAGGCCTCATCATTACATTGTCTGCCCCTTGCCAGCCAGCTCTCCAACATTTAGCCCTTCCAAGTTTTGTCACCCCGTGCTAGGCCCCTTCTCCAAATATATCCACATACCACTGTCCAAACCAGAAGAAACTAACCCCACGTGTATCTTGAACATCCTAAGGTCTCTCCTGATAGACAGGGAGCTCCTTGCGAGGCTATTTTGCCTTTATTTGAATCCTTAGCATTATCTGTGTTTATATTACTCTTTACTTTTGAAGATTTCAATGACTAAAACTGGGGCTTGTTATTTGGTTTCAGATGTTCATGCTCAGAACCTGGAAGGAACCGAGAATATATGGGTTCAAGGAAGCTTTAATGTATCATGTCTGTTGTTTATCTCACAATTTTCTGTTCTGTGACCCCACACTACAAAAAATTACTGATAACAGACAGCACACTTCCCAGTGATCTCTAGAGTATTGTTGTCAACCTTGGCCAATAAGTCCAAACTCTATTGGACAAATGATTATCCAATCTTTTTCTGAATCAATTTTCAATTTACCTGTCAGATGTTTTAGAAGTGATCGATCTTTTAATATCACCTTTATAATTTCTCATACACATCCCTCCCCAACAACCCAAATCTTTTCTCCTTAAGAAAAAAAAAATAACATGTCACCCAATCCCACCACCATATGCAACATTCCACATCCTTCTTCAAAGGATGCAATACATTTTATAATTTCTCATACACATCCCTCCCCAACAACCCAAATCTTTTCTCCTTAAGAAAAAAAAAATAACATGTCACCCAATCCCACCACCATATGCAACATTCCACATCCTTCTTCAAAGGATGCAATACATTTGGCATTACAATGGAATGAAATGCAAAGGCATTTCCTCATTTTTTCTGGGGCCCAAGTGGGTCATCAATCAGCCAGCACTGTTTCACTTTTTTTGTTTTGCTCTTGCCCACTGACACTGCTGACTCTACTTACTTTCCTTTCTAAAGGTTCAGTCCTCCCAAACTTTTCAGTCTTCATCATACTGTTCATTTCTTACTAGCAATAGCCCCTTACATTTGTATACTACAATTTCTTATCCTGCCCCATGATTTATTCTACATCAAGGTGGGTACAATACTTTTATGGGTATATGGAGCCTTTCTTTTTGTCACAGACCTCTCCATACTGAACTTTATTTTATTAGAATCCTTAAGTGGATGATCCTTCTTTTTGTCATTGACCTTCTCTTCTCCATATCGAATTTCATCTTTTTATAATCATTATATGGATGCTGTCATCATGAGAGTTTGATAGAAAAGCTGGATGCACAAGATAGTTTTATATGGAAGTGACTGAGAAAGGGGAAAGACCCTTTGAAGTCACATAGTATAAAACATGGGCATACCTTTCCATGAACCTTAATACTTCTGGAACACAAACAAAATGAAATAAAAGAAATAGAATCAGGTCTAACTTGTAAAAAAATAACTGGGAATGGATAATAAGGCAGATCCTGTGCCCGGCCTGACTTGGATGCCCCACATACCAACTCCCCATCTGCTGATAGTTGGTCAACAAAGGCCGAGTGGTAACCAGGAGAAACTGATCGACTGGCAGAAAGTTTCTCCCCTCACCATTATCTTTATTGGGAGCAAAGGGGTCAGCACACCCCAGGGGGGTTGTGGGTGCCTCCCTCCTCCCCTTCCGGGTCTCCAGAGGTCATGGACCACGCTCTTTGCGTCCATCTTGGCCCAACCAGGCTGTACCACGGCAGAAAGCACAGGCCGTCCTCTTCGGTGACTCCGAGGCTGAGGCTGTCCAGTGCCGCGAGGCTGTCCAGGGACACCAGGGCACAGAGCAGCTGGCCTGGAATTGCAAAGACCAAGGTTCAAATCCAGCCTCAAACAGCCATTAGCTGGCTAGTCCCAAGCTGGTCATTACTTTGCAGTTTGGAAGGCAATAACTGCACCTACCTCTAAAGGTTGTTGTGAGACTCAGACAGAAAATACCTATAAAGCTCTCAGCAGTGTCCGGCATACAGCAGGCCCCTACCAAATGCCAGGGTCATTACCGTTGCTTGCTGAGTCCCCACTCAGTGCCTGAGATAAGTATTTCAATTCCAGGGGAGGTGCCAACACGCCCTGGTGAGGAAGAGGTACCCACAGCCACGTGATCCCAGGTCAGGGCCTGCCCTCCCCTCACCCCCCCCCCCCCCCAACAAGCCACTGTCCAGAGCCCGTTTTTTTCATAAATACTTGTGGAATTACACAGAATTTGTCAAAGACTAAGCAGCTATTTTGTGAAATGGTTTTCTGCCCAGAATAATAACACGCTCTGGGGGTGGTACCACAGGATCTAACTCACACACATCCAAAGGTATTCGCAAGGGAGGAAGAATGTTCAGTTCTATAGGCCAGAGGCCTGTTTTGGGATCCTGAGACTGAGTGGATGTGGGTGCATGGGAAAACCACAGCTTTCAAAGTCTCGGTCCACTCACCTGCAAAATGGGGACATTGCCCCTTTCCTCCTAGGACTGTTATGGAGAGAAGTTCTTTTATAAAGGTACCATCTCAGCTCCTGTCTTGATCCACAGCCTTGGAAAGACGCCAAACGTTTTCTCTCCTTTTGTCTACTTTTTCCCTCTCCCATTAGTACCCAAAAAGGTTGGCTGAGCCAAGGACACATGAATATGTATAACGTGGACAAAGGAGAAGGAACACAGCTGGGGTATTTAGTGGGAGGTCCACTGGTAGATTAACCCAGATGAGCTAGGTCCAGAAACAAGACAACAGCAGCCCAGGTTGGGGCTGGGACAATGGATTCTCTTTTAACAAGGCTGGCCGAGAGGGGCAGAATGAGACCCATGTTGTCAGGTGGAGTCAACAAGCCGGATTACTGTGCTGGACTCTTTATTTGTTGTAAGAGAGACCTCTCAGGGGCAGAAGGGGAAGGAGTCAGCGGCATGTGTTAGAGATGAGAAAAAAGTAGCAATAAGGCATTAAAAAGTAAACAGAAGAAAAGAAGTTTCCCAATCCCAAAGGGTCTGACTTAGCAACTTCACTATTACAATATTACATTTTTAAAAAAAAGAGAAAAAAGCTGCATATAAACCAACTCATGGTCTCACAAAGAATTCTGTCCTACTATGGATATACATAGATGAACCCCCCCACCCCACCCCCTCACACGTGTTTGTTTTTGTTAATAATTATTAGGTTCAGAATAAAAGAGAATTTAAATCTTTTTTAAAATTCTCAGTATTTTCCACAACATGGCTCTCTGAGGCAGGGAGTTGAGCAACACAAAAAAGGCCTGGTGCCAGTGAAGACTTACGGAAGGTAAAAGGGTCTAAAGCATGGTCATGGGGGCCAACAAACCAGTTCCTGAGGAGCAGCACCTCCCTGGGGCAGTTTCAAAGGCCTGCAGAGACCCAAGTGAGCAGGCTCCAATGAAGGCAGCATTTGATCAGGATGCAAAGGCCTGAAAGGACTGTAATCAGCCCAGGATGCATGGAGGCAAGCAGCCAGGGGACCATAAGACTCTCCCCCACTGCACCCCTGCCCCTTTTCTATTTCTCTAGACACACACACACATACTTTCCCCCATTAATCCCCAAATCCTCTGTTATACCCCATTCAATAAGACCTCCATTTTTAAAACAAGAACAACAACAACAAAAACACCAGACAGTTGTTAGGGAGGCCTCCGTCCTTCCAGGTTGCTTGGAGGTTTGCCCAACTGGGGGGATGGGGGGGAAATAAAGGATTCCTTCCACTCCCAGAGTGCATCCCTTAAAGGTGGCATCTAACTATGGTTCTTGAGGTTCCACAAATGAACAGAGAGACTGATTAAACACATTTACCACGTGGAAATTTTTGGGTAATATGTATTGATCTGCTTTCTAAACCTCATCCAAAAGAAATTAAAATGTGGATATGCTGGAAGACCTGAATTTGGAAAAAGCCTCTACAGAAAGACCACACAGGAACCCAAACTAACAAATCTTTAGAAGGACATGGGTTGCGGTGGAGTTGCGGGAGAAGAGAAATAAACAAAACCAAGCATAGGGATAATATGGCAGCGCGGCTTTATTCAGCATCAGAACACGCTCTGCATGAGCCAAACCAAGCACGTTTTCGCAGAACATCCATCCATAACCATGGGACATTTCTCCATCCCATTAGACCCACAAACACCTTCCTCTCACCCACCCACCAGCCCCAGTGACACTGGGCTTCTGGCAGCCCCCAAACCTTTGTGAATGGACACTATAACCCTGGGGACGTGATGGGAAGGACAGGCCCTTGGTGTCAAGACTTAACACTCACTATCTGGGTGACCTAAACTCACTGAACTCAGTTTCCTTCTCTGGAAAAGGAGCTGGATGGGCGAGTTCAAACTTCCTTCTAAACTGGAGTCCAGGGTTAATGAAAACGATTTTAAATGCAAAGAGAAGATGTCATCATAGAACGGACTAAGCACCTTCTTAGAAGAGTGATCAGTGACTAGATCCCACAAGACTTAACTCAAGCTCTGCCATGGGCACAGTCAGGCAGGCTGGTCCCTGGTCATGCTCCCCATCTCTGAGCAGCGCTGCTTGGGACATGGATATGGGCAGCTCTGGTTGCTAAGGTGGCCACGGACACGCCTCCAGACAATCTCCACAAATGTGGTCTGCCTTCCCTCTTCCCCCTCCCCATTCTGCTCCCTCTGGGAGGAAGCAGCAAAGTTACTGTGAAATCCAGACCAAGAGGGAAATCAATCATGGGCTCCGGAGGCAATGGGGGAGTCTGCTAGGGCCAGTCTGGGGGACTGGAGTGGAAGGGGAAAAAGGAGAACAGGGAGCCTCACCTGGCTCTTGTGTTTAGTGGAGACTACCAGCAGGTCACTCCAATTCAAAACAGTACTTATTAAGGGCTAGACCATGTAGCATGCGTAAGGCAGACTTCTTGGTGCCTCAGTTTCCTCATTTATAAAATAGCTATAATAGCACAGTAGGGACAGTTAGGAAGAGATCACCAGAGTGAGATCAAAGGATTGGGTCATGGGCAGCTAGAGATCCAGTGTGAAGGCCCAGGGTGCAGAATGTGCAGGAAGGAAACAGGGAGGCCTCTACAGGCATTTCCCCTTACTGGCATATTGTCTCACCTTCTGGGGAATGGGAAAGGGGCAGACAACCCTACCCCCCGAGAATCCTCTTCTGGTTCTCGACTTTGGGTACTGATCTCTTAACTTTACTTAGAAATGTGACCAGGGACCAAGAGAAGAGAAGCTGGCCATGTTAAGTCACATGTTTAGACAAGGGGAGAGACCACTGGATTGCCTGGGACCTCTCAGAGAGAGCACCACATCTGGAGTCAGGAACAGCTGGTTCTGACTGCCAGCTCCAAGCTAAGCTGTGTGACCAGTGGCCAGGGGCCTCCTCCTCT
Source organism: Dasyurus viverrinus (assembly GCA_020854095.1). Lineage (NCBI taxonomy): Eukaryota > Metazoa > Chordata > Mammalia > Dasyuromorphia > Dasyuridae > Dasyurus > Dasyurus viverrinus. The sequence goes on from CM036997.1 coordinate 705,166,137, forward strand.
ACAGAGACTCTCCTTCTGTGGGCCTCTCCACCCCAGCCCCACCCCCTTCCTCCAGTCTTCCTTCCCAACAAACTCTGATAAAAGCTTCCATTTTACAGCATTTCAAAGACAGTGCAGCAAAAGTGTTTCAGAAAACGCAAAGTCCATAGATGGGCTAAATCCACCCCATAAATGAAAGTTTGGGACAGGAGGCAGTGACCCTGGGGGGAAGAGCCCAGTGGGACGGGGCACTTCATAGGTCCTGACTAAAGCTCCTCCCAGGAAAAAGGCCAAATCAGCCAGGGAGCACCTCATGCCAGATGGACAGGGGCTAGAATCTGTCTGTTCTCCGTGCATACGTACCTGAACAAAGCAGGCACAGCGAGAACCCGGGAGCATCGGGCGGGTGCCTTTAGAGCCAGTTCTGGAAGGAGTCTAAGGGCATCTAGCTCACAAGCCTTATTGTAAAGCTCAAAACCCCTTCAAGTTTTACAAATAAGTCCTCTTGTCTACTGCCTTCACCAGGCAAGCTGAGCAGAGACGGTCCCTCCTCAAGGCGGCGTCACACAACGATCAGGGACGCCCAGAAGGAAGACATCCCTGAGGATCTCCATTCCTAAACAGATCACCAGCAGGAAGCCCAGGGATCAAAGTCCTAGCAAGAGACTGCCAGTGGGCAGGAGGACTCCAGGATGCTCTGTAGCTCCTCCAGAGAAACAGTTCAAATTAAAAAGACAAGTTCATCTGATCCGATCAACACTCCTTTATTAAGGGCCCACTATGCACCAGGCAAGGTACAGACTCCCATGGATACCGACCCGGGATTTCCAGCAAGCGAGAAGGCATCAGTATGGAGGTGCTGCTTTAGTCCCAGGTGACCCGAGGCCGCCCCGCTCTGGAGCCGAGTACAAGAAAAGCTTCCCATCTGGGGCCCAGTGATGGCTGAATCACAGAGGAACAGCCCAGTGAAGCAAGCTGGTCATCCCTGATCCCAGCAACTCCTCCAACCCTCTGCCCAGGCTGGAGAGGGAGTACTCATGGCATACTAAGCGTGCCCTAGGGGGAAACAGACCTTGCCACACAACAGTCCCACATGAGTTAGTGCATCCTCTTCACATGAGGTGAGGAAACGGGAAGGGAGATGGGGGCACTGAGGGCAGGGTGCCCACCAGCGGTAGAATGGCTGAATGAGCTATGGTTTATGAATGGGATGGAATACTACTGTCCTACAAAGGATGAAGCGGAAGGTTTCCGAGGATCCTGGGAAAACTTGCATGAACTGACGCAGAATGAAGAACATTGACAGTGGCTGCGATACTGTAGAGATCTGGTAACTTTGATCAACATAGTGACCCACAATTCCAAAAGACTAAGGATGAACCATGCTACCTACCTGCAGACAGAGATGTGGCGGCCCTCAAGTGCAGACTGAAGCGGGCTCTCTTCTATTTCTTTCTTTTCCTTTTTTGGGAAAGGGGAGCAGGGGAACATGCGGCTAATGCAGAAATATTTTTCAGGTCTCTACATACTTATAATGGGCTTTACTGTTCTTCCTTTCACAATGGGTGAAGGAGGGGAAGGGAAAATTTGGAATATGAAATGAAGTTGATTTTTGTAAAGGAAAAGTACAAGAATAAAACAGAAAAGCCGTTTGTTGGTTTTTCAAAGAATATTGAGTTCCAATAAAGCCCCCTTCTTCATCATAATAGGGAAAAAAAGATGAGGCCTGGGGGAGGGAGAACTACAGAGGGGAGAAATCTCAGGGGACTCCATCCCTACCTGTGTGATGCGGCTCATCCTCAGGCTCATCCTCAGACTTGCTCCAGCTCAGATCTCGATCCAGCCGCTTCCCAAGGACCACCTGGACAAAGAGGGTCAATGAATCAGCTGGGCCTGGAAGGCTCCCCTCACACCCTTCCCGGCCCATCCCCACCACTAGGAAGGGCATCTCACCCTGAGGGGACAACGTCATTTTCAGTTATACAGACAACAATCCACTTTATTTTCCAAAAACAATACAGGAAAAAGACAGTCACCCAGCAAGTGCTTTTGGAACCACAGGAAGCTGGTTTATATTCCACTGTGGTTTGATTAATATCAAAACAAGTGGTATGTGGTCCCAAGTTTCTGACTGCCCTTCCTCAGGGAGACCAGGCGAGCTCAGCATCAGAGAAAGGGATGCTGGGAGCTCATTCTTTTGAAAACTGTAGAAATCGAGTCATCTGTTTTGGAGCTGGAAGAGATCAGAGAGATCTTGCCGGTGATAGAGAAGGATGAGACTCGCTCCAACCACTCGGTCTGGCAAGAAACAAATCCTTTGGAAACCCTGAGTGCTAAAGAAACCCTGAACTCTCACTGGGCTTCATTAATCAGAACCTCCAGCCTCCCACTCAGTCCAGACAAAAGAGGGTACCCCAGCATGGTCAACAGGGCACTGAACTTCAGACAAGGGTTCAAATCCTACATATCCCACAGGGCATGGGAGCAAGAGCCAAGAAAGCCTTCAAGCTGAGCCTCCATTTCCTTACAAGTAAAACAGGGGTGCGGGTGCTGTATGTTGTACCGCTGTGCAGTTACGGCTCCACTGAGGCAATACCTACTGAGCACTAAGTGGCTGTAAGGCCAGTTATCAGCATCATTAATGGGAAAGGCAGTGAGGACAGTGAGAACTGGGGAAGGAGGGAGGGCCGCAGAATGCCGTGGATCCTTGTAAACAAGGACTCGGGAATGGCAGAAATGAAGAGGGGCAGGGACCGGAGGCAGCTGCCAGATGGATCATGTCAAGCTCACTCCAGGGAGTGCTCTCGCTCATGGCTAAGGACCCTCCATGAACAATAGACTCCTCTTGGACAGGGAAGTTTCTTCCTTTTGTCTATCTTCTGAATTAGATCTTCTTTGCACATTTCTGAAAGGATCTGTTTTAATTTAAATCTTGGCATAAAAGCCACTTTAAAACGATTCTATTACTCATTTGTATTCAGAAAATACTAATGCTGTAAGAAATGCCTCTCCTCCGAGCAAGAAATTACAGTTCCCAGCTACACACACACACACACACACACACACACACCCCACACACACAAACAGAAATGAAAGTCCTGTTCTCCACACATGATCCAGTAGCCTCCCTCCGTTCCCTAGTTCAATGCCCAACTCCCTTTTATACTCTTCTCTGACTCTACGAGACCTTGGCCAAGCACCTCTAGGTCTGCTGTGCCACTAATAAGGAGATCAGACTGACCACTCGCTAAATGCAGAGGCCAGCACTCTGCCAGTCTGTGCCCAAATCCTAGGCTGGCCTCTTTCTCCCTGCAAGGAGAAGAGAGAAAGGGTTCCCAGGCTGGCAGAGACAGGCGCCATTACATCCTAGGTTGGCCATTTCTTCCTCCTTACAGGGGACCCTACCTATCACCTGCCACCCACAGGGAAAGGAGAAAAGATGGCATTCCATTGCACACTGGTCTTCTGTCCCACTGCTGCCTGCAGGGAACCAAGAAATACCTCTCCATTTCGCTCCTTCTGTCTATCTCCTAGCCATTTCCACCTGCATTCAATCGGCTCCCCCAGTGTTCCCCTCACCTGAGCTGCCTCGTACCCTGTCAGTGAAATCTTAATTATGTTATCGAGGCGTCTGAACTCATTGGCCAACCACCTATTTCTACCATCACACTTCTCCGCAGGCAGGGATTTGGAATCCCCAGTTGCCAGTCTGTCACCAAGTACTGAGGCTGTCACTGTCCCCGCGTCCTCCCCCCCGCCATGGTCCATGGGCCATTCCTCTTTCTCTCACCTTCAGCCAGCCCTCCTACCCTCTCATCATGTTCCTTGTGGTGTTTGGTTCCCTCTGGTGTGAACCCCACCCCTCCATCTTCTGGCTCTCCTGATAATGGAACCTGGTCACCTTCTCCAGCCATGGCCACCATTTCCTTCAATCTTTGCACCTCCCTGTAGCCCTTGCAACTTCTCACCAGCCTCCTGCCTCACTAATTTCTCCTTTGAGGTTTTCAAACCACATCAACCCACCAACCAAGGTTCTGATATCTTGGCTCTGCTGACTTCTGGGACACTCCCCAACTCCTACCTTCACACAAGGGGAATACAAGACAAAGTGATGTTCCCCCAACTTCCTCACTTCCCAGTTGCTCATTTCTCTAGAGAATCCCACCCAACAGGTCCCAGCCCCTGAACTAACCTCACTTCCCTTTCTGACAGGATCGCTCCACTACGGCAAGCTTCTTAAACCGTGGGTAGCAATTCCACAGGGGAGCATGAAAAATGTGGCAAGAGGTTTTTTGAACCCAATGACCAAAAAAGGAATTCAAAATCAAATGCATAATATGCCCCCGAGGTGCTTCTGGAACCACTTTCACATGTGACATCTTGTGACTTCACTGCAGCCTGGGTTCTCAACATACAAGACGTGCACTTGCACTGTGCGCACACAAATGCTGTCAGAAACTCCTCAGATCAGATTCAAGATGGGGACACGTACAAATGTCTTGGACAAAACGGGATCTCAAGTGGACAGAGTTTAAGGAGCTCTGGGCTGGGTAGGATATCTGTGAATAGACTTTACCTAGATTTTACTAAAATATTTTACTAAATTAAGCAAGGTACCTCTTACCACCCACTTAGAAAACATGAAAAGGCCTGGACTAGATGGCACTATAATTCAGGTATCTTCGGAGCTGGTTTGTGGCTAGATTCAACAACAGTTCCACCTATTTGCAGCCAGGTCTCCCTGAAGGGCTGAGTCATGTGGAACATTTTTGGACACCTTGGATAAGGGTACAGATGACAAAAAATGTTCAGATGACATATCAAGCTGGGAGAAAGAACTAACACCAAAGAAAATGGGAGTCACGATCCAAAAAGAGCTTGAAAGGCTAAAACATTAAGCTGAATTCATAAGATGAAATTTAATAGGCATAAAAAGATTCCCAATTGAGTTCCAAAAAGCTCAACTTTACAAGTCCAAGGAGAGGGTGTTAGGTCTGAAAATGTTTGAGGGGGGAGGGTTAAGTGGGTTACAAGCTTGAGGAGTGAATGAGTGTAACACGGCAGCCAAAAGCTAATGTAGGAGAAGCTCTGCAGAGCATTCCCCATCTGTAGCCCTGGGGCCTTAGCTGAACATCACCAGCCACGAACTGGAGAGCCTCCAAAAGGAGGCCAATAGGATGGAGGGGAGCCTCGAGGCACATCATATGAAGACTGGTTGAAGGAGTGAGGATGCTGGAAAGAATAGGGAAAGCAGGAACATGAGAGGAGTACTTGGAGGATTATCATGTAGAAAAAGGATTACACCAGGGCGGGTGGGCCCCACAGGACTGAACCTACAAAGCACAGTGGCTGGAAGGGGCCAAAGGGAAAACTGATGCTCGATGCCAGGATAAACTTCCTGAGAATTCAAGATGTAACTAACAGAAACACAGGTTGCCTCAGGAGGTGACAGGGTCCTTGGGCTACCGCCAATGGGAAGAGGGGACTATGAGACCAGAAGCATTTGATTCTCAGCCTGGGGCTTTGTCCCACTGAATGAGCCGTGCCATGTTGTGAGCAGCGAGGAAGATAAAAGACCGGGGGAGGGAAGGGCTCTCCTATTCAGCATTAGTCCCACTATACCAGCAACCCCAAAGCTTTCCCTGGGCAGCATGGAGCTTGCCCCTCCTTCCGCCACTGCTATTCCAAGTGCTACCTGTCACCTTCAACAATGCACCAGTTGGTCCATCTCCCAAGGTGACCAAGGAAAATGAAAAGAACTCATGTTCCAAAATGTTTCTAGCAGCTCTCTTTACGTTGGCAAAGAACTGGAAGTAGAGGGGATGCCAGAGTGTTCCAGGAACAGGGGACAAGCCCCTGAAAATATTAGGACGGTTCCATGAGCAACTAAATAGCCATACATTTATTCCCATCTCCCACAACCTCACAAACCTTTCCGAAACAGAAATTATGATAAAGAAAATATAAGAATTAATAAAACCCTAAAAGGAAGGGGCTAAGAAATGGACAGAGCAAGTCAAGGGTTGATAGAAAGAACAAGAATATCCATATTCCTTGATGTTCTCTTTCCCATCCCTTTTTTATTTTTTAATTTATGGAATAAAACAAGTATTTCCATAATAATATAATAAAAAAGATGATTGCATATGAAACTGTAACTCTATTATCTACCTCTTGCTATTCCATTCAAATATACAACAAAATCATCATGTACATTTTTCTCTCCTCTCCCCAAGATGGCTACTATTGGAGACAAATAGAACTAGATAGAGAAACAGATACAACTATTCCATATGAACTCCTATTTATCACTTTCTCTGAATGCGGATAGTATCTTCTTTCATACGTCCTTTAAGGTTAATTTGTATTTGCATTTATAGTAGACAAAATAAGTTATTTGCTCAAAGTCATCCTTAAAACAATGTTGCTCTCACTGTATACAATGTTCCTTTGCTTTTGCTCATTTTACTTTTACATTATTTCATGCAACTCTATGTTTTTATAAAATCAGCCAGCTCCTCATCTCTTACAGCACAGTATTCCAGCACAATCCACAACTTAGCTTAAAAAGGCCACCGTCTCCCACTGCATCCAGGACCATTACTTTAGTGGTCCTGATCTAATTCTGGCCTTTGGACCCAGATAGCTCTGGAGGAGGAAGTGAAGCTGGTGACTTTGCACAGCTTCCCCCCTTCAAATCCAATTCACCTGCAGGTCATGGCATCGCCTCCCTGATGTCCTGTTTGTGTTTGACAAACAACCACAACAATACCACAACTGGTTCAGCCATTCTCCAACTAGTGGGCCTCCCTGCAATTTCCAGTTCTCTTGCCACAAAGAGAGCATGTCAGTTCTTTTCCTTTTTCCCTAATCATCTTCAGAAATAGACTCAGTCACGCTAGGTCAAAGGATACATACAGATAATTTATTAAATTGTTGGCATAATTCCAACTGTTCTCTAAAAGAGTTGGATCAGTTCACAATTCCGTCAACAGTGTATTGGTGTCCTAATTTTTTTCACATCCCTTCCAACATATTTTGTCCTGCTAGAATTTTAGCCAATCTGGTAGGTCTAAAACAATATCTTAAGGGTGTTTTAATTTGTATTTCTCTAATTAATAATGTTTTTAAAGCATGTTTTATATGACTATAAATTGTTTGATTTCTGCACTGGAAAATTCATATCCTTTGACCATTTATCAACTGGGAAATGACCTGTATTCTTATATAATTGCCAAAATTCTTTATATATTTGAGATCTGAGACCTTTATCTGATAAAACTGTTCATAAAAATGTTTCCCTAATTTTCTGCCTTCCTTTTAATCCTTACTATGTTTTATTTGAATGAAACCCTTTTAATTTAATGTAATCAAAATGATTCATTTTATACCTGCCTTTGCAGAAGCATTGATAGCATGTATACATTGATAACTAATCTGTTCCACAATCTTCTAATTTTCTGGTAAAACCTTTTTAGCATGTATACATTGATAACTAATCTGTTCCACAATCTTCTAATTTTCTGGTAAAACCTTTTTATATTTACGCCACGTGTCAATTTTGATCTGTTCTTGTAAAAGGTATAAGATACTGGTCTATACCCAGTTTCTTCCATAAAGATTTCCAGTTTTCCCAATAAGATTTTGAGATGTTTATTGCTTGGTAAAAATTAAGTCTTTAAATCCCTTCTTAAGTGCAAGTCATCTCTGAATACTCTCTCTTTTACTTCCCTATCTATGGAGATGTTGGATTCCCTTCTTATAGAAATAAAAAATGACTATATTAATACTGATGATCCCAAGTTAAGATTCTATGGGACAGCCTGGAGAGACTTACACGGACTGATACTGAGTAAAATGAGCAGAACCAGGAGATCATTATATACTTCAAAAACAATACTATATGAGGATCAATTCTGACGGACGGGGGCCCTCTTTAACAATGAGATGAACCAAATCAGTTCCAATAAAGCAGGAATGAACTGAACCAGCCATACCCAGCGAAAAGAACTCTGGGAGACGACTATGAACCACTACATAGAATTCCCAGTCCCTTTATTTTTGTCCGCCTGCATTTTGGATTTCCTTCACAGGCTAATTGTACAATATTTCAGAGTCCAATTCCTTTTCTACAGCAAAATAACTGTTTGGACACGTATACTTATTTTGTATTTAATTTATACTTTAACATATTTAACATGTATTGGTCAACCTGCCATCTGGGGGAGGAGGTGGGGGGAGGGAGGGAAAAAGTTGTAACAAAAGGTTTGGCAACTGTCAATGCTAAAAAATTACCCATGCATATAACTAGTAAATAAAAAGCTATAATCATAATAATAATAAAAAAGGAAAAAGTCATTGTAGATAAAAATGTATAAACATATATATGTAAATAGGTATGTAGATATATTTACAAATATACACATATTATATACATGTTAAAAAAAAGATTCTATGGGACAGGAAGGAAATAGCTAGCATAGGTTCTCTAGCAAAATATGGATATAGTAGTTAGTAGTAATAGCAGCAGGAGCAGTCATTAATAGGTAAGATTAGGCACAGTGTGCCTATAAGGACACATGTCCAAATCAGCCCATTTTCCACTCCCCTACTCTACCAACTCAAGTAGCACTTTATTGCTCTAAGAGCAAACAAATTCCTTGGCTCCATCTTTCCAAAGCCTCACAACATGATCCCAAATCTATGTTTATAGCCTCACTGGCTATGACTCCCCCATAGCTAGGTAATCTGCCCCTCACCCACAGTTCTTCCTCTACAGCCTCTGTGCCTCTGTCCTGACCATCCCGTACTGTCCTTCAATATTTAGCTCAAACATAATCTTCAGAGTCAACCCTTTCCTGCTCCCCAGCTTCTGCCCTCCCGCCTCTGTCTCAAAGGACCCTAAACAGAACTTTTCTCTATTTCTCTTTACCTCCCCATCAGCAGGGAAGCTCCTTTTCTACAGTGAAGCTGCCTCAGTCACTGTAATGGCATATCCAGGCCTGGCACACAGATGCTCTTTGACGCACAATGAGCAAGTCACTGAAGCTGGACCGTCTGGATGTCAGTCTCCCTCTCTGGAAAATCACAAGATGTTGGACTCAATGGCCTCCCAAAGTCCATTGCAGCACTAGATCTGGGATGCTCTGACCTCATAATAACTAACCTATCCCCCCCTTCCCATCCTAAAAGTGAGTAAGATATCATCATCAACCATCCTTCACCATACACACAGCCCTCCCTTCCCATCTACAGAAGAGTTATTAGTTAATAGAGAATAGGCAGCCTTGTAAAAATGTTCAGTGAAATGTATTCAAGGCTAGTCTTTAACCTTTCCTTTTATTATTTAACTTATTCATTCATAAACCCAAATAATCCAACATACAAAGGAAAGAGAAGGGGCTGGAGAGGAAACCAGGGACTTGGTTAATCTACAATCTTTTGGAAAAGTGTGCATTAAATTGAATAAGGCATCACTGCCATGTTTACCCCAGTTCCTTGGAGAACATTTTCCTTTTTTTCAGATCTCTCTCACTCAATTCTGAAACTCACACCTCAGTACCTCCTTAGTTCACAGAAATTCGTACTCTCTCTGGCAGCAATCACCCCACCATCTCCCACCCAGCTGATCTCCAAAAGCTCATCTTTCCGAAACACAATAGCAGCTCTCCAACTCCCAAGTACCTTCGGGCCTGTTAAAGACTGTGAAGGGGAGACATCAGGGAGCAGCTTCCAGCTCCTCCACCTGAGGGTCCCAAGAGCTCCCCCTTATCCCTTTATCATTTCTCAGCCCAGTTATAAAACTTAACCATCTCCCTCTGCATGGAGTTTGTCCCTCCCTCATTTTCAGCTTCTCTTTATGTGAATTGTGAATGGGCTTCCTCTCTCTTCCCAGTACACTTAGCACAGTATCTGGCTCAAAGTAAAGCATATGACTGGAGTCATATTGAGAAGACTCAAATTCAGTCTCACTTACTATCTATGGGACCCTTCAACTTTATTTACCTCATTTTCCTCAACTGTAAAATGGGGATAATAGCTCCTACCTCTAAGGGAAGTTGGGAGAATCAAATGTGATAACTATAAAGCACTTAGCACAATGCCAGGAACATAGTAAATAATATCAATATTGGTTATTATTCTGATTATTTATTATTCTTAATGTTTATTGACTGATCATTTTCCCACTAACCTATTCACCTCTCCTAAAAAGTCTTCGATTGCAATTTGGAACTATGGCCAAAAGGCTATCAAACTTTACAACCTCTTTGATCCAACAGTGTCTCTACTGGGTGTATATCCCAAAGAAATCATTAAAGAGAGAAAAGGACCCACATGTGCAAAAATGTTTATAACAGCCCTTTTTGGGGTGACAAGGAACTGGAAATTGAGTGGATGCCCATCAGTTGGAGAATGGCTAAATAAGTTATGCAATAGAATATTACTGTTCTATAAGAAATTAGGAGCCTGATTTCAGAAAAACCCGAAAAGACTTAGATGGACTGATGCTGAGTGAAATGAGCAGAACCAAAAGAACACTGTATGCAAACCACAACTTTATATGATCAGCTGTGATGGATTTGACCCTTACTCACCAATTCAGTGGGTGATTCAAAAGAGTTGGGATGGAAATTGCCATCTGCATCCAAAGAGACAACTATAGAGTTTGAAGCTTGTTTATTCGTTTGCTTTTTCTTTCTTGTGCTTTTTTCCCTCTTATTTGTCTGATTTTTTTTGCATAACATGTCAAATAAGGAAAAATGCAAATATTTAACCTAAATCTGATTGCTTGCTGTCTTGGGGAGGAGAGAAATAAAGGAAGGAGGAAGAAAAATGTGGAATACAAAGTCTTGAATATTGAAGACTATCTTTGCATGTTTTTGAAAAAATAAAATACTATTGAAAAAAATTGTTCTTATACCAAAATGAGAACAGTAGCAAAATAAATCACCACATTGATCATATAGCGTGTAATCATTCCAGTATATTATATCTATGCCAAAAGGTGATTCATTATCCATTTTCCTTAGATCAACATTTTGTCCTGATTGATTAGTGGGTAAAGTCATTTATACAACAGCGGCTATTCTGCATCCATCCATCTAAGTCTTCCCAAGTTTCTCTGAATTCTTTAATTCATAATTTCTTATGCCACGATAACATCCTATTACAGTCATGTCCTAGAATGTGTTCAGTCATTGTGCAATCGAGGGCCAGCCATTCACTTTGTTACAAGGTCCTTCCTTCAACAAAATGTACTATTCTATTTTTGTACCCTTCCTTCTTTTTGGCCTCTTGAGTTTAATAGGAAGATTCCCAGGTCAAAAAAATATACGAAGTTTAGTGAGTTTCTAAACCAATAAACAGTACCTCAATATGCCAAAGAGCAACATGTAAGAAATGATATATTTCACTGAAAACTACCCATTTAAAAAAATAACTGAGTGAAATAAGTAAGGAATGCAGCTAAATAAAATCACCCCTTTTAAAGGTTCTTTTCTAACAATACTTTCCCACCTGTGCAACAAAATTATGAAAGACTCTTTAGTGATAAAGAAATAACCTCATTTAACAACCTTTTGGTAAGCAATATTAGGAAAGTATAACATATCATAAGGAAAAACATGAGTCCAAACTGAAAGCAATATTCTGATGATCAACTGGGAATGACAGCTATCCTCAATAATACAATGATACAAGGCAATTCTGAAGGAATTGGGATTTTTTTTTGGGAGGGTCCCCCAGGAAAAGGGGGGGGGGTCCATATTTTCTTTTACAACATGACTAATATGGAAATGTTTTGCATGACTATATATGTGTTAGTAATCTGTATCAAAATGCCTGCCTTCTCAATAAAGAGGGAGAGGAGGAAGAGAATTTGAAACTCAAAATTGAAGTTTAGAAATGGAAGTTAAAAACTTTTTTTTTACATATAATTGGAAAAAATTGAAGTATTTGAAAAAAGGAAAAGAAAATGAATTTTGCTAGGGGGAGGCCGAGAGCCTAGTTAGAGGAGTAAAGTGAGCACTCCTGCCAAGCTCTTCCAATAATCTTCTCTAAAGAACTTTTAAAAAGCACCTACTGCAGAACTTGGGAGGTAAATAGCAGCAAGAATGGTACAGGGAGAATTCACTACTTAGGGACATTAAGGGGAGTGAACACTAATTTAGAAAGAGATTACAGGGAACCCCTTAGTAATACTAGGCATAAGACCCCTTGCCATTTGGCAACTCCACTATTCATTATCCAGTTCAAGGATGCTGAGGAGCTGTGGCTATGAGGGAGCCACTTACGTGGCAAGGATCAGAGTGCATGCCGGAGGGGCAATGACTCTCACCAAATCACCAAAAACTCTATGCGTGGCAGTGAAAACATTAGAACATAGCCTAAAACTTAGGAAAGTCATTCCTCCTCAAACCCTCCCCCCCCCCCATACATGTTAAAACCCAACTCTTAATATCAAGGCCCAAGTCAAAAATTAGTCTGGAAAAATGAGCAAGCAACAACAACAACAACAAAAAGAACCTGACCATAAAAAGCTACTATGATGATAGAGAAGTGCAAGACAAAAAAAAAAAAAAAAAAAAAAAAAAAAAAAAAAAAACAAACAAACAGAAGACAATGGCTTGAAAACATCTACAAGCAAAGCTTCAAAGGAAAAATGCAAATTGAACACAAGCCCAAAAAGGATTCCTTAAATAGCTTTTTAAAAAAGGCAAACTATTTGTTTTTGAAATCTAATTTAAAAAGTAAAGGAAATATTGAGAAGAGCAATAGGAGAAAATTATGAAAAGAGAATAGTTTGATAAGCAGCACAAACAATAAGAAAAAATGACTTCTTAAAGATTAAAATTGGTCAAGAGGAAGCTACCAACTCCTTGAAACATCAAAAAACCATAAAACAAATCAAAATAATAAAAAGAAAATGAAACCAATCTTGAAAAAAGATTGAGATAATTTAAGAAGCATTGAATTAACCTAAAAAATTACTTTAAAAAAGAGACAACAGACAGCATGCTTCAAGAAATTAAAAAGGAAAACTACCCATTCATTTTAAGCCAGGGGACACAACAGAAAATCAAAGATTCTACTAATCATCTATAAGAGATGCCCAAATGAAAAAACCCAGGAATATTAATTAAAATTCCATAGACCCAAATGGAACCAGGTGAAGATGCAGTGAATTAGACACCCTAGGCCTAGGGTCTATTGAACCCTATTCTCAGAGATCTTTAGGACAGAAAAGATCAGACTCTGGGTCTAAGCTTCAAGAAGTTATGGGACCTATGGGTCCATGGAAGTAGACAGCATTGGTAACCAGTGCTCAAAGGTTACTTCCTTTTCAATCCATCCAATGAGCTTTTTTTGCTATTTGACCAAAAACACTATTTCTGGTTCATGAGGCCAGGCACAATGCTGGGAGATAGAAGCTGAGAAGCTCTGGGTCTGCTCAGCTGGAGTACTTGGGTCTCTCCTTGCAAGGACTGAATAAATGCTTCCTATTTGTATCTGAAGATGCTTCAGAGTAGCCTATTTGGGTAAGGGGTCTAGCCCCTGTCTCACATAGCTCCCTGGTCAAGAAGCCAGAAAGTAACCTTTCAAGTACCACAATCAGGATCACAAAAGATTTAGCTGCTTCTACCATAAAGGAGCAAAGAAGGAATAGGATTGTCTTGGAAAACAAGGGTACTATGGTTAACAACTAAGAATAATCTTCACAACAAAACTGAGTGTGATCCTACAAGAGAAAAAAAACCAAAACAGACATTTAATAAATAAGGATGTCTAAGCATTTCCAATGAAAGAAAATCTCAACAGAAAATTTGACATTTAAACATAACAAAAAGAAAATGAAAAAGTAAACATGAGTGAGAAATTTATTTACTTAAGAGGGAATGACTATATGTTTATTACGTTCGGATGATCACAAAAAAGTGGAAAAGATGTATTGAGAAAAAGGGAAAATGGTTTTCTATAAAAGAGGAGTACAAAGGAACAATTTTTCACAATGGAAGGGAAAATGGAGGTGAACAACCAGTCACTGAAATTTACTGATTCATCTGAATTGATTCAAAAAGGAAAGAATGTAATATACAGACACACATATACACACACAAAATGGGACAGAGAAATTCATCTTATCCAACAGGGAAGTAAGAGAGGAAGTTGCTAAGAGAAAGTTGAGGAAGAAGTGAAAAGAGGGAGCGGTTTAATAAGCGAGGCAGAAGTCAGAAAAGAGGTTAAAGTTAAAAGAGAGAGCAAGAAAGAAGATTAAACAGAAGATTCATGGGAAACGGGCAACTGGCAAGCATAATGATGAATGGGAGGAACTCATCAATAAAACAAGAGAAGAACAAAATGGATTGGAAAGCAGAATCCAAGAAGGTGTTATTTACAATGAAATAGAAAGGTTTGAATTTGAAATAGAAAGATACAGAATTAAAATAAGAGGCTGGAACAGCTTCAGTTGAAGTCAAAAGCAAAAATAGACCCAATTAAAAGATAATCAAAGAAACTACATTTTGCTAAAAGATACAAAAAAAAAAAAAAAGAAGAACTAACAATACTAAACATTATTCAAATTGCATAGCATCTAAATTGTTGAAGTTAAATGAATTACAATAGGAAAAAGATTAATACACTACTAGTGGGGAATTCTTAATTTACTTCTCGCATACCCAGACAAACTGACCACAAAATAAATAGGAAGTTAACAAGATGACCAGAATTTTAGAGACGTTAGATTCGACAGAGCTCTGGGATAAACAGAATGGAAACAGAAAGAAGTCTATCTTTTTCTCAATTTTTATACCCCCTCAAATCCCCAAACCATGTATTAAGACATAAAAACCTTACAAATGTGGAAAAAGAAATACTTAATGTATCTTTTTCAGATCACAAAGCAACAAAATTTACATTCAACACAGGGCCTTTGAAACATAGATTAAAAATTAACTGTAAAACTAAATCCCAAAGAAAGAATGGGTCAAAGAACAAATCACAAAAACAATCAGTTTCATTAAAGGGAATGTTAAAAACAAAACAACATAATGCTCCAAAATCTATGGAACACAAAAGTGGCACTTGAGGGGGAAATATCTCTAAACCCTTAAATCGATAATAATAATACAAAATCAATGAATTGGGATGCAACTAAAAAAAGAGAGAAATGGCAAATTAAAAACGTTCAAAAAACCAAAATGAAAATCCTGAAAGTGATTAATCTGCCTGGGGAAAGTGTTAACCATAGTACCCTTGTTTTCCAAGACAATCCTCTTCCTTCTTTGCTCCTTTATGGTAGAAGCAGCTAAATCTTTTGTGATCCTGATTGTGGTACTTGAAAGGTTACTTTCTGGCTTCTTGACCAGGGAGCTATGTGAGACAGGGGCTAGACCCCTTACCCTAAATTAGATGGATAAATATTTTTAAAAATATAATTAAAAGAGGAAATAGAATACTTAAATAACCCTATCTTAAAAAAAAAAAACAACAACAACAACAAAAAAAAAGAAAACCACCAAAATTCAGGACCAGACAAATTTACAAATTAATTTCTATCAAACATTTAAAGAACATCTAATTCCAATACTACATAAACTATTTGGAGGAGGAAAGAAAGTTGGGTAAAGGAGTTCTTCTTTCTATGACATAAATATGATTTTGATTTTAAACCAGAGAGAGCAAAAACAAAGGAAGAAGACTATAGGCTAGTTTTCCTAATGACTACTGATGCAAAAGTTTAAAATACTAACAAGATTATAGCAATTTATCAAGATCACATACTATGACAAAGTTGGATAATACCATGAATGCAAGACTAGTTCAACATCAGGAAAACTATAAGCATAATTGACCATTTAAAAAACAAAAACAAGAAAAATCATGTAGAAAAATCTTTTGACAAAATATAGCACTTATTTCCATTAAAAACTCTAAAGAGCCTTGGAATAAATGTAGCATATAGGGAACATGGAAAAAAATCAGATCAAAGGGTAAGGGAAGAGTTTATGACAGAACATAAGGTACAGAGTATTATTCTAAGTAAAATGGATCAATTTTGATTACAAGCACAAATAAAACCAATACAGCTAAATTAGAAAGAAAAGAGGAAATTGGAAGAAAAAAAATTTACAGCAAGTTTTTCTCATAAGGATCTCATTTCTCAAATGTACAGTAACCGAGTCCAATTTATTTGGGGGGGAAATAGCCTTTCTCCAATTGACAAATGATGAAAGGATATGAACAGGCAATTTTCAAAAGAAAACAAACCTATCAATGTTCTAAATCGTTGCTGATAGAAAAATGCAAATTAAGACAACTTTGAAGTACCACCTCAGATACATCAAATTGGCCAACAGCACAGAAAAGGAAAATGACAAATGGAAGCAATGTGGAAAAACAGACACTAAGGTACTGTTGATGGAGCAAATCAATCTGGAGAATAAAATTGCATGTCCTTTGACCCAGAAATATCACTAGGTCTTATTTCAAAGAGATTGAAGGAAAAAAGGACCTACATTGTAATCATATTTATAGCAGTTTTTTGTGGAGGCAAAGAATTAGAAACCAAGTGAAATCAGGGAATAGTTGAACAAGCTGTGTTTCAGGATTGTTTTAAAATACTACTGTGTCATAAGAAATGACGAAGGGAATGATTTCAGAAAAATCTGGGAAGATCTGTTTTGAAATGATACAAAGTGAAGTAAACAGATCCTAGAAAAAAACACAATAACAGCAGTTTTGTAGTGATGATTAATTGTAAAAAGGCTATTCTAATCAATACCAAAATTCAAAGCAATTCAAAAGGACTCAGGTTGAGCAATGCTATCCACCTCCAAAGGGAGAACTGGTGAATTCTGAATAGAGATTAAAGCATATTTTTTCACTTTATCTTCCAGACTTTTTATTCATATTTGGACTAAGAAGAAATGTTTTACATGTTTTTCATATACACAAAGAATTCTGATCAGTACAATGACCATCCGTAATCCCAGGAACCAAAAATTAATAAGATGGGCCTGCAGAATAAGAGACCCATTTTTGAGCTTCATGAGAATATGAGAATTTTTTAGCTTGATTATAGATATTTGTCAAAGGTTTACTTTATCTTTTTTTTCAAGAGGGAAGGTCCATGTTTGGGGTATGGTGGCAGTGGCAGAAAATAAACACTGAAATTTACTGAAACGTTCAATCTGTGAGCAGAATCAGGATAACACCGTACACAACAACAGCAACATCATCTGATAATCATCTATAAGTGACTTAGCTCTTCTCAGAAGTACAATGATCTAAGACAATTCCAAGAGACTCATGATGAAAAATGCTATCCACGGACAGAAAAAAAACTAGAGTCTGAGGGTAGATTGGTACAGGCAGGTAGCAAGGGGCTGCTGTGTAGACCACACCAATGACTGTGACCAACTGCGGTCATGAGGCCTCCAGAAAGAAAGATGGCTGCTTGGAAGAGCTTCCTAACCTGATGTCTGGGAGGTAGGAGGCACCTCTGACCCTTTGGCCCCACTGAGGGCTCATCTCCTACCAGAAAGCCCACAGATTCTTCTAAGTAGCCTCTTCTGGACCCCATCTGTTCTTCCTCAAGTCTTCTTTCTAACCTTTTGTGTCTGGTTCAAGGGAAGCAGTCTCTAAGGATTTTGTTCTCCTTCTAGCCAAAAAGTGTTAGGTAGCCCAGACTGAACACAGCAACAAAGCTGACTGAAAGTCAGGGGGAGGAGACAGGGAAAGGACGCTGAAAATCAGGGAGGCAACAGTCACAACCAGGAGCTTCCACTCTGTCCCACCCTCAGACCAGGCTGTCTGCCAGAATTTCTCAGCTCTAGGACTCAAGGAAAGGGCCCTGGCCTCCCAGACTGCCCAGCAATTAATGGTCTTCCCTGCAGCATCCTGTTGCATTGACTTTGTGTGCATTCATGCATGTGTGTAAAATATTTAACCAGTAGATCTTCCTGGAACACCCCCCCCCCCTCCCAGAAGATAACTACTGAACACTGCACATGCTTTCAGACTTTTCCAAGCTATTTATTCTTCAGCTGTGTGATATTCCTTCTTATCGTTCTTCTTGTCTTAAAAAAATATATCATTTTTTGTTACATGGGATGGTTCCCCAGGGAGGGGACAAATGATAGGGAAAACCATGCTAGTGCAAAACAAAAAAGAAAGTTCTCAATAAGCCTTACTTAAGGCAAACTACTTCTCTGGGTCCGTATTGTTCTTTCCCACCCCTGCCTCCTGCAGAACACAGATGCGTTGGGAGCAGGGTCCCCGTCTCTGCCTTTTATCTCTGGATCCCCAGGCCTGGCAAAGTTCCCAGCATATCAGTAGGCACTTAGGACCCGTGGCTCTGCCGAGTGGGGAGATGGGGGAGGACTGTCAGTGCTTCCTGAAAGGATGGTCCCTGAGGCCAGAGCCCATCACTCCCACAGTCTGGGGATGGAGATTTAGAGACCAGGGACACCCCATTTCTGTAATGCTGGGCACAAGGGCCCTGGGAGAGGGGGAGAACATGAACAGTGGATAGCATGCCAAGCCTGCAGTCAGAAACACTCATCCTCAGAACCTTATTGGCTCTGTGACACTGGGCAAATCACTTCATCCTGTTGGCCTCAGTTCCCTCATCTGTAAAATGGGCAAACCAGTCTCGTATCTTTGCCAAGAAAACCCCAAATGCACCGAGTCAGACATGACTGGAACCACCGAACATCACTTCCACTGCCTTCCAGAGCCAGCTCTTATTACCAAGAATAAGAAAAACTTCCCCTAACCCCACGAGCCTGTTATTTCTGAGCCGTCCCACCTCACAGACTACCCTAAAAAATGGCCTTGCCACAGCCTGAAGGACCCCTTCCTCCTTCAAGTTTGATCCTCATGCCAGAGGAATCGGCCATTGGATGTCCTCTGAAACATGCATGTGAGAACATTTCCAAGACATAAACAAGCTCCTGGGAAGCAGGCGGCATTTGCAATATGACTGGGATGCTGTGGACCATCTGCTGCAGGCACGCTATCCTGCGAACCTCCCAGGAGCCCCCAGGCCTCGCTACTGGCCCGCCAGCTGAGCTCAGCTCCACGAACTCCTGGATAGCAAGGACTAGCAGACTTGTCTCCTTACTCCCCAGTGCTTAACACATAGTAAATGTTTCATAATGGCTTTTCATTCATTCACTCCCTCACTCCTGTAGTTCAGAAATCCCGCCTGCTGTCTCTTACCTGGCACAAGCCCCAGTCTCCTGCAGCAGCAGCTGAGGAAGGCTGCTCCTGGCCTTCCGCCAATCTCTCCGGGGGGGCTCTC
This sequence comes from Dasyurus viverrinus, assembly GCA_020854095.1. NCBI lineage: Eukaryota > Metazoa > Chordata > Mammalia > Dasyuromorphia > Dasyuridae > Dasyurus > Dasyurus viverrinus. The sequence continues at coordinate 705,185,422 of CM036997.1, forward strand.
CCAGCGCTCGCTGCCACCTCCTTCTGCTTCCCCTGGTTGCATAAGGACTTCTGTTCCCCTCTCCCCATAGTTCTCTCTTTCTCAAGGACTCCTGCAGCCACAGCATCTCTGGCTGGACACTCTGCAGCCAGACCACAACATCTCAGTTCTTCCCCATCGTCCATGAGGTCAGCGTCTCGAGAGCAATTTTCCACATGAGTCCTCTGTGGCTCTGAAGGCAAAGTCCGTAGCAAGGAGCTTGAGGCCTCGGGTTTCGCATCTGGAGTCGCACTTGGCTCAAACTCCGCAGGAAGCTCCGGGGAGACACTCACTGGAAGTTCCACGTACAACTCCTGGGCCCCTGCAGACATGGAGGCATCGAGAGAGACGGGCTGCGTCTCCACGCCAGATGACAGCATGAGGGCGGCCGAGAATGCGGGGGTCCAGTTTATCGATGCGGATGGTTCACCCTAGCACAGAACAAAAAGTTAAGACCCAAACAGTTAAATGATGAAGATAATAAATTCCCACATTGTCATTAATCATAGCCACCATCGTTAGCAAGCCTTAGAATTTCCCTAAGTACCACATAAGCTACGTGCTCTATGTGGCAGCATCTTTTATATGGCACCTTAAGATTTACAAAACATTTTACAGGTATAGTCTCACTTGACCCTCCTAATAGCCCTTTTTTTTCCTGCAGCAACTGGGGCTAAGTGACTTGCCAGGGTCACCTGACTAGGAAGGGTTAAATGTCTGAGGTCAGATTTGAACTTAAGTTCCCCTGACTTCAGGGGCTGGTGCTCTATCCACTGCGCCATCTAGCTGCCCCTCCCAATTGCCTTTTGAAGCAGATGCTTTATTATCCCTGTTTTAGAGCGGAGCAAACTGGGACTCAGAGAGCAGAGGTGAGTTTCCCAGTATCACTTAGCTAATGAGCATCTAAGATTGGCTCTTCTCCCAGGTATCCTAAACTCCCCAATCCAGCCTCCTAACTAAGCACTGCACCGGTGTCCTAGGAATTGGATTGGCTACAAAATCACACCAAATGAGACTTGGGGAGATTAGCCCCTCTCACTGACCCCACAGAAACAACCTGTGAGTGACCAAGAGCCCTTTTTCAGCTGGATGTTGGGCATGTGTTCATTAGATGAACCTCCACAGGAGCAGGAGGCTGGGGGCTCTCATTCCTGGACAGCTACTGAGGATTGCTTCCTCACCGGGTCATGGGGGGGTGGAGAGGAGAGGAGAGTCTTTTGCAGCACAGACAGAACCCATCATCAGGACCAAGAAGGCCTGGATGGAAATCATCCCTTTGATGTGTCCCGGCTATGAGCCTTAACTCCTAAATTGCCAAATGGGGATTATACTCATCTGTAGTCCCTATCTCACAGCTCCAATGAGATGCCATGAAGTGAATTTCAGACTTTAAAGCAAACTTTAACTGATTTACTGATGGGCCAAATTGATGTTATCGATCATGGAGATGAGGAAACTTCCTCTACCTTCCTGCGGCCTTCCAGCCCTTTGAGGAAAAGTACCTTGTCCACAGGCAGGACTGGCCCCTAGGTCCTCCTCTCCACTCTACCTGGTCCCTTCCAAGCCCTTATTTTCTGTGATTCTATGAAAACCACTTATGACTACATCAAGGACTATCACACCAAAAGGGGATGTGAACATTTGACAATTTCAGAATTTTAAGCCATCATAGTCATAGTCATATAGAAAATGTTTTAAATCACTGTTGACTAGAGAAATGCAAATTAAGACAGCTGAGGTACGACTACATATACCTCAGACTGGCTAAGATGACAAGATAATGATAAATGTTGCAGTTGTGAACTGATCCAACCATTCTGGAGAGCAACTTGGCACTATGCCCAAAGGGCTTTTCAAAAAAAGGGTTTTCCCAAAGAGATCCTAAAAAAGGGAAAAGGACCCACATGTGCAAAAATGTCTGTGGTGGCCCTTTTTGTAGTGGCAAGGAACTGGAAACTGGGTGGATGCCCATTAGTTGGGCAATGGCTGAATAAGTTCTGGTATATGAATGTTATGGAATATTATTGTCCTATAAGAAATGACCAGCAGGACGATTTCAGAGAAGCCTGGAGAGACTTACAGGAACTGATGCTGAGGGAAATGAGCAGAACCAAGAAATCTTTATACAGAACAAGATTTATACAATGATCAGTTCTGATGGACGGGGCTCTTTTCAACAATGAGGGATTCAAGGTAATTCCAATAGACATGATGGAAAGAGCCATCTGCAGAGACACATAACTATAGGGACTCAATGTGGATCACAGCTTAGTATTTTTACCTTTGTTTTTATTTATTTGCTTGTTTTTTTTTTTCTTTTTGATCCGATTTTTCTTGTGCAGCATGATAAATGTGGAAATGTTTGGAAGAATTTTACACATTTAACCTATATTGGATTGTTTGCTATCCATGGGAGGGAAAAAAAATTTGGAACACCAAGTTTTACACAAGTGAATGCTGAAAACTACCTTTACTTTTATTTGGAAAAATAGCTATTATTAAAAAAAAAAAGAAAAGAAAAGAAAAGAAAAAATAGATATACAAATTCATAAAGAAAAAAAGTTTCCAAGGCTCCTTTAAAAACAGTTTAATCTATCCATTGACCCCACTTATCTACTGGGGAATGGTTTTTGGCTTAACTTAAATAATTGTATTATTTGTCTGTATATCTTGGATACTAAGTTAACCTCTTTCCAACTATTATCATGAATCTATATATGAAAATTACTGGCTTGTTTGAAATATTAAACTTCTTTCTGGGTTATTTAAAAAAAAAAAAAAAGTAAATCTCTTAGTTTTAGACCACTATTGAACTTCTCCCTGCTCCTGGGGAGGAAAGCTCTCCCTCAGAGCAGAGCAGCACCTGTCAGCTCTGTGCTGAGGAAGGGAGGGTGATTGTTTCACTCCTGCCTGTCTGTGTGAGCTCTTCATCCAACCCCAGGGCTTGACATAAAGGCCTGGCCTGGGGGAGACAGGGTTTTCCTTCGGGGACTTCCAGGTATAACTCTAAGCAATATCTGGAATGTCCAAAAGTAGAAAGGGCATCAAAGAGCTGAGCTAAAAGGGGCCAGGGCAAGGTCACACAGGTAGTGTCACAGGCAGGATTCAAAGCTAGGTAGGTCCTCTGCTTCGCTTCAATACTGTTGCTCTAGCCAGAATACTGATACAAAATAATGCCATACTCATTATGAGCAAGGAGGATTCTGACCAGAATAGCAAACACAGTTCAATATGGATGACACTGGTGGTAAAGGGGATTCATGTTTGAGGCTGGGTATCAGACTAGGTGATCAATCAACCAGCGTTGTGTTGACCGTTGAGTCAGGCACTGGACTGACTAAGAGCAGGGGATGCAGATACAAAAATACAAAGACTAAATAGACAGAGATTTGCAATACTGGACAGGTGAGAACATCACAAAACATGCCAAAGAAAAGAAGGGTAAGAAAGTAAAAAGTAAAATGGCTGCCTGATGAAGCTTTATGAAGAGCTGAGGAAAGCAGGGAAAGCAAAAGAGAGAGAAGGGAAAGATATGCCTTGAGGAATACAGATTGCAGAGAACACAAAGGAGAGGTTAAGATTTTCTAAAATGAGCAATGCAAAGAAATAAAAGAAAACAACAGGATGAGAAAGGCAAGAAATATCTTTAAGAAAATTATAAATGTTAAGAGAATGTTTCAGGCAAAAATAGGCAAGATAAAAGACAAAATGAGAGGATCTTTTCTAAAAGTCAAAGAAATTAAGATGAATACATCAAAAAACTACCCAAGAATGATTTTAATATCTCAGATCAATTATGAATCACTTGCCTCTTCTCAACAACACAATGACCCAAGATAGTTCCAAAGGACTCACGATGGAAAATGCTATCCACCTCCAGAAAAGAGCTGATGGATTCTGAATGCAGATCAAAACAGGCTGTTTTCACTTTTTAAATCTCTTTCATAGTTTTCTCTTTTTGCTGTTTCTTCTTTCACAACGTGACTAATATGGAAATGTTTTACATGACTGCATATATATAAAACCTATTTAAAATTCTTGCCTTTTTAGGAGATTAAGATGAGAGATAGTTTTTAACATTTTAATGAATGTTAAAAGTTGTTTTTACACATAATTGCAAAAAAAAAAAAATACTATTAAAAAAAGGCAGCCAACCTCCTGCAGAAGTTGGCATTCAAGCTGAATCCTGAAGGAAGCCCAGGAACGCTAAGAAGAAAGTGAAAAGGGAGGCGGGATGAAAGGTGGGAGGGACAGCTAGTACAAATATGTGTGAAGGAGAAGGGGTAAAACTAGATGCTAGAATATGAAGAAAGGAGGAAGAGGATGGACTCTGAATGCCACGGAGAGGCTGCAGTGGCAGTAACTAGTGCCTTTGAACTCCAATCAGAACTGGGATTTTGCCACAGCAGACTCGGCCTCTCCAGCCTTCCCACTATAACCTGGAAAAGGACACAGAGTCTCCTAGACAGTGTCTGCCTGGATTCTTCATCTCCTTCCCTACGACTTGTGAAACAGTCTGAACAACTAACCAACAGAGCACATGAGACCTCTGAGCCCATAAAGCCACAAGCCAGTTAAATTAGCCTCTGGATAGACTTTGCCGCTAGTGATCCAGACTCAGTGACGCCTTCCCCTAGACCCTAGAAATGGCTTTCCTTCTATCCCAACAGGTCAAGGGTCTAGCATCCCTTCAGCAAAATCCAGGTTTTATGGTACATGATCCTCAGGACCCAGTACAGAAGGGGGTCCTGGTCTTCACAGACCCAATTATCTTTTCTGTTACAGGTTGTACCCAGCTTCCCATCCACTCTCTTCTTTTCCAACCTGCATAACCTTGGGCCAGCAGCTGTACTGAAACCTCTGCATCTATAAAGTGAGGGGGCTGGTGAAGGATTCTGGGAAGGTATTGGAATAAGTCACTAAGTTTCAAGTTCTCTAGATTTCCCCCATAAACAGAACAAGTTTGCACCTCAGGGCAAACAGAAACTGGAGAAAAATCAAGAAGACTTGGGGCAGAACAGAGGTCCTGGCATAAATCAAGAAAATCCTAAAAAAACACCATGGGCCAAGCATTAACCCATGTTATGTGTAAATACTTCCAAGCTAGCTTGGGAGAAACACCAATTGGGTAGCCCTGAGGGTAGTATGGCTTGGCTGGAGCCTCAGCACAGAAACTTTATCTCCAGAACTGGTGTGGAGTGGGGGAAAGGGAGAAGGTAAGGAGGAGGGGGAAGAAGAGTCCAACTTTGACCAGGAACGCCAGGCCTAGCTGTGCTGCAGAGAGATGGACCTGGGAGACAAGGAACCAGCACATCAGGAGTGCAGAAGCAATGGGACAGGACCACCAGCACTTGCAAAAGGATGGAATTCTTGGTTTAAGGTTCAGTTAGATGAGAGAGCTGAGGTAAAACTAGAGGCTACGTTCCCATTTTAAAAAATTAACTGACAAAGAATGAAGACTCCAACCATAAAAAGTTACTATGGAAATAGAGGAGACTGGAGTTCATCTTCAGAGGACATTGAGGTAAAAAAAAAAAAAAAAAGCTTCTACTCCAAAAAGTAATGTTAAACAATTACTAGCCCATAGAGAATTTATAGAACTCAAAAAAGGATTTAAAAATCAAATGATACCAAGAAAAATACCAAATAAATAAATGCCACCCAAAAAAAAAGGTTATGAAAAAAAAGTTAACCAACTAGAAAAGGAGATACGAAGTAGTCTTAAAGACAAAAATAACTCTTTGAAAATCAGAACTGAACAAGGGGAAGCCAGTGAAGCTAAAAGAGACTATGAAATAACAAAACAGATTATAAAGAGTGAAAAAATAGAATAGAATGTGAAACATCTTCTGAGGAAAACAGATCAAAAAGAGGATTTAAGAATAATTGGACTAGCTGAAAACTGTAACCAAAAAAAAAATATCTTAACACAATAATGCAAGAAAAAAAACAAGAAAATTATCCTGGCATGATAGAACATAAAGGGAAAGTAAAAATAGAAAAAATCCACCAATCACCACCTCAAAGAAATCCTTTGTGGAAAACACACAGAAATATTGTTGCCAAATTTCAAAAAACCCTGATTAAGGAGAAAATTTTGCAAGAAACAAGAAAAAAACAACTCAAATATGCTGGAAGTAAATTAGAATTATACACAATTTATCAACAGTTACAATAAAAGACCACAGGATCTGGAACCATACATATTGGCAATCAAAAGAACTAGACCTGTGGCCAAAAATACCATAACAAGCAAAATGATTTATGATATTGAATGAAAAAAACGAACATTCAACGAATTTGCAGATTTTCAGGACTTTCAACCAAATCCAAACTTAATAGAAAAATTTAACATATAAGAGCCAATGCCAAAGATCAATTTCAAGGAACTTAACATGGACAAATTGCTTTTATTTTATTTTTTACATGGAAATGTATACCATATGTTTAAGATTGGCATTAGCAATTGGGTAGCTCAAAACAAAGATTGGGGCAGAGTTAAGGTAAAAAGAATAATTGTTATACAAATGAAGTACAGAAGAAGAATAGACACAAAGGTACCAGAGAGGACAGGAGGACTGGTAATTCTGAAAACCCACTCACATTGGGAAGGATTAAATAGGCAACACTACATATATACCATGAAGGGTACAGCACTCTCCATATCTATAAAGAAATAATGGGGGAGGCATGGGTAGAGGGGAAAGCAAAGGGTAGGTGAAGACAAGGCAAGTTAATGAACAGAATTAAAGCAGTGTTAGCAGGAATAGGAAAAATATGTTGGGGGTAGAGGGGGAGGGATATGTCTGTATGTATACATCTATATATGTATACGTAAATATATCCTTGCTTAACTATAGCCTGCTTGGGGGAAGTGGGGAGATGAAAAGAGGAAAGAAAAGTAAAAGAAGTACTCAGAGAATAAAAGAATAACCTACAAGGAAGTAAAGAAAAGATGGACACTCATGAATATAATTTTTTCTATTATTTTATATACTTTCTTGAACTGGCAACATTGTATTATAATTCTGAATCCTCCCCATGTTCTGCTGAGAACATGAAAACGTGTTTTGGGTTTGTTTTGTTTTCCTTTCCTTTTTTTTATTAAAATAAAAAAGAAAATACAATTAAAACAAAAATAGAGGGGGCCGCAAGATCTTCCAGGACTGGATCTAAACCTATCATCCTGCTCAACTTCATTCTGTTGTTAAATTGCATGATCTCTTCTCTCTCAACTCTGTGAAGCCTTCAGGATCCTTCCCTGAACAGGGGTGGCAGTAAGCCAGGACAAAAGAGGCCTCAAACTATGGGGAGAGCCAAAAATGGATGTCTATCTTAAGGATGAGGGAGAAGTCAAGCACTTCCTCCTCTTCTCCCTACTGCTCCACTGTCCCAAAACCTTGCCTACCTACCAGGGCAATGCACTGTGCTAGACCCCTTCACTTCCTCTGGTGAGGGGTAGGTAAAGTTCACCTAGTCTGCTTCTGGCTCTTTTTGAGGGTTTTTCCAGGAATTGGGGGGAGGGAGTTTGCTTGAAAGCCTTCACTCCGCAGGGCCCCAAATCCTGGCCATGGCTCCTGTCCCCACTCTCACTTCCTTTCCACCTGGTCTTATCCTGGGCCAGTCCGGTCCCTTTCTGGGCCTCCATTTCCCTCTCTGTAAACCAAGAAGGCTCATTAAGAGCCCTCTAGGTCTAAGTGTGGGATCCTTTGGCCTGCTCTCTCCTCTTTCTGCTCATGTATTACAAAGTTCCTTCATCTGATCGCTCCCTTTCTGCCTCTCAGCTTTAACCCTTATATGGTGAAACTGTTCATCCAGGTCAGGTTTCTAGCACCTGGAGCGCAGCCAGGAGTCTTCTGGCGCAGCTCGATGCAGTGGGCAGAGCACTGGCTGGGCCTAGAGTCAGAGGCCCTGAACCCACTGGGCTTCGACCACTTTGGTCATTTCAACCTAAACGTTAAGCTGCGACTATAAGCAATGCTAACCAGATTAATCATTGACTTCAGGCTGCAAGGCTGTAACCCTGCTGGAGGCAGGTCCAACAACAAATAATATCCGGAGAGAGAAGAAGCGGAAAACACAAAGAAACCTGTGGTGTTGGCCCAACTGCACAGCGGCGATCCCGGACATCAGGTTCCCGGATCAAAAGTTCTGAGTCCCTGAGGGACTCCCAAGCCAATTTAAGTCCATGTTCTCAAGGCTAACCACTATGGCGGCTAAAAACGGGTCCTGTTCAATCGTGTAACCACAGACTCAAAATTGGAAGGGAAAATTAGAGAGTAGCAAGTGCAGCCCAGGCCAAACCAGGAATCCTTCAACACTCCAGATTCATGGTCTTGCATTGTGGGGAGAAGCCCCCGCCCCAGGCAGCCCATTCCACTGTGGGCCCGCTGTGATGGCTGCCAAGGTTTTTTCTGACATTAAGCCTGGGGTTAAAAAGGGTACAATGCCTTCTTTTAAATTTTCTTTTAAAAATAGGTAAGATAAAAATAGTTTGGGCACATAAAGGGATCAGTTTCAGTTACCTGGAAAACTGGCTGAAATGGAGCACACTTCATTACCCAATGATATCAGAAAAATCTGTGGTTCCTTTAATGCCTGAAATAGCAAGGACATCTCTGGTTCCTTCTTCTTCCCACCCCACAAGAGCCCCTGAGACGCATCCTTTATGATGTCATCTCACTGCCCATCTGAGCCTGAAACTTAAGTCTTTACCACCAGTGTGGCTGTACAACAAGAGGAGTCTGCCCTGGTCTGTGACGCTAATAAGAGGGCTTCAGAATCAGAATTTTCAAGTTGGATTTAAAGTCACTTGGCCCAACCCCCATTCTCCTCCATTTTACAGTGAGGAAACTAGGGCCCTGATGAATTGTTATTGTTATTTGGTCAAAGTTTATTCCCCATTCTGCGTTCTCTTCCTATTCATAATCAATCAATAACTCCTCCCAGAAGCCACAATGAATTTGCTCTAAAAAGGACAGATATAAATGCAGACTTTCTAACTCATTTATAAAATACTTAAAAATGTTTACACAATACTTTTTCCTCAACATCCCCAAAGAGTACTGGATGGGATGGTAATATAAAGTAAACAGAGACTCCATGAATTTAAATGATACCCAAAGTCACTAATATCAGAGGCCAGCCTCGAACCTGGAGCTCCTGTCTGCCACTATTACCATGTCATGTTCTACAAAGGCCTTTTGGTGTGGACAGCTTAAGGAAACTTAGTGATGACATAAAAATGCCAAGAAAATGACTTATGGAAAATAATTTCTTTGTCTGTACTGTGCAATGTAAGACTGGCCAAGCCAGAATTTGAGAATATTTACCCAACAGACTTTCAGAATTGAGAGGGGCCTGAGAACGGGATTCAGAACTGCTAGAGAGTTAGTTAGAACATGGAATATCAGAAGTGGGAGGGGCCTGAGAACAGGGGATATCAGAGCTGGGAAGGGGCTGAGAACATGGAAGGTCAGAGCTGAGAGCCCGAGAACAGAGGATGTCAAGGCTGGGAGGGGTTTTAGATGGTATAGTCCCACCTCATCCTCCATCTTACTAATGAAATCCAGTGACTTAGTCCATGGGATGGAGGTAAGGGAGAAGGGGGGAAGGTAATGGATGACATGACCTCGGATATCCTTTTTATCTCTAGTTCAGGTGGCTTTTGAACTAGTCCCTGTAAAATGCCATTTGTTTGTTCCCTTCCCATTAGTCTATTATATCTCCAATTCAACCAAATGCAGAGCAGCCCCTCCTGTGCACCAGCCCCCTATATGTGAGGATAAAATCAGTCTCTTCTCTCAAAGACCTGGCTTGGGACCCAGAACTGGTTAGGTGTGACCCCCGCCAGTCCATAGGACTTGTGACCAAGCCCGTACTAATCAGAACCACAGCCCTTTTCCATGGCGTCACTGCTCCTAACCACCCCCCTCTAGCTCTGTCCCTGCCCGGCATTTGGCCTCCAATACTTTCCTCCTCCTCTAGTAATCACTCTTTCCCTTCAGAAGTTAATGCTGCTCAGGTACCGTTTTCTACAGGAAGCTTTCCCACCCTCCCCAGGTGGCAGTGCCCTGCTTCCCACTCCCCCGTTATCTTATACACTTTATGGGCAGCTAAGTGACTCAGTGGATAAAGTGAGTTCCATACCTGGAGTCAGGAAGACTCACATTCCTGAGTTCAAATCCAGCCTCAGACACTTATTAGCTGAGTGATCTTGAGCAAGTCATTTGACCCTGTTTGCCTCAGTTTCCCCATCTATAAAATGATCTCAAGGAGATGGCAAACTGCTCCAGTGTCTGTCAAAAAAAAAAAAAAAAACCCAAACAGGGTGAGAGTCAGATGTGATTGAAATGACCAAATAACAATAAAAATACTAGCTGATATAAAATCACATCTAAACAAAGAGCCTATTACGTAGCAAGAGTGATAAGACATGTCCACAAAGGAAATGCATCTTTACAAACTAGCACATTTAAGGAGCACAAAATGATCCGAGATCAATGAGAGATGAAAAACGCTTCCAATCATTGCCTCCCCCCCTCATTGTTCCTATTTACTTTCTATTTATTCCTTAATAAAGCCCCATGTGAACGACATTCCACTGTGACTCTCCCCAATCACCCAGCAAACACTGGGTATGAAGCCGGCTACCCTCAGTGGCTGGGGCTCCCCACTCACTAGAGTGAGCTCCCGACAGCCGGAGCATATCCTAGTCTGTGGGAGTCTCAGCACCTCACGAGGTGAGAGGCTGGGCCCCAAGCAGCATTTAATAAACACCAGCTGCATGACTCAATACATCGCAAGCCCCCAGGAGGCTCTTGTCCCCAGAGACAAGGTCTGCCGAGGCCTCGGCTTCTATTCTGACCACTGTTACCAAAAAGGTTCTGGAGAAGCAGAACCTGGTCTTGGGAGTCAGAAACCTCAGGTTGTATACCCCATAAGCCCTGTTGTCTGGAACCTCCCTAATTCTCAGGCTTTTCTGTAAAATGGGGTCAATCTTTGGGGTGCCCCTCTAGAGTTGTTGCCAAAAGACTCAAATAAGATAAAATACACAAAATAATTTGCAATTAGCAGTTAACCAGAGCCAATATTCTCTCAACGTCTCCCCCCAACCTAGCATAGTAATCCAACTGCCCTTTTCTTAAGGTTCTTTATCCAGAAAGAACCTTAAGTATTATGGGAAGGGAATAAGCACTTATTGAACGCCCACTATATGCCAGATACTATGCCAACCGCTTTTCCAAATCCAATCTCACTGCTGGTTTTCTGTGCAGTCTATTAGACAATACACTCCAGCAGGGTAAGCACCAATCATATTCTATTTAAATTTTGCATCTTTTCCTGTGTTGGCCCTTTAACAGATGTGAAATGACCCTTCAAAGACTCATCATTCACCACCCTGGGGCTCCCTCCACTTTTATTTGATCATAACAAGAGTCACTGGGATTTTATTAACAAATCAGTCTCCTGGAGCCAAGGTTCCGGGGATGGCAATGAGGCTCCAGTCTCTAGATGACCGAGCTGAGCTCTGGGCCCTTCCATCTCAGGCAGCCCTGGCGGAGCTTACTTACAAGACCACATCATCTGAGAAGCCAGTGCTTTTGACTTTAGAGGAGAGCGTAATACCGAAAGCTTGGATTTACATAGCGCTCTAGGGTCAGAGGTCAGCACCTGAGACCGCAAGGGTCACATGTGATAAGCAAGCAGCAGGGTGGCGTTTGCTCACCCTTGCTCAAGATGTATAAAGATTAGCACCAAATTCATGACGTTGGCAGGACAGCAGTTACCCCATTTTACAGATGCTAGCTTTGGAAACGACAATAAGAAATGTTACAAATCTGATGAGCTAGCAAGCCAAGAATGTTGCCTCACACAAGCCATTTTACAAGTGTGTGCTTCTTTGTTCCCTAAAATATGGGCAAGAATTCACATCCTCCTGTAGCTACTGTAACAGCGAACAAGCTAAAAGATAACAATGAAAAACAATCAGCAAATTAGCGTTCCATAGGGGGGGATCTTGGGCAAAGAAAGTCTTGAGAACTCTATGAGAAAGGGTTCAATTAGAACAGGAGCTCTCTGTGGGCAAGACTCCATTTTAGCCAGGTGCTTAAAGAATGCAGATTAATGCCTAAATGCCTGTGGACTGCCTGCCCGGGCCTGACTCTCTGGTCCAAAGCAGGAAATGAGGTGAAAAGGGGAACTCGAATTTCACTTGGAATCCTGACTCTCAACCAACCTGTTTAAAGTAATTTCTTGTATGAAAACATGTGGAACAGGGGTTCGTAAATGCCTTATATTGAGAACTCCTCAGAATGTTTCTTAAAGCACAAAATCAAACAGAATTATGAAGAAAATCAGTCACACTGAAATATTTAAAAGACTAAGTTAATGGACCCCAAGTTAAAAAAAAAACAGATCTAGGGAATAATTTATAATTTTACTAATTGCTATTCTGACCAGCCATCAATAAAATGCTGTCCCTCTTCTTTCCATGTTCTTTCCCCTCTCTCCTCTCCTTTCTTTCCCCCCTCCCCCCAGTCAGTAGTCCAAATGCCTAGCTAATATGGATTCCTTCCCAAAAAGCTGCCAGCATTTTAAATGAGCCAGAGGCAATGAGCTCAACTTATGGAAGTGTGGGCTCAAGTGGGGCTTCTGATTCTTAATGCTGTTGTACTATCAAAGGGAATTCTAGGCAAATCACAAGTCTTGCAGTACCTATAGGAAGTACTGACCTACAAACCCAAAAGGATCCACACCAGGAGATCCTCCCTGGAAGGAAAGATTAGTTATATGAATTCTACAGCAAATCCTAGAAGGATTAGATGCATTAATTGAGGCCATTTTTTATAAATTTACTATAACTTATCCTATACTTATAATTTATAACTATACTATAACATTCATTTTAAATGAAAATTACAGGTAGATACCAATTTACTTTGAAATAAAAACTCCCATCCTACTTTCTCTATTTTCTTTGCCTTACAGTTAAAAGAATCAACAATGTGCTCTTCAAAGGACATGAGCCCTTCAAGGTATTCTTAAATTCAGGGCCTTCCAGGGCCAAGTTTTCCAAGACAGTTAGTTCCCTCCCAGTGACTCTGCTATGATCCCCAAGATTCCCAATTTTTTAGGTGAAAAGAAATCTGCTTCACTTTGCTCTGGATGTGGAGACTTTCTAGAATGGGATCAAGATTACAGGCCTAGGGGTCAGTCAGGAGCCCCTCAAGTCAATATAGATTTTCACTTCCTGCTGCCAGTTGGGGGGGAGGTATCAGATTAGAAGCCAAGGGCCCTAAATTCCAAGGCAAGTCTTTCCTACTAGGGGAGGATGGGACAAAGCCAAAGCTAGAACTACTATTTCCAGATTTGCAGAAGCATATTAAGTAAAGTAAGCTAAGAACCCCACCCCACTCAGCCAGCTCAAGAATGGGAGGGTAAGAAGCCTTCGGTGGGCATCAGAAAAATGTGCCCATGTTAAATTTTCACAAAACAAGTCCGTGGATAATAAGTTTGTAGGAGGAAGAAAAAAAAAAAAAGAATCAATAATGACTACTTAAACACAAGCAGCCCCTTTGATGGTTACTATTAAAAGCTTGGAAAACCAAAAATAAAGACGTCATCGGCTTTTACTGCATGTCTTTAAGTATGGAACCCATCTAAAAAAGAGTCAGTGCTCGAGATCCTCCCACAATCATCACAACATGAGAGCTGGGGACAAAAGGCAACACAAAACACAATCCAGAGTAATAATTCCAGGATGTTTGTCTTTTAAAGGCCTGATCTCATTCATTTCAGGTTGTTTTCCGAAGTTATCCATGCTCAGCTTGAGCAACACGCTCAGAGTTTGGATGTCCTCAGAGACTCACACGCCATCTCCCCTCCCAGAAAGGGCTTTATTTCCCAAAGCTTCAAACAGAACTGGGAGAAGAGCCCCCTTTCTCGGCTCTGGGAAGGAAAACTCCACCTGAGGGGAGCTGCGGACACAAGGGCCAAGATCTCACAAGAAATATTCTAGCAATCTCCAAAGGAGATGGGCCATCTCCCTCTCGCCGTTTTGCCTCAGGAAGCGAGGGAGCTCAAAGAATGAAAATGCAGGGGTGGGAGGGTAGTGGCGTGCAAGGGATGCAACTGGACCAGTAGGGACAGAGTGGGAACATGGTGGGAGGTAGCTTTGTTTCAGCTGCCCCCATGCAGACAGTCCCATCTTCCCTGGAGCAGATAAAGGAGAGGTTTTGTGCTCTCTAAGGAGATGGGCCCGGAAGGCCCTTCTCCCCGTTTCTTTTTCTTGGCTGCCTAAAAAACCGGGGGCCTTTTCAATCCCAAGAATCTCAGGATCCTGCACTTGAGCCGGAGGGGATTATCTAGGCCAAGCCCCTCACTTTCCACACGAGGTAACAGGCCCCAAAGGGGTACATGCCCAAGGTCACCCCTGCCTCAGATGCGGCTCTGCTCGCAGGGGAAAGTCAACGCTCGGCGAGGATGGGAGCGTCTCCTCTGGCTGAAAGGCAGCTTCTCTTTCTTTCCACAGGAAGGGAGAGGAAGAGTTTGTTTCCCCGCGTCCAAGGAGGGGAAGAAAAGGAGGCAGTTCCTTCCTCTTTAGGGGAGCCCGCTGGCTCTCCCAGGCGGGCGCCTCTCCCAGAATGGGGGTTCAGGGCCCTTCCTCTCAAGGGGAGAAGGGAAGGAAAGGCAGCCTTCCCGCCTCCAGGGAGACAGAACCCCCTCCCCACACTGAGGGCAGAGCCCGGCCCTGGGGGGGGAGGGGGGGGGCTGGGAACACTTACAAGAGGCAGGGGTGGGAAGAGAACTTGGGGACAGGGCAGCGGGTCTGTCCCACATGGAACACCGCACACCACAGGGAGGTGGGAGAAGGGGCTCCACCGACTTCAGAGGCCTGGGAAGAGGGGCGACCTCCATCCCCATCCCCGTGGGGGGAGGGGCTTTCTCTGCTCGGGGCTGGGGGGAGATCTGGAGGGGGGAGGGGGGCTTCTCTCTGTGGGACACTGGGGAACGTGCGTGAGGGGGTCTCCGAAGGGCTCTCGCCCCACTTGGGGGCCCACGAATGAGCTCAGAGGCAGGAGGGAAAGCTCTTTGTGGGACTCGGAAGGGGGTGGGGAGGGCGCTGCTCCCCGGGGAGACTGAGGAAGGTGCAGCCCTCCGTGGGGGAGGGGGGGAAACATGGCCCTCCCAATGGGAGGGGGAGCGCTAGGAGGGGAATGGGGGGCTCTGGGGGTGAGTCGGGAGGTCTCCGGGAGCCCGCCCAGGGATGGGCGCCGAGCTGCTCCTCTCCCTGCCCCCTCCCCCCGCCCCGGCCGGCTTCTCCCAAACCCAGTCCCCAACGGGTCCCAGAAAGGCCGCTCGCACGGGGGAGAGGAGAGAAGGGGGTCTGTCGCGACATGAGCGGCCTCTGTCGGGAGATGGCCGAGAGCGCAAACGGCCGAGCGCGCACCGGAGCAGGGCGCGCGCGGGAAGGGCCCTCCCCGCTGTCGCGACACGGCGGCGCCTATCGCGACATGGCCGGGCCCCTCCCCGGGCCCGCGCCGCCCGCGCCGCTTGTCCCCGTCCCGCCGCCGTCGCCTGCCCGGCCCCTCCCCTATCCCGGAGCCGCCGCTGCCGCGGCTGCAGCTACTACCTGAGCCGAGCGAGGGAGGGAGCGAGGGAGGGCCGGGCCGCTGCCGCCGCCGTCGCCGCTTCTCTATGGTCGCCCGCACTTCCCCATCCGGGGCCCGCAGCTGGCTGACTGGCCGCGCACGCGCACTGGCCCTGCCCCGCGCCAACCACGCGGGCTCTTCCGAGTTCCGCCGCTCCGCCCTCCGGGCCCGGGCAGCTCCGCCCCCGGCCGTTCCCGGAGATGGGCGCCCTCCCTCCGAAGCTCCCGCGGTTCGCAGCGCAACCCCGCCCCCTCCTCGCCTTGCCACTGGCCCGATTCACGTCACTTCTCCTCCTTTCTGCTTCTTCTGCCGTCGTACTCTGACTAACCTCACACTCATCACTGGCAAAGCACACTTGGCACAGCGCCTGGCACGCAGTAGGTGCTTTCTCCTTCCCCCCTCTGCCCACCCTTTCCTGGATGCCCCGTCCGGTGTCCAGCACACTGCGGGCACGTAGTAGGTGCTTTCTCCTTCCCCCTTCTGCCCACCCTTTCCTGGATGCCCCGTCCGGTGCCCAGCACACTGTAGGCACGTAGTAGGTGCTTTCTCCTTCCCCCCTCTGCCCACCCTTTCCTGGATGCCCCGTCCGGTGCCCAGCACACTGAGGGCACGTAGTAGGTGCTTTCTCCTCCCCACTCTGCCCACCCTTTCCTGGATGCCCCGTCCGGTGCCCAGCACACTGCGGGCACATAGCAGGTGCTCAACAAACGTTTGTGGGCTTTTCTGACCCCGCCTCGTCCAGCTCTCCTCTGACTCATCCCGTGCCTGTCTCCGCACCTTCTCCGCCGCATCTCCAGCCGGGTCTGGGCTACCTGACTATAAGGACGTAAGGGGACTGGCCGGTGATTTTACAGGCACAGAGAATTCCCAGATGAGGAAAGTCCCTTTCCCAAAGCGGGTCGCACCTTCTCTGCTCCTCACCTGCTGGCCCGAGGTGGGTGACTCAGGCAAGGTCACCCAGTCCCCGTTCTCTGCCAGCTCGTGGGTAAATCTGTGCAAGAGCATCGGAAGATGGAGAGCACCTCAAGACTTGGGGGCGGGAGGTGGGAAGTGGGGAGCTTCCTGTAGGAGGGAGCGCCTGACCGAACCTTGAAGAACTAGAAGAATTATAAGGGACCAGAGGGGAGCAGGGTCTGGACTTCATCTATGACATCCTGAACTCGGAGCTGATGCCCGTCTTTCCAAGCAGAAGAATTCCAAGTCCGAGGTTCTTGGGACCCTCCCAATGGTTGGGTTCCTGGGACTCCCAATGGCTGGTTCCGAGGTTCTGGGATCTTGGGACCTACCCGATGGCCAGGTTCTGAGGTCCTGGGGTTCTTGGGAACTTCCTGATGGCCGGTTCCGAGGTTCTGGGTTCTTAGGACCCTCTTGATGGCCAGTTCCAAGGTCCTGGGGTTCCTGGGACCTTCCCAATGGCCAGCCTGGAAGGCCACCTGCTGTTTCCCTCCTCTTTCGTAGCCTCGAGGCCTGGGCTTCTCAAAGTCCAGCTTTGGGCCTCTGTAGACCAGAGATAGCTGGCCCTGCCCTGCCTATCTGCTTCTCTCAGGGCTGTTCCAGGCCCAAGATTGAAAACTGGGCCTTACAAGCACCAGCTCTGGGACAAGAATTATCATCATAAACAACTCTGATGACTTGGGACTTCAAAACTCAAGTATAATTCAGAAAGATCAGGACTGTTTTCCTCCAGAGGTTAAAATATATATTTTTTTTCCTTGTAAGAACAAATTGAATCATATTCTAAATATTTTCACATCCCTGCACAGACCAGAGTTCTAGCCCTGGAGCTGGAAGGGCCCTGGAAGGCAGGGGAGTCCCATCCTCCCCTTTAATGGGAAAAAACGAAGGCTTGGAGAGGGGAAATGATGGGTCTCAGTTAATAAGTGTCTAAGGCAGGACTTGAATCCATTCCATTTGCTGCCTTACTACAAGATACAAAATGTGCCACAGGGCAAACCAATGGCTCCCCTAAAGGGATTTGGTTTATTTGACTCTACCAGAAGTGTTCTTACAAGAGAAGCAAGCATGGATCACAACATTCTCACTTTTTGTTGTTGCATTTTGTTTTCTTACTCATTTTCTTTCTTTTTTTAATCTGATTTGTGCAGCAAGAGAATTGTATAAATATGTATATACATATTGGTTTTAACATGTTTAACATATATTGAATTGCCTGACATCTAGAGGAAGGGGTGGGGGGAAGGAGGCGAAGATCTGAAACACAAGGCTATGCAAGGGTCAATGTTATCAAATCATTTGAAAATAAAAAGTTGTATTTTTTTTTTAAAGTTCCTTTTAAGTGGATAGGATAATCTATGGATTCCATTCCCACCTATGCTTTCAATGATATTAACAATTCCTGAAGCACCTACCAGTTCCAGCCCTGCAAAGTCCAAAGACAAAAGGGAGTCAACCACACCTCCCTAATCCATTCACTGTCCTACCAGCCACTCTTTTTCTTTTAATAGCTTTTTATTAAGTTATACACATGGGTAATTTTTCAGCATTGACAACTGCCAAACCTCTTGTTCCAACTTTTCCCCTCCTTCCCCCCACCCCCTCCCCTAGATGGCACGATGACCAATACATGTTAAATATATTAGAGTATAAAGTAAATACAAAATAAGTATATATGTCCAAACCGTTATTTTGCTGCACAAAAAGAATTGGACTCCGAAATATTGTACAATTAGCCTGTGAAGGAAATCCAAAATGCAGGGACAAAGATAGAGGGATTAGGAATTCTATGTAATGGTTCCTAGTCATCTCCCAGAGTTCTTTCACTGGTGTAGCTGGTTCAGTTCATTCCTGCTCCATTGGAACTGATTTGGTTGATCTCATTGCTGAGGATGGCCAAGTCCATCAGAATTGGTCATCATATAGTATCGTTGTTCAAGTATATAATGATCTCCTGGTCCTGCTCATTTTGCTCCAGCCACTATTTTTCAAAACTGATTATCCTCCTTTAAACCTCTCCCCGGCTCCTTCTCCCCACCCTCTTATTGCCTCATTTTACTGAGAAAGATAATATGGCCACTCCCTGAGATCTCCCTCCAACCTTCTCCTTGCCCTAACATCATCCTGCCACTCTCACTCTTCCCATTCAATCATGTCATTAGATTGTAAACTCCGGACTTTCCTTTTGCTTGTTATTTGTATTCCCAGCATTTAGCACAGCATATAGTAGGTGCTTAATAAAAGCTTATTATTGCCTGTCTGACCAATTTTGGAGATGATTCTCAGAGCTATTTATCTCCTGGACACCCCCCCCCCCCGCCCCCTCCCCACACGCTTCTTCACTTTCCTGTGTCTCTCAAGAGCACCACCAACCTCCCAGACCCTGCCACTCTCAACCTAGGGTGTTATCCTGGACCCCGCCCTCTCACCCTCACATCCCATCTGTGGCCAGATCCTGGGGATTCTACTTTCAGCACTTCTTGGATGTGGCCCCTCCTCTCCTCAGACCCTGTCCCCACTCTGGGGCAAGCTCTCCCCTTGCCCTTACAATAGCTGCTGGTAGGTCCGCCAGCACAAGGCTCTCCTCAACACGTGGCATTTTCTCTGCCTGTGCCTCTGCCAGGAAGCCTCTTGTTCCTCATCTCTGCCCCCTGGTTCCTGGCTTCCTTTGTGTGGTTCAGAAATGGTGAGGAGTCACCATTTAAAAAAAAAGCTGGAGAGATGTCTAGAAGCAAAGTAAAGTTTATTATACATTCTCCCGAGAAGGGTGTCCACCTTCGAGCAGACAATCTAAGGGAGGAAGCCCCTTCTGGGGCAGGGTCAACACTTTTAATCCCTAATGCAAATACCCCCTCCCACCACTGACCCTCATCCTTATTGGCTGAGGATCTTACTTTCTAAGGCGGGAACTGCCCAAGAAATTGAACTTGACCAATAGTTACATAGTTGCCCATATTTGACTGAAATAGGGAGAAAATGATGTCATGGGAGAATAGCAGGAAGGGGACTTAGGTGTGCCCTTGGATCAATGTTCCAAGTCCTTTAGGCCTATGCAAACTCTGAAGTAGATGAAGCCTTACTCAATTTTCACAACTGCCTTGAAAGATCTCCCCTCATCTTGTTCACCTTCAAGTCCCTTCTATGGGAAGCTTTTCCTGATTGCCCTTTGATGCTGCCTTCCTCTCTCTGATTTCATCTGGTTTTAGCTCATTTGTTTGTTATCTGTCTCCCTCATTAGACAGGGAGCTGATCAAAAACAGAGACATTTTTTTGCCACTGTACCTGATACTTAGCAGAGTGTCTGGGACATAGTAGGCACTCAATAAATGCTTATCGATTCTATTAAGAGCATTCAATGAGAAATGCAAATTAAGACAACTCTGAGGTACCACTACACACCTCTCAGCTTGGCTAGATGACAGGAAAAAATAATGATGAATTTTGGAAGGGATGTGGGAAAAGTGGGACACTGATGCATTGTTGGTGGAATTGTGAATACATCCAGCCATTCTGGAGAGTGATTTGGAATTACACCCAAAGGGCTATCAAACTGTGTATCCCCTTTGATCCAGCAGTATCACTACTGGGCCTGTATCCCAAAGAGAGCTTAAAGGAGGGAAAGGGACCCACATGTGCAAGAATGTTTGTGGCAGCCTCCTTTTCACAGTGGCAAAGAACTAGAACCTGAGTGGCTGCCCATCATCAGTGGGAGAATGGCTGAATAAAGTTGAGGGAGGTGAATGTTATGGACTATAAGAAACAATCATTTAATTAATTAAAAAAAAAAAAGAAAACAATCAGAAGGATGATTTCAAAGGGGCCTGGAGAGACTTACAAGAACTGATGCTAAAAGAAGTGAGCAGGACCAGGAGATCATTGTACACGGCAACAACAAACTATACAACGATCGATTCTGATGGACGTGGCTCTTCAACAATGAGGTAATTCAGACCAGTTCCTATGGTCTTGTGATGGAGAGAGCGTCTGCTCCCAGGCAGAGGCCTTTGGGAACTGAGTGTAGATCATTACATAGCATTCTCACTCTTTTGTTGTTATTTGCTTGCATTTTTTTCTCTTTTTTCTCTGGTTTGATTTGATTTTTCTTATGCAACAAGATAATTGTATAAATATGTCTGCATATATTGGATTTAACATAAATTGCTACCATGTTTGACATATATTGGATTACTAGCCATCTAAGAGAGGGAGTAGGGGATAAAGGGGGAAAATTGGAGCACAAGGTTTTACAAGGATGAATGTTGAAAAATTACCCATGCATATGTTTTGAAAATAAAAAGCTTTAATAAAAAAAAAAAAAACTTTCCATGTAACAGGCACTCTGCATCCAGTAAATGTATTGAGTATGCTCTTCCTTACTTTTTCAAAGCCAGGCAGGCTCCACAGGATCCTCAAGGGATTAGGGGCAGGTCCTCAAAGGTTCAAGGGTGTTTCTCCCCTCCTGCCATTGGTTGTGACCCCACTGGCTATTTTTCCCTCTTCTACATGTCAATTATTGACACCCCAGTTCTATTTGCTATCAATTAATCTCTAGAAAAGCTTACTTGCTTTGACGGTATAACAGGAAGAAAATCCAAACATTTACCCCCACATGCCCCATCCCATCTTGCTCTCTGGAGAGGAGAGCGGGCTTGGTCTCCCAACACTTTCTACCTAACATTGGTCCCATGAAATTCCTGACTGCCAGATGAGTCTCCAGCTCAGCTGTTGTTGTTGTTTAGTTTGAGTCCCAAAGGTCACTCCTGGCTCCTTGGGCCATAAATGTTTGCTGGCTGTAAAACTTGACCCTGGATATGAATGACTTGGAATTCTGACCTTTCGAAATCCCCAGTCTCCTTGTCCCCCTCATGCAACGCCTTTGCTTTAAACTGGGGAACAAAACCAGAAATAGACAAAGAATCAGGCCTTTCGGCCTCTGTGGCAAAACTGGAGCCTGTGTTTCAATGGGGGCAACGTTACCAAAGAAGTAAGAATAAGAGTGGAAGATTGGAAAGAAAAGGAACAAATGTCCGAGTCTCCGTCCCTAATCCTTTTGGAAGCTCCCGGTTCTCGATAGCCAGGCCATCTGAAAGGCTCCTCCTTACCATATGGTTAGCAGACCAGGACCAGTCGGAGGCTGTTTATGAATGCACTTCCATTAAATATCATCTTAATTGTGGGTGCAGCAGATTCCCCGGACTCCTCCACCGGGCAGAGGCCATCCGAAGCAATGCCCCTCAGTCTGTTATATAAGCAAACACTGATTAAGTATGTGCAGGAACTCTGCCAAGCTATCCCTGTCCTTAAGGAACTGGCAGTTGTGTGGAAAGGGCCACATAAATCAGTTGTTGTCCTGCTCCAGAGCAGATGGGCTCCTCAGCAGAGAGCCGACTACCGGGGACGAGTTCTTCTGGCCATAGAAATTCATGGAATTGTTTCCAGTGCAAAAGGGGCATGAGCCAGAAGGAGGAGACGTCCCCCAATGAAATTATCCATTTCTCCCTTCGAAGGGCCTTCCCACCTGTCCCATGCCATTGATGTCAAAGCCCTGCTGCTCCTATTCCAGGTCTCCTTGGTGCAGGATTTCGAATCAAGAAATGTTGTTCAGTCGTGTCCGAGTCTCTGTGATCCTACTTGGGGTTTTCTTGGCAGACATACTAGAGCAGTTGGCCATTTCCTTCTCCCAGCTCATTTTACAGATGAGAAAACTGAGGCAAACAGTGCTGTGTTTGAGGTCAGATTGAAATCAGGAAGATTCATCTTCTGGCCTCCAGCCCCAGGACTCTGTGTACTATGGAGCCACCTAGCTGAAGTTCCCTGTGTGATTTTTGAACATGTCCCTTCCCCTTTTTGCTCCTGAAGTTTCTCCTCCTAAAAACAAGAAGATAGGAGTAGAAGGGTTCAGAGTCCTTCCTGGCTCTGTCAGCTGTCGGATCCTAGCAAATTGCTCAATCCCTATGTTCATCAATTTCCTCATCTGTAAAGGAAGCAGACTGGACCAGAGGCCTCTGAGGCCCTGTCATTTAGTCCTGCCCCATAATTCTACAGGGGGGGAAAAAGGAGCCCCCAGAAAAGCTAATGTTTGGGTTTTTTTTTTTTTCCTATCCCACAATACCTTTCCCATTTCCCATGCTCTTTCAAACATCCCTGTTACTGGCTCAGCAGTCACAAGTGGTATGGAAGTTTTAGTGAAAGATTTTAGTTTTTGTTTGTCTGAAGCACCAAGTTCTATTCAAGTTCTTTTGTTTCTGTTTGAATCACAAACAAATATGAACATTTACATACGCAGTGAAGAGAAGGAGAAAAAAGATTTTGTATGAAATCAGGAACCCCAGCTATAACCATATTTTCTTCTTCCTTTTTTTCCCCCCCGAGGCAGTTAAATGAATTGCTCAAGGTCACACAGCTCTTTCCTTTCCAGTCTCCTTCTCCCACATCCTTAAGGTAGACATCCATTTTTGGCTCTCCCCATAGTTTGAGGCCTCTTTGTCCTGGCTTACTGCCCCCCTGCTCAAGGAAGGATCCTGAAGGGCTTCACAGAGCTGAGAGAGAAGAGATCTTGAAATTTAACAACAGAGAATGAAGTTAAGCAGGGTCATAGGTTTAGATCCAGTCCTGGAGGATCCTGCAGCCCCCTCTATTTTTTGAAAATTTCACTTATTTGATTGACCACTTCTGAGTTGACTTTGGAAAAGTTCACATCCATGCACACTCACACACACAACACACTCACTCACATACACACACTCACCACACATACTCACACTGACCCACAAGGCCAAGGGGAGAAATGTATCTGTCCTTTGTATGCAAACTTAATTATTACTCTTCAGCTAATTAGAAGACTCCTTACACTCAAGCCCCTGGGTCTTTGCATCCAGACAGACTGATGCGATTTCATGTGTTAAATTGGCAAAAGGCAAAGTGGGTTTATGTGGGCTTCAAGGATTAGGCCTTTATTGGCCAACCTCCATGTTATATGGATATCGCACAGAGTATTTGTCACAGAACCTGTCACTGTTGGACAGGACCTCTAAAGTAAGATGAAATGGGCCACTGGGGGAAATTGTGGTTTCTCACTGCTTGAAGAAATTCAAATAGAACATGGAGGGACATTTGTGATGCACGTTGGGATTCCGTACTTGGCTGGGTTGGTCTGAATCCTTCAGAGTTCCCATTCCCAAATTCTAGGTTTCTATGACATCATTTTGTCCAACCCCATAAGTGGCCAATACAGTTATCACATATAACAAGTTGTCCTGATGCTCTTTCCCCCCCCCCCCCAAGACAATTAGGGTTAGGGTTAGGAAATATTAAATGTTTGAGGTTATATTTGAACTCAGGTCCTCCTGACTTCAGGACTGGTGCTCTATCCACTGCGTCACCTAGCTGCCCCAATACTCTTCTTTAAATGAAATTCATAACAAAATATCAGTTGCTTCTTCTAAGTCTCTATGCACATATTAATGTATTTGTTTTGTTGTTAACCCATTCATTTTTTTAAAAAGTTCTCAGCATGTTTTATCTCAGGTGACCTTGTTATACCACCTTACATTGATATATTCAGTCATTTTCAGTCGTGTCCAATTCTGTGATGCCACGTAGAGTTTTCTTAGCTAAGATATTGAAGGAATTCACCATTTCCTTCTCCAGATCATTTTACAGATAAGAAAACTGAGACGAATTGGGTTAACTGACTTGCTCAGGGTCACCTAGCCACTAAGTCTCTGAGCCAGATTCAAATTCAGGAAGATGTGTCTCTCTGATTCTAGGTCCAAGGCTCTATCTAGCTGCCCCTACATTGCTCAGCCTTACAATTAAAAAAAATTGTTTTCTTCCTACTACTGCTCCATAGCCATTAAACAATTCAAAAATCAAAACCCTCATGAGCAAAACAAATCCTCACATTAGTCATGACCAAATATCCATGCATAATTCTGGATTTTAGGTCCATTATCTCTTTGGCACGAGGTCGATGTTGGCAGGAGACATGATTTCTGTTCAGACCTCCTGACTTAGGATTTATCCGAGCATTAGTCAGAGTCCTAAAGTCTTTCTGAGTTGTTTTTCTCTATTATGTTTTTGTATTGTATAAACTGTTCTCCTAATGCTATTCACTTTATTCTGCATCAGCTCATGGAGGGCTCTCTGATTTCCTCATTTCTTTAGGCATAATAATATTCTATTACATTCACATACCAGAATTTGTTTTGCTATTGTTCCAAAAGATGCATATTCCGTGAGTTTCCAAGGTTTTTTTTAATCTACCATGAAAAGAACTGCTATAAATAATTTTTTTGCACACATATCCTTTTCCTTTGGATTCTTGAGGTCATAGACCCTGTCTGATGCAGTTGGGTCAAATGGTACACCACAATTCAGTAAGGGCATAGTTTCTAACTGCTTTCTGGAATGGCTAAACAAATCCATAGTTCCACCAACAGTGAACTAGTTTTGATTATTTTCTTGAAGTTCCTCTGACATCTGTTATGTCTTCTTTACCCATTTGGTATGATAGAAACTCAGAGTTGCTTTAATTTGCATTTCTCTAATTATTAAGGAGTTGGACCAATTTTTTTCTTATGGTTATTGATAGCTTGTCCTTTGTACTTTTCCAACTGCACGTTCATGTCTTAACTCTCTGTCTCTACTGGGGCATGGTTCCTCTTACCCAATAAATTTGAATTGCTTCCTTATATATCTTAGAAATGAGACTTTTATCAGAGAAACTTAGTGCAAAGTATTTCTCCCTCGCCCCAATTACTTGTTTCCTTTCTAATTTTAACTCAAAATTGGTTTGTGGGAAACCTTTTCAATTCTTTATAATCTAAATTGTATTGACACTTTTCTTTCTGACTATTCAGTTTTTTTGCATTTATACTGATTTTTTTCTTCTTCATTGTTTAGTCATTTTTCAGTTGTATCTGATTCTACGTGACCTTTTGGGAGGCTTTCTTAGCAAAGATGCTGACATAAGTGGTTTGCCATTTCCTTCTCCAGCTCATTTTACAGATGAAGAAACAGAGGCAAACAGGATTAAATAACTTGTCTAGAATTACACAGCTAATGTTTGAAGTCAGATTTGAATTCAGTAAGAGTCTTCCTGATTCCAGATCTAGTGCTCTATCCATGATGGCACCACCTAGTGGATCTTGTCCATTATTACCAGTTCTTATTTCCGTCTTGTGTGTGTATAAACATTATGTGTATGTTTATATATTTATTAACATATTTTAAGAATCTAAAATAATGTATTCAAATTGGTCTCTTCGTATAAATTTGATTTTTCCTTCTCTTTGGAAGAAATTTCCATTTATGTCTTCAGAATTTCATTGTTTGTTTTCTTCATTGGATGTTTTCATAACATCCTATCATACCTTCCCATCATCTGTAGAAGCATTTCCTGTGGAGAAGGAGCCAGCCGTCTCCACAGGCTGATGGTCACAGAGCAGCCAAGCCTGCCGACTTGAAATATCAAGGCACCTGGAGGGACATACAGGAGGCAGTTTTTGCCAACGCAGGTCAACCCCCAACTCCCTTGATCCTCATCTCCCCATATACCCTGATGGAGACTGCCCAGGAAACTGAGCCCAAGGGACTCAGAAATAGCCTTGCTTTCATCCTGGTGCCCTTGGCCATCATCCTGTAAAATGATCTGGAGAAGGAAATGTGGCCCAGAATTGCTTCCACAGGGGTTACAGTCACAGCTACAAAAGACCTTTTGTCCCCCAAATCCTGGCATTTTCAAACAGTTCAATAACAAGATGATTTAATCAGTGGACATCATCATAATAATATTTATATAGTGCTTCCCTGGAAGAGATATGCTAAACTTTTCACGGTGATTATTTCATTGTGTCAAGCCTCTTCTTTTTGGTGAGCCAGGAAAGAGTTAAATGCCCATTCTTGCTTCCTACGGGTTTTTACCTTGAGTTTCTTCCTGGTATAATTCCACAAGCCTGAGTTCTGATAACAAGGTTCAGGCTCCTTCCTTACAGGAGTTTCTAAAGTCATAACACACTGCTCTTCTGTTTTCTCAAAAGTTCCCAAACTCTATAAATCCCTTCAATCTATGCTCTTCTCATTTCTATATGAGAAATATTTCTCTCTATATATATTTCTCACGATTTCACTATATTAAACATATTTTTTTCTCTTCCCCTCTCATGCAAAGCTTTTCTAGTCAGTCAGAGGTATAGGAGAGAAAAAATTCTCTCTCCTTGCACTATCCTTATCTTGAGGAGCTCAAAATTAGCTCCCAAATTATCTTACCATGATCAAAGACCAATACAGTCTGAGTCCTTCGGAAACATACTCTGAATGAATTCCAATTTTAATAATTCACAGTGATATTTATCCTAGTCAGCAAAACAGAGGCTGAATTCTTCTCTCTCTTATGGCAGAGAAGTCTTGCTAAGTTTTAACACAGAACTCAGAATGCAAAACAGACATATACATACAGAGGAGTCTATTTTCAGCTTTTACATACAGATTTTTTTTGGAGGGGTGAGGTAATGGGGGGTTAAGTGACTTGCCCAAGTTCACACATCTGGGAAGTGTTAAGTGTCTGAAATCAGATTTGAACTCATGTCTTCCTGACTTCAGGGCTGATGCTCTATTCACTGTAACACCTAGTTACCCCTTACATATAGATTGAATCCTAATATACTCAAGTAATCTTGGGAGTGTCCCCCCAATTTTCTTCCTTTTATATATTTTGCTTCATTACCAATTTCAGAAAGAAGAAAAGGGAGTGGGGGAATTCATTTTTACTCCCCTGAGGTCTCTTTGGATTTTTCTCTCTTTCAGGGGAAAGTCCCACATCCAAAGCCACCAGAAGTTCTGGTGTGGCATCTGTTTTCAGATTTGAGTTGGGGGGACTCCCAAGAAAGGAGTCAAAAATTCCATACAAGTTTCATCTATTTTCCTATTATTTCCCATTTTTCCAAATCAAGACTTCCCTGAAGTGGGAAGCATTTTTCTACATACATCGTGAATTCCTTTAATTGATCAGTAATTATAATCAACCCCCTATCTTTTACTTCCTTTTTTAAAATCCACTTTTAGATATACCTGTCTGCTTTTCTGCTGATTGATATTGTCCCATTTTGCTAAACTAAATAAAGTGAAACTAAAATTTACCCAAGAGTTTAAATAAAACTACAGCTCCTCTTCTATCTCCAATAACCACTGGGCTTGTTCATTTTGTGCTTTCCTGTTGTTTCTCTTACCTCTTGTTGCTTCAGAGTCTTGAATGATTAGAGGTACCTTGTCCTCCTCAATGTTTCTCTGCTTCACTGTAGGCCTGTGTTCATCCCTGTTTGGGCGCCATGTGAGACCAGTTCAAGGGCCTCGTCGGGAAGAAGGCATGAGTGGGACAGAAGGAGACTTTGATTAATGAATTTTGAAGTTCGTTTATTGATCTGAGAGCTAGAGTTTATATACTCTTTATGTTAATGTTGCAATAACACCATGTGTTAAGTTACATAATGTATATTCCATTGTTACATTATAGCTAGATATTAATATTAAATAGTAACTAGCAATAACAACCTGTGTACCACAACATAATCATAACTTGTCTGGTTTGTGATGTCTTGCAAAGTTCAGTGAATTTCTCTCAAACACGGTTTCCTGATGCTTACATGTTCACATAGGTAACATCCAGATTTATTGCATCTATGTGCTAATAGCACTTCTTTGATCTAATAGATCAATACGGTCTATTCTCAACCTTGGTTGTGGGAGAGCAGTGAGCCTACTGCCCATCATTCCAGAGCTGCACAGAGAGTATGTTAACTGTTACACAGCTTTTTAGGAGATCTGCTTATTGGCAGACCTCTACAGATGTGCTATTATTACTCCCCCTTTACAAATGAAGAAATTAAGACAAGTAGAAGTTGAGTGATTTGCCCAGCTAGTAAGTATTTGTGGCTGGATTTGAACTCAAGTCTTCCTGTTTCTCCCATGAGAATGTGAATTCCTAGAGAGAAGAGATTCTTACATTTCTATTTGGATTGCCAGTTCTTTACACACAGTAGGCACTTAAGAAATGCTTCATTCATTTATTCATTCAATCCCATAAATGGTTTCTTTGAGAGAAATTTCATCTATGGGATCCTACCTATTCTGAAATCTGCTCTCCTAAAATTTAAGGAGAATGTGAAGCTCTGCTTGGATTTCCTCTCTTCACAAAAGCCCTAGGATGGAGTAATTCCTTATCTCCAACCTTCCTATAATTTCTAGTTCCTTCCTATTAGTGACTATCAAAATCAAAACTCTTAGACCTTTTGAAGTAAGAACCACTCTTAAAATATATCTGCCTGGATTTCTACTGGGCCTATATCCCAAAGGGATCTTAAAGGAGGAAAAGGGCCCCACAGGTACAAAAATGTCTGTGGCAACCCTCTTTGCAGTAGCTAGAAACTGGAAAATGAGTGGATGCCCATCAGTTGGGGAATGGTTGGGTAAGTTATGCTATATGAATATTATGGATTATTGTTCTGTAAGAAATGAGGGGCAGCTAGGTGGCACAGTGGATAGAACACTAGCCCTGAAGTCAGGAGGACCTGAGTTCAAATCTGACCTCAGATACTTAAGACTTCCTAGTTGTGTGACCCTGGGCAAGTCACTTAACCCCAATTGCCTCAGGGTAAAAAAAAAATCTAACTGTAAGAAATGACCAGCAGGATGATTACAGAGAGGCTTGGAGAGACCTACATGAACTGATGCTGAGTAAAATGATCAGAACCAGGAGATCATTGTACATGGCAACATCAATATTATATGATGATCAATTCTGATGGAAGTGATGCTTTCGAACGAATTGATTCAGGCCAGTTCTAATGATCCTGTGATGAAGAGAGCCATCCGCACCCAGAGAGAGGACTATGGGAACTGCATGTGGATCGCAACATAGCATTTTCACTCTTTTTGTTCTTGTTCTTTTGCATTTTGTTTTCTTACTCATTTTCTTTCCTTTTTGATCTGATTTTTCTTGTGCAGCAAGAAAATTGTATAAATATGTTTACATATATTGGACTTAACATATATTTTAACAGGTATAACATATATTAGATTACTTGCCATTTAGGGAAGGGGGTGGGGGCAAAGAGGGGAAATCTGGAACACAAGGTTTTGCAAGAGTCAGTGTTGAAAAATTATCCACGCAAATGTTTTGAAAATAAAAAGCTTTAATAAAAAAAATACACCTGCTTTTGGCAGAGAGACACAGAGATAAAGAGATATTGAGAGAGACATATTTGGAGAGAGAGACACAAAGAGAGATAGGGAGACAGAGAGATATTGAGAAACAGAGACAGACACAAAGAGACAGAGAGAGCACCAGGAGATGTGTGGATAAAATCGAAGTCCTCCATCAGTGCTTTGCCATGCCTCATTCCCAGGTTTTCCAACTGTCTCTCAAACATCTCCTTTCTTGCTTCTTTCTGCCCGTGGTCTGCAAGTCTAGTCTGATGACAAGAATGTTTCTCACACGGTGCAGGCCTCCACCTCTGCCCCGATGCTCTGCGGGGATTTCCTTGCGCTCCTCGCATTTCCTCACAAGGGCACATCTTGGTATTGGCTCCCCTCGCTCCCCAGCGCGGGCCCCCCGAGTTATTTCCCTTCTCTGTCTTTATCCGGCCGCGTCTCTTGGTGCCTTTGCCTGCAGGACCTCTTCTTCATCTTGCCCAGTGGTTCTCACGTTTGTCCTCAGCATCTTCATGTTGTTAAGAACAATCGAGGATCTGGTGCAAGAGGTTTGGTCACATGGGTTCTGTTTATAGCTGTTCACTGTATCGGAAATGAAAAATAACTGAGTTTGCAGACCCTCCGAAAGGGCTGCGGAGACCCCGGCAGTTCTTCGGACGACGCTGGTCTTGCCGCTTGCCCGGACCTGGCGACTCTGCAGAGAGCCCTGAGCGCGCCCGTTTCGGCTCGGGCCCTTTCTCCCGGCCCCAGAGAACCGGGGGGGGGTTTCTGCAGCCATTGGCGTGGGACCCCCGCCGGAGGGGGCAGCGCCCCTCCCCCTCCTTTTTAAAAACCGGGCTATGACCCGACTTCCGGGACGGGAGGCCGAGGGCTCCCCCTCGCGGTCCCCCCGTCCCTGGCCCGGTCCGTCTGCATTCCCAGCGCTCAGGATGCGCCGGGCCTGAGCATGACCTCAGAGCCTGGTGAGGGGGTTATTCCCATTTTCCAGCCCCGGAGACTGAGGCGAAGGCAGCCGCGGCCCTGCAACGCCCGGAGTCGGGAAGCCCGGAACGCAGGCCCGGCCTCGCCTTCTCCTTCTCTGCCTCAGTTTCCTCCGCTGGAAAACGAGCCCCGGGAAGGAAATGACCGACCGCCCCCGCATCTCTTCGCCAAGAAAACCCCCACGGGGTCGCGGAGCTTGACAGAAGTGACTCAACGCCGCCGCCGCCGCCACGATAGCGAAGGTGCCAGAGCCCAGGCCTCGGTCCGGAGAACGGGAGGGTGAAGGAACCAGAGGAGGCTCCAGGAGAAGTCAGGGGGAGTGGAACAGGTCCGGGGGCGGGGCTCCCCCGGCGCGCATGCTCGGCCCCCGCCAATGGCCGGCTTGGCGGGAAGCAGAGGCGGGGCCGCGTCCCGGCGCCTCGCCCCGCCCTCCGTCCTCCCGGCGCCGAGCCCCGGATGAGGAAGTGAGGCCGCAGCCTGGTGCCGGCGGCGGGGCGGGGGCGGGGCCGCGCCGGAGGGGCGGAGCCTGGGCGCGGGCACGAGCGCGGGCGCGAGCGCGAGCGCGGCCCCTGCCCCCGGTGCCGGCTCTGGGCGCCTGGGTCCTGGGTCCGGGCGGGCGCGTCCAGGCCGGGAGCGGACGGACGGGCGGACGAGCGGGTGAGTGCGGCTGCGAACCCCTCCGGCCCTCCCCCGGCCCCGAGCTCCTGGGGAAACTGAGGTCCCGCCCCGATCCCCCCTTGTCCCGCGGCCGGCGCCCCCCTCGTGGCGGGCGGACCCGGCGCGCTCCGAGCTGACAGGCGCCCAGGCCCGGAAACACTACGTGACCTCCCGCCCGGCGGCGGCGGTGGGACTTGAACCCAGCACCTGGGAAGTCGGAGGGGGGGAGGAGCGCACACAGCAGGCGCTGCATCAGTGCTTGGCAGGAGGAGGGGGAGGACGCGGGGCTCCAGAGCTGGAGGAGGGGCGGGGATGGAGAACCTGGAAGTGAGGTCGCGGCTGGGGAGCCTCGGGGTCACATGGGGGGGTGGTCTGAGCCCGGTTTCCTCCCTCTGCCCCGCCCCCACCTTCCCCCCTTTCCTCCCCCTCCACGGCCCCCTCCAGCTCCTGTAGGAGCCGAGCCAAGAGGGTGCGCACCTACTGTGTGCAAGGCTCCAGGCACCCAAAAGGCCAGAGGTGGCCCCGCCCCCGGGGGCTCCGAGCCAGAGGTGGCCCCGCCCCCAGGGGCCTCCGGGGCAGAGGTGGCCCCGCCCCCAGGGGGCTCCCGGCCTCCGGGAAGGTCTGCAAACATTTGTGGTCCAAGGAGACCAGGATAGGATGGAGAGTACCTTGAGGGGAAGGTGCCTGTGAAGGGGAATTAAGCACCTGCTGTATGCGGGACCGTGCTGATGCTGGGCCCAAGAAGCGGGCCGGCCCTCAGGGAGCTTTCTGCCACAGCGGGCCGGGGAGGGGAGACAGCCTGCGCCGTGGCCATCTCTCAGGGAAGCGGGGTCCCTTAGGGCCGGGCTCGCCCGCTGAGGCCCGAAGGCAGCGGGGGCCTGGAGGGAGGAGGAGACCCGGAGAGCTCTCCCGGCATGCCGCGGGCTCCCCCCTCCCCGCTGGCTGGCGCGGAGCAGAAGGAGCCCCTGTTGAGGTAGGGGCTGACATATCCAAGCCCCTTCGGGCCCTGAGCTTTCATGCACCCGGGCCCCTCCGAGGCGCCCTGCAGCTGTTGTGTGGGGCGTCCCGGGCCCATTCTGTTACACCGCGGCCAGCGAGGGGGGGAGCAGGAGCCCCCCGGAGCTGGGAGCAGGGCCTAGGCTTGGGTGGGGCTTTCCTGGGCCCTGCGCCCCCTCCACGGTGAGGGACCCCCCCCAGGCTCTAAGGTCCTGCAGGACCTCTCCCCGGTACCTCCTCTATGCAGGAGAGGCAGGAGCCCCGTTGCTCTGTCATTTGTGTAAAATGAAGGGGCCACCCTAGGTTCTGGTTGAGTTGTTTTCAGGCAGTGTTTGGGGTTTTCTTGGCTGCAGCAGTTGCCTTCTCCAGCTCATTTTACAGAGGAGGAAACTGAGGCAGACGGGGTGAAGTGGCTTCCCCAGGGCCACACACCCGTCAGTGTCCGAGGCCGGCTTTGAACTCAGGGCCCGCACTCTACCAACTCTGACGTCCCTTCTCTGTCTCGCCGGGATCGATGAGAAGGGGACAGTGGGGACATTTCCTCCTAGCCTGGCTTTCTTTTCCTGTGCTTTTCCCGTTTTTCCCATTAGGCCGTGTTCCTTCCTCTAATTGCTGGAATGGGGGATAGGGGATGGTGATAATAGAGACACCCAGGAAATCCGGATGAACGTCCGGCTTGGTTAAGGGGAGATCAGAAGCCTTTGGTTCAATCTCCCCCCACCCCCCAGTGACGCCTCCTGGGCACTGGAGTCCCTCTGAGCGTCCCTGGTCATCCTGACTGCATTACGCAGCAACGGCGGCTGGGCCTCGGGAACCAGACTTCCTCACGTATTTTCAGAAAACAGCGGTTTTTGGTCCGAGTAGGGAATCCCCCACCCCAGTGAGTGGCAGCTGCCCCGGGGTTCCATCTGCAGGTGCTGTCTGGCCACGGCTGACTCGCAGTAGTGTGTTAGAATCAGGACCTGAATCCGGGCCTTTCAGCCCTGAGCCCAGCCAGGGGCCCCAGGAGAAAACAAGTGTGGATTTTGTTGTCGTCGCTTGTAGTTTGCCAGATACTGAACCTAAAATCTCATCTCTTCTCACGACTCGGCAGCTGAACTTGCAAAGTTATTATCTTATTTTCACAAGAGTGTGTGTGTGTGTGTGTGTGCGTGCGCACACATAGGGGGACGATGACTAAGTGTCCAGGTAGTGAAATAACTTGTTCCGGATTGCGCCTCTCGTGGGTCAGTATTGAGGCTCCCGGCCCCCTAACTGCAACTCAAAAGCTTGGATGGTTTTCTAAAATCCATTTTTATTTAGGATACTTTCTTTCTCTGTGGCAATAAATCTGTTAAATCTGTTTCCTCCAAAAGAATCATTTTAAAGCAAGCTTACTGATTGTAGCATGGGAGCTGCTTGAAGTTAGAATCGGTTTAATTTTGTTTGTTTTTATAGCCCTGACTCCTGTCTTGGTTTGCATATAATAAACCCTTAATGAATGCTAAAAAAAAAAAATACATTTTTATTTTTTATGTCATTATAGTTTTCCCCTTCTTGCCCCCGAGAGACATCCTGTATAACAAATAATGATTTCCTAAAAGACTGAAGAAAAAGATGAGAAATCATAACTGATCAGTAAATCAAACAATCAGCACCTCCATGGTGCCCTTGGATCTCTCACCTCCGCGAGGAGGAGGGCTGGGGGCATCCTCTCCTCTCCCCTTTCTCATTTTCTCATGATTTTCTGAGTTTTTGGCGCACTGTTGTCTTCCCTTGTACGCTGTTGTCGCTGTACGTGTCGTTTTCTCGGCTCTGCTGACTTGTCCATGTCAGTTGTGGCGGCTCTTCGGGTGCTTCTCTGTATTTGTGACACGGCCGTTTCTGATAGCGCACAATATTCCAGTTCATTCACGGGCCACCATTTGATTAGCCACTCTCTGGGCGATGGGCTACCCATCATTCCCGGTTCTGGGCTGCTGCTGACCTGTCGGCGTGAGGTTTTTCCCCGTCAGACCCTTCCTGTCCTAGATGTTGGCTTGTGCCATCCTGGGTCCCCCCTCCCTCACCCGCAGCCTCTGGGTAAATCGGCAACCAGTTGCCAGGATGAGTTTGCCAGACTAAGCCTCTCGCTCCCTTTGGGTGGGTTGAGTCGAATGTCCCCCTCCCCCCCCATCCCATTCCCTCTGGCCCAGCAGCTTTGTGGGTGAGCGAAGGCCGCCTGAGCCTGCAGATATTTCTTTGTTTTTCGATGGCAGGGAGCCACGATGATTTCTCTGCACCCAGCTCGGAGCAGTTGAGGGAGCGCCGGCCAAGATGAGGACAAACAAGCTCTACAAACTGGTCATCCACAAGAAGGGGTTCGGGGGCAGCGGTGAGCATTGCTTGGCACAGGGGAAGGGGCATGGGGGAGGGCCCGATGGGGGGCAGCCTCTGGGGCTGGCACCCCGGGACCCCAGAACATTGTTGAGGGCTTTGGAGGGGACCCACTGAAATCTGCCCCAGCTGACATCTGAGGTCTCTGTGAATTGGCCAACGCCCCTAGGGGCCCCTGCGGGAGGACTGGGGTTTTCCTGATTGGGAGGGCTGGGGTTTCCCGATGCTCAGCCTGATTCTAGCCTGACTAGAACTTCTTGGTGGGGGAGCTTTGCAGCCCTGCTCTTGCTGGGCCTTTGATCAGCCCTGTGTGGGAGGTGATGTGAGGGTTTCTGAGCTGGGCCCTGAGAGGTTAAGTCATTGGCCTGGGGCTGAGCAACTAATCCAGGCCTGGCCTCCGGGCTTCAAGTCTCAGCGGGTTCCTGGAAGAGCACACCTGGCAGGGGAGAAGGAGGCTCTGGCCTCCCTCAGAAGCCCTGGTGCTAGGACCTCTGCCTTCCCTGGCTCCGCCTTCTCCCCCCCTGCAGTGTCCTTGGGGTCTAAACTTTGTAACTCACCTACAGATGCCCCAAGTGCATTTTTCCCTCTTTTGCACCTCTGAACCCTCCCAAGGCATCTTGGGGGTTACTGGCTAGATTTCTTTTTTAAGGACCAGACCTTAAACCCAACTGGTTGGATTCTCCTTGATCACCCGGAGGTCCCAGACCAAGTCCCATTTTGTCTTTGTTTGGGTCCTGATTGACTCAGACTGAATGTAAATAAGGGTCATTTCTGCCTTGGCTAGAAACCCTGAGGGTCTCCCCTCCTCGAGTCATTCATTCATTCATTCATTCATCTAGATTTTTTGGATTAGATGCAAGAGGAGAGAGATTCTTTGCCCCTCTGGCTCCCCAGCCTTAAGCTGCCTCAGTCACACTGTTGAGGGGCAAGATGCCCTAACAGCCATGGGGTTCCCCGGGCTGGTGTCCCCAGAGGCAGGTTTTGCGAAAGACTCCACAGTCCCAGTTTCAAGTGAGGTTTTTGGCAAAAATGGGTTTATTTCACTGAGGGTCTCTTTCCCTCGGTGGACGCTTCCTGATCAGGAAGATGGCAAAGGTTTGGGTACAGGGTCTTGTTTATATTTAGCCTTCTACAGTTTGGGGCTGGGGAGCGATTAGGGGCTGACTTCCAAATCAATAAGGCTGGTGATTGTTTCCTGAACCAGTTGGACGTGGGAACCAAAGAATTTTCCAGAGATTCTGGTGCTTGGGGATCATTTTTAGGAATTTTCCCCAGGGCCAGTGGCCTGCCGGCCTCCCAGGGATCAGGGAGACACGGAGGCCTATTAAATCAGCACTGAGCCCAGGCCTGTGCACGGCCATTGCATCTGGGCCATCTCCAGGCTCCTGATCTGTGTCTGGCCCCTGGACCCCGATGGCTCGGGAGGGCTGCCCTTGCCCCTGAAATCCAATTCCCTTGCCTGTTTTGGTCCTTTTCCAGAACTGTGAGCAAACGACCTCCCCTGGGGTGGGACCACTGCAGCATTACAGCTGCCTCCTGGGGGTCTTCCTGCCACCACCTCTCCTGGCTCGAGCTGTCTTCGCTCAGCACTGTGGCAGCCCCCCCCCGTAGCTGCCCCCATTACCCCATGGAGCTCTTCTTTGACTTGTAGAGCCCCTGGTAATCCCTCCCCCTCCCCCCTAGGCTTTTCAGTCTCATAGCCCAGTCCAGCCAGTCCGAGGGCTTCAGTGGTGGCCGGGGGACAAGGCCGGACTCTGGCTGCCCCTGCGCCTGGAGTGCTCTCCCTCCACTCTGAGAGAAGCCTCTGCCAGACCTTCCCCTGAGACCCCCCAACCAAGGCCTTAGTTGTCCACACTGGTCTCCTCCCCCCTTTTCCCTCCTCTCTCTAGATCGTGAGGGCTGCCTTTGGCGCTTCTCTATAGCCCCAGAGCTTACCTCGATGGCTGGCACATAGTAGGTGCTTAATGCTCTATGACTTACCCCCGCACAGCGCCTGGTGTTAGGAATAGTCATTGGAGTGGCTTGGGCAGGGCCGGCCTCTGGGCCTCACTGGGCCAGGATCCGGCTGGTCTTTCCCCTTGCTTGCTCTTTGGGTTCCTTCTGTCCGATGAGAGGCCCCTCCCCAATCTGGGATCAGTTTGCTCAGAGTCTGTTGGGGGGAATACCCGTGGGGAGACTGTAAGCCCCACAAATCTGCTGCATGACTGTGGCCCCTGGTGTGGGCCAAACCTCCTGCTCTGTGGCAGGGTCCCTGGCTCTGCCCTTAAGGAGCTGGGGGCCCTCAGACAAAGCCCCAAGATGCCATATGGGATTGCTCGTGGGGCGTTTGGGGTCCCTGGGAGAGGTGGTTGGGGTCAGGAGGTCAGAGCTTGTGGCCCAGTGTTCCCATTTACTCCTGGCATCTTTGAGCCTCAGTTTCCTTGCCTATAAAAGGAGGCCCCTTCCCAGGGTTGGAGGAGGGCTGTCCTTGGAGCCTTCCTGTGAGGGCACTTGGGGTTTCACGCGCTGTTTGTCTGTCTTTGCAGATGATGAGCTTGTGGTGAATCCCAAAGTGTTCCCCCAGATCAAGCTGGGGGACATCGTGGAGATCGCACACCCCAACGATGAGTACAGGTGAGGGCGCTCTCTTCCCTGGGCTCGGGCGGCAGGGAGGCCCCATGTGCCCACGCAAGGTCCAAGGAGGCACTGGCTTTGGGAGGGGTGCCGCGGCTGCCAAGAGGTCTTGTGAAATGGGGTCATTAATGTCCAGAGATGGCCGGGAGTCTCCAGGAAGCCCTCGGGCCTGCTGTGGCAGAGCGCTGGACGGTGGAGAATTGGGGCTGGTGCTCGGACTCTAGGGATCTGGAGACCTCAGCGGGAGCCGTCTTTGGACACTGGCTGCCCGAATGATGCCAAGCCTCCATTTCCTCACCTGTGAAATGGGAGCAGTGATGCACTCCTTCTAATTTAAGTCCTTGAGGGGGAAGGAGGAAGGGAAGGAGAGAAGGGAGAGAAAAGGAAGGAAGGGAGCAAGAGAGGAGGGAGGGAGGAAAGAAGGAAGGAAGGGAGGGAAGAAGGAAAGAAGGAGGGATGGGGAGGAGGGAAAGAAGGAAGGAGGAAGAGAGGGAGGGAAGAAAAGAAGGAGGGAAGAGAAGAAGGAAGGGAGGGAGGAAGGAAAGAAGGAGGGAAGAGAAGAAGGAAGGGAGGGAGGGAAGAAGGAAAGAGGAAGAAAGGAAGGGAGGGAGGGAGGGAAGGAAGGAAGGAAGCAAGCAAGGAAGGAATGGGCAATATAGTAACTTATGGAGTGTCTTTAGGAGCTGGGACACAGATACAAAAACAAGAATTTCCCTGTCCTCGAGGAGCTTACTTTTCCCCAGGGAAAGAAAGAACATCTAGGGGAGGGGCACCGATGAGGGAAGTCACCAGCATGGTGGCTGGAGCCCCAGGATCACGGTGCCGCCTCCTTGCCAGGAATGACTGTAATAATTCAATTCCTGTTCCTTGGGGTGTGGGGGAACTGTGGGAAAAGGGGGGCCATGAGGATGGCCAGAGTGAGTCAGTGAGCGGGGAGGATGGGGGGGAGGGCTTAGACATGTCCGGAGCTCAGCTGGAGCATAGTGGGGATTGATGGGTGCAGCAGCCTCCTGAGAAGATGCTTAATCACAAAAAAAGTGCGAAGGCTTGCCCTGCAGCTTTGGAGTTGCACCCTGTCTGGGCACCCCTGACATTGAATCCCAGCTCCCTGGGTGAGCCCTCAGTTACAGACCAGCTGCAGTCTTGGGGTGCTTTCCTCCACTCATGGCTCGTCTTTGAAACTGACTCTGTAACTCATGAGGAAGAATATGTTGGGATCAGGAGCTTGTGATTTGGGGGAGCCTGGGGCTCCATCATAGAAGTGACTGGCCCAGAGACATGCAGCTCAGGGGCGAGCTGCCCATTCACAACAATGACCTCTGCCCTGGGGCCGGTGCCTCCCCAGCTCCCATGTGTGTGGAATCCTTAGGCTGGGAGGGCCAGAGGCTCTGGCATGAAATGTCTGAGTTCTGTCCCTTTCCTTTCCAGCCCCCTGCTTTTGCAGGTGAAGTCGCTTAAAGAAGACCTGCAGAAAGGTAAGTAGTCGCTCCCCTGTCCTCAGAGCCCTGTGTACTTGGGTGGGTTTGGTGGGATGTCCATGGGCCCAGAGGGTCAGCCGGGTCCTGCATTTCTGGTCCAAATTAGCTGGGAGCTGAGCGAAATGAAGCACGATAGTGCCCGGTCACTGCTCCTTTTGGGGGTCCTGAAGCCTCTGTAAAAGTACATAGACTAAAGCTGAAGTATCAGGGACAGGGCAAGTTTGGGAGAAAAATTTGAAAAATGGGAGCGATTCAGAGTCTGGAAGGGCTGCCTCGGATAAACAATCAGAATGTCTATTATTTTGGGCCAGAATCTGTGCTGGAGATACAAACGCAAGCCCAGAGAAGGCTTGGGCAGCCTGCATGCCCACGGGGGCTGCATGCCCATGCTGTTGGGGGGCTTCTTGGGGGAGGCCTGATTCAGGCAGAGTCCAGACTGGTTGAGCCTAAAGTTCCTGTGGATCCAAGGAAATACAAGGATATGCTCACTTCCTCTAAATGGGAGCTTTGGGAGGAAGAGGTTTCACAGAGAAGATGGTTCTCAGGTTCCATCTTTAATGACATGGAAAGGGACTCGAGGCACAGCTAGAAAGGAAGGATGCATACAGAGAACTCACACAGCGCAGGCCCTCACGCCGAGGTCAGAACAAGCAGTCCGAAGACATTTTCAGGGTCTCCCTTTGGAGTCACTTCTGTGACATGGGAGACACTGGCCTAGAACCTCCCAATGTGGAGCGCCCGTCTCAGAGAAGGTGTGTGCTCTACCAGGGAAGCAGAATGGTAGGAGCTCAAAGGAAATGGGAGAGGAGCAAATGTTTATCTGGGCTGTTTATAGCTGATCTGTGGTAACCCTGAGCTTTCATTGGTCTCCTCGACCACACTGGACTTTGACTCCAATACGGTGACGTCATTTTGGTCCTTTCTGAGAACAAGGGACAACAACCACCCCAAGAGTGCCGCTCCCGATATTTTCCTGCGTGGTGAACCTTCGTCTCTGCCATTGATCTTGTAGAATCTGCTCAGACACGGGCTTGCCGAGTCCGATAGAATGGGCAGTTTTGTCATTTTTCTTGCGTAATTCCAAACCAGTTCATTGCTTCCCCAACAGTTTGGGCAAGCCTGTCTTCCCACAGCCTCTTTGCTATCAATCGTTCCCATTTTCCGGCATCTTTGTCGATGCTTGTGGTTTGCTGTAAAAATCTCCAGTGGTTGTAATTTACATTTGTCTTATTCTTTGGTCTTGTCAAATCGGTCATTTTGGTAATATTGATGTAGTGTAAATTGTTCTTAATGATAATGGCTAATTTGCTCCCAGAGAGAGGCCTATGGGAACTGTGGACACAACATAGCATTTCCACTCTTTTTGTCGTCGTCTTCTTGCTTTTTGTTTTCTTTCTCCTTTTTTTCTTTTTTGGTCTGATTTTGTGCAGCAAGAGAACTGTGGAAATATATATAACATGTTTAACATATATTGGATTACTTGCCATCTAGGGGAAGAGGTGGGAGCAAAGGAGGGAAAAAGTTGGAACACAAGGTTTTGCAAGGGAGAATGTTGAAAATTATCCATGCATGTGTTTTGAAAATAAAAAAGCTGTAATTAAAAAAAATAATAATAATGGCTAGCCTTTATGTAGAGCTTTAAAATGTGCACATCTCTACAAATTTTATCTCATTTAGTTCTCACAGTGACCTTGGGAGTGGGAGGGGTGTGATAGTCCTCATTTTATAGGTGAGGCAATGGAGGCAAGCCGAGTTAGGAAGTGTCTGAGCCATTTGAATGAGGCTCTAGTGCTCACTTGACTCTGCCTCAGTTCATATACATCTTCCTGCGTTTCTCCAAGGCTGTCTCTTCATTTCTGAGCACAATAGTGTTAGTCTTTGTAGTCTTTATTGACCACCCAGTCCTTCTACCTACTCTCTTGTCCCAGGGTCCGGTGGGCCCTCTTGGTTTCTCCTAGCTTTCTGACCACTCACTCCTCAATTTGCTTGTCTGGCTTTTCACTTTCCTACTCATCAGCTTTGGGTATATCTGGGCCCTCTCTCATCCTTGGTAATCTTCCTTGCGTACCTGCATTCGCTTGTCATCTTGGTGAAGAACATGGATCCGGTCTTCATCTTTTTTCTAAGTTCTAGTCATGAGCTACTGACTGGATGGCCCATGAGCATTTCAGGAGCGCCTCCAAAACAATTCATTTTGTCCCTCACAAAACGACCGCTCTTCCGGTCAGTTAATGAATCAGCAAGCATTTATTACATGTTTGCATTGGCCTAGCCACTGTATTATGGGTCAGAGATACAGAGACAAAAGTGAAATGTGCCCTGCCCTCAGAGAGCTTACATTCTTTTTTTTTTTTTTTTTTTTTTTTAATAGCCTTTTATTTACAGGATATATGCATGGGTAACTTTACAGTATTAATTGCCAAACCTCTTGTTCCATTTTTTCACCTCTTACTCCCCACCCCCTCCCCCAGATGGCAGGATGACCAGTAGATGTTAAGTACTTTAAAATATAAATTAGATACACAATAAGTATACGTGACCAAAACGTTATTTTGCTGTACAAAAAGAATCAGCCTCTGAAATATTGTACAATTAGCTTGTGAAGGAAATCAAAAATGCATGTGGGCATAAATATAGGGATTGGGAATTCATTGTCATGGTTTTTAGTCATCTCCCAGAGTTTTCTCTGGACTTAGCTGGTTCAGTTCATTACTGCTCCATTGGAAATGATTTGGTTGATCTCGTTGCTGAGGATGGCCTGGTCCATCAGAACTGATCATCATATAGTATTGTTGTTGAAGTATATAATGATCTCCTGGTCCTGCTCATTTCACTCAGCATCAGTTCGTGTCAGTCTCTCCAGGCCTTTCTGAAATCATCCTGTTGGTCATTTCTTACAGAACAGTAATATTCCATAATATTCATATACCACAATTTATTCAGCCATTCTTCAACTGATGGACATCCATTCAGTTTCCAGTTTTTAGCCACTACAAAGAGGGCTGCCACAAACATTCGTGCACATACAGGTCCCTTTCCCTTCTTTATAATCTCTTTGCGATATAATCCCAGTAGTAACACTGCTGGATCAAAGGGTATGCACAGTTTGATAACTATGCTCAAACTACAGAGAGCTTACATTCTAATGGAGCTATACATACAGTATATATAAAGGGGGCTGCTAGATGGTGCATTGGGTAGAGTGCTGGGCTTGGAGTCGGGAAGACTTTCCTGAGTCAGATCCGGCTTTAGACACTAGCCATGTGTGTTCCTGACCAAGTTACTTTACTTTATTTTCCTCAGTTTCCTCATCTGTAAAATGGAGAATGCTATTTCAGCATCTTTGCCATGAAAATTCCAAATGAGGTCACTATGAACCAGACGAAACTGAATGACAACAAATGCACAAATTGTTTGGGGAGGAGATACTGGAGGTTCAGGGTAGGGGATGCACCAAAAGAATCAGTTGTTAAGTATTTTTTAAATTTTATTTTTTAATTGTATTTTATTTTTCCAAATATGTGCAAAGATAGTTTTCTTTTTATTATTGTTAAAGCTTTTTATTTTCAAAACGTGCATTTTCATCATTCACCTTTGCAAAACCTTGGGTTCCAAAATTTTCTCCTTCCTTCCCCATCCTTCCACCCCCTGGACAGCAAGCAATCCAACATAGGCCAATCATGCACAATTCTTCTAAAAATATTTCCATATTCATCACAAAAAAAAAAAATAGATCAAAAGGAAAAAAACCACAAGAGAAAAAAAAAGCAAACAAATAACAACAAAAACAACATAAGGTGGAACTACCTTGCTTTGATCCACATTTAGTCTCCATAAGCACTTAAGAATTGAAAGAAACTAGGGATTCTGAGAGTAGAGAGGACATTCTCAGCCAGATTGTGACGGACCCTGCCAGCTTCTGGTGGAGCAGTAGAGGGGATACTTGTGAACTTGGAGTACGGAAGAGACGGGTTCAAGTCTAATCTCAGGCACTAACGAGCTGAGGGACTCAGCCAGGTCCCTTCCCTTCTCTTGCTTAGCTTGCTCACTTTTTCGCACAAGGGAATGGGACTTAGGGGCCTCTGTTGGCCCGTCTAGCTTGGCCCCCCAGATCTGAGTGTATCATTCTCAGCCCCTCACTCACACAATGTCTGATCTTGTCATCCTTCCCGGTCTGTTGGTCCCACTTCTCTGTACTCCCACAGCAGTCGCCTGTGTTCTGGCCTTCTTGACCTCTCCCCTGGACTGTTGTAATCGTCCTTGCTGCTTCTGTCAGGTCTCTCCTGACTTCACCCCGTTTTCCCTGCCGTCGCCACGGTACAGGTCTGAGCTGGCCACGCCCACTCGGGAAATTCCAGGGCCTCCCTTTTGTCTTGAGGCCCTGATACAAACTCCTCCACTTGCCATTTAAAGTTCTTTATAACTTGGCCCGTTGCTATGTCATCCCTCACTCCCTTACCCCAGATCTGTAATTGAACCCCATTAACCTGCTCGTTCCTCACATGGGACGCTCCAGCATTTAGGGAAGTGGCCCTCGGAGAGAAAGGACCAGCCAACCATTGCCTCCCATGGTGGCACGCTACCAAGTGTGATGAGCCAGCTACGCCGGAACCGCAAAGCCCTGAAAGAGACAGACAGACGGGGGCCGGGCACCTGCCCTGTGCTCTGCAGGATACTTGAGAGCAGGAATCCTTGGAATTGAAGGGCCTCAGACCACTGGACCTGCTTCCAGCTAGACCAAACACATATCATTGGGAGGAACAGTCCCCATGGAAAAGGGGCCAGTATCTTGTCCACTATCGGCCCTAGTCACTGACCAGCTTCTTGCAAGAATCTCCAGGATAGCAGTGCTCACCAGAGCACTGGTCTTCCTGACAACAGGAACTGTCACTGACCGGCCCCTGCCTGGAGCTCCTAGGATAGCAGTGTTCCCCAGAGCACTGGTCCTCCTGACACCAGGAACTGTCACTGACCAGTCCCTTTCCAGAGCCCCCAGGATAGCAGTGCTCCCAGAGCATTGGTCCTCCCGACACCAGGAATAGTAACTGACCAGCCCTCTGTGCCTTTGTCCTGGCCATCCCCGTTGCTCGGGGTCTCTCTCCTTTGTTTTGGCTTTTGGAATCCTTGGCTTCCTGTAACATTCAGCACAGACTAGGTTTTTAGGGAACGGCAGCGACGTGATGCGGCAGTCTTGGTAGCTGATTTGCTCTCAGGCTACATGAAAAGGCTCCATCTCCAGTAGTCAGGAGGGGGCAGACCTGCTATGCCCTGCCCTCTTCAGACTCCATCTGGAGAACTGGGCTCGGCTCTAGGAGCTGTACTGATCAGTAGGAGAGCATCTGGAGGACAGTGAGAGGATGCCAAAAGGCCCAGGATCACGTAGCATGAGCAGCCGGGGAAGAACGGGACTTGGTCTTTTTTTCCCCCGGTCCCCTTCACTGCATTCACTCCAGGTGCATCTTGGAAATGAGGAACTGTTTGTTTACGTACATGTGGCCTCCCCTGGGGAGACGG
Source organism: Dasyurus viverrinus (assembly GCA_020854095.1). Lineage (NCBI taxonomy): Eukaryota > Metazoa > Chordata > Mammalia > Dasyuromorphia > Dasyuridae > Dasyurus > Dasyurus viverrinus. The sequence continues at coordinate 705,229,850 of CM036997.1, forward strand.
AAGCTCCTTGAGGACAGGCCCTTCTCCACACCTAGCAAAGAAACCGGCACTGAGTGAATTATAAATAAATATTGGTGATCGACTTTCGAGGGCATTTTAGCTTGGAGGAAGCAGGACACCATTATTGTCGGGTAAAAGATTTGTTCTGTTACAGAGACTGGAACCAGGAGTAGTCAGAGTGGTGGATTCCGCCAGCATGGCGGTTTCCTCACAATGAGAGCTATCCCACAGTGCAGGGAAGAGCCCTAGGAGCTGGGGGGTTCCGCCTCCTCGGAGTCCCTCCAGCCGAGGCTATCCCCTTTGATTAGAAGGAGTCAGGGAGGTGGGAGGGGGGTGGGTCTTTTCCAAATTTAAATATTAGAAGTGTGGTGGATAGATTGGTCCTGGGTAGCAGGTAAAGGAGATTGTGGAGGGGGAGAGACACTTAATACTTCCTGGCTGTGTGACCCTGGGCAAGTCACTTAACCCCAATTGCCTCAGCAATAAATAAATAAACAAATAAATTATGTATCTATTTTGACCTTAATTTCTGCCAAACTACTCTCTAGTTTTCCAAGCATTTTTCGTCAGATGGCGAGTTCTTGTCCTAAAAGCTTGGGTTTTTGGGTTTTTCAAACTAGATTATTGTGGTCATTTACTATTGTGCATTGTGTACCTATTCTATTCCACTGCTCTGCCGCTCGCTCTCTTTCTTAGCCAGGCCTCCACTTTCTGATTCAGTTAGAAACTTCTTGGCCGCCTTCCTTCACACTTTTTCATTGATCCCAAAGGTCTCATTCTAAGGAGGGAGATAACCCGTAAACAACTATATACATGCAAGGTGTAATTTAAAAACGCTTCCTCTGTAAATCTTATAGAGGAAGGCACTAATAGTGGGCTGGCAGGAAAGCCTCCTGCAGAAGGGGGAATTTAAACCAAGTATAGGAGACCAGAGAACCCGTGAGGCTGAGAAATGGAGGGCATCTACTCTCAGGTCCCGATTTCTATTTTGGGAAGAATTTAAAAAAATTTTTTTTGGGGGAAGATTTTAAAAAACAATACACAAAAATCCCCCTCCTATCTTCTTTAGTTGTTACTTATTTATGAAAACCTGGATCTGTTGAAAGTTTTTTGATATTTATAAATCTAGCCAGGAGGGTAGTTTAGGCACTTGACAGCTAAGCAGATTAATTCTGACCATTGTGGTCTCCCCCGGCTTCCTTCTTCCAGAAACGATCAGCGTAGACCAGACGGTCACTCAGGTGTTCCGGCTGAGGCCCTATCAGGACGTCTTTGTGAATGTCGTCGACCCCAAGGTATGTCTGGGTTAGGATCTGAGCTCTTTGTGGCAATTTTAAGGTCCCTCTTGTCTTCCCTTCCCCCAGTATTAAGATCACAGCCCTGAAGGTGATTGTTTCCCTTTTGAGGCTGAGCACGTGTGAGTGAGTGTGGGCTGGCTGTGGGCATGAGCACTGGCTTGTCCAGAGACTGCGGTTTGGGCTCCGGGATTACAGAGGAGGCAGTTGGGGCCCTGCGAGTGGCTGTGGCCTGTCCTTGGGCAGAGCGAGTCCCTCCCTGGCTGACCCGGGCCCGGAGCCTCCCTTCTTGATTATTCAACATCTCTAGGCCGCTCACGTGTTACTCTGGAAGTGCTTCGAGCACACATTACCCTTTTCTGAACATTCTAATGCTGTTCCCCATTAAATTTAAATGCAGAAATAGAGCCCGTGTTCCAGTGTCATGTAACAGTCAGGCTAGGGCAGCCCTTGGTCCTGCCCTCTGGGTTGCATTGGGAGCTGGATCCCGGGACCTGGAGAAGTAGCCCTGGGCGGGGGGGGCCTTTCCCGCACAGTCCCCCTCAGCCGGTCAGCCTGCCGTGGGGACACTCAGTGAGGGGGCACGCCCATTTCATCTCGGGACAGCTTTATGAGGAGGTTGTTCTTGTTTCAAGCCCACACCTGCCCTGCAGATTCCTCACATGGCTGGGCTCTGCCCCCGGGGCCAAACCGTCCCTGCAGGGCGCCGACTCTCTCTCCCAGTTGGTCCTCCAGACCCTTGAAGGCAGTGGCTTATCTTGTGTGCTCCTCCTTTCTCCAGTTCTTCCACCATGGTCTCTGTGCTAGGTTTGAACAGTGTCGGAGCACAGGCCAACCAGGGGCAGGGGACACTGAACCCCTCGGTTTCTTCTCCTGAGAATCTTGCCCAGTGCTGTAGCTTTTTTGGCTGTCCCTCATCCCTGCTTGCCTCAGTTTCCTCATCTGTCAAATGAGCGAGAGAAGGAAATGGCTAACTGCTTCAGTACCTGTGCCAAGAAAATCCCAAAGAGCTTATAGAGAATCGAACATGACTTAAACAACAGAACAATCACCAGTCACATGGTTGCTTCAGACTGAGCTTGTGGTCCCCTAAAACTTCCTGATCTTTTTTCCACCTAGTTGCTCCTATTTAAAAAAGTTTTGATGGAATTATCCAGGTAGTAATTAAAAGGATTCTCTCTGTTTGTGTCCCTCCCCTTTCCTCTCCTCTGTTTTCTCCTATGTTCTGTGGGCCATTTTTCTTTCTTCTCTTGATCCTCAAGATGATTCTCTTTGGCAGAGAACTCCCATTGTGTGGTTTGGCCCCCCCTCTCTGTGCCATGTGACAACGGTGTCTCGGCCTCCTCCCCCACATGGGGGGGAAGTCCCTCTTCTTCTCCCCTTGTCCCCTGCACTAGCTACCAGTCCTCTGCGGGTGCCCTCTGTGCCAGCCTCCGTCCAGTCTGAGCCCTGCCAACACACGCTCCTGCAGGAGAGCATCCTCTGCTCTTGGATGTCACTGCCAGCCTCTGCCCAGCTCCCCCTTCCCCTTGCTCTCCCTTTGTCTGCCCAGTTTTGTGGCGTCTCCCATTCTTTGGCTTCATTCACTCTCAAGAGCATCTTTGGCCTCCTCCCTTCCTTTTCCATCCCATTGGGCCTCTAAAGTTGGCCTTCATGTGAGGCAGCTTTGATGTAAGCGTGGAGAGTGACTCCAGGAGCATTCTGGGCCCATTTACTTCCTGGACTTTCCTTGGCCTTAGGGGTGTTAGCAGCCCACTCCTGTGGCATCCCAAAGCCCATTGGAAGGTCCTGGTGGGCAGAGGCCCCCCATGGGGCATGTGGATGAGGGGAGGAGAAGCTCTTGAACTGGTATTGAGGACCTAGGATGGGAATGAGACTGAAACATCTCTCTATCTCTTTTCAGGAGGTGACTCTTGACCTAGTGGAACTCACTTTTAAGGACCAGTACATTGGGCGTGGGGATATGTGGAGGCTGAAAAAGAGCTTGGTAAGATCTGGTGGCACAGGGTTTACTCTGCACACTCGGTCTTAGAAAGTTTTCTCGATGCTTTTTTATCAAGTGGGAATTTCCCAGAATCTCCCTCTCCCTGTACTTATCAAAAGGGCACGACAGTGTATCAGCATCAGAACCCGTAGACTTTTACCTCTCTGTCCCTTTTATTGTTTCTCCTTCTGGACCAAGGTTGAGTGCTGTCTGAGTTCAGGTGTGTGTTTTTTTCTTATTTTGTTTATATTGCCTCAGTTTAACATTTCCCACATCCATTTTTCTGCTTAGAAAGACACCCCCCTAGTTCAGGCTTCAGTCCCCTCTCACTTGGGCAATAGCTTTCTGATTGTCTCCCACCCTCCCCTCAGCTGCCAGAGCCATTTTCTTAAAGCACAGGTACGGTCACCTCCTTCTCCTTCACCCACAGACAGTTTCCTGTTGTCATTAAGATCAGGTCCCTCCTTCCCCGATCATGGGTGGAAAGATACTTTCCTTTCTTTTGTAGCCAGTTTTTGGTGTGACCTTTTATGTTTCTGTCCTATGCCTGCCCTTGTTTGAATTCTCTTGGTTTAGAAGAGAAACATTCAGGTTGAGGCCTCAACATAATATGTATTGCTAGAGGGAAAAATGCCTGTGCATTGTCGCTGATCTTTGTCCAGTTCTCTGAAGATTCAGTAGGCAAATTGCTTTTATTCTCCTGTTTTTGCAAACTTATTTTTAAACATGGCATGACCAGAATTCAAATCTATTTTTGAAAGTATTTTCCTATTTAACTACAATTTCTTTTTACATTCATTTTTTAAGCTTTTTATTTTCAAAACATATGCATGGATAATTTTTCAACATTGACCTTGCATAGTCTTATAACATTCATTTAAAAAAAAAAAAACTTTTTGTGTTCTAAATATTTTCCCTCCCTCTACTCCTTTTTTCTGTACTGAGACTAGAAATATACTATCATATATATATAAATTTTTTTCTCTTTTTACTCTTCCTGGTTTAGGTATCAATTTCATAATTGTTAAATAAAAGGACTTTGGTAGAATCTCTTCTTTAAATGTTATACTGTATAATTTATATAATATTGGAATTGGTTGATCTTTAAATGTTTGCTGGAATTTACTTGTAAATCCATCAGGTTCTGGTGCTTTTCTCTTAGGAAGCTCATTTATGGCCTGTTCAATTCCTTTTTCTAAAATAGATTTATTTATTCTCTATTTAGATTTTCTATTTCCTCGTCTGCTAATATAGACAATTTATATTTTTCCATTTCACTTAAATTGTTAAATTTATTGGCATATCATTGGGCAAAACAATTCCTTATAATTGCTTTAATTTTATCTTCGTTCGTGATATATTCACCCTTTTAATTTTTAATACTAGTGATTTGATTTTTTTCTCTCTTTTTTAAAAATCAAATTAGCTAAATGTTTATTTTGTTTTTTTTTCATAAAATTAATAATTTGTTAATTCAGTGTTTTTTATCATAAGTTTTATTAATCTCATCTTTAGTTTTTAGGATTTTCAATTTAGTGTTTAAATGGGGATTTAAAATTTGTTCTTTTTCTAGATTTTTTAGTTGCATACCCAATTCATTAGTCTGCTCTTTCTGTATTTTATTGATGTAAGCATTAGCAATGAAAATTTTTCTCTAATCGTTGCTTTTGTTATGTCCATAGGTTTTGATATTTTGTCTCATCACTGTCATTCTCTTTAATGAAATTATTGTTTCTATGATTTTTCTTTAACCCACTCATTCTTTAAGATTAGGCTGTTTAATCTCTAGTTAGTTTTTAATTTATGTTTCCTTGTTCCCTTATTAAATAAAATTTTTATTGCATTATAATCTGAAAAGGATACTTTTAGTATTTCTGCTTTTAATTATGAAATTTTTATTACTATATATGGCCCATCTTTGTAAAGGTACCATGAGATAGTGAGAAAAAATTGTATTCCTTTCTGTTTCCATTCAGGTCTTTATAGATATCTGTCATAATTTCATTTATTTAAAATTCTATTTTTCCTTAAGTTCTTTTTTATTTATTTAAATGAATTCAAACAAACAAATTTGTGTTTATTTTGGGTTTGTCTAATTCTGAGAGGGGAAGATTAAAGTACCCTACTATTATAACACTCCTACCTATCTCCACCTGTAATTCATTTAATTTTTTTAAAATTTAGATGCTACCATGTTTAGTATATACAGGGTCGTATTGATATTGCTTCATTGTCTATGTTACTTTTATCAAAATATAGTTATCCTGTTTATCTCTTTTAATTAAATCTTTGAGAGCATAATTGCTACTCCTATCTTTTTTGCATCAACTGAAGCATAGTAAATTGTGCTGCAACCCTTCATTTTCACTGTGTATCTCTCTCGTTTTGATTTTATTTTATTCAAATCTGGAAAATGCAAAGCAAAAGCAGGACTTCGAGTTACCCACATAACTTTTAAAAACATATATTATTTTATTTTCTCTGAATTATTTGTAAAAAACAGTTTTCAACATTCATTTTAAAAATTGAGTTCCAAATTCTCTCCCTCTCCTTCCACCCCCTCATTGTAAGGCAAGCAATTTGATATAGGTTACACATGTGTAATCATGTAAAACATTTTCATATTAGTCATGTTGTAAAAGAAAACATACACTGAAATAAAAACTCAAGAAAATAGAGAAAGTAAAAATATGTGTTTTAATCTGTAGTCATAGCGCATCAGTATCAGGAATGGATAGCATTTTTCATGATGAGTCCTTCAGAGTTGTATTGGATCATTGTAATGCTAAGAATAGCTAAGTCATTCACAATTTGATCATCTTATAACACTGCTATTACTACATATAGTGTTCTCCTGATTCTACTCATTTCACTTTGCATCAGTTCATGTAAGTCTCTCTAGGTTTTCCTGTGGGCATCTGGCTCATCATTTCTTGTGAAGATCGCGTATTTTAAAATCAGCAGGAGTCAGGAATTCAGGTTAGGGGAAAATCGTCAGTTTTTATTCTCAGTGAAGAAGGATCGGAGGTGGAAGAGAATCGGCGATAGCAATGTGTGCAGCTGAGTCAAGAAGCTAGCTAGACCAGCAGCCACACGACCAGCAGCTAGGACTATCCAACCCAGGCCCAATCTCTCCCAGCTTCTCTTCCTCTCTCTCTCTGCCTCTACCCACCAAAATCATCATTTCCTATACAACAATCAGGACTTACACGGAGAATGGGCAGGGACCATTCTTTATTCAATCATGTATATTAATAGAGTATAGCCCAATAACTATTTAGCCTCACGTACTTGGGACCTCAGTGCATCAACTCAAACCTCAGCCCATTACAATTTCTTATATCACAATCATATCCATAAATTACATTGCCATTCCCAATTGATGGCCAGCTCTTCAATTTCCAGTTATTTGCCTTTAGAAAAGAACTGTTATGAATATTTGGGCATAGTTCCAGATTGCTCTACATAAAGGTTGAATGCATTCACAACTCCACCAATAATTCACTAATATCTTAATTTTTCCACATTCCCTTCAGCATTTATCATTTTCTTTTTCTGTTCTATTAGTCGATCTAATAGGTATAAGGTAGTACCTCAGTATTTTTTTTTTTTAATTCAGTACTGACTTAGAGCATTTTTTCATATGGCAGCAGATAGCTTTGAAAACTGAGTGCTCATGTTTTTTGGTCATTTTGTCAATTGGGGAATGGCTCATATTTTTGTAAATTTGATTGATTTTTCCATATATTTGAGAGATGAGGCCTTTATCAGAGACACTTGCTTCAAAAATGTCTTCACAGTTATGATAGCTAATTATATTTCCTTCTATCCTATTCCCTCCCCCCATTTATCCTATTCTTTCTCTTCTTTTACCTTCTTCCTCAAAAGTTTTGTTTTTGACAGTTGTCTCCCCCAATTGACTCTCTCTTCTGTGAGCATTCTCCCTCCTCCCCAATCCTCTTCCCCTCCTAATTTTCTGTAGGGTATATACAATTGAATATGTATGTTATTCCCTCTTTGAGCCAATTCCTTTGAGAGTAAGTTCAACCGTTCCTGGCCTCCCCATCTTCCTCTGCAACGTAATAGCTTTCTCGCCTCCTTTACGTGAGATAATTTACCTCATTCTTTTCCCTTTTGTTTTCTCACAGTGCATTCCTTTCTCACCCTTTAATTGTTTTTAAAGATATCATCCCATCATACTTGACTCGTACCTATGTCCTGTGTCTATATGTACTCTTTCTAACTGCCCTAATAATGAGAAAGTTCTTAGGAATTAAAAGTATCATCTTCCTTATTAAGTCCCTTTCCTGTTGACTTTTTATCCTTGTCTAGATTCTTATGTTTGGAAGTCACATTTTCTATTCAGTTTTGGTCTTTTTGTCAACAATGCTTGAAAATCATCGATTTCATTGAATATCCACTTTTTTCTCTTTAAAAATCATACTCTGTTTTTCTGAGCAGGTGATTTATGGCTGTAATCTTAGCTCCTTTGGAATATCAAATTCCAAACTCTCCTATCCTTTAATGTAGAAGCTGCTAGTCTTATATTATCCTGCCTGGCCCCATGGTCCTTGAATAGTTTCTTTCTGCCTGCCTACTTGCAGTATTTTTCTCCTTGATGTAGGAGTTCTGGAGTTCCCAGTATTTCTGGGAGTTTTCATTTGGGGATCTCTTTCAGAAAGGGATCGGTGAATTCTTTTAATTTCTATTTTATCATTTGGATCTAAGATACGAGGGTAATTATCCTTGTTAATTTCTTGAAAGATGATGTCTAGACTCTTTTTGATCACGGCTTTCAGGAAATCCAATAATTGTAAAATGATCTCTCCTAGATCTGTTTTTCAAGGCAGTTATTTTTCTAAAAAGTTATTTCACATCATCTTCTATTTTTTCTTCTTTTGGCTTTGTTTTATTGTTTCTTAATGCCTCCTCATCATTAGTTTCCACTTGCTCAATTCTGATTTTTAAGGAATTATTTTCTTCAAGGAAGTTTTCTACTTACTTTTCCAAGTGCACTTTCTCAAGCTTCAGGGGTTTGGGGCGGCTCTTTTCAGAGATATGTCTATTGATTTGTGAGTTTTCAGTTCTTCCAAGGTAGTATGATCTAAGGAAAGGTGTTTCCTCCTCTCCTGGCCTGTGAGTGATCAGATATACTTTTCTGCCCTGGAACTGTAAAGAAGGTAAGGAGCAGAGGCTCCTTTATGGCCACAAAGTCTAGCGTGATCCTCCTCAGTCTGGGACTGCCACCCAGGACCGTGACCTAGATCTGAATATGGTGACAGAGTCCTGCTAGCAAAGATCCTCCTTCGCTCTCATCTATGGGCTGAGAGCTCCAGAAGTAGCTTGCTACAGCTGCTGATTCATTCAGTCCCAAGTTCTGCTCCCGGTTTCCTGGGCCTGGTCTGTGCATATGTGACCACTCAACCTGGTGCGACAAACTTTTCCTGCCAAACTTCCAAGTTGTCTTGAACTGGAAAATTGTTTACTGTCTCCTTTTGTGGGTCCTGCCCCTCCAGGATTTATTTTTGGGCATTATTTAAATGGTTTGGGGGAGAGCTCAGGGGAGTCCCTGCCTTCTCTCCACCATCCTGGTTCCCTATTTCTCATTCAAAAAATGTATTTCTTGTAAACAGCATAATGTTGGAATTTTGTTTTTACTCCATTCTGCTTTCAATGTCTGTTTTCTGTGTGAGTTCATCCCTTTCACATTTAGAGTTATAATTGCTATTTGTGAATTTCCCTCCATCTTGTTTTTACTCACTCTTTGCCTTCCTTACCTCTCTTTTTACCCTATCCCTGTTACCTTATTTCCTCTCTTATCCTTTTTTCTTTATCACTCCTTTAAAAGCCCTTCTCTTATTTATTCATTTTACCCTCCTAATGTTAATCTGTACATTCTTCTAAAAGTCTCTCTCCCATCTTATTCCTCCCATGTTCTCATATATTCAAGTATTGTTTCCTTTTCAACTCTTTTGAAAAGGAGTAAGAGAGAGGAAGTGAGTGAGTGAGAGTAAGGGTCTAATATTACCACTCCTCCATCTCCACCTGATTCTTTTGTATGAGTTTTTCCTTTCCCGCCACATTTTTATGACCTATTTTTTCCTTTTAAAACCTTTTCCTCCCCAGTTTTGTATTTTAGAATCTCATCATATAATGATAATGTTTTCATGGCACAAGTAAACAGATCTTAATCAGTGGTTTATAATTAGCCTGAAATGATTTCCTTGTATTTCTTCTGAAATGCTTTTTCTTTTTCACTCAGGATTATACTAATTTACTGGATATTCTATTCTGGAATGCAACCCCAGCTTCTTTGCTCTTACAACTATAATGGTTTTTTAGTGTAGAAGCTTGTATGTCTTGTGAAATTCTGATTGTTTTCCCACAGTATTTAATTTTTTTTTCTTCTTGATACTTGGAGTATTTTGTTTTTAAACTTGGCTATGACATTCCTGTAAGTTTTCTTGCTGGGATCTATCTTAGGTCATGATTGGTGGATTGTTTCTTTTTGTATTTTACCTCTTTGTTTGTTTCCTTTTAGAACTTCAGGGCAATTAATAATTTTTTGTATTATTGTATCCAGATTTTTTTTTTCCCCAAACGTAAAATAGATTTTTTTTTAATAGCCTTTTATTTACAGATTATATGGATGGATAACTTTACAGCATTAACAATTGCCAAATCTCTTGTTCCAATTTTTTTACCTCCCGCCCCCCACCCCTTCCCCTAGATGGCAAGATGACCAGTAGATGTTAAATACATTAAAATATAAATTAGGTACACAATAAGTATTCATGACCAAAACATTATTTTGCTGTATAAAAAGAATCAGACTCTGAAATATTGTGCAATTAGTTTGTGGAGGAAATCAAATATGTCGGTGGCATAAATATAGAGATTGGGAATTTAATGTATTGGTTTTTCGTCATCTCCCAAAGTTCTTTCTCTGGGCGTAGCTGTTTCAGTTCATTACTGCTCCATTGGAAATGAATTGGTTGATCTCGTTGCTGAGGATGGCCAGGTCCATCAGAACTGGTCATCATATAGTATTGTTGTTGAAGTATATAATGTTCTCCTGGTCCTGCTCATTTCACTCAGCATCAGTTCATGTAAGTCTCTCCAGGCCTTTCTGAAATCCTCCTGTTGGTCATTTCTTACAGAACAGTAATATTCCATAGTATTCATATACCACAGTTTGTTCAGCCATTCTCCAACTGATGGACATCCATTCAGTTTCCAGTTTCTAGCCACTACAAAAAGGGCTGCCACAAACATTCGTGCACATACAGGTCCCTTTCCCTGCTTTATAATCTCTTTGGGATATAAGCCCAGTAGTAACACTGCTGGATCAAAGGGTATGCACAGTTTAATAACTTTTTGAGCATAATTCCAAACTATTGTAAAATAGATTTTATATACAGAAACAGACACAGAACTTAAATCTAGTAATCTAGATTTAGTTATCTCAGTAATCTAGAAACCTATTGTTCCTTCTGGTGGGTCTTTACTTTTTCACATCCTTTTTTTTTTTTTTTTTTTCCTTTTCTCCAGTTACATGTAAAAACAATTTTTTTTTTTTTGTGGTTAAACATGTACATTCATTTTTTTTTCTTTACATATTTCTTATGAATCATGTTGGGAGAGAAAAAGCAGAACAAGAAGGGAAAACTATGAGAGATTAAAAAAAAACAGAAGAAAAAGGAAAAAAAGTGAACAAAGAATGTGTTGATTTATATTCAGTCTTCATAGTTCTCTCTCTGAATGCCATGGCATTTTCCATCCAAAGTTTATTGGGATTGCCTTGGATCACTGAACTGCTGAGAAGAACCAAGTCTGTCATAGTTGATCACCAGATTCTTTTTTTGATAAACTTTTAGGTAGTCCAACAATTTTTATAGTCTCTCCTTGTTCTCTTCTCCAGATCAGTTGTTTTCTAATGAGATGTTTTGTATTCTTCCAGTTTTTCTAGTTTGATTATATCTTGGTGTCTTTTTAATGTCATTCTATTTCACTGGTTCAATTTTAGCTTTTAAGAGTTATTTTAAGATTTTGTATTTCTTTTTCTTGATATGGTCGATTGTGGCAGTGATGTAAATTCCACTTGGTCAATGTGTATTTTCCAGCTGATAAGTTGTAATCTCTTTGCTAACGTATTTCTTTCTTAAGTGGATTAGCTTTCTTTTCATAATTTTCTTGGATTGCTTTTATTTTGTTTTCTAATTTTTCCTTGTTTTCCCTTATTTGATTTTTGAATTCCTTTTTAAGTTCTTCCAATAATTCTTTTATGGGCTTGTGACCATTTGATGTTCATCTTTGAGGTTGGAATGGCTTTTTTAAAAACCTCACTATCTTCCTTTGAATATGAATCGAGATCTTCTTTAACACCAGTGTAATTATCTATGGTTAGATTCTTTTTTCTTTGCTTACTCATTTTTATTTTTAATTTGTATCATTTTATTTTTTAACAACTTATTATTACCAAGTTGAATATGGATGGAAACATCCTAAATAAAATACAATATATTACAAAGATGATACATTATGATCAAGAGGGATTTATAGCAGGAACACAGGGATGGTTTAACATAAGGAAAACATTAACATAGTTGATCACATCAGCAATAAAATTTTTTTAAAAAAATATAATTATATCAGTAGATGTAGAAAAGGCTTTTGATCAAATTAAACATTTATGTTAAAAACACTTAAAATATTGATAGAAATAGATTTTTTTCTCTTGACTTGATAAAAAAGCATTTATTTAAAACCTTCTGCAAGCATTATTTGAAATGGGGATGAACTAGAGGCCTTCCTAGTAAGATCAGATGTGAAATAAGGTTATTGACTGTCACCAGTATTATTTAGTATTGTATTGGAAATCCTACCAATAGCAATAAAAGAGAAAGAAATTGAAGGAATCAGAATGAGGTAATAAAATAAAAAAATATAATTGTAGATTTTATGACGATATTCTTGGAAAATCCCAAGACTCACCTGCAAAGTGGGTTGAAAAACTTCATTAATCATTTTAGCAAAGTAGCGGGATAAAAAGTAAATCTACAAAAATCTTCAACATTCCTGTATATCACGAACAAATTTCTACAAAAAGAGATAGTTTAAAAATATCCCATTGGAAAGATGGATAAAAATATTTGTAGCACCTCTTTTTTTAGTGACAAGGAATTGGAAACTGAATGCATACCCATTAGCTGGGGAACAGCTGAATAAGTTATGGCATATGAATCTAATGGAATATTATTGTTCTATAAGAAATGGTGAAGTGATTTCAGAAAAGCCTGGAATTGGAAAATTCCCCAATTGATAAACATCTCCTCAATTTCTAATTCTTTGCTATCACAAAAAGATTTGCTCTAAACATTTCAGTACAGATTGGCCCTTTTCCTTTTTCATTTGAAGTCTTTGGGATACAAAACTCATAGTGCTATCCCTGAGTGCGAGGGTATGCGGTTTGATAGCCCTTTGGACATAGTTCCAAATTGTTCTCCAGAATGGTTAGATCAAATTACAGCTAAACCTAGGGTAGTGTCCCCATTCGCTGAGATTGCCTTCAATACTTTCCTTTTCTCTTGTCTCAACCAATTTACTAGATGTGAGGTGATACTGCAGTTATTTTAATTTGCATTTTTCTAATCAATAGTAATTTAGAGCATTTTTCCGTGTGACTTTTGATAACTATTTATTTAATAGCCTTTTATTTATAAGTGATATGCATGGGTAACTTTATAGCATTAACAATTGCCAAACCTCTTGTTCCAATTTTTCACCTCTTACCCCCCACCCCTTCCCCCAGATGGCAGGATGACCAGTAGATGTTAAATATATTAAAATATAAATTAGATACACAATAAGTATACATGACCAAACCGGATAATCTTGATTTCTTCTGAAAACTGCCTGGTCTTCCACTGGGAATGGCTCTTGTTTTTCTTACAAATTTAGGTCAATTCCCTAAATATTTGAAAAATATGGTCTTTATCAGAGAGGCTGTACACATTCTCCCCTCCCCCCCTTTCCTGTTCTTTGGTTTTGACTGCATTGGTTTTGTTTGTATAACCCCTTTTAAATTTCATATAATTGGGATTTTCCATTTTCCATCTCCTGTTTGGCCATAAATTCTTTCCTTGTGTGTACAACTGAGAGTAGGATATTCTGTGCTCCTCTGATGTGCTCACGATACCAATCTTTACGCCCAAGTCATTTGTTCGAGTTTCCCTTGGCACATGGTGTGAAATATTGTTCTGTGCTTTGTTTCTGCCAAACCAATTCCCAGTTTTCCCAGCAACTTTGTCCAATGGCCAGTTCTTACCCTAAAAGCTTAGGTCTTTGCATTTGTCAATCACTAGATTACTTTGGTCATTTATCATTGCGTATTGTGTAGCTAATCTAGTTTATTATCCACTCCTTTATTTTTTAGACGGGACCAGACTGATTTCACTATCAGTGCTTTGTAACGAGTGTGTGTGTGTGTGTGTGTGTGTGTGTGTGTGTGTGTGAGCAAGAGAGACAGAGACAGAGAGAGACAGACAGAGAGAGACAGAGAGATGGAGAGAAAGAGACACAGAGAGAGAGGAGAGAAAGAGAGACAGGGAGACAGAAACAAAGAGAGAGAAACAGAGACAGAGAGAGGAGAGAGAGAAAGAAAGAGAGAAAGAGACAGAAAGACAGAGACAGAGATAGAAACAGACAGAGAGAGGGGGAGAGAGGCAGAGATACAGAGAGAGAGAGAGAGAGAGAGACTGTTTAATCAGTTATGCTCCTGACTTTGCTTTCTTAGCTGTTGGTATAAAATTTATACTGACACGTTCAGCAGCCTCGGGCAGCCTGGGGCTCTTGTTTCCTTCTGGGGCCTCTGGGTGCTCAGTCTCTCTTTCTTTTTCTTTCCTTCCAGGTCAGCACCTGTGCCTACATCACTCAGAAGGTGGAATTGGCAGGTATCCGGTGAGTCATTCCCCATATTTGCCCTTTTGTGACCCTGTGGGAGCAGCTGTATTGACCAGTACCGATGGGGGCTTCCCATGAAATGTCAGACTTTACTTACCTCCAAGGGAAGCATTTGTAGAAAAAATAACAGCAGCAGCAGCAGCAGCGCAGAATAACAAATGTTTAGAAATAGGTGATGTGGAAAAAACAATGGATGTGAAGTCTGAGAGCCTGGATTCCAATTTCACCTCTGTCTCTTAACTGTCATGTGACTATGGGCAAGTTATTTCACCTTGGGCCTCAGTTTCCTCATCTGTAAAATGGAACTATGGGTGGCACTCACTTCCTAGAGCTGTTTTAAATACAAAATGGGAGGATGTGATAGAAAGTGTTTCACAAATCTTAACTGTGAGCTATGATTATAACAGGAGCTTGAGGGAGGGGCAGCCTACTGCTTGCCAAGGTTTCCCTGATGCCTCACTTTTGCACAGCTGTCATTTGGGAGATTTGTTGTTTGCTTGACATTGTATCTAAATCTTGTTCTGTTTTCCTTCTGTACGTGCTGCCCCTTGCTGTAAGACTCCTTTGAAACACCTGTTGTGGTCTCTTGCTTTAGGGCCCAGGCGGGTGAGCTGTGGGTGAAGAGTGAGAAAGTCATGTGTGGCTACATCAGTGAAGACACTCGGGTGAGAGCCCTCCCAGAATCCCCAGCAGCAGCCCCCGCCTTCCCTCCCCAGGCCATGCTTGTCCTGCACTGTTCTTCCTCCTGTGATCTGTGAGCGATCTTTGGCCTTGGTCCTCGAGGAAATGTGACCATGCCTGTTTTTTTTCAGGTGGTGTTCCGTTCGACTTCAGCCATGGTGTATATATTTATTCAGATGAGCTGTGAAATGTGGGATTTCGATATTTATGGTAATGTCACTGTTAGCGGTGAATGGTCAGAATCGGGACGCTACACGGGCTGTCCCCAAAGCAACGCCGAGATCCCCCGATCCGACAGCTGGAGCGTCGGTGCTCCTTTCTCAGGTCCCGGAGAGGCCTCTGAGCCTCTCGTTGTGGGGCCTTCCTCCCTGTTAGTGCAGCCCGAAGCCCGTCCCTACCTTCCAATCCTCTGCAACTCTTGTCATATTAGAGACTCTGTGCCAAGTGCTTCCCACTGTGCGCGGCGCTTAGTAGTTACTATATAAATGCTTATTCCCTTCCCTTCCCCCTCCAATCTCCAACTGCCACTTCTACTAAGAGATTCTCTCAGTAATAATAGCTAGTCTTTATATAATACTTCACAAATATCTCTTTTGATCCTCACAATGACCCTGGGAGATAGATGGGTCCCATTTTATGATCCCCATTTTACAGATGATGACACAGAGTCAGAATTAAGTAACTTGTCCAGGGTCACACAGTTGGGAAATGTCTGGAGCTGGATTAGAATTCAGCTCTTCCTTTCTTCAGGCTTGGTGCTCTAGGTCCTGTACTGTACTGGGAATTGCAGAGGAAGCGTTGGCATTTGCTTTCAGGACCTCAGTTTCCCCATCTGGAGAATAACCTAGCTGAGGTCATCCTTGAGTTATGTCATCCTTTCTTCTGGTCCTCTGGTTGCTTTCTCTCCTGTGTACATTTCTTCTCTCCTTGGGGGGCACGTGAGCTCCCAGAATCACAGAACTTATCGGAGGCAGAAGGATTCTTGGCCACCATCCAGTGAACTCAGTCCAGTAGAATCTTGCTCTCTGTTCCATGCCTCCTGCTTGAAGGTCTCTGTTCCGGGAGAGCCCACCACCTGTAGGGGCTGCTTATTTTCTGTCGGGACAGCTAGAGCACCTACTTTGAGCAAGGTTTTCCTGACATCAAGCCTCCATTTGTCTTTTTGCACCTTCCCGCCCAGGAGGATCCTGGGTCTTTTTTTTTGTGGCCAAAAAGAAGCGTATCGCTCTCCCAGCAGGCACACCTTCTGATACAACCATCTCATTGCCATTTCCTCCCCCCATCCCCCAAGTCTTTTCTTCTCCAAGCTGAACGTCCCTGGTTCTTTCAGCCCCAGAATGAGACCCCTCAGTGTCCCCTTTGCTCTGGTCTGGACACCCTCTGGTCCTTCCTGGACTGTGGAGCCGACGGCTGGGCTCAGTTTTCCAGATATTGTGGGATCCCTGAAGAGGACACGCTGGTCTCTTCTCCCTGGGCGCCCTTTCCGCCCCTGCGCCCCTGAGGCTGCTAGTCTCTTTTGCCCTCATGGCGCCCTGTAGTTCACACTGAGCTTACCCAATACTCTGAGCTTCCCCACAGAGCTCGGATAACATGTGACCTCTACCCAGCTTTGCTTGCCCAGGTTACCCACGGAAAGCCAAGGTTGTGCAAGCCAAGCGTAAGACTCGACATTTGCCCCTGTT
Organism: Dasyurus viverrinus; assembly: GCA_020854095.1. Taxonomy (NCBI): domain Eukaryota; kingdom Metazoa; phylum Chordata; class Mammalia; order Dasyuromorphia; family Dasyuridae; genus Dasyurus; species Dasyurus viverrinus. Next base: position 705,246,454 of record CM036997.1, read on the forward strand.
CCATTTAGTTTTATTTGACTTAACCCAGTAGCTTGGCCCGTGTAGCTTCTGTGGATCCGGATTGCCCAGCTTTGTGCCATCTGAAGGCCCCGCCTTTTCTTCTGTCCTCTGTGGGGTCTGGGGTGATTCTCTTCTCCTTCCGCCTCTTGCCCTGTTTGCCAGGATCCTCGTGTTGGTCACATTTGGGGGCATGCTCCATCCTGTTCCTCTCCTGCAGTTGGGCTGCCCATTTCTCAGTTGAGGGGGCCCCACTGGTTTAGCCCTTGTTTACTGCCCCCAGGTGTGGTCCCCGCATCTACAGGGGTCCGTAATGGGGCCAGGCTGCCATTTTGTGATTCCTCCTCCCTCCTCTGCCCTGTTCACAGCGAGCGCTAGAATTTTGCCCAGACTTGGAGTCCAGCACACTGGCCCTTATTTCCTTATTCTCCTGGGCTGCTTCTCTGGGGTCTCGCCAAGTTGGTTGCGAGGGCTCAGGCGCCGCATCGGTGCATTATTGCACTGCGCTCCATCATAGGGTGTTGGCCCGAGGTCTTTCAAGGGTCGCTGGGCCCGCTCTTGGTCCCTGTCTTCCTCACGTTGCCTCTGGCAGTTCTGACACAACACGAAGCAAAAACAGCTCATCTTCTTTCTGTTGTCATGAGTGAATGAACCAGTGAATGAATGAATGAAAGAAAAAGCATTTATTCACTGCCTCACTGCCACTGAGGAGGTAGGAGTTTGGATGTGGCAACTGGGGATACCCAGGGTCACACAGCTAGGAAGTGTCAGGTGTCCAAGGCCGGATTGGAACTTGGCTCTTTTTAAAAATCCTCTTTCGAGATGAAATGTCAGCCCCGTGTCCCCAGCGAGCTCTCAGCTGAGTCCGTGGGTTCTTCCCCTGTCCTCCTGTCTTCCTGTCCTGTGCCAGGCGGGCAGGGCTTGCTTGGGCCTCCCCTGTGGGCTGGGCTTGCCCAGCTTTCCTTCATTCCTGATGTGGCTCCGAGAGGGCACGTGTGGGCTCCTTCCTGCCAGAGTCCCTGGTCACAGGCCGGAGCCTCTCAGCGCCGAGAAGCGCGCTGGAAGAGAGTCTCTTGCTGGTTTTCTCACCTTCCCAAGGCTGAGGTTGCCGTGAAGGCCGGGAGGTTGGCTCCCCCACGCCCCCCTCCCTGGGGCGTCCCCCCTCCTCTGCAGCCGCTCTCTGTCCTGTTGCCATAGCTGCTTTCCCTGGGACTCTCCCAGCTCCCGGAGGACGCAGTCCCCTCGACCCCTTGTCCTTGAGTCCTGTTCTGTGCGCTCCGTCTCCCTTCCTTCCCCTTTGCCAGCCCCTCCCCCAGGACAGCTGCAGCCCCTCTGCCCCTTGCCTTCGGGGCCATGTGACGGGGTGATGTCGGAGAACTGGGGCTCTGGCTCCCCGGCATCTCACAGCCTGTGGCTTTGGTGCTGGCCGGGCCGGGCTGGCCCTTTGGGCCCTCAGGCTGAGGCCGCCATGTGGAGGGGAGGAGGCTCCGTCAGGCTGGTCTGGGCCCCGGCTTTTCTCAGACCAGCTCTGCCGCCGGATGGGGGGTTTGGGGAGGAACGCCCCCCCATCCCCCCCTTAAACTCTGCTCTGTTCCTTCCTTTGCAGGAGACTTGTATTTTGAAAAAGCTGTGAATGGTTTCCTTGCCGACCTCTTTACCAAGTGGAAGGTAGGCTCAGACTCCGGGTTGGGACCGTGGGGGTGGGGGTGGGGCTCCCCACGTATGGCAGACCTCTGACCCCACCTGGGGCCGTGACTCCCGGCAGTCCCTGTCCCGCGGGCCGCCGTCGGCCTGTGCGAGGGACGGCCCCAGCCGAGGAGGTCTCGGACCCGGGCGTTTGTGTTGGCCTTTACGTGGAGCTCTGGGACGGTCAGAGTCTAAAAATATCTGAGCGCTGATTTTTGTTTCCCATGGGCGCAGCCGCCTTGGAATGAGCCACAAAGGCTCAGGTTCAAATCCGGGCTCAGACGTGGACTAACTGTGGGACTCTGGGCAAGCCCCTTTACCTGTGCCTCCCTTAGCTTCCTCATCTGTGAAATGGGAGCAACAGGGTCCAGTGCCAGGCTCAGAGTAAATGCTCCGGGGATGTCGGGTCTCACTGTTGCTGTTTATGGGAGTGATTCTCCCTCGAGCGGCCAAGGGGACGGGCCGAGAGGCAGGGGGACGGAAGGGGGGTTTCAGGTGAACCCTGGAGGGCCAGGCTGCTCAGAGGGCGCCCGCTTCCACAGGCGAACACTCTGGGACCCAGAGAATAAATGCGTGAGCCCGAGGCATGCTGGGAGAAAGGGGAACGTGCTGGGGGAAGAGGCTCCCAAGTCCTCGTCGGCTCCTAGGCCCGGCCTGGCCGGGGGCTTGCTGGATCAGCTCGGGGCCCCCCAATCTTTCCACCTCTGGGCAGTCCTGCCAGCGTGTGGTCGGGCTCCCTTGGGGGGTGGGAGGGAGCCAGGGTCCAGGCTGGGATCCTGACCAGAGCACCCAGCATCTCCATGTTTCTGTCACCAGCTCCGGCTGCCCGACCCGGCATTAGGGAACTAGCCTAGACAGTGAGTCTAGTAGCAGAGCACGGGCTCCATGGGGCCCCGGCCTCCATGGCCACTGGGCTCCCTATCCCTGGGCTGAGCCGAGCTTGCTTCCCAGCAGAACTTAGGGGTCTGGGCAGGAGGGAAGGAGCTTCTGTTGGGAGCCTGCACAGGACAAGTGGATCAGCCTGGCCCACGGCTCTCTCTCGTGCAGGAAAAGAACTGTAGCCATGAAGTGACCGTGGTCCTGTTTTCTAGGACTTTCTACGACGCCAAGTCGATCGGTGAGTCCTTCTCCAGCCTCCCTCCCCAGGCCTCTCTGGGCCTCTCTGTGGCACGTTCCGCCTGCTGGTCAGACTGTGGCCTCCCAGAGGCCAGGGCCTCCCCCTCTCGCCTCCTGGGGGCCAGGGCTCCGCCCACCTTTGCCCACCATGGCCCAGCTCTCTCAGGGCGAGCACCGTGGGCCCAGCAGCCGGGTCCCTTCTCCCCTCCCGGGTGGCGAATCCCAGGGGGCCGGTGCCAGGACAGCCCAGTGAGGCAGGAGGACCCGGGGGCTCTGAGATCGGAGCCCAGGCACCAGCCCCCCTTTGTTGCTTCGCAGCCTGGTGCCACAGGCAGAAAGCAGAGGCTCTGGGGTGAGGCTGGCGGGGGGGGGGGGGGGGGGCGCGCCTGTGGTCCCTCCTGGCCCAGGCAGCGAGAGGTGGCTTGGAATGAGCGTCTGGGAGGCGGCCCAGGCCCAGGCACTTTCTCCTCCCTGAGGGCACACTGGCTGCCTCTGTTTTCTTCCTTAAAGGTGAACTTTGACTTTTGAGATTCTGGTTTTTAGAATCGGTTTTGACCTTGTAGCCGGTCCCAAGTGTGTGGGAGTCGTTCTTCTTTTCCCCCTGCCCCCCCCTTCTCCCTCCCCCCTCCCCCCCCCCCCCGCCACCTTGTGAAAAGAGAGAGACATTTCAGCAAAGTTGCCACCCAGAGCCTGGCCGTGGGGGCAGCTTCCCCCACCCGTGGCCCCTGGGGGCTTCTCGCTGTTCTCACCGTGGGCGTGGCACTGACACATCGGGGGGCTTTCTCTCCCTCATGGGCACGGCCCCCAACGGTTACTGCATTTCTCTGCCGCAGGGAGTGCATGGGGGTGTCCGGGTGCCCGCCGGGTGTGCTTGGTGCCGGGGGATGGGGCTCCTGGGAAGGGGAGGTGCTACTCGAGGGTCCCAGGGCCGGGAAGGGGCCCTCTCTGCCCTTTCTGACCCTCCCCCTCCCCGCTCTCCCCCTCAGATGAGTTCCCTGAGACTCAGCGGGCCTCGATTCGGCAGGACCATGAAGGCAGATTCTATGAAGATTTCTACAAGTAGGTTTGCTGGCTCCACCATTTTCTGAGCTGCCCCCAAGATTTGTGGGTCAGCCCCCACCCAGAGGTGCAGGGAGAGGCTGGGAGGCCATTGTCACAGGGGACGCCCCGTGGACTCACGGGTGGGGGCAGAGATGGGCGACGTGGCCCGGAAGCCCCCGAGGCTGAGGGCCCGGAAGCCGGGGACACCCTGTCCTGGGCACGGCCCTTTGGTGTGGGCGGGGCCGGGGTGCAGGGGAAGAGGCCGATGAAGGCCTTTTCCTGCCTTTTCCTGCCTCGTGGGGCTCATGATGGAGAGGAAGAGCAGGGAAGGAGGGAGGGAGGGGAGAAAAGAAGCAGAGGGCGTTTCCTCGGGCTTCTGTGTGCTGGGCGTGCTGGGCAGCGGGCCCCGGAGTGGCCAGTCCTGGTGCTGAGCACTTGCCCTTCTGGGGGCCCTGAGGGGAGCCAAGCTGGGGCTTCAGTCCGGGGCTGCTGGGGGGGCTGTGGGGCCCGGGATCGGGGACCCCGTGAGGAGGAGGAAAACAGGCATTTACAAGCAGCTCCTGGGTGCCAGGCGCGGGGCTAATGGTGTGATCTCGTTTGTTCTCCACCCTGGGAGGGAGCTGCTTTTCCCATTGTACAGGTGAGGCAATTGAGTTACGCAGAGGCTGTGTGACTCACCTAGAGACCAAGGGTCTGAGCTAGTCAGTATCTGAGGCTGGATTCGAACTCAGGCCCAGCCCTCTGTGCAGCAGTGCTCCCTAGTACCTTGAGGGGGGAAGGGACGGGGTGAAGGGCCCGGCTCAGCCTGGTGCCCCGGGGGGCCAGAGACCCAGAGCTCCATCCTGGTGGCCCAGGGCAGCGGGGCCACATGGGGGGCCCCCCAGCTGAGGGCAGGGTCCGAGGTCTCACCCTGCGTGATGCTCTGGGCCCTGAGGGGTCACTCATGGGCAGCCTTGCTTTGGGGCAGCCACGGTGTCCCCCAGGGATGTCCCTGTGTCCCTTAGCTGGCGCTGTCCAGGGTCCTGCACCAGCCCCAGGGCAGGGGAAGCCTCCTGTCAGCATCTCCCCGCCCCTAAGGGGGCTTGGGCTTCTGGGCGGGGGGGGGGGGGGGGGGGGGCGGGGGAGGGGGCAGGGGCAACGCCCAGCTCTCCCCTCTGGATGCCAGCGACTCCCTGGCTGGGCCGGGCTGCCCCGGGCGGGCCTCGGGTGCTTCTGCAGACAGTGCTGGGGTGTCCGTCCTCAGGGGACCCACGGGGGGCGACCGTGTCCTCCCCTTTCCAGCTCAGAGGCCGCTCTGGGGGTGAGTGCCTCCCTCACGGAGCCCGGGGGGCCAAAGCATGTCCGCTCCCTGCCCGGGCCACCGTGGCACACCCCCTCCCCCGGTTTCTCAGTGCGACGGGCTGAGCTCTGGGGTCTGCGGCGCTCCACGAATGGGACCGTCCCCCTCTTGTAGCCGGGGAGGCTGAGGAGGCAGAGGGGGGCGCTTGGGGGCGCCCGCCGGGGGCTTGAGCCTTCCCGAGGCCCCGCCGTCAGGGCCCTGCCTGTTGGCCGTTGGGCCCCCACGGGACTTGTGTGTCCCCGCCCAGGTGCGTCCGGCTTTGGCCGCCGTTATTGACGAGCCCGGCCTCGGCGTTGGTTTTTGTTCCGTCCTTGGCGCAGTCAGAGCGCCTGCTTCTGCCCCGGGGGGAGCGGAGGTAAAAGCTCCCAGGAGGCTCCGGCTCCCGGCCTTTATCTGGCCCTCCTTTGCGGAGAGCACCCCCTTTTGGAGGGGCCGGGCCGTGGGCTCTCGGGGGGCCCCTGCGGGCGCTGTCGGATCCCTCCCGGGACGGGGAGCTCCCTGCCCTTGCGGCCCAGGTCTCCCCTGGTACGTTCTGGGCGACTGCCAGAAGCAGGGGCTCGTGTGGCCCAATACCCACCTCAGGCCTTCAGGGAAGGCCGAGGATGGCCCTGCCGCCCCCTCCCCCCAGCCCCAGGAGGCCCGGCTGCCACTGGGGAGGGGGCTTGTTAGCGCCTGGCCAAGGGAGGCCACGCAGGGACGGGCCCGGGCCGGTCGGGGGGCTCCGCTCTGACCCCGGCTGCTCCTTCGCAGCGGCTTCAGCGGCCGAGGCTGGAGGGGCCGTGGGGCTCGTGGGATCGATCCCGCCTCCCAGCGGGGAAACCGGGCCCGGAGCGTTGCGGTGACCGAGCCCCCGAGGCCGGAGCCAGCGCCCACTCCGGGCCCCTCCGCCTTCCCCCAGGGTGGTGGTTCAGAACGAGAGGCGAGAAGAGTGGACGTCGCTCCTTGTGACCATCAAGAAGCTCTTTGTCCAGTACCCGGTGCTGGTGCGGCTGGAGCGGGCAGGTACTGTCCCTCTCCTCCTCTGCCTTGGGCCGCGGCAGGTTGGGGCTAGCTCAGCTCGCTTGTTTCCTGGGCACCTCGTTCCTGCGAGCCCTGTGTGTACCCCACCCTTTGCCCGGTGCTGCCCTGTGCCCATGCTGCCCTGTGCCTGGCACTGCCCTGGGCCCACTTTCAGGAGTACAGGAGGGCTGAACATGGGTCCTTGGCCCACTCAGAGGAGGCCCGGCCTCCGCTGACAAAGTCTGCTCTTCCTGGGACGTGGGGGCCGTGCTGGCTGTGGGCCTGAGCGCCCGCCCTCTCTGGCCTCCCCTTGGCGGGGGGCCGGCCTCGGGGGTCCAAGCATGGAGGACTGTTCCTGCCCTGCAGATCCCTTCCCCTAGCTTGGCGCCTTCCGGGTGAGGGGCCTGGCTGCCTTGGGGAGTGCAGAGACCCTCGTGGGAGACACACATGGGTGGGGGGGGAGTCTTTGGGGAGGGGTCCGGCCCGTGGGGGCTCACGCCGTCTTTGGTCTCTTTGCACAGAGGGCTTTCCTCAAGGGGACAATTCTACCTCAGCCCAAGGGAACTACTTGGAGGCCATTAACCTGTCATTCAATGGTGAGTGGGACCTCCTGGATGTCCCTCCTGGCCGGGCAGCGGGCGCGGGCTGGGAGCCTGAGCTCCGGCCTGAGCCGGCACCTGGATGAGACCCTCATGCCGGGCCCGCCCGGGCCGTCCCTTCCAAAGCTCACCCTTCCTCCCCTGCTCTGGGCCAGCAGAACCGCCGGCCACCAAGAGCACCCCCAAGGTCCCTCCAGCGGCTGTTCTGGGGAGCACAGTAAGCTTCCACCAAGAACCTCCCCCCCCATGCATGGCCCCCTCTGGCCCTCTCGAGGCAGGAGTGGCGACCCCAGGTTTTAGCCTATGTGTTCTGGGGGGGGATTCGTGTGTGAGTGTGTGTGTGTGAGTGTGACACCGTGTGTATGAATGTGTGTGTGCATGAGTGTGACACCGTGTGTGTGTGTGTGAGACACCGTGTGTGTGACACCGTGTGTGTGTGTGTGTGTGTGTGTGTGTGTGTGTGTGTGTGTGTGAGTGTGAGCACACGTGTGCACTTGCCCTGGAGCTGGGGGCTCCCTGAGCGTGGCTGCTGCTTTTCCCAAGCCCCGGCAGCAGATTTTGGAATTAGAAATGAAGGTCGCTTGGTCCTGGCTCAGAAAGTGACTAGTGACCAGTGGGACGGGTCAGGGTCAATGGTTACTGTAGATCGTGGATCACAGAGATTTCCTGGGTTACCTGGTAATCTAGTGTTCGGTAAGCCCAAAGCCCCCGGCTCCTGGGACAGGCATTCACTATGTGACAAAAGTCACTGAGAAAACCGGAAAATAGCCCGGGCCCAGCCAACGTCGAGTCCCCCATACTGAGGTCAGGGCACAACCGGTCTGGGACAGACATGGAGAGCGACATGATCCGCAGGTTGGAGACGGGCCGGTCGCCCTCGGATCTGTGGGGAGGAGGAAGGGGTTTGTGGCCAAAGAAGCACCAGAGGCCGCTCCGAAACGCAGGTGGATTGTTTTAGGTTAAAATTAAAAAGGTTTTGGACAAACAAAACCAATGCAGACAAAATTAGAAGGGGAGCAGGAAACGGGAAAAACGCTTTGCGTCCAGGGCTTCTGGGAAAGGCTCGTCTCTAAGACAGAGAAAACTGATTCAAATGTAAGAATTCAAGCCATTCCCCAATCGATAAAGGGTCAAAGGGCAAATTTTCAGCAAAGAATTTAAAACCATTTCTAGTCACTGGAAACGCACGTTCTCCCTCTGGCAGAGCCGGGCCTTCGGTGGCCAGAGTTGCCGAAGGGGTGGGCGTTCTCTTCCGGCGGCCCCACTCCTCCCCCCCTTAGGGTGCCATCTTCCCCAGGTGCCGCGAGCTCATTACCCCCCAGTCTGGGCCTCCTGCCGCCTTACTCCCCTGGAAGGATCCTGAGACCCCAGTTCTGGAGCTGGCCAGGACCTCTAAGCCAAACTCTTTAGTTTTTCAGAGGAGGGAAACTGAGACCCAGCCAGGGGAAGGAGCTTTGGGGGGCAGGTTGGAACCCTGGGCTTTCCATTGTAGCACACCGGCCTGGCTGGACTTTGTCCCCACGGACACAGCCTCTGAGGGCCTGGGATCCGGCAGGATTCAGGGGGTTTCCCAGGGGCCATTTTGGAGACAGAGAGTGGGGGCCCCCGCTGAGGGTGGCCCCTCCGCGGCCAGTGGTTTGCAGGAGCCCCGGGCCTTGGATCAGGCAGAGCCCGGAGGATTCTGGGGATGCCCTGAGCCACGGGCCCTGCGTGTGCTTGTGTCTCCTAGTGTTTGACAAGCACTACATCAACCGCAATTTTGACCGGACGGGCCAGATGTCGGTGGTCATCACCCCCGGGGTCGGCGTGTTTGAGGTGGACCGGCTGCTCATGATCCTGACCAAGCAGCGCATGATCGATAATGGTAATGGTGTGGGGCTCTGATCTTGGCATCTGCCGCCCCCGGGCCACGCCCCTCGGTGCCAGCCTGCCCTGGCGCGCCGTACCCGCCAGGGCACATTCCCGATCAGCGCAGAGTAACCGGGTCCTGCTGGGGGGCCAGGCAAGGAGGAGGCAGAGGCCGTTGCTGGGCTTTCCCCTGCCCATTCTGCACTGCCCCAGAGCCCCCCCCCCCCCCACAAGCCCTCTGCCCCTGAGAAGCCCCAGGTCAGGGCGGGTGAAGCCCCAGGTCAGGGCGGGTCAGCCCAGATCCAGGGCGTGAGCGACGCGGCTCTCGGACCCTGGGGCCTTGGCGCCTCACACAGAACGGGGCCTGTTCTTCGTCCTAGGGATCGGCGTGGACCTGGTGTGCATGGGGGAGCAGCCGCTGCACGCCGTGCCCCTGTTTAAGGTGAGGAGGCCGGGGGCTGCCTTTACCTGAGTCAGGACAAATTAGCATGCGTTAATTAAGTGTCTACTGGCTGCTTTGCTGAGACCCAGTGAGCAACAAGCTGGGGCCGGGGCTGCCCTTGGAAGGCCCCTGGGAGGGAGGCTGGTGCCCGTGGCTCTGGGCAGAGAGGCCGGGGCTCGGGAGCTGGGGAGGGTCTGCCAAAGGTCCAAATTAATTGCTGGGAAAGGCCAGGGGGACAAAGGTACCTCACCTATGGCCCCAGCCACAGCCCTTGGTGTCCATCTCCCACCTCCAGAGTGGCATTTGAGCCCTGCCCTTTGGCCTGTGGGCCCAGAGCCCCTCTGCCCACTTGCCCAGGAGAAGGGACAAGAGGGAGGGCTCCGGTGGCGCCCCCAGGGTTTGGGCACCTGGGCTGATGCAGATGGACACGAGCCCCTGGAGCCTTCCTGCCCCTGCCAAGCCCCAGACCTCGTGTTGCCAGGACCCTCACAGCGGCTTGTCCCCATTTTCAGCCGTGGGAACCGGGGCGCGATCGGCCTTGCTGCCCGCCCGCCTCCGGGACAAGCCCCCATCCCCTGGGCCTGCCTTGGGGGGAGGCAAGGTGGGGGTCTCGGGCCACTGCTCTGTGATGGGCCTGGGGCCGTGAGACGGGGCCTGTGGCAGGAGAGGCCCGGGGAGGCCGGTCTCCCCTCCTGAAGGATGGTGTGGGCAGGCCTGGAGGAGGGAAAGCTGGGGATGGCCGGAAGGGGAGGCTGGAAAGTTGGGGGCCCTAATGCTGGCTGCAGCAGCTTGCCTTGTTTTAGGCCCCCCCAAAGCCACTGAAGGGTTTGTGCCTGGGGCCAACTCCTGCTCCAGCTGACTGAGCCTCCCCCTCCTCCCCCCCCTTCCCTGCAGCTGCACAACCGGAGTGGGCCCCGGGACTCTCGCCTTGGCGACGACTACAACATCCCTCACTGGATCAACCACAGGTAGCATGGCCCAGAGGGGTCTGGGGGGGGGGGGCCTGAGGGCTGGGGCCTATGTCCCGGGCTGACCCGCCTTTGTGAAGCTCCTTCCCACGCCCAGGAGCCGGGCACTTGCAGGCTGGGACAAGCTGGGCTCCGCCGTCCAAGAGCTTTGCCCTGTGCGGACCTTGCGGGGCCTCCCTGGCCGGTGGCAGCCGGTGTCCGGGAGCTGCGGGACCGGGGGGCTGAGGTGGACCCGAGTGCATCTGATCCGGCCCGTCCTCGGACGTGTGAGGAAATCAGGGCATGTGGGGAGCCTGGCCTGCTGGGGCCCAGCCCGGGGCACCTCTGTCCTCTGTGTCCATGGGCCGGCCTGGCTGGGGACAAAGGCCTCCTGAGCCCGTGGGCGCCGGCAGGGTGGCAAGTGCGGGGCTTCTGGCCCTCTGGGCAAGTGAAAGGACGGGGAGATTGGGACCCCCCCGAGGTGGTGATGCCGGTTCCTTCCTGTCCTTGCGTTTGGGAGGGGAGATGGTTTGGGGCTGGCTGGAGCCAAGAGGGGAGGGGCTGGAGACAAGAGGGCCCAGGCCCCCTCCCGACTGCGGCCTCAGGTCTGTGTGTCCCAAAGGAGCCGGGCCCGGCCTCAGGGGCTCTCTCTGCTCTCCACAGCTTCTATACCTCCAAGAGTCAGCACCTCTGCAATAGCTTCACCCCGCGAATCAAGCTGGCGGGAAGAAAGGTGGGTGTCCCGGCCTGTCCGGGGCCTCAGCCTCGGCTCCTCCTTCTGGCCTCCGTGGGCCTCCCTTCCCCCCCCAGGTCCCCCCCCATCTCCCTCCCCCCATCTCCCTCCCCCCAGCCTTGCCTCCAGCTCCCAGATGGTCAGGAACGGCGCCTTTGCCACTCACCCCCTGGCGCTGCTTGGCGCCCCCCCATGGCTCCCAGAAATGGAAACTTTCAGGGTAGGTGCCCCCCTGAGGCCCCGCTCCAAGGTGCGTCCCCTGGGGGTCCCCGAGACCCCTCCCTGAGCCCTAATTACTTTCACCGTAATTTGTCCATCAAGGTTCTTCCCCCTTTCCTGCCTCCCCAAAGTATCAGAAGCGAACAGGGGGAGGGGGCAAACAGATCCCCAGCAGGGCCTCCGTGAGCTTTGTTTTCCCTCTGAGGCAATGGGAGTGAAGTGACTGCCCTGGGTCCCACAGCCAGGAGGTGTTGAGCGTCTGAGGCAGATCCTGACTTAAGGCTGGGGCTGTCCCCGCTGCACCCCCTGGTGTCCCACCAATGCCGTTGTTCCATGTGTAGCTTTCTTGGGCAGGGTCAGTGGGGGCCGGGCCCTTCCTGTCTGAGGCCCCCGAGTGTGGCCGCCTCCTGGGAGGTTCCGGAGGTTCTGGGAGACGAAGGGAGCCCGGGGGTGGGGCTTGGCTCGGCGTCTCCCCCATTTCTTGCTCATTTTCCGTTTTGTTTTTTCCAGCCTGTGACCGAGAAGGCAAAAAATGGCCGGGACACCTGTGAGTGCTTCTGGGAGCGGATCCGGGCCTTGGGGGGCGAAACAGCGGGGCCGCGGGGGGCGTGGGGGTGTGGGCAGCGTCCTGGGAGGGGCCGGCGAGGAGGGGGGAGACTCGCCTCGGTGCAGGCGCTGAGAGACGCCTCCTGCTCCCGCCCAGGGCCCAGAGCCGTGACTCCCATTTTCTAGATGAGGAGACCAAGGAGACTTAGAGGCCAGAGGCAGTGACTCATCTGGGCCCGCTGGCTCTGACCCTGGCACTGCTCCCACTGCCCGGGAGCAGAAAGTGGGGCTGGGAGGGACCTAGAAAGTTCCCAGGCCTGGCAAGTGAGGCCCCCCGGGGCCGGGCTCCTCGCTGCTCTGGCCCCGGGGGAAGGGAGGGCACGTGGCTCCCCGGGGGCTCTCCCTCTGGGGGTGTGGCCCCTCTTTTAGTTCAGGCCGGTGCCGCCCCACTCGGCGCCAGGACGGCTGCGCCCTGACCCAGAGCAGCCCACGTCCTGACATGTTTTTGTGCCTCGACAGCTCTTTCCCCCTGTGTTTTCTCTGGCCGGGCGCTGGGGAATGTCCTGGGCCGGGGGGCAGCCGCCTCGTGCAGCGCGGAGCCAGGGTGGGTTGTGCTGGTTGGAAGTGTCCCCGGCAGGGAGACCCCCCCCCCCAGCAGGGCATCCCTCCCCAGACCTGTCCCCCGAGCTTTCTGGGCCCTCCCCCGAGGTGCTCAAGGCCAGGCCCTCTCCATACCACGCTGAGGCTTCGGTCGACAAGCACCGAAAGCGCTGACTCTGTGCCAGTCTCGGGCTTGGTGCCCAGGACAGAGAGAATGGCAGGAGCATGGCCCTGGCTCGCGGGGGCTGCGTCTGAGTGGGCCGTGAGCCTTGTGGAGCACAAGTGGGAGGAAATCTCTGAGAGGGGCCACAAAAGGCAGGGCTGGAGAAGTCGGGGGAGGGGGCCATCCACTCATGGGGATGCCCGGTGAGAAGGGGCAGGGGCTGGAGCCCAGGCCAGGTAGGGGAGGGGCCCACGTGGGGCAGTGGCTGCTGGGCCCTGGTCTCGTGGTTGGGGGACCGGGAAGTTCCTGCACTGACAATGTTTTGGCTCTTGGTGCTGGGCCGGTCATTGCAGGCAGATCCCACCCTCCGCAATCCCAGCGGCGCACTTCTCCCAATGGGGAAACCAAGGCAAGTGGGATAAAGTGACTTTCGGTCACACAGTTAATGAGTGAGGCCAAATTTGAGTCTATAGTTGGGTCTTCCTGACCGGGCCCAGTATCTGGCGCGTGCCTGTCCATCTTTGTTCTGCCTTTTACCTGTCTCCCCTTGGGCTTTTTTCAGCCTTTGCTGGTGAGATCAGGGCCCCCTCCTGAGCCTCTCCATGTACATCGAGGGCCTCCCGGCCTCATTCCCAGGACGCTGCCACCAGGCTGCTGGAGCTCAGCCAAGAGGCAGCAGTACCTACTGTGCGCCAGCACTGAGTGGGGAAGAAGGAGAATGGGGTTTTAGACCCTGCTCTTTGGGAGGAGCCCTGGGGCTGCATGGGGGCCGCGCCAGACTGCCCAGGGGCCACACTGGGCCGCACACAGCTGTTTGGAGCCCTCTGAGGGAAGGGCCCGGGGGCCCAGCAGAGTCCAAGCCATGCTTTCGTGCCCTCATCTTGTCTCTTTATGGATTTCAGCGATTGGGACCCCAAAGGAGTCTGAGAATGCGCTGCCCATCCAGGTGGACTACGACGCGTACGACGCCCAGGTGTTCCGGCTGCCCGGCCCGGCCCGCGCCCAGCGCCTCAGCACCTTCAGGTCCGGGTCAGGCTGCGGCGGGTGCGCCGTGGGGAGGGCTCTCGGGGCTGGGGCTGTCGGGCGGCCGGGAACACATCTTTAGTGCACTGAGGTGGGACACGGGGGCGGGGTCACTGTCCCAAGGCCGGGCTGCTGGAGCTGGGACGCCTGGGTCCATGACCAGGACTCGGAGATCCCGTCCGCTCTCTGTGGCCCGTTCCTGGCTCTCTGTGTCCGTGTCCTGTGGACTGGCTCCAGTGCCGGGCCACGGTTGTGGGCATTTGGTGGTTACGGACCCCCCGGGACCCCTCCTGCGTCAAGGTTCTGGGACAGGGCGTGTCCCTCACCTCGGCCCGGCAGGGGACACAGGCCACACTCTCCGAAGGCCCAGGGCCGCCCTGAGGAGGCCTCAGATTGGCTTTGGCCTTTGCTCCCAGGCTGCCTCTCACTCGCTGCCCTCTCAAGGCCTCACTTTTCCCATCAGTGACATGGGGCGTGATGCTGGCAGCCTCTTTTCAAGCGCAGGTCAATCAGTTTCATCTTTGGAACCACAAAAACCATTTCTTTTTTCTTTCACGTTTATGTTTGTTTTTTCCTCCATTATACAAAAACAAGTGTTTTTACACCCGGTTTTTAAGCCAGCTCGAGTTCCCAGCGCGCTCCCCCTTTCTCCTCCCCCCTCCCTGAGAAGGCGGCCCACCCCATCCAGATTATCCCCCTGCGTCATGCAAACCATGTTCCCGTCAGCCTCGTTGCGACAGAAAATGCACCAAAAACGCACAAATAACGAGGAAAGCAGAAAGCGTCTGCGTGGTCAGTGGTCCGAGAGTGTTTCTCGGGCCCCCTGGTGGACGAGGTGCTGAGGAGCGCTAGTGCTCCCTCCACAGGGACGCCGCCTGGTTTTGTTTCAGTTCAGCAAACATTTAGTAAGCGCCTACTGTGTACCTGGCCCCGTGTTAAGTAGGAAGAGGCAAAGGTCCGAGGCTCTTGAGGAGCTTTTGCTCTGACAGGGGAGACCAAATAGACTGTCCAGAGTGAGCCGGAAATAATGGAGCAAGGGGAGGCCGTCTGTGGCCCAGGGAGCCCCCCCCCCCCTCCGGGGTAGTGTTGGCTCTGGGTGATCCCGGGCGGCTCACCTGCCCCGTCTGGGCCACGTGGGGTGGGCCGACACCTGCGCCCCTCCCCAGGTCAGAAATGCTCTGAGCATGTGCGGGACGGGGTGGGGGGAGGACCGAGACCCAGAAATAGCAGAGTCCTCCGTACCGAGCAGAGCGGTGTCTGATTCATGGGACTGATCTTCAAGTTCTGGCGTCTGGATTTCCAGACAAACTGGGCCGGCGGGTTCCATGGACGTCATGGTGGTGCAGGGCCTATGTGGCCCTGCTCCGGTCACAGTCTGGGAGAAGCCTCTGCACCCAGTGACCCGCTCGAGGCCTGTGGCTGGATTCAAATGCAGCTCCCAGGACCCCCAGGTCCGGCGCCGGCCGTCCTCCCCAGACGTCCTCCTTCAGCGCCGTCCCGTCCTCCCACAGGTCGGTGAGGGAGCGTGAGAGCCACACCCGCAAGAGCTCCAGCTCCTTCGATGTGTCCTCGAGCCCCTCGGTGCAGAGCCGCGCCCTGCCTGCGGAGGAGGTCCGGAGCCAGGCCTCCGACGACAGCTCTCTGGGCAAGGGCTCCCACGTGCTCATGATCCCCCACGCCCACCTGCACCAGTATGACGTCAGCAGCTCCCTCGGCTACACCAGCACGCGAGGTCCGGGGGTGCGGGGGGAGGGAGAAGGGAAGGGGAGGGGGCCACCCGACTGGATGGGGAGGGAGGGAAGGAGGAAGGGAGGGGAGGGGGCATCTTTGTGCCAGTCTGAAGCTGGGCAGAGCGCAGGGTTAGCTGATGTCACCTCCCCTCTGGGAGGTTTTTCTTTTTGGGGTCTGACGCATGATTTTGTGGGCCTGAGACCCTGGGGAGGCCCCGCCCCCTGCCCTGCAGAGGGGCATCTCCCGGAGAGGAACAGGCTGTGTTGGGCGGGATCAGAATTCAGGTCCCTGGCCTCTGTGGCCTGCCCCTCTCTCCTGTTGCATTTTTGGTGGCCTCATTCCGGCCCTGTCTCAGGGAGGCACCATCCCCCTGAGCAGAACTATGGGCTCGCCCTTCCGGGGTCTGGGTTCGGGAATCCCTCCCCCAGCTGTGAGTGCTCCCTCCCCCAGCCATGAGTGCTCCCCTCCTCCAGCTGTGAGTGCTCCCCCTCCCCCAGCCATGAGTGCTCCCCTCCTCCAGCTGTGAGTGCTCCCTCCCCCCAGCCATGAGTGCTCCCCTCCTCCAGCTGTGAGTGCTCCCCCTCCCCCAGCCATGAGTGCTCCCCTCCTCCAGCTGTGAGTGCTCCCCCTCCCCCAGCCATGAGTGCTCCCCTCCTCCAGCTGTGAGTGCTCCCTCCCCCCAGCCATGAGTGCTCCCCTCCTCCAGCTGTGAGTGCTCCCCCTCCCCCAGCCATGAGTGTTCTCCTTCCCCCGTCTCACGCTCGCCCACAATGACCCCCAGATGTCCTGGAGCACATGATGGAGGCCCAGCAGCGGGACTCGAGCGCACCTGGGAGGTTCCACGTGGGCAGCGCGGAGTCCATGCTGCACGTCCGTCCCGGCGGCTACACGCCCCAGCGTGCCCTCATCAACCCCTTCGCACCCTCCCGCATGCCCATGAAGCTGACGTCCAACAGGAGGAGGTGGATGCACACCTTCCCTGTGGGTGAGTGGCCCCCGCCGGGTCCCCTGGGCCTGCTCCAGCTCCGCGGGGGCCCCCCTTTCCCCCCAGGGAGTCGAACTTGGGTGGGGGGGCCAGGGTGCAGGCGTGGAGGGATGTGGGCCTGGGCCCGCCCTCCCCTGCGGCCCTCCTCCGCCTCGGCCTCCTGCCTCTGGGGGGGTCGGTCACACCTTCCGGGCGCGCCCTCCTCGGACCGGCCATGGGGGCCCCACGTTCCGCCTCTGGGGGTTGTGTCCCAGCCTGAGTGTGGGTGCCCCTAGGCTGCCAGGCGGGGGGGGGGGGGTGGTGTGAGAGCTCCGGGCCCGGCAGCCGCTGACCGCCCGCTCGTCTGTAGGTCCGTCCGGAGAGGCCATCCAGATCCACCACCAGACCCGCCAGAACATGGCGGAGCTCCAGGGCCGGGGCCAGCGGGACCCGACTCACTCGTCTGCGGAGCTGCTGGAGCTGGCCTACCACGAGGCCGCCGGGAGGTGAGGGTCGGGCCGGGGGCAGTCCGCTCCGGGAGCTGGGGCCCCAGAAACGGCGGGGATCCACGGCACAGCCGGAGGGGGGGGCACAGGCAGGGGGCACAGGGCAGGCTCCCGTGGGTCCTCTCAGGCCCTTGCTCAGGGCAGTCTGACTCTGGGAGCCCATCTGGGGCAGAGACACTGGGGATCGAAGCTTGCAGACTCCCAGCTAGGAAGGGTCCAAGGCGGCATTTGAACTTGGGACTCCAGCCCTGCCCCTGCCTCCCTCGCTGCCCACAGCGTAGAGCAGTCACTAGGTCATGGGTGGTTCCAGGCGAGGAAATGGGGGGGGCAGGGCTGCCCCTCCCCCATGGCTGCCCTGTGTCACACACCTCATTCATGGGCCTCTCTTTGGTTCGTTTCCTTTTCTTTCTCTTCTTTTTCAGTCATTGAGCATCTCTTCTGTCTCTCTCTGTGTCTCTGTCTCTGTCTGTGTTTTTCTCTCTCTCTCTGTCTCTGTCTCTGTGTCTCTGTCTCTCTCCAGTCTCTGTCTCTTTGTCTGTCTCTGTGTCTCTCTGTCTCTCTGTATCTCTCTCTGTGTGTCTCTGAGCCGGCCGGGGCCCCATGCCTCTCGCTGTCCCTCTCCTGGGAGCACGGATGCCTTTGGGCACAGACCTTCCCCTTGGCTCTGTCTGGGTCGATGCCGCCCATGCCCTCTGCTCCCTCCCCCTGGGCCCTGGTCTGAGAGGGTGGGGGGTCCTTAGGGACCTGGTGATTTCCAGGGGGTGTGAGCCACACCCCCCACTGCCGTCTCCCCCAGGGGGCGCCTCGGCCACTGGGAAGGCCTGAAGAGGCGCTCGATGGGACTGGTGTTGTCCAGGCCATAAGGTCCCAAGTCGGGAGGGGGGGGTGGAGGTGGGGGTCCTGGTCAGTACCCAAGTGCACTGTGCGCAGACAAGCCCCGTCCCGGGGGCCCCACGCCCTTCCTGCTGCCGGGGCTTGGGCTGCCTGCCCTCCTCGGGGGTCCCCAGGCCCCTCTGGGGCGGCCGGCTCCCGGGGGGCTCTGCAGCCCCAGTCTCTGATGGCCGAGGAGGCCACCCCGTGCCCGCCCCACAGCCGGCCTCTGTTCCCTGCAGGCACCTTCCCTCCCGCCAGCCTGCGGACGGCGCATCCTTCCTGAACTTCAGTGGGAGCAGCGAGTTTTCTGCCCGCCTGCTCGGCAACAGTGGCGCCGGTAAGTGGCGCGAGGGGCGCCGGGCACAGCGGTCCTGGCAGAACCGGGACTCGGCGCCATCTGTGACTGTCTGCAGCCGGGCGCCCGCCGGGGCTGTCAGTAACAGGACTCGGGAGTGGGCGCAGCTCTGGGCGAGAGCCCCCGTGACCGCTCTGTGGGGCATGTGCAGCCCCCAGGCCCCTGACACTGATCCGTGCCAGAGGGGCCACGGTTGGTGCTTGGCCACGGGGAGCTTAGGGCAAGGTGGGGCTGGGCCAGCAAGCATTTATTAAGCCCCTGCTGGGTGCCCGGCTGCCCTTGGCGTGCCACAGGGAGGGGCTCCCCAGAGGGAGGCCCCAGCATTGCGGGAACCACAGAGAGTTCCCTGGGGGAGGGGGCAGAGTGCCGGGCGCGGGCCAGGGCCCAGAGAGCGGGAGGTACCAGCGGCCCTGGACAGGGGGAGGCTGCAGCGGGAAGGGGTCAGGGCCATCTGGTCCCACGCGTTCTCTGGTCCTGGAGGTGATGGGCCGGGGGGTTCCCTGATGGAGTGGGGGGCACTGACTTGGGGGAAGATCCCTTTGGTCCCAGAGCCTTCCCTCCCCGCAGCCCAGCCATTGCCCAGGTCTGCCCCAGAATTGGGGTGGGGCCTGAGGGTCTGAGGGGGGACAAGGCCCAGAGTGAGAGAGAGCCCCCAGCACCCTCCTGGGGGAAGGTCAGGGAAGGGGCAGTGCAGGCGTGGTACAGGGGGGAGGGGCAGTGCGGGCATGGCAGCAGGAGGAGGGGGCAGTGTGGGCATGGCATGGGGAGGGGCAGTGTGTGTGGCACCAGGGGGGAGGGGCAGCAGGCATCGCCGCTGTGCCCGTGGGAGGATGGGAAGCACGGCCCGGCCGTCCCGGGGGTCTGCATGTAGCCCCGGAGAAGCCCCAGCGGTGGGGCTGGTAATGGGGGCCGTGACTGGGCCGTGACCAGGCAGTTGGCCCCAGTTCTCAGTGGGCAGCCAAGCTCACCTCGCCCAGGACAGGCGGCCCCACCGGCTCCAAGCATGCAGCCATCGGCCTCCACTGGGGACCCAGGGGTCCGAGCCTCCAAGGGGAGGCCAATCTCCCTCCCTCCCGGCCGGGCCCCCTCGCTCACCTCCTCCTCCTGATGGAAAAGACAGATGAGAGGGAACCAGACCGGAGCGGGCAGTGTGTCGCCGGGCCGCCGCCGTGCTTCCAGCCGCCCTTCTAAGTGTTAGGTGCCGGTGTGCCGGGCATGGTGCCCAAGAGTCCCCAGCAGGGAACAGCCCCGGAGGGGAGGGGAAAGTGGCCCAGAGGGGGCGAGAGGGGCTAAGAAGACGGGCAGAGGCTCCGGGGCTGGCAAAGGCCGGGGGCATGGCAGGCTGAATCCGGATCGGGGGAGGGTCGCTGCAAGCCGGGGGGCCCAGGGAAGGCAAAGGTGGGGGCCCCTGGGGAGGGACGGAGCACTGTGCACCGGCCGGCCTTCCCTCCTGGCCTTGGGGCGGCCCCCGATCTGCACCCGGCGACCACCGAGGTCGTTCACAAAGCGCGTCCCAGACGGGATCCCCGGGAGGGCCCCTTGTACAGGTGGAACAACTGAGGCAGGCACTTCTGGGGCCTGCCCAGGAGCTCGTGGCTAAGCGGCTGAGGCAGGATTTGAACTTGGCTCCTTGTGGCGCCGGCTCCTCCAGGGCTTTCTCCCAGTGGCCGAGCTCCCCAGACACGGGGACCCCTCCCCGTGCCCCCTTTGTTCCTCAGGGACATAATAACATAGGAACAGATGTATTTCTAGTGGAAATACCCTCCCGCCAGTCACGGAGAAGATGCTCCCAGCCGAGCCAAGGGGGGGCGCCCTCGGACCTTCCAGAGGCCGTGCTGGGGCTCAGGGGCCGGATTTCCCCACCCAGGTTCTCCCAGCACCCCCGGGAAGGGCCCCGGCCCACCATGGGGCCGGGCAGGGGGCACGTGTGGGCGGGGGCACAGGCTTGATGGCAGGTGGGTTTGCACTTTGTGTGCCGTGGGCGGGGTCGTGTCCTGACCCCGCCCCAGCATTAGCTGTCCCCCATTTCTGTGCCATCCCCCCCCTTCCCCGTGACCAACCACCAGAGAAGAGAGCGCACTCTGCCCCATTGGGCACCAGGTGGCAGCAGAGACACGACAGATCTGCCCTTAAAGGGCCCGGATGGAGAGTCTGGGAGGGAACGTGGGCCAAAGGGAAGGCTGCGGTTTCTGCCTCGGCCCCGGCTTGTGTGCCCGGGACCGGCCGCTTGGCGCCAGGGCCCGGGGTCACCGGGAGCTTTGGAGAAGGCCGTGTTCCCCTCAGAGAGGGGCTGGAAGGTGCGGGTGTCCCGCTGGGCCAACACAAGGACGCCGGCTTCCAGGCCGCCATCAGCCTGTGGGGGCCGTGAGGCGAGGGCCCGGGACGCCCGGCCCCTTCTCGCCCAGAGGTCCCCCTGCGGCCCTCGTCCCGCCCTGAGACCGTCAGCCCCTCCCCCTCTGCCGGCTGGCCGTGCAGCAGTGGCCGTGTGGGCAGCTCCAGGGGAAGGCCGAGGCTCCGGCCCGCTCCTCACGTCCTCAGTCACTGAGACAAGGCGCGGGGGATCGTCCCGGCGTCGCCGCAGCTCCTTGGAGGCCCTTTGCACGGGGGGTGCTGCGACCCCCGTTTTTGCAGATGAGAAAATTGGGGCGAGAGAAGTGAAGGCGCACGGCGGCCGAAGCAGGACTCGGGCCTTCCTCATGACAAGGCTCAGGGCCCAGTGTTGGGCTGGAACTGGGGAGATCTGAGTCCAGTCCGCCTCAGCACACTTAGGCGATCTTGGTTTACTCACCTGTGAAATGGAGCCAACGACAGCACCCGCCTCTGGGACTGTGCTGGGACCTTGGCACAGTGCCGCTCTCTGCCTGCCCTTCCCACCGGCCTGGTGATGCGCTGCTGCTCTGCTCCGCCCCCACTGCCAGTCATGGCAGGCATGGCCTGGCCCCACAGTGGCTCCGGGAGAGCCTGGCAGCCCCAGTCGGGGCAGATCCATTGAGGCAGGCCCAGAAACATCTGCCTGGGGAAAGCCTGGGTTGCTGTGACTACCGTGTGTGATGGGGCACACGGCTGGGGTCGGCTCCGGGTCCAGGGTTAAGTAGATGGGGTGCCCTCGGTGCCCTCCTCCTGGGGCATGAGGTCTGGCAAGTGTAGATGTGGTGGGAGAGCATCTCGGGGTGTGGCCTGAGATAAGTTGTGCGGCCCCCGACCTGAGGGTGGTCTCCATGGCCCCGGAGGGGGTTCTCCATGGCCACTGCCTCAGCTCCCAGCTCTGCATGGGTCCTCGGCCCCTGGAAGACTCCGGGCCGTCCCATTGGACGAGAACATAGGCTCTGTGTTTGAGGGTGTGTCTGGTGGGCCCAGAATCGCGCTCCCAGACGGCTTTGTCAGCACCAGGCTCTTCACTCTGCCCGGGGCTAATCCTGCTCCATCACGTTGGGTCCCAGGCTGGTCGGCCAAGGCAGCTGGTCCCCGGCAGAAAGCGGGGGGCCCCCTGGGGCCGCTGTCCCCGCTTACTGCATCCCCCCAGCCCGCGGCGTCTTCCCCGGAGCAGGCCTCCCGATTCTGTGTTTGGCTCCTCTGGGGGCTGATTGAAGGCTCCCAGGGCCTTCCTGGCATGGGAACTCCCTCCGCTGGCGCCGCCCCCAGGGAGGCAGGGGAAGCGACTTGCCTGGGGCCGCCCTCAGCGTCTGAGGCCACGTTGGAACCGGGCTCTTCCTGACCTTGGGCTGCCTTGTTTGCATTGGCCGGGCAGCGAGTGCCCCTCAGGGGCCACAGAGAGAGGGGGCGTGTGTAATCGGGGTGGGGGGGGATGGTCACTGCGCAGACTCATGTCTCTGGTGACCCTAAGTCTGGCCTCCCCGTGTGGGGCAGGATGGGGGGGGGGGTTGGGGGGCGTCACGTGGGTCAAGGGTCTCTCTGTCTTTCCGCAGGTTCCAGGACCCAGAACAAGGATTCCCTGGAAGACGGCGTGTCCCCCTCTGCAGATCCAAGTAAGGGGAGCGGCCGGTCAGAGGCAGCGGCGAGGGCATGGGGAGGGGGCGATGGAAGGCCTGGTCCTGGCTACTGCACGAGAGGAGCCGAGAGGCGCCCGGCACGGGGTCAGGGGCGCTGACCAGTTCAGGCAGAGCAGGGCATCCCTCCCCACAGCCAGGCTCACCCCGCCCAAGCTGTCCGGGACCGTGGGCCGGCCGTGTCCGAAGTGGCTTTGGAGGCGCTAGAAACATGGGGGGGAAACCAAGTTAGACCGAGTGCCTTTGTCCACCTCAGCACCATGGTCAGCGTCAGCCTCAGGGCACAGCCGCAGGAGCCTCGGGAAACATTTTTAAAGCCTCTCATTTGTTCTGAAGCTCCCCAGGAGGCCAACAAGCCACCCCACTGTGTGCAGAACCAGCCTGGGGCTTGAGGGGGACAACCTGGCCCAGCTCTCGGCCCTCAGGGAGCTTTCAGCCGGAGCTTATTCAGCGGAGCTAAGGGGGTCCAAGCTGGGGCTCTTTGGGGCTGGGGGAAGGACGTGGCCATGGGAAAGGACCCAGTCATAGGGAAGGACACTGGAGGGAAGGACATGGCCAGAGGGCAGAACCCGCTCCCAGGTCCTCGGGCCTAGAAGAGTCTGGTTCTGTCCCCTTTCCCCCGGTGTGCTGGTGACCGGAAGGGACTTCACCTAAGACAGAGGGAGAAACTGAGGCCTCCAGGGAAAGGGGCTCTTGGGAAGGGTCATGCTGCTCTCAGGGTGTGCTCGACCGAGGCTGGCAGGATTCAGGTCCGGGCCCTCGATGGCCGAGCCCCAGCTTTTTGGGCAAACCCGCCGTCTCTCCCATGGGAGCAGTCCTCCCCAGGGACCGTAACGCCTGGGGCTGCAGCAGTGCCCTGGACAGTCACAGCCGCCCCTGGCTCTTCGGTGGCGGGCCTAGCCGTGGCCCCCATCCCTGTGGGCCTCCCAGCAACTGTTGGGGTGGATGAGACTGTTCCTTGGTCCTGACGAGTAGACGGCCCTGGCATGAGGGTGCTCTCCCTGAGTCGGGGGCAGCTTTCAGGGATCAGGATCCCGGACGTGCCTCTGGGGCCTGGTGGTCTCTGCTGTGAGGGGCACTGGTGGGGGCGCAGGTTGGGAGAGAACATTAACCAAGGGGCTTGCCCCCAAACGGCCGGCCATAGGGGGGGCCCTTTCTGGCTCCCAAGCGTGGCCGTGGCCCTTTCCTGGCCCCTTCTTTTGGAGTCTCTCCCTCCCGGGCAGCTGTGGTCCAGGAGTGGGGGGCTCTGGGCCGGCCCCACAGGCCCTCCCCTCCCCTGCCCCCTCCCCTTCCGGGTCTGTCGCTTGGGTGGCCGCCTGCGCAGTCGCTCCCATTCACGCTCTGTCCGCTGCTCCGTCCAGAATCCGGCCGAGCTCCCCTCCCGCCCTGCGCGGCCCTGGCGGTGGCCCGCCCCCTCTGCTCTGGCGCGCGCACCGCTGGCCCGGCGACTTTGCAGCTTGTAGCCGACCAGCGACTGTAAGGATTAGCTGAGCTCCCACTGCATGCTGGGGCTGGACAAGCATGGGCGCTGCCCTGGTTAACCAACTCTGTGTCTCTCTCTCTCCCCCTCTCTCCTGCCCTGGCGACCCGACCCTCTCTCTCTCCGCTCCTCGTCTGTGTCCTCTCCCTGCGTCCCCGACGTTCCTCGTGGGGGACGCCCGCGCCCTCGGTCCCCGCAGCAGCTCTGACACTGTCTGCTCCCCCTGTAGTGCCAGGCTTCTGTTGCACGGTCGGAGTGGACTGGAAGTCTCTCACTACTCCGGCCTGCCTGCCCCTCACCACCGACTACTTCCCTGACCGCCAGGGCCTGCAGAACGACTACACCGAGGGCTGCTACGACCTCCTCCCGGAGGCGGACATGGACAGGTGAGGGCCGGGCTGTTCCCCGTGGGAGGGAGCGCTTGCTTCTCACCGACACCCCCTCCTCGCGCCCCGGCACCGGCTGGCACGGCTCCTCCGTGCCCCCGTCTCCTCTTTGGGGTGGGGTCAGTCGCATCTCGGGGCTGCGCAGTTTTCTGTTTTCAGAAAATCTCAGGATGTGAGACCGTGACACGGGTCCTTGTGTCCTCGGCAGCTTAGAGAGGGAGCGGCTAAAGGGCCCCCCCCCCGAGCCCTTTATTCCCGAGCACTCAGGATGCATGACTGGTGGGGTGGGAGGACGTGAGGGCCTTGTGGCCAGTTCCCGCCCTCGCAGAGGCGGGGAGCCAAGCATGGTGGGGAGCCGAGCACTGTTAAGGAGCACTGTTGGAGAGCCAGGCATTGATGGGAAGCCGAGCACTGATGGGGAGCTGAGCACTTTTGGGGAGCTGAGCACTGATGGGGAACCCCTCTGGGGATGGCACCCCAAGAATGGGGCTGGGGCCTGTTGTGCTGTCAGCTGGACTCTGAAGAGTTGCCCCGGGGGGATGCAGAGTTCCCAGAGTGGCCTGGGCAGAAGGATGTTGGTCCTGGGGGCCAGACGGCCCCTCCTGAGCCCCCCATTAGACTGGCAGCTGCTTGAGGTGGGCCGGCTCTCCAGAGCTCACGCCCCATGGGCCGCGCCCCTTCTGAGCGTGCCCTGACTCACCCGACCGGAGTCTGAAGGACTGAGTGGGCATTTTCCGAGAAAGCCAAGGGTTCCTGCGGAACTTGGACCTTCTGCTCGGAGGTCGCAGCTGGAGCCTCCCTCCGGATCCTCTGTCCGGCACCTTTCAGTCTGGGCATGTTCTCTCGTCCGGAGCCCCGGCACATGATGCACCCGGCCCGGGGTCAGGGGCGCTGGGGCCTCAGACACTTCAGGGCTGGGGGCCGTCAGGCAGGTCACGAGCCGCCATCTGCCTCGGTTTTCTCAGACGTAAAATGGGCTCATGGCCGCAGCTGCCTGGCAGGGCGATATATGGGAAGCGCTGGGCAGGCGCGACCCCCCCCCCCCCAGCGTGCCCTTGAGACCCCGTGGGCGGCTCGTGCAGTCCGCTCATCTTGTGCTTTTTCCCCTGCAAGAAAAATTGAGTTTTCCCATGAAAACACCATCCGTCCCATCCCAAGGCAGTGTGGTGAATTCCCCTGATCCTGGGTGGAGGGTTTAAGCCTCACCTGCCCCGCCTCGGGTGCGCCTCTTGCCCCTCGGCGCCCGCTGCCTCTGCGGCCGCCCGGGTGTCCCGGCTCCCGGGCTCCCCAGCCCAGGTCGGGCCGCCCACCCCCAGTCAGACGCCTTGGGCCCGGGGGCGCCGCCCCGCGCGGAGCCGCCCCCGTGACGCGAGTGTGTCTCTGCAGGAGGGACGAGGAGGGCGTGCAGATGAGCGCCCAGCAGGTCTTTGAGGAGTTCATCTGCCAGCGCCTCATGCAGGGCTACCAGATCATCGTGCAGCCCAAGCCGCAGAAAGCCAACCCGGCCGTGGCCCCTCCCCTGAGCAGCAGCCCCCTCTACAGCCGCGGTGAGCAGCCGTGCCCCCCCCCCGGAGACCTCCCCCCGCTGCCCGGCCTGGTGGGCGCCACGGGCGGCTCCGGCTCCTCCCCCCAACCTTCCCTGCTTCAGGCCCAGCCCCGGGGGTCTCCCTGCTGGTTCCCAGGGCCACAGCACCCCCCTGCTGGCCGCCTCCGGGCACTGCCTCCTTGTCCCTGCCGGTCCTGAGCTCAGCTCTCCAGCTGGGGCCGGGTCAGAGAGAGGCTCAGGGCCCCTCCTGCGTAAGGAGCCTCGGGCTTGTGGCGGCCCCTTGGCTGCCCTCTCAGATGGGGGGTTCACTACCGGCCTAGGCCTTGGTGTCCCCCTCGGACTTGTGGCGGCCCCTTGGCTGCCCTCTCAGATGGGGGGTTCACTACCGGCCTAGGCCTTGGTGTCCCCCTCGGACTTGTGGCGGCCCCTTGGCTGCCCAGCAGGCGGGGGGACCCAACCCTGGGCCTTCCGGCCACTTTTCCCACAGCCCACCCTTTAGCCCGTCTTCCACCCGAGCTCCCGGGAGGGTGAGGCTCTGGACGAGCCTTCGCTGCGCCCCCTTTAAGCCCGAGCCAGCCCCAGCCCCCAGGAGCTTCCCCTCTGCAGGGGAGGGGACTGGGGGGGCGGGGCCCACAGACAGGGGAGCCTGGCGCCTGGGGGTCCGAGGCAGCTCCTGACCCTCCTCCTGCTTCCAGGGCTTGTGTCCCGCAACCGGCCCGAGGAGGAGGACCAGTACTGGCTGAGCATGGGCCGCACCTTCCACAAGGTGGCGCTCAAGGACAAGATCATCACCGTCACCCGCTACCTGCCCAAGTGAGTGGCTGAGGCCGGGGCAGGGTCCCTGTGCATTATGTGGGGGGGGGTCACACGCCTGGGCTCCCATGGGGGGGGGTCACACACCTGGGCTCCCATGGGGGGGGTCACACACTTGGGCTCCTGTGAGGGGGGGGGTCACACGCCTGGGCTCCTATGGGGGGAGGTCACACACCTCGGCTCCCATGGGGGGGTCACACACCTGGGCTCCCATGGGGGGGGTCACACACTTGGGCTCCTGTGAGGGGGGGGGTCACACGCCTGGGCTCCTGTGCACCAGTGCCAGGGCCGCCCATCCAGAATCCGGCACCAGGGGAGCAGCAGCTGTGGCAGCGGGCAGCGGGCTTGTCAAGCTGGTTCCGGAGCAGGGCCGGCGGGGATGGGGGCGACCTGTGGCTCAGGGGCCGGCCCTGCTGACGGGCGCTGCCCTGGCTCTCAGGTATCCCTACGAGTCCGCCCAGATCAACTACACCTACAGCCTGTGCCCCTCCCACTCCGACTCGGAGTTTGTCTCCTGCTGGGTGGAATTCTCCCACGAGCGCCTGGAGGAGTACAAGTGGAATTACCTGGATCAGTACATCTGCTCGGCGGGCTCCGAAGACTTCAGGTGAGAGCCCGGCCCCGGCGGCTCCGGCCACAGCGGCTCCAGCCACAGGCGGCTGCACTCCAGCGTTCGGCCCTCGGCTGTGGCAGACAGGGAGGCCTGGAGCTCACGGTTGCCCACGGTCCCTCGGGGCCATGGCTCTAGTCCAGGAGGGCGCCCACTCCCCCACAGAGGAGGGGACCGTCAGCCTGCCACTGTGTGCCGGCCATCTTGTCGATCTTTGGGGTTTTTAAACTTTTATTCTTGATCGATGATGGCGAGAGAGCCAGGCCGCAGCTTCCCTGCTGGCGTCGGGACCCCTTCCTCTCCCCTCCCGGCTCAGGGGACTCCTCGCCCAGCGGGTGCCTCCTGTCGGTCCGGGCAGGGCCGCCAGTCTGGCTTCATCATCCCTCAGTCGGGCCCGCGCTCCCTCCCCCTTCCCCTCCCCCCCCGAGTCTGTGAGATCGCGGCCCTCATGGGGCCCTTCCTTGCGGAGATGTTCCCAGTGCGAGGGAATCACCCTGGGCTCCAGGCTCGGCCTCCCTTCCGTGTGGGGCCTTTGCATCCTTGGGCTCCTGGGCCCCTTGGCCAGACCAGAGGGCGGGGGCTCGCGGGGCGGAGCTGGGGGGGCTTGTGCGGCCTGGGGCGAGCCCCTGTTCTCTGCTCTCCCGCCTCCAGCCTGATCGAGTCGCTGAAGTTCTGGAGGACGCGCTTCCTGCTGCTCCCGGCCTGCGTCACGGCCACCAAGCGCATCACGGAGGGCGAGGCGCACTGCGACATCTACGGGGACAAGCCGCGCTCCGACGAGGAGGAGTGGCAGCT
Organism: Dasyurus viverrinus; assembly: GCA_020854095.1. Taxonomy (NCBI): domain Eukaryota; kingdom Metazoa; phylum Chordata; class Mammalia; order Dasyuromorphia; family Dasyuridae; genus Dasyurus; species Dasyurus viverrinus. The sequence goes on from CM036997.1 coordinate 705,273,818, forward strand.
CCTGGACGGCTTCATCCGCTTCATGGAGGGCCTGAACCGCATCCGCAGGCGGCACCGCTCAGACCGCATGATCCGCGTGAGTTGGGCCCCGCTCCTGGGACTGGCCCCCGCCCTGCTCCAGAAGGGTTCAGAGCCGCCTCGGTGGCCCCAGAGGGGCTCCCCCCTGCTCGGGGGGTCGGGGAGATGAAGGCGGGTGGGATAGACAGACAGAGAGAAGGGGAGGAGGGGGGAGAAGGAGGGGGAAGGGTGAGAGAGGGGAGAGAGGAGGGGGGGGAAGAGAAAGGGGATAAAGAAAGAAAGGAAGAGAGGGACAGAGAAAGAGGGAGGGAGGGAGGGCAGAGGAGACTGACAGATCCCCTCCCCAGTCCTTTGGGGGGGGGCCCCGGCACCAAGGGCCCCCCCACTAACATCTTCTTCCCCTCCTCTCCAGAAAGGGGCAGCCATGAAGGGCCTGCAGATGGCTGGCCCGCTGCCCGCCCACTCCCTGGAGCCTGCAGGCCCCCCGGTTGGGAAGAAGGGGACGTCCGCTCTGTCGGCCCTGTTGGAGATGGAGGCCAGTCAGAAGTGAGTGCCGGGGGCCTGAGGGGAGGGGCTCCCCCAGCTGGGTTCAGCCATAGGAACGGCCCTCTTGGGCCATTTGTCTGGGGCCGGCTTCTTCCTCTTCTGCCCGCTCTTGCTGCACAGGGACTGAGCCCCTCCAAACAATCACATACCCCCCAGTTTGCTGTTCTAAATAGGGGGCCCCTCTCCAGACCAGGGGCCTGGGCCAGATCCCTTGTTACAGAGGAGGAAAGTGGCTTTCGTGTGCTTGGGGCACTGGGCCAGGGTCAGCTTGCCGAGATTCTAACCCAGAGCTCGGGGTTCAGCCCCCAGGAGCCCCCCCCTCCTCCTCCCCCGGGAAACTAGGATGGGCTCTTCACCGTGGGCTATCCGAGAAGCCCCCAGAACCCCCTTGGCCAGACCTTGGGTGGGCCGGCAGGGGCGGGGCTGCCTTGGAGTTTGGGATTGGGCGTCAGAAAGGCGGTGGACGGTACCGGCCGCCATTGTGAGTGTCAGGAGCACACTCCTGCTGCCCGGCAGACAGAGGGGTGCTGCACCCCGGAAGGAAGGTGGGGCTCCAACGTCCGCTGTCTCTGCGGGGGGAGGGGCAGGAGCCCCCACTTCCTGTAACATGTTGATGCTGCCCTTCCTCTCCCTTCTGCCTCGGAGGCTGGTGGGGAGGGGGAGGCCGGACGGGGCAGAATGGCTGGGGAGGTCTGATGCCCCAGGCCGGGCTGGAGCAAGGCTGTGAAGTAGGCTCAGAATTGAGAGAGAGGGGGGTGGGGGGGGGGCTTTGGGGAGGCCCCATGCTGCGGACCCATGGCTTCCAAGGCTCTGCAGCAGCCCCGGCAGCGGGTTCCTGGTGCCGGGAGGCTTCAAGCAGAGGCTGGAACAAGGGCCAGGCTGGCTTCCTCAGGACCCACACGGTGAAGGCTGGAGGGGCTTGGTGCCCCCCGGGGACGGGTTGTGTCCACACAAAATGGCCCCGGCGAGGGGACATCCTACAGGAAGTCCCCGCTATCACAGGAAGTTCCCCCCCCATCACAGGAAGTCCCCCCGTTGCATGCTACCCCTTAGAAGTGGGGACTTTGTGCCGTGGAGGTTGGAGTCTGAAAATGGGAGGGAGTCTCGGCGGCCACCTTGTCCGACCCGCCCATGATGGAAACCCACGAGAGCATGGCTTGGAGAGCCGGGCAGGGGAGCCTGCCTCCTCCTGCGGAAACTCCAGCTCCGACTGGGCGGCTCACAGCGCTGGGACACCTTCCTGACGTCAAGCCGCCTCCTCCGGTCCCGGTTCCGCCTTCTGGGCCAAGCAGAACAAGCCCTGCCCTTCCTCCCTGGCTCAGCCTTCCACGTGCTCCAGAACTTTCATTTCTGAGGCGATGAGGTGCCCCGGAGAACCAAGAAATCTTCTTAACTGAGCAATGGCTGAAAATTTTGGCCAGTTCCAAAGATGCAGGAGCCCAGGGCAGCGCCAGCGCAAACGTCAGCTTGCAGATAAACATTTAATGGCTGGAGGCAGATGCTGGAGGCGGATGGTGCAGGTGGATGATGGAGGCAGATGGTGGCAGTGGATGGTGGAGGCGGATGGTGGAAGAGGATGATGGAAGCTGATGCTGGAGGCTGATGACCAGTCACTTCATAGAAGAGAGAAAAGCAGCAAAGAGGGGTCAGGCTCCCCGAATGCTTGCAGGAGACCCAGCCAGGCTGTGCCCTCCGTGGGACATTTGGGGTGACCCCGGAAGGAGGATGACAGTTGAGGAAAAGATCTCTCAGCATTTCCAGGTCTCCCCCAATTCCATCATGAAGGCCAACGGGCAGAGCAGGTGACCCAGACGTGGGACAGGTGGAGGAGGCGGTGCTGCGGGCGGCGTGATTCTGAGGGAAGAAGATTTCAGTTTTCACGATATTTGAAGGAGGAAGGAAACTAAACTCTTGGAAAAAGTCATGGCCCTCACTGTTGTCGTCTTCATTGGTGTTATTGTTATCGCTCCCCTGAAGGCAGTTGAGAAACTCCAGAACCAGCTCAGGTGTGACCTCTCTGACCTGCGAGGATGCTCCCACCGCGACCTGCTGGCCAGCGACCAACGAAAGCTTCTGGTGGCCCCTGGCAGAGCCCACGCTGTGCGTCCTTACAGTCACGTGATTGGCTGCTGCGCAGAGATGCGCCAGCCCTCTGGGTTTCCCATTTGTTGGTGCTAGATGCTCTCTCGGGGCTCCAGGAGAACTGGGGGACCCCTGGGGGACTGCTGCATGTGACACCAACGTGGTGTGGCGTCCCCCAGGCGTGGTTTAAAACCCCGGGAGTCTCTAACAGCTGAGAACCCTCTGATTGGGGGTGTCACGTGAGCCCTAAGCTGGGAGCCGGGCACCCCTCAGAGGCACATGGGGGATCCCCCGCAGAGAGGATGGGCTGAGGCTTTGTGCCCATCGCGTCACGGATCATCCCGGAGCCTTCCTCGCCAGACCCATGATTCCTTGGGAGCCTCCCATCCCCAGAGGTAACCAAAGCAGGGCATGCTGGTGTCCGGAGTCCAGCCTGCCCCAGGAGGACGTGTGTCTCATGCAGACCCCAGGGACAGACCCGCCCAGCCGGGCCCAGAAGTGAAGCAGAAGCGGGAGCAGGGGGAGCCCCGGGGGCTTCTCCCTTAGAGAAGGCCAGTCCTTTCTGGGGCTTCTCCTTGCCCGGGGATTGGGGCCGAAGAAGGATGGGTGTGGGTCACTCTGTGGGTAACCACAGAGACGAGAAGACCCAGAGCAGCCGGAGAGAGGCCGGACGGAGGAGGAGGAACGGGAGGCCCGAGCAGCCCACCCGGGGCACCTCCCGCCCATGGGCCTCGGGACCCCTTGGGACCCTTCGGGATCGAGCTCTTGCTGCCGACATTTACCTTAGGGGGAACGAACACCGATAAATTGTTCAAATACATTTGAAGTAATTTAAAAATCACCCCCCCGCTCCTTGTGACCAGAACTTCTCCTGTGAGAAATAACCGTCAGGAGGAGGGCATGCTTTATGTGGCTCAGGGCCAGTTTCCTACTGGAAGGCAGCGGGTTCTCCCTGGCTCCTGCTCGCCCTCTGGGCCGATGCTGCTGCTTTGGTTGGAGCAGGGGAGGAAGTCTGGCCCTGCCCTGGGTGCCATTGGTGGAGAAGGAGAGCGGCACCGGGTTAGGCTGAAGTAGTTTGGCCGCGGGGGTCTCAGGGGTCCGAGACCCGGAGCAGCTTGGGCGGCCGTCCCGTGGGGGGGTGCCAGTGCAAGAGGCCCCCGGAGTGGGGGATGCAGGCGGCTCAGTCTGTGCCCATGGAGGGTCCACCGACACCGAAGCCAGGAACGGCTCCTGGAAGCTGAGATAATGAGGGGCTGAAGTAGGAAGGCTGGGTGATTCTCAGGTGGGTGTGCAGGGAGGGGCCCCTCCTCAGAGGGGCAGCAAAGGCCGGGACCAGGTTGGACGGGTCAGGGGTCTGCGGAGGCAGGAGGAGGGGCCGGCCCAAGGAAGGGAGAGCCCGGGGCCGGACTGCAGAGGTGGAAAGACCGGCCTGGCCCGAGGGCGGCTTCTTTGTGGTCTTGGGACTCAGTAGAAGTTCAGAGTGGACACGGAGGGCAGGACCGGGGGAGGACCTGGAGGCTGTCGCCTGGGATTGTGGGAGGGTCGCAGCCTTGGCAGTGAGAGGCCCGGCTCCCGTCCTGGCCGGCGGCCCTGGTCCTCGGCCTCTGGGGAGACGCGCCTCTGCCCGTCTGATTGAGCGGTCACACCAGGTGGGTTCCAAGGCCCTTCTGGCCCCGGTCTGCGGCTCCTGCCCCGTGAGAGGGTCAGGTTGCCCAAACTTCGGCCTTCTCCCCAGCCTGGCTCTGCTGCCTCTGAATCTGGACTCGTCCCGCAGGCATGGGCAGCAAAGCCATGGCCAAGGTCTGGGCTACCCTTGGGGAAGGCATCCTGGGGGGGAAGGCGTGTGTGAGCCGGGGCGGGAAGGCAAGTGTGACCCAGGCGAGGAAGGCTAGCCCGTGGGCACAGCTGGCTGGGAGGCTTCGATGCAGGCCAGGATGGCCCCAAGACCAGGACGGCCGAGTACCTGCCTCCCATCTTGGGGCAGCTGCCTCTACTTGGGTCCCTGTGCCCAGGGTGGCCAGCCCTGACTGGCAGCGAGCCTGCTCCAGCCGCTCCCCAGGGTGTCGGGCTCTTCCTGCCCTTTGTAGCCGGGCAGAACACGTCTTGTCCCATGCGGTGATTGTTTAAATGGGGACTGAGAGGAAGGGGCAGGTTTGGGGAGGAGGAGGAGGAGGAGGAAGAGGAGAAGGAGGAGGAGGCAGGGCCAGAGGAAGCACGGAGAGGGAGGAGGCAGGGCCAGAGGGAGCACGGAGTGGGAGGAGGCAGTCAGGGTTCAGTCTGCTGCTCGGCACATCTCAGGGCTGTTGTTCACCCCTTAGGTGCTTGGGAGAGCAGCAAGCCAGCCTGCATGCCGGCAAGGGCCCTGCCCATCCAGCGGAGAACAGCGGCGTGGCTCTGACGCCCACCTACCTGGACAGCCCACGGAAGGTGAGCAAGGGCGGCGCTGCCCCCACCCCCGTCCCCACCCCTCCCACTCCTGTGGGCCGTGGCCTTTCCTCCCAGAGCCGGGCACTGACCCTCCCCCGCTGGCTGGCTGAGGTCCCTGCTGCGGACGGCCTCCGCCATAGCCCGGAGCCTCTCCTGCCCTCCTGTCCCAGAGGACACCATTTTTATCATCACGCAAGATGCCTGGACTTCAATAACAAGAGTTTTAAAAAACTGACGACTAAGGGCTATTTTACAGAAAAGATACTTTGGGAAGTGAGCGTGGAACACCACGCGGGTCCCCGGGCTCCCCGGGCCCTTTGCCCTTCCTCCTGTTCGGTCTCTTCTTAGCTGGGGGGGGAGCTTGGGGAGTCAGACCTTTGTGGGGGCGCCAGGAGAAGGTTCTGTTTCGGGAGTCGGGGGTGCGGTCAGCTGCTCCCCCCGATCTCGTCGGCCCATCCCTTGGGACTCATCCACGTCACCTTCGGTCCCGGCGTCCCCTCCCAGACCAACCCGGAGGCACCTGGCCAATGGCCACCGGCCGCTCGTGGCTCATTCTCGCCCTTGTCGGTGGCTCATCGGGAGCCGCTCTCCTCATCCTGAGCTGCCCAAGCTGCCGGGTGAGAGCCCCCCGAGACCCACGGCGCGTGTGGGCAGCAGGTGCTGCAGGGAGGTGGGCCTTGTCCGGACGCCCACAGGGCTCACCTTCGTCAGCCTCCTTGGTGGCCCCAGGGAGGTGGCCCAGCTTCAGCCCCCACCACGTGGCAGCCGCCGGGGTGTCAGAAGGGGCAGGAAGCGCCTGTTCTGGGGAGACGGGGCTGCCCGTGTCTTGTTGACTCTGTAAGAAACCTCGGCAAAGCAGAGTCGGTTCAGGGGAGGGGCCGGGGCCTGGGACGCGGGGCCAGTTTGTGGCCAATGGGGGAAGGTGTTCAGGTGGTGAAGGAGAGTGCCCGGGCGTCCCAGGCAAAGCCACCTCCTCCTCGGGCACCAGGCCAAGGGGAGCCGGTGGATGCTCCGGGTGTCTTCGCAGCAGCTTCCTTGAAGGCCCCAGAGACCGGGCGAGCGCTAACGGCAAGGAGAAGCTTTCCTAGGGAAGGGAGGGGTGTGACGTGGGGGGGGGGGCTCGAGATCGCCACGGTCAGCGCAGTCGGGGGTTTCCTGGCAGAGATGGGGCGGGGTTGACTCCCCCAGCTCCTTTTACAGAGGAGGAAACTGAGGTGCGCCAGTGCAGGGAGTGCCCAGGGCCACCCGCTGGGGAGAGTCTGGGGCTGGGTCCCAGGTGTGTGCCACGGTGCCCCTGACCTGCTGGGAGATGGGCGTGGGAAGGGGAGCGCCCGAGCCGGCCAGACCCCATCCCCTTGTTGGGCAGCCCCTCCCCCGCAGACCAGAGGCGCACTGGGCAGTTGCCCCAGATGTGGGCGCAGCCCTGGGAGAGGGCCCTGGGGAAGATCCCGCACCGTGCTGGGCAGCCCCCATCAGCAGCCCAGCATTGGAGAGGCGGGAGGCGGGAGCCCCACGAGGGGCCATCACCACATTTCCGGGGCGTACAGGCGGGGTGTCCAGAGGACGTGGGGCTGGGGAGGGGCCGGCTCTCCATGGCTTGCCACCGGCTCAAGAGGGGGGGTGGGCCCGAAGAAGCCCCGGGGAGCCAGCATGAGGCAGCGCAGGGCGGGGCTGTCCCCTTGTCGGGGGCCCGGGAAGGCCACACTCACTGCCGGGGGCCTCGGCTCGGGAAGTCGCTTCTGGAGCGCGCAGAGAACCCGACACGGAGGGTCCCGGGAGGAAGCTGGGTCAGTGAGGGGCTGACGGGTGTGTGACCGGGACCGCCGGGAGGAGATGGCCCACAGCTCCGTGGGGCCCTGGAGAGGGGACAGCCCCCTGCCCCGGGAGGCGGCTGCCCCTTGGTTCTGTGACCAGGTTGGGCGCAGCCGGGCCCGCTGAGCTCCCTCCGACCCGGACGTTCTGTGGTTCTGGCTGGCTCCGGCACGGAGAGAAGGGGGTGGGATTGTCCCTGTTGGATGAAACTGGCACTGGCTCAGGGAGCTCGGGCTTGGGGTCAGGGAAGGAGGCCGGGCTCCCCCAGCCTGTGGTCTGTGCCTTGGGAGAAATGACTTGGGCAGTGCGGCCCCCGGGACTGGCCTCAGGAAGGCAGCTCAGACGAGAGAGTGTGGACTGGAGTCTGGGGAGGCGGATTCGAATCCAGCCTAGGACCTTGGGCAGCTCGTTCCTTCCCATGGGCCGCCTTTTCCCCTTTTGTAAAATGAAGGGCTCGGACTCCCTGGTCCCTGCGCTCTGGGAGGATCCCGGCATTCTCTATGGGGGGAGGAGGCTTCTGGGAAATGGCGGAGGGAGAGAAAGGGAGGGGACATCACCAGACAGAAGGAGAGTGCAGAGGACGGGCCTTTGGACGTGGGTCAGGGCAGGGAGCTGAGTGCGAATCCCCAAGCCTCACTTTCCCCTTCTCTAAATGGTGGCAGAGACCTCGAAAGTCCTTCCAGCTCTCAGTCTTGGCAAGCAGGAGGTGCCCGGGGCCGGGCCTAGGCTCCTCATTGGGGCACCACAGGCGGCCTCCCTGCCCAGAGCTCTGGCTGTTCTCCTGGCATCCCTGGGGCCTAACCCGCCGCCTGGCTCACCATAGGCGCTTCCTGGCCGCCGAGCCGACAACGTTGGGGGGCTGTGCCCTGTGCCAGGGGCTCCTCGGGGCCGCCCTCGTCCTCCCTGTCGGGCCCGGGCGCCACCCTCCCCACCCCCCTGCCTCTGCAGAGAAGCCTCAGGTTGGTTCATTTGCTGTCCTGTTGTTCTCCCCTCCGGTTCTTTCTCCTGCCTTGCCCCCGGCCCCATGACCGCCTGCTGGTGCCCGTTCGCCTCCTCGACCCGACCCGGCGGCCGCCTCTTCCCCCACTGCCTCCAGGAAGGGGCCTTCTTTACGGAGTCCGTCCGCAGCCCACGTCCGGCTTCCTCCGCCTTCCACCCCCAGGTCAGTCAAACCCCCGCCGCCGCCTCCAGCCATGCAGGCCGGGCCACGGACTTGGGTGGCCCCGAGAGCCCGGTGGAGGCTGGACGTCCCCGGGAGCTGCGGGCCCCACAGAGCCTCCTGGGGGCGTCTCTGCCCACCTCCGGGCTGCTCGGGCCCCGGCCTGGCCTCTGGGGCCTCGGCCTCAGCTCTTGGGCCTGGGCTCTGGGGCCTCAGGCCTCGGCTGGGCCGGTCCCCGGCTCAGCCTCTTCCCCAGAAGGGCCCCCGGCCTTCATGGTCTTGCCCCTGGTCGATGGGTTCTGTCTGTTCTTGCTCCTCCTGCAGGGATGGAGGGGGCGGGGGAGGAAATGAGCCCTTACTCGGGGCCTGTGCTCGGCCGCTGGGCAGCATCGCCTCCGTTGCCCTTCCTGCGCTCGTCCTGCCCGAGTTGTGCGCGGCTCCCTCCTGGCCACAGCCAGGCAGGATCTCTCCACAGAGAGAGGCTTGAGGGCAGGGCCCGGGACGGCCACGTCCCCTTGGCCGCAGGAAGGCCCACGCGGGGCCCTTCTCCGCTCACGCCCCCTTCAGGCTGGTGCCCCTGGGCAGAGCCTTCCCTCGGGTTGCCCGGGAGCCTTGGGGGCAGCGCTGCTGAGGGGTCTGGGGGCCGGAGGCTGGGGGGGCAGCGGAGCTGGCGGCCAGGCCCCAGTGCTGGGGAAGTGAGACTCGGGGACCTTGATTCCCTGCCTGTACGGAGCCCCACGAGTAAGCCAGGCCTCTCCAGGAGGGGTTACAGGGGCATCTGTGGGGCTGCCAAGGTGGCAGGAAGTGGGGGGGGGCCAAGAAGTCCTTGGGGGGGTCCCACTGGGCTTCAGGGAAAGGATGGTCAGGAAAGCAGGGGAAGGGGGGCAGCGGGGGGGGGGCTGCCTGCTTCTCTCAGTGAAGCGCCCAGGGGTGCTGGGCCCTGGGACGTCTCCCCTGGGAGGAGCCTGAGAGCCAAGAGCAGGTATGGGGGAGGTTCCCGAGTCCCAGAGACCCAAAGGGCCGCTCAGCGGTTGGAGCACGTGCACCTTAGTAGTGTGGGTCTGTAGGGTCTGCCTCGGTGTCCTCATCTGTACAATGGCCACAGTTAACAGCACCTCCTCGGGCCGTATCCACAAGGTGCCACATCAGCACCAGCCACGGGTCTGACTGTTGTTTGTCGTTGGCCCCCCGGCCCGCGGGGAGGGGGAGCAGAGGCAGACTTCTGACCTGAGGGCGGGGACTGGCCCAGAGTCATGTGACAGACCCCCCTGCGGCCCCTGCCCTCGTCCCCTCACCGCGGCTCCTGTGAAGGGGGGGCTGACGCTGGGGTGAGAGCGGGCGGCGGCAGAAGCGCCAGCCTGGGGGCGGCTCCGCGGGCAGCGAGGCTGGCAGCAATCCCAAAGCGGCTTCCTCGTCTGAGGGAGACTGGCAGCGAGCAGGCCCCTGCTGCTTGGGGGAAGGAGGCCCCGGCCAAGCGGCACTTGGGGCCCCCGATAGCCAGGGGACTTGGGCAGCGCGGCCAGGGCGACCTTGGGCCCGGCGATGGGGAGGGGGGCGAGCGGCTGACCCGAGGGCCCCAGAGGCAGCTCTGCCTGTTGCCTTGCAGGGTCCTGGGGCGGCCCTTGGGGAGCCCTCTGGCTCCCTCCTTCCTGGGAGAGCTGGGCTGGGGGACTCCCTGGTCACCTCCCAGGCCCTGGGGCCTCTGGTTCTGGGACTTGGGTCTGGGCTTGCATGGCCCGGCCCGCTGGGGCCCAAAGCCAAGCAGTGACTTGTTCCCTGGGGCTGCACCAGGAGGGCAGCTCCTCTAGGAAGTGCCAGGATGTGGGAAGCCCTGGGAGCAGGTGCTGGTGCGTCCCCTTCGGGTCAGGGCCGGGTCTCGGGGCACCTCCTCCTTCCACAGCTTGACCAGAGGGGCCCCCGAGGGGGGGCTTGGGGAGATCGCGGGGCCCTCGCTGACTCTGCACGTCCCGGCAGGTCTCGGTGGATCAGGGCGTCGCTCCGGCCTCGGATGGCGTCAGCCTGGGCCAGCCCATGGACAGAGGCGGCGCACAGACCACGGGGGAGCCCGGCTACCCGCCGGCAAACCCCAGTGACAGCAGGTGAGACGCAGCCCCGCTCCCACCCCAGAGCCTTCTGGGAGCACCGGCCTTGGGCTGCTCGCACTTCCCATCCAGGAGCACCCCGGCCCTTCACGTGTGGGGAGGAGCCTGTGCCACCCATGGGTCTGCAGGAAGGCTTCCTGGAGGAGGCGGCGTCTGGCCCAAGGGAAGGGACCCAAGCGAGGCCTCTAGGGGAGGGAGGGCAGGACCCCACACACACACAGTAATGTTGGCGGCTCCTGGGCCCAGAAGGGAGACCGGCCGCACTGGGGGGCTCAGGACTAACCCGGCATCTCCCTGTCCCAGCTCCCAGCAGTTCCCGAGCAGCGCGCTGACCACCTCCTCCACGTTGCTGGAGATCCTGGAGGCCATGAAGCACCCGTCGTGAGTGGCCGAAGCCCCGGGAGGGAGGCAGACACTGGGCCTGGGAATATTGTAGAGGGGGCCTGGGGGCCTGGGAGCTGAGCGTGGCTCGGGGCTTCTGGGAAAGGCAGGTGACACGGGCTCTCCCAGCTCCCCTTGCTCAGGCTCAGCCGCTTTCCAGGAGCCCTTTGGAGCCTGGGGCTCTCCCTGTCCCTCCCTTTCCTGGGCACTCCCTGGAGGGCGGCAGGGAGTGAGGTGGCAGCCCCCGCCTCCCCGCTGCCCCTCACTGTGGGACCCTCGCCCGGCCCTTTGCCCCCAGCCCCGTTTCCCAAGTGCCCCTGAGTTCCCGGCCCCCGAGCTCCCACCACCCCCTGGTTTTTGGGCCCTTGTCACCAGTGGCCGACTGGGCTGTGCTCTTCCCCCCCCTCCCCCCCCCCCCCCCCCGGGCGGCTCCAGGACCGGGATCCAGCTGCTGTCGGAGCAGAAGGGCCTCTCGGCGTCCTGCTTCATCAGCGCCGAGGTCGTGCACTGGCTGGTGAGCAGCGTGGAGGGCGTTCAGACCCAGGCCATGGCCAGCGACATCATGCAGGTGAGCCCGGGCGCTGGGGTGGGGGGGTGGGAGGACAAGCAGGGGGGGCGGCTTTCTCTGACTGCACCCTCGGAGCCGCCTGGGACGGGCCCCTCCCAGGACTCCCTGGTCATCGGAGCTCCTGCCCTGGGGGAGGCGGACCCCAAGTGGCCGCGGGCACGGTCTGCTCTCCTGCCGCCTGCCCTGGGAGGCGCCACGGGGATGCTGGTGCCTTGGAGCGGGTGGTGATAAGCTCCCTGCGGCCCCTAGACGGGATGGTGTGTCCCTCTTCCTTTGCCCTGAGGCCTGAACCAGAGGTCCTGGAGCTGGGGAAGGGCTGCCCCCCACTCCCACCCCCTCACCCCACGGGCAGAGGCCGGGGCTCCTCGCCAGCGCGGCCTTCCCGGCCTCCTCTCCTGTCCTGTAACACGAGGGAGGGGGAGGAAGGGCCTCCTCCAGGCCCCGCCCCCGGCCTGAGCCCTGCCGTCTCCCCTAGAAAATGCTGGAGGAGCAGCTCATCACGCACGCCTCGGGGGAGGCCCTGCGGACCTTCATCTACGGCTTCTACTTCTACAGGATCGTGGGCGACCGGGAGCCCGAGCGAGGTCAGAGCGGCGGCGGGGAGGCCGTGGGGGGGGGGGGTCTCTGGCCAGGGCTCCACCTCCTGCTGCCCCCTTGGGGCCCCTTGGGGTGTGAGGCCGACAGCCTCCTGGTCCCTCCGTCCCATCCGTTGGGGGGGCCCCGGGCCGGGGAGCGAGGGCGACAGCAGCCCCGGCCCACCCTCCCCTCGCTCCCCCCAGGGGCCCTGCAGCAGCCCGCCACGTGGCACACGGCAGCCATGGACGACTTTACGGCCTTCCAGCGCAAGTGGTTCGAGGTGGCCTTTGTGGCCGAGGAGCTGCTGCACTCGGAGATCCCGGCCTTCCTGCTGCCCTGGCTGCCCAGCCGGCCCGCCTCCTACGCCAGCCGGCACAGCTCCTTCAGCCGCAGCTTTGGCGGGAGGAGCCAGGCCGCCGCGCTCCTGGGTACGTGGGAGATGGGCCACAGGGCCCGACGTGGGGGAAGGGGCCAGTCCCCCAGGGGTAGGTCAGGCCGTGCTCTCCAAGGTGCTGACAGGCTCCCGGAGGCCTTGGGGAAGGGGCTGGAGGGAAGGGGAGGGGGGGGCAGCGGCAGCGCCGGCCTCGGGGGGCATGAGCACGATGGGGGTGGGGCTCGACCCGCGAATGGCCGCCCCTCCCCTGCCAACTCCTCCCGTCCCCGCCCAGCGGCCACGGTGCCCGAGCAGAGGACGGTGACCCTGGACGTGGACGTCAACAACCGCACGGACCGGCTGGAGTGGTGCAGCTGCTACTACCACGGCAACTTCTCCCTGAACGCCGCCTTCGAGATCAAGCTGCACTGGATGGCCGTGACGGCCGCCGTGCTCTTCGAGATGGTGAGGGCCCGGTGGGGCGGCCGAGTGCCAGGGCGGTGGGCGGGGGTCCCGCCCCCGAGGGAGCCAGGATTGAACTCTTGAGGGATCCGGGGGGTCGCCATCCTGGCCCCACAGTTGGTGCCCATCTCGGGCCCTGCCGAGCAAGCACAGCCAGGGCTGAGGCCTGGGCTTCTCTCAGGTTCAGGGCTGGCACCGTAAGGCCACTTCCTGTGGCTTCCTGCTGGTTCCGGTGCTGGAAGGCCCGTTCGCCCTGCCCAGTTACCTGTACGGCGACCCGCTGCGAGCCCAGCTCTTCATCCCGCTCAACATCAGCTGCCTGGTGAAGGAGGGCAGCGAGCACCTGTTTGACAGTAAGGCGGCCCCTTGGTGCCCCGGGGGGGTGCCCAGGGGAAGCCCAGGGGGCACGGGTCAGCCTTCCCTGCCCTAGCCCCTTTTGGGTGGGACACCCTTGCCTCCCAATTCTGGTTGCAGGAGTTCAGCCCTTGATAATGGTCTGGCTTCCCATGGTGCCATGCACCCAGTGGGATGTGCCATCCAAGCCCGCAGCAGCCTCCTCCTTCCCTCCTGGCTTCCTCCCTAAAAGCAGGAGCCGTTTTAGGGGAGAGCCTGTCCCTCTCCCTTGTGGGAAGCTACGGTGTGGGCCCCCTCTGACCCACAGTCCCCCCCGAGGAGTGGGACGTGTCCTGTCCCACAGCGCCGGAGCCCAGAAGGGGCAGATTTAGGGCAGACCCCCACTTTGCCAGCCAGAATCTGAGAATGAGCCAGAAGGAGGCGCCTGGGGGGCTGCGCCTGAGGGGCTGTGCCCCAGGCCAGGATGCTTCCTCTCAGAGCCCCTGCCTCTGGGTAACTTGGGCGGGGGGAGTGTGTGGGGGGGTGTTTCGCCTGCACGGCTGCTTTGTCTGGAGATGCTGCTGCGTGCGGCGGCTTCCTCTGCCCCATGGGGCTCTGGGCCAGCAGCCGCCCACAGTTGCCATGGTTACGGTCAGGGAAAGGTACGGCTCTAAGTGATTAAGGACCAGCCACTAGTCTCGCTCTGACCCTCTCTTGTGTCGGCTTGTGCGTCATGTGAACGTGCTCCAGATTTTTAAAAGCCAAAAGCCGGATGGAGTGTTCAAAGAGAAAGCACCGAGCCCCCCAAGCCTAAATATGGAGGGGCCCCAAAAGGACCACAGGCCCCGTTTGGGTTTCTGGGGACAGATCCTCCTGCAGGGGTCCCTCGAAGGGCCTTTGCAGGGAGAAGCCCAGGGGCCGGCCTTCCTCCCCATCATGGCAGCCTGTTCCCATGGTGCAGCCCCTTCCACAGCCTGGGACCCTCCTGGGGCGTGGCCCTACTGGCCCGCTGGGAAGCCTCCCTGATCCAGGGCATTGAGCCCCGCCTCCTGTGACCCCCTTACCAGGCTGACCACACCTTTCCCCCCCCCAGGCTTTGAACCAGAAACCTACTGGGACCGCATGCATCTCTTCCAGGAAGCCATCGCTCACAGGTGCGCCAGGTGCCAGGCGGGTTTGGGGCGCCAGCCTGTGACGTTGCAGGGACCCCGGGCTTGCCCCTTCTTTCCCCAGGCTCTCGCCCACACCTTCTCCTGCACCCCTGGGGAGTGGTCTTGGGGGCGGCGGGGCTCACTGGGTGCCGAGCCTCTCTGGATTGGCTCCCTCGCCCCCCTCCCCAGTCCATTCCTGGCTCTGTCCGTGGCCAACTTCCCAGCATGCTCTAGGACTCTGCTGTCTCAGCCTGAGCCCTTCAGAGTTCTCTCTCTGCCTGGTCAAGCCCCAGGGTCTGAATTCGAGTGGTGGGAGCAAGGATGGGATGTAGAAGGGGGTGGGGCTGGGGAGCCACGTGTGGCTGGTCAGTCCTGCGGGGCCAGGCTGAAGACGGGGCTCCTTGGGCCCTCACGCCCCCTCCCACTCCTCAGGTTTGGGTTTGTGCAAGACAAGTATTCTGCCTCCGCCTTCAACTTTCCTTCGGAGAACAAACCGCAGTACATCCACGTCACAGGTGAGGGCACGGGCGGGGGACCCTCCTGGGGACCGGGGGTGGCACCCAGCCTTAGTGGGAGGAGAGCGTCACACGGCGGCTCGTCCGAGGCCCGGGAACCTTGCGGCCCAGCGGCCTTCCCCTTCGGGGCCCGGCTCCCAGGGCGTAGGGCAGCCCCCGAGGCAGCTCCCTTCCTGGTGGCCTCCGGGCCAATGCCCCACCTGGCACAGGCCCCCCCCCGCCCCTCCCCCGGCCTTGGATGGAGCCGGAGGGGGGGAGGAGGCTCGACCTGGAAATGGCTCTGCCCCAGTTCTGTTGGTCTCCAAACCTCACTTACGTCATCTCAAAATTGGGTTAAGTGCCCGGTTAAAAATGGATCCTCTCCCTCCCTAAGTGGCCCAGAGGAGGAGGGGGCAGGGTGGGTGCTGTCCATGGTGGGAGAAGATGTGTGTGGCCACTGCTGGCTCTGGGAATGTGTGCCCGTGTGTGGCCATGTGCCGTATGCCCGTGTCTGGGCCCGTGTGAGGTCTGAGTGTCGGGGTGAGTGTGAGCAGCCCAGAGCCAAGTTCTGGAATCGAGGATTCAGGCCTCCACACTGGGGGCCTTGGCTCAAGAAGAGGAGGGGCTGGGCCCCAGGCCTTGTGCTCTTAGACAGGACCCCCGTGCCAAGGACTGTGTGACCCCTGGGCCAGGAAGAGCCTTCACCCCCCCCCCCAGCTTCTCTTCCGGGCACGGGGTCCCTCTTCTGGTCCGGAGCAGAGCGAAGCTCCTCCCATTTCCTTGGACATGTCCTCCCCAGCACGGTCCCCCTGCTGCAGATGATCCGGCTGGCCCGGGCCTCCCAGCAGGAGAGCAGAGCTCCCCCTTGTGCCTCAGCTTCCTTCTCTGACCTACCCGTGGTCCAAGGCCAGACCCCTACAGGTTTCCCCTTTGGGATTCCTAAGGCCCCTCCCATCCGGGGGCTGTGCCCTTTGTCCCGAGCAGCATCTCCCCCAGAATCCTCCCCGGCGGTGCAGCTTGTAGGGGCCACGTTCAGCTTCCTGGCGGGGGTTCCCTCGGGTGATCCCGAGGAAGGTCGCGTGCAGGCCCCTCCGGTCACGGGCGCCCCAGGGAGCCGGCTCCCCCGGGCCTGACGGCCCCCGCTCCCCTCTCTCCGCAGGGACCGTCTTCCTGCAGCTGCCCTACTCCAAGCGCAAGTTCTCGGGCCAGCAGCGGCGCCGGCGTAACTCGACCAGCTCCAGCGGCCAGAACCTGTTCTGCGAGGAGCGCGTGGGCTACAACTGGGCCTACAACACCATGCTGACCAAGACCTGGCGCTCCAGCGCCACCGGCGACGAGAAGTTCGCCGACCGGCTGCTCAAGGACTTCACCGACTTCTGCCTCAACCGTGACAACCGCCTGCTGGCCTTCTGGGCCGGCTGTGTGGAGAAGATGCACGCCAGCGCGCCCTGAGCGGCCAGGGGGGTGCCACGGGCGTGGGCACGGGCCGGGCGGCCTCCCCAGAGCCCCGGCCCACTCAGGGGAGTGGGCATCGGGTGGGGGTGGGGCGGCATGGCCCCACTGTGCGCCATCAGGTCCCCCCCCCACTAGAGGGTGTAAAATAATCCTGTGAAATAATGTCAATACGAGTGTACATAGCTGTAAATACGCAGGAGAGAAATAAAAACCGAACTAGCCTCTGCCTCCGGCTTCCTCTCTGGGCAGTGGGAGAGCACCCCCCATGGGGCAGGGATGGGGGGGCCTGAGAATGAGGGGTGTCAGGGCTTGGGGGGGACTTAGAACAAGGGATGTCGGAGCTGGAGGGGCCTGAAAACAAGGGAGGTAATGGGGGCTTAGGGTAGCTTAGAACAGAGAATGTCCCAGATGAGAGGGGCTTTATTACATTGGATGTCAGTGGGTGAGGGTGGCTTAGGACAGGAATGATGGATGGGAGGGGCTTAAGAACATGGGATGTGGGAGAGGTGGCTTAGAACAGGATGTTCCAGATAGGGAGGAGCTTAAGGATACAGGATGTCAGCGGGAGGTGGGAGTGGCTTAAATCAGGAAATGTCAGGGACACAAGGGACTTGAGAACATGGGATGCCAGTGGGGGCGTGGCTTAGAACAGAACGTTCCAGATGGGGGAGGAGCTTAAGCTCATAGGATGTCAGCGGGAGGTGGGAGTGGCTTAAATCAGGAAATGTCAGGGACACAAGGGACTTGAGAACATGGGATGTCAGTGGGGGCGTGGCTTAGAACAGAACGTTCCAGATGGGGGAGGAGCTTAAAGACACTAAATGTCAGTGGGAGGTGGAAGTGGCTTAGTCAGAGAATGACAGATGGGAGGGGCTTAAGAACATTGGATGTGTATGTGTGTGGGGGGTGGTTTAGAGCAGAACGTTCCAGATAGGGGAGGGACTTAAGGACACAGGATGTCAGTGGGAGGTGGGAGTGGTTTAAATCAGGAAATGTCAGAGACCGGAGGGACTTGAGAACATGGGATGTCAGTGGGGGCGTGGCTTAGAACAGAACGTTCTAGATGGGGGAGGGACTTAAGGACACAGGATGTCAGTGGGAGGTGGGAGTGGCTTAGTCAGAGAATGACAGATGGGAGGGGCTTAAGAACATCGGATGTGTGGGGCGTGGCTTAGGACAGAACGTTCTAGATGGGGGAGGGACTTAAGGACACAGGATGTCAGCGGGAGGTGGGAGTGGCTTAAATCAGGAAATGTCAGGGATGCCGGGAACTTGAGAACATGGGATGTCAGTGGGGGCGTGGCTTAGCTCAGAACGTTCCGGGTGGGAGAGGTGGGAGTGGGTGCTCAGGGAATGACAGATGGGAGGGGCTTAAGAACATGGGATGTGGGGGGAGCTAGAACTGAAGGACACTAAATGTCATGGGGGGCGTGGCTTGTCAGGGAATGTCAGGGACAGGGGGTTTTGGGACCCGGAATGTCCGGGGGGGGGGTGGGGGGGGCTGTCAGGGACGGCGGGGGCTCTGGCACGCGGCCCGAGCTGCTTGAGATGCTCCGCCTGAGAGCGGGCACATGCCCGAGGCCGCAGGAGCGGTGACTTGCCCAGGGCCACCGGGGGCGGCAGGAGGCGCGCCCCCTTCCCGTTGGTGGCCCCCCCCCCCGGCCCCGCCCCCGAGGCGCTGACCCAGCGCCGACCCCGCGCCGAGAGGGGCCTCGCTCCCGGGCTGTCCCCAAGCAGTGGCAACAAAGTGTCGCCGCCCCGCCCCGCCCCCTCGGGCGCCACCCCGGCCGAGCGGAGGCGCCCGCTCCCCGCCACACCCCCGGGCCCGGGTCCGAGCAGCCTCTGCAGCTCCGCCGCCGCCGCGCAGGGCGCTGTCCAGGCCGTCCCGCTCCCCGCAGCCAGCCCGGAGCTCGAGGTGAGGGCCTACTCCCCTTCGGGGCTGGGGGCGGCCCCGGGCGCCCGGCCTCAGTTTCCCCGCCGAGCGGCCCCAGGGCCTCCTCCCCAGCGGCGCGTCCCGAGGCGCCCCCCGGGCAGCCGAGCTGGGATCCAGGGCCCGGCGCCCCGCGGGCCGCCCCGGGTTCTAGGCTCTCATCCCCCCAGCAGCCGGTGTCCTGGGGCCCCTCCCCCCCCCCCCCGCCCGCCCCCCGTTGACAGGTTGTTTCTAGTCCCCCTCCCCCTTGGGCAGGCCGCCTCCCCCTCGCAGGCTGTGTTCTGAGGGCCCTTCTCCCTTTGTAGTCTCACAGTCTGATTTCTGGGACCCCTCCCCCCGACAGTCTGTGTTCTGGTTCCCCTCCCCCTGTGTCAGGCTGTGTTCTAAGGCCCCTCCCCTTTGTTACACCGGGTCCCGAGGCCCCTCCCCCCTGACAGTCTGGTTTCTAGTCCCCCCCCCCAAGTCTGTGTTCTGGTACCCCTCCCCCTTTGTCAGGCTGTGTTCTAGGGCCCCTCCCCCCTGACAGTCTGTTTCTAGTCCCCCCCTCATAGTCTATGTGCTGGTACCCCTCCCCCTTTGACAGTCTGTTTCTAGTCCCCCCCCCCCCATAGTCTATGTGCTGGTACCTCTCCCCCTTTGACAGGCTGTTTTAAGTCTCCCCCCAGCCCTGCCATCCCCTGTTCTAAGCCCCTCCCACTCCTGACCTTTCACAGACCGGGGAGCCCCTGAGTTGCCTTATTTGCTGCCTGGGCCCCATGGGGGCCCCAACCCCTCCGCCTCGGGGTTCTGGATTCTTCCTGTGGCTCCTCCTAGCTCTAGGCCCCCTGGTTGGGAGGTTCCCCTTCTCGCCGCCCTGACTCTCCTTTCCGCTCCCGCAGACTCTTCCATGGAGACCCCCGAGGGCCCCCAAGCGGGGATCTCTCCCGCCACGGGTGAGTCCCCCTGCCCGGAACCTTCCGCCGCCCCCTGCAAAGGCCGAGGCTCCAGGGGCTGGGCCACGACCCCGCTGAGGGCTCCGACTCTGCCGTTCGGCGGCTGCTCTAAGCCCCCCCTAGACACCCCCTGCTCTAAGCCCCCTCCCGGCCCTGACACCCCCTGTTCTCAGCCCCCTCCCACCTCTGACACCCCCGTTCTCAGCCCCTGTTCTCAGCCCCCTCCCACCTCTGACACCCCCGTTCTCAGCCCCTGTTCTCAGCCCCCTCCCATCTCTGACACCCCCGTTCTCAGCCCCTGTTCTCAGCCCCCTCCCATCTCTGACACCCCCGTTCTCAGCCCCTGTTCTCAGCCCCCTCCCACCTCTGACACCCCCGTTCTCAGCCCCCCAGCTCTTCCGTTCTCTGCCGGTAGGTGCCAAGCTGAGGCAGTTCCTGGCCGTGCTGGAGGAGCACCGGGCCTCCCCGGCCCCGCCGCTGGAGCTGGTGCACTTGGCCGCCAGGCTGTGCCAGGAGCTGGCGGCCGTGCCCCTGCTGCTGCTGGAGCCGCTGGCCGAGGGGGTGCTGGGCAGCCCCCACTGGCAGTACTTCCTCTCCAACCTCGAGATGGTCAGGATGTGCGTGCTGGTCCTCGCCTGCCAGGGGCAGTACCCGGCGGCCTGCAGGCTCCTCGAGGTAGGCGGGAGGCCCGGGGGCCGTGCCCTGGGCCGGCGGAGGAGCCGGGGGGAGCCCGAGCGTGTCCCCCCTGCAGCAGCCTCGCGGCTCCTCGGGGCGAGCCCCCTTATCTGGCCTTCAGGGCCCCGTTCCCGCCTGCCCGGGGCTCCCCGTGTCCCGGCCGCTCTCCCCCGAGGCCTCCATCTCTCCCCTCCTCGCATGGGCCCCGCCTGCCCCCAGTGCCCAAGGCCCCCGGCTTCCTGGGTGCCGCTGAGGGCCCTCCCCGCCGGGAAGCGGCTCTGCCCCCTCACCCTGGAGCCTCCCTCAGTGGCCTCCGCCTGGCTTCTGGGTGTCCCCGATCCCAGGGGGGCAGGGCCCGGCCTCCCCAGTGCTTAGCCGGGCGCCGACCCCTGTGGGGCTCACGCCTCTGTGGCCCCCGCGCCGTCCTGCCCAGGGGCTTCCGTGGCACAGGGGGCAGCGGTCGGCCGTTTCCTTCTCCCATGGTTTGAGGCAAACCAAGGTGGTTGCCCAGGATCACACAACTAGGGAGCGTACGGGCCCCATGTGAGCCCGGGTCTTCTTGTCTACCTCCTGGCACACAGTCGGTGCTTACTAAATGTGGCCTGCCCAGGAGAGTGGCCCGGGGCCCCCAAGCCGGGTCGGCCTTTCGGGCACCAAGGCTAGCTCCTTTCCGGAGGCTGCCCTGGCCCTGGCCAGTCAGTGGTTCTCTCTCCACGGGCCTGGTTTTCCATGGGTCAAACGTGAGTCAGTTGGAGCAGATCGGGAAGCCCAGATGCTGGATCTAGAGCTGGAACGGCCCGCAAGGGCGGCCTCTCCCAGCCCCCGACGCTGCGGAGGGGGCCCAGGATGAGAACCCCCCGCTCCCCCCGCTCCCCCCGCAGCACTGCAGGGAGGCCGGCGACTCGGAGCAGCTGATCCACCTTTGGCACGAGATCCACTACCGCAAGGCCATGGACAAGTACCGGGTGGGCGCCCTGACCCCCGTGCAGAAGTTCCGCTGCCGGAAGAGGTACCGGGGACCCCCAAGCGACCCCGTCCTGGGGCTGGGCAGGGGCCGGGCCACGCTCATGCTCCGCTCCCCGGGGCCCTCTTCTCTCCCCCCCAAGGAACCCTCCTCCTCCCTCCCTCTGCCCGGAGGGCATGAAGAGCCGCAACTTCTCCAAAGATGTTCGCCACAAGCTCCTAGGCTTTGCCACCAGGGTGACCATGAACCCTAACAGGGAGCAGCGGGTAGGCGTGCGGCCGGCTCCCCTCGCAGGGAGTGGGGGTGGGGACGGGGGCCGGCTCCCCTCAAGGGGGGCAGCAGGCAGGTGGGCAGGTCAGACCCTGCTCCCCCCTCTTCCCCCCCTCCCCGAGCACTGAGAACTTCAGGGGCTTTGGGGGAGCCCAGGGTGGCTGCCCCTTGGCCACTCAGTACAAGGAAGGTGGGAACTTGTGGGGTCCCTGGGCCTTTGCCCAACTGGGCCTGTTTGAGAGCGAGGGTTCCCTGACTCCCTTCGGCCTCACCCCCGGGTTCCCCAACCCCCCTTGGCCTCGTCCCCTGGTTCCCTGACCTCCCTCTGCCTCCTGGGGGCCACAGGGCAGGCTGGCGCTGGAGACGGGCCTGCAGGTGCACCAGATCTACAACTGGTTCGCCAACTACCGCCGCCGGCAGAGATCGTCCGGGCAGAGGCAGGAGAGGTTCCAGGCGTTTCCCCAGGAAGAGGAACCGGCGGCCAACCCGGCAGCCCAGCCTTGGCCAAACCCCGGCCCTTGCAACCTCCAGCCCGAGGGTAGGCTTCCCTTTATCTCCAGAGGGGGCAGGTCAGCGGGGGAGTGCGAGGGAGCCCCTGCCCCCCTCCCCTTCCTGACCCCGACAGCCCCCCCTTCTCTGCTTTCAGCCGGATTCCAGGGAGAGGTTCACCTGGGGCCCCCCGACCCCCCCCTGGGTCCCTGCGAGCTGGCGTGGGAGCCCCCCGTCCTGGGCCTGCGGTGCCCTCCGGAGGCGGGGCTGGCCAAGATGCTGGACGCCAGGTAGGGCAGCAGGGCAGCTGGGGAGTCAGGCCGGGGGGGGGGGGCAGCCCAGGAAGCCTCAGCCCTCAAGGAGCTCCCAGCGAGTGGGGGACAAGACAAGGAGGGGCTCTGAGGGAGCGGGAATCCTGCCTGTGGAGGCATCATGGGGGAGGAGGCCCCGGAGCGGGGCCTTGAAGGATGAGGCTTGGGGAGACGGGGTCGGCAGGAGGGACCCCCACCCGGTTCCGAGGCAAGGGGGCGGAGGACGGAGACTCAGGGAGTGTGGCCAGGGGCCCGGAGGGGGGCCTTGGGCGGCCTCAGGTGTCCCTGGGCTTCCCGGTGGGGACCCTCCTCTCCAGCCCTGGCGGGTTTGCGGGGTCCGGCCCCTGCCTCTCTTCCCTTTTCTTCTCCGAGGTGCGCTCCTCTTCCCACTGGGCTTTTGGAAAGTTTCAGGCCCTCCTCCTCCCCCCTCCCTGTGTTTGCTCCCATGTTTCCGGCTGCCCCCCTCTCCCGCCTGGCCCAGCCTAACCGCTCTCTCCCTGACCCCAGCCCAAGCGCCCCGAGGGCCGCCCCACAGAGCCTCTCGGGCCCCCGCACCCCCACTGCCCGGCCTCTTTCTGGCTCTGCCCCCAGGTTTGTGAGGGGCAGCGAGATGCCGGTTCAGAAGCCAGGCCAGGACCCCCGGAGCCTCATGCTGACGGCGGGAGCCGGCTTCCCCATGGAAGGCCCCAGCGCTGCCATGTGCCCCCCGGCCCCCGGCGTCAGGCCGGGGCCTCTCCTTCCCGCCCCGGCCCCCTGGCCCGAGAACTTCGTCCGGGGCCCCTGCGGCCCGCTGCCGGGCCAGGTTCACGACACCATCTATGGCCGAGAGCTGGAGCTCCTGCCCCCGCCGGTCCCAAGAGCCCCCCAGGAGCCGGCCCTCGTGGGGCCCTTCTCTGCCTTCTGGGATCCCAGGGCCTCAGGTCAGCCTCCAGCCCCCGCACGGTGAACCCCAGGCCAAGCACATCTGACCTAGTCGGAAACCCTTGTTTTATTCAGATGGGGAAACCGAGGCGGAGGAAGTGGACGGGATTCCGGACACTTAGAGCCTAGCCGGGACCGGCCCCCACATGGGGCTTTCTGGGCAGAGAGGCAGGAGGGGCATCCTTCCCTTCTCCAGCCCGCCACAGCGGAGGCAGCAGAGGCGGACGGGGCAGAGGGACTCGTCCGGGGTCTCCCAGCGGGGAAGGGGCCCCCCGGCCGGCCTTCGAGGACCTGGGGCCCTTTCCTACTTTACCAGGAAGTCTCGAGGTCCCGTTACAAACCCCAGATGCTGTTTCACTGAGGGGGGGACCTCACAGAGAGGTGGGGGAGCCCCCCGTCCGGGACATCAGTGAACCAGAAGGAAGGGGTTTGGGGGGGCCCATCCCCCAGAGTGGTTTGCCAGCCTCTGAGCTCTCAGAGTCTGAAACAGTTGTTGTTGGGAGTGTCCAGACCCCAGGTGACCCGTGGAGGAAGTGGCAGAGCCAGGACTTGAACCCAGGACTTTCTGCTTCCATGCCCTGAGCCAAGCTGCTTAGCACAGTGCTGGGACAGTGCCTGAACATGAGCACTTAGTAAATGCTGACTGTTTGAGTTTTGGAAGGGCTCTTAGAACAGGGAGGTCAGGGCTGGGAGGGGGCTTAGAACAGGGAGGTCAGGGCTGGGAGGGGCTTAGAGAAGGGGAGGTCAGGGCTGGGAGGGGGCCTAGAACCGGGGATGTCGGCCCAGAATATTGGTGCAGTTGAAGGTAGGACAGAGCTGGAAGCTTGGGGTTTGCCATCACTGACTTCCCCTCACCTCCCTGAGACTCGTTTCCATAAGGGGGTGCCGCTGGAGCAGGCGGCCATCCTGGCTGGGTAGGGCTCAGGAACCCCCAGTTCTCTGACTTGGAGGGAGCTCTTTTGGGGGCCCACCTTGCTGGGAAGATCCTGTGCAAGCAGGCACTTGGAGGGCGGAGCCTCCCTGCCCTGGCGCTGCTGGTGAAGCTCCTCATTGGTCTCTCCACCCCAGGTTACCAGCCCCCCCCAGGCAGGAGCCCTCCCAGGGCGGGCATGGGGCCCCATCCTGAAGTGGCCGGCAGGCAGCCCGGCCTGGAGGCGGGCAGCTTCATGCTCAGGGAGGAGCCGCTGGGAGCCCTGGAGTGTGTCCTTCCACAGAGGTAGGGAACAGAAGCGCCTGGGCTTTGGGGCCTATGAGGAAGGCCTAGGTGGGCCCTGTGTTCATTGTGAAGGAAACGTGTTTGTGGCCCCTCTGCCCCCCACTCCCCAGTGCCCAAAGCCCCCGGCCCTGCCTAAGGGCTGAGCCCTCAAGGAAGCGCAGGGGCCGGGGAGGGAGCCGGGGAAGGAGGGGGGACCCACTGGTGGCCAGGTGGGGGCCCAGCAGGCCCAAGGCCCCCATGGCTTGGCTACATGCAAAGGGCAAAGGGCCCTCAGGGGTCCGGCTGCCTCTGACATCCCCTGTTCTAAGGCCCCTCCCAGCCCTGACCTCCCCTGTTCTAGAGCTCTTCCCTGTGTGACACTCTCTGGGTGATATTCCAGCCCAGCTGCTTCCTTGGTCCCTGTCTGGGGGCTTAACTCTCTGGCTCTTCTCCTGACAAACCAGGCACAGGAAAGTGGGATCCTGGGAGGGAGCCCTCGAGTATGATGTCCATGCTCCGGTGGAGGCAACCAGGGTCATGTGGCTGATCAGTGTGTCCAGTGGTCCTTGGGTCCAAGTCTTCTTGATATGACAAACTGAGCGCTATCAGAGACCATCCCACTTGCTCTGGGACTCAGTTGCTTTTTTTCTGTCTGTCTGTCTCTCTCTCCCTGTCTATTAATCCATCCATCCATCCATCCGTCTGTCTGTCTGTCTGTCTTTCTACCTATCTACCTATCCATCTATCTCTCTACCTAGCTACTTACCTACCTGCCTGCCTGCCTGCCTGTCTATCAGTCTGTGTGTCTGTCGATCTATTTATCCATTCATCTATATGTCTATCTATCCATCCATCTGTCTCTCTTTTAGTCTATTTATCCATCCATCTGTCCATCTGTCTATCTATCTGTCTCTGTCTATTTATCTATCCATCTGTCTGTCAATCTGTGTCTGTCTATTTATCCATCTATCTGTCTATCTATTGGTCTGTCTATTTATCTATCCATTCATCTATCTATTTACCCACATACTTACCTACCTGTCTATCTTTCTCTATTGGCCTGTCTATCTATCCATCTATCCATCCATCGATCTATCTACTATTAGTCAATGTGTCTGTCTATTTATCGATCTATTTATCTATCTACCTACATACTTACCTAGCTGTCTGTCTATCTGTCTATCTATCTATCTGTCTGTCTGCCTTTCTATTTACCTATCATCTGTCTCTGTCGGTCTGTCTAACGATCTATCCATCCATCCACCCATTTATCTCTCTGTCTATCTACCGGTCTGTCTGTCTATTAATCTATCCATTCCTCTATCTGTCTGTCTGTCTATCGGTCAATCTGTCTATCGATCTATTTATCTATCTACCTACATATTTACCGAATTGTCTGTCTGTCTATCTATCTGCCTCTCTGTCTGTCTGTCTATTTATTGGTCCGTCTATCTATCATTCTATCTTTCTATCTATCTGTCTATCATCTATCCATCTGTCTGTCTACTTATCTATCCATCCATCTATCAATCTGTCTATTTATCTATTCATTTATGTCTGTCTATTTATCCATCTATCTGTCTGTCTGTCTATCAATCTATTTATCTATTCATCTATCTACCTACCTATATACTTACCTGTCTATCTATCCATTTATCTATTCCATCCATCCATCCATCTGTCTGTCTGTCTGTCTATCCGTTTTTAATTCAGAGCTTTTTCTTTTCCAAATCCCTGCAAAGAAAGTTTTGCACATTCATTTTTGCAAAGCTTCGTTTGCCAAACTTTTCTCCCTCCCTTCCCCCAACTCCTCTCCCCATGGCCAGTGATGCAATTTAGGTTAAACGTGTGCACAGACTTCCACCATTATCACGCTGCACAAAAGGAAAAAAACGAGAAAGAAAACCAAAAGCGGGCAGCCAGGAACAACGGGGGAAAGCGGGCAGCCAGGAACAACGGGGGAAATCGGGCAGCCGGGAACAACGGGGGAAAGCGGGCAGCCAGGAACAACGGGGGAAAGCGGGCAGCCGGGAACAACAGGGGAAATCGGGCAGCCGGGAACAACGGGGGAAAGCGGGCAGCCAGGAACAACGGGGGAAATCGGGCAGCCGGGAACAACGGGGGAAAGCGGGCAGCCGGGAACAACGGGGGAAAGCGGGCAGCCGGGAACAACGGGGGAAAGCGGGCAGCCGGGAACAACGGGGGAAAGCGGGCAGCCGGGAACAACGGGGGAAAGCGGGCAGCCAGGAACAACGGGGGAAAGCGGGCAGCCAGGAACAAAAGGTCCCCTCTGTGCCCCCCCAGCTCTCTCTGGGTGCAGACGGCTCTCTCCGTCCCAAGTCTGTCGAACTTGCTTCTCAGTTCCTCGGTCAGGACTTCACTCTCTCCTGGGGAAAGAGGGGCAGGACCCGGGCAAATGCCAGCCCCGTTTGAGAGCGGGCTCGTTCAGGGAACAGCATGTTCCCCTGGGCAAAGACAAAATCCAGGAGGAAGCCGTGTGGCTCGTGGGGTGGCCCTGGACGTTTGCACTGTGGGGCTCCCTCCAGCTGGCCGGCTTTGGCCCGCTTGGTTTCCCCGAACCTTCGTTCCCTGCCACGGTTCTCAGTGTGCGCACGAGGAAGCTGAGTCTGGCAGCGCCCATTTATGGCCAGCGTGTCTCTAGGGGCCGATTCCAGCAAGATGACGCGGCTGAGGCGCTTTGCAAGCCCGGCGGCCTGGTGTCGAGGGCCCTTCAGGTCACCCCAGCCTGGGAGACGGGGACGGTGGCCCTGACCCCGGCGGCCCTGACCCCGGCGGCTACAGAGAGAGCCCTCGGCAGGCTGGGACGCTCCAGCAGTGGGCCGGTCAGGCCTTCCCTCGGGCAGATGGCAGCCCCTCTCTGTGGAGGCCAGTGAGTGGCCAGAGATCCAATCGCTGGCTACCAGGCGGGGCCGGCCCTCCCTCGGGGTTTCTGGTGCTCCGTTCCAGCCTTTCCAGCTGCTCCTTTAAAAAAAAAAAGGGAGCTCTGGGCCCCCAGCACCACAAGGCACAAAGGCAAGTCCAGCTCTTGTTTTCCAGTTCCTCGGAGATGGTGCTGGAGAAGCCCCCAAGTCCTCCCCACGCTTCCATCCTGCCCGAGCCCCAACCTTTGGAGTACCGCCAGGTAAGGCTCCCCAGCAGGGTGCCAAGTGCTTCAGACCCGGCGCTGAGGCTCTGAGCTTCCCTTGACCCAATCCTGCCCGCCAGGAACACCCGGGCTTTCCTCCCCCGAGCCCTGCCTTCCCCACTTAGTAAACACAAAGGAAGGAGGCAGTCAGGTTCAGCCCCTTCCCAGAATTCCCTTGGGACCCCAGGCATCCATCCCCTCCTCCTCACTCTCCGAGGTAGATGGGAGCCAGCAGCCATCCAGGCCACGCCCTCTGGTCTGGACCAGGACCCTCCATACATAACCTCCAGGAGGGGGAGCTTTGGGGCAGCTCTCAGTAAGAGGAACAGCATCCCTTCTTCAGTGGCCTTCCAGATCCTCCAGGGGAGACCCCGATCTATTCTTGTCCCCAGCACCTTGCACAGCCCCTGGTATACAGCAGGTGCTTAGTAAAGGGTATTCAATGGCGGTGAATACTGTAACCCCGAGTAGAGTGTAAGCTCCTTAAGCAAAGGGACTGGCTTCTTTTGGTCTTTATATTTCTGGTACTTAACTTAGGGCCTAGTATACAGTAGGTGCTTAGTAAAGGGTATTCAATGGTGGTGAATACTGTAACCCCGAGTAGAGTGTAAGCTCCTTAAGCAAAGGGACTGGCTCCTTTTTGTCCTTATAGCCCTGGCACTTAACTTAGGGCCAGGTATACAGTAGGTGCTTAGTAAAGAGAATGGTGGTGCATGTTGTAGCGGCCCTCCAGGCCCTTGAGGAGCCTGCTTCTCCCCAGGCCTACCTCTCCCCACTTCCCTTACCCCGGTTGTGCCCGAGCTCCCGCGGGCAGTAGTCACGACGTCGCTTTCTGCCCCTGCAGGACCCCCTGGCGCCTGCAGAGCACCCTGGCGCAGCCCTGAGTGAGCTGAATGTGGCAGAGGAGGTGGCGACCACTTCTGTACGGATGAGTATGGCGGTCTGGGGGGAGCTCTGGCGGGGTCAGAGGTCGGAGGCAGCGGTCTGCTCGAGGCTGGGCTGGCGGGCCCTCGGCTTTCCCTTCCCCACGTTCACGCACTGAGCTGGCTCCCTTCTCGGAGGGCCGCGTTCCTCCCTGGGCACAAGGGACGACTCTGGCTGCTCTGTGCCCCTCCCCCAGACTCACTGGGCTCCCTGGCGCCGAACCCTGGCAGTGCCTGGAAACAGCCTGGTCCGTGGCCAGGAGGCCATTTGGAGAACTCGCTGGCTCTGACCAATCAGACGGCGAGCAATTATTAGGCACCTACTGTCTGCTCAGCATTGTGCCGGGAACTGGGGAGACAAAAGCCCCCCAAAATGCCTTTCAGAAATAAAACCATCTTGTCCTCCAAGAGTTCACGTGGGCACATGGCATTCAATTCAGTAAGCATGTATTAAGTTCCTGCTGCATGCCCAGCACTGGGCGGCACTCTGGAGAGACAGGACAAAGAGGGAGCGTCCCTCCCTCAGGGAGCTCGGCCCCGGGCTTTCAGGTTGGTGAGTCACTTTCCTCTGGGAGGCAAGCAGCCCAATTTCCAGGAGAGGAAACTGAGGCCCCAAGGGAGGACCCGGTCCCCGGGGCAGGCAGTGTCGGGCTGAGACAGGGACTCAAGTGCGTCTCCGGGTCGTCCCCTTCGGCTCCTCCTTCACCCCCCCCCCTCCTGGTGCACGGCACAGGCTGAGGGTCGGACATGGGGGAGGCAAAGCGGGGGCTCGAACATGGGCGGCTCCTTCTGCCCTCGGCCCCTCACCTGGGCACACCCGAGATGCTCTCTGAGGCTCTCAAGGGTCCTGGGGGGGAGGCAGGGACCTCAGAGGCCCAGCCCCCATTTTGCAGATGAAGTAAACTGAGGCTCGGAGGGAGACACCTTGCTTGGGGTTCCCCTCAGCCCTGGATGGAGGCCGGACTCTCATCTCTTGACTCCTCCCCCAGGAAACCTCGCACTCTCTTCCTTGGCTGTCAAAGCCCTGGGGGGCAACCCAGCTGTAGAGGCTGTGGGGCCCCTGGGTCGGGGGGCTCATGTGCCACGAGTGGGCTGGGTCGGAGGGGGGTTCATGTGCCGTGAGTGGGGCCCTGGGTTAGGGGGGCAGACTGCTGTGCACGGGGGCCCCAGGCCCAGACTGAGCCCCGAGCACCAGTGCAGATAATGAGGCCTGGGGTGGAGGGTGGTCCCAGGGCCCAGATGAGACCAGACTCAGGGCAGCCCCCTGGAGGGGAGGGCAGAGGGCAGTTCAACCCCCTCCCCCCCAAAGAGGTGTAAGGCCCAGGAGACGAGCCTGGGGCCTTCTGACCCCTGCTTTTCCAGATGTGGCCAAGGGGGGAGTCTCGCTGGGAGGAGGATGGCGGCTGCGCCGAGGGGCCCCTCGAGGCCTGCCCGGCACTCGCCATGTTGCTGTAGGGCCAGATCCGCATCCAATCTGGGCAAGGCTCAGAATCTTGTACAGATGGGGAAACCGAGGCTCAAAGCTCCGAAGCGAGCTGTACGGGGGCCAGGGATCAAAAACCGGTCTGTCCTGGCCCCAAACGCAACAGTCCTGTGATATGGGACGTGTCCAGGAGGGAACGGAGGCTGGGAGCCCTGGCTTGGACTGGGGAGCAAGCTGGGGTCCGGGGAGAGTCCTGAGGACCAAGGGAGGGAACTGAGAAGGGGCAGGACGTAAGAGCTGGGAGGGCCTAAAACAGGGGGTGTTGGGGCTGAGGGGGGCCTAGAATGGAGTGTTGGGGCTGGGAGGGGACTTAGAACAGGGGGTGTCGGGGCTGGGAGGGGCCTTAGAACCCCACAGTTCTCATCCTGGTCCTGCCTTCCACTTCCGCTGTGACTCTGGACCTGCAGGGAGGGGTTGGCCTGCGTGTCCCTTCCCACTCTCAGGTCTCCACAGAAGGCAGTGTGGTCCATTGATGATCATCCCCACTCCCATGACTGACAGGGGTGGGCTCTGGGCTGGAGTCAAGATGACCTGAGTTCAAATCTTGCCCCCGACACTCTGTTTGGACCTGAAAGTCCCTTTCCATCTCCGGGCCTCAGTTTCCCCATCTCCAGGTGGGCGCTGGCTTGGGCGCTCTGATGGTGTGACTGGAGGGCGAGGATCCTTCTCTGAGTCCCTGGAGGTCAGGCTCGGGGCCCTGTGGCCTTATCTCGGCTGTTCCCAGTGGCCCAGGCAGGACCCACCCCAGGCTGCAGGCCCTAAGAGGCGCTATCTCATTTCGAAGGCCCTGCAGGGACGGCCGATGTTCCCTCTGTGGCTTGGCAAGGCTGGGCTTGGCAGTGCCCTCTGCCTCCAGGCTGGTCTCCTGGGTGTGTATTCTGGAAGAGAGCAGACAGGGTCAGGGGGCGTGCCTCAGTGATGGGAGCAGGGTCTGCCCATGGAGGCTCCCACACTGGCCCAGAGAGGGTGTCCCGGAGCCCGGCAAGCTTCATTTTACAGATGGACACACTGAGGCCGGGACAGAGGGAGGAGCATGGTGTAAGGCACAGGGCCAGGAAGGGCCAGCAGGGACCTACTCAGTAGAATGTGAACAGGTGTTACGCTGATTGTTGTACCTTCAGCATCTGCCAGGAACAGGCATGCAGCAGGTGCTTAATAAGTGCTTTTTTGGATGGAATCTGAGCCAGTCTCCCAGATTCTTCCCAGGAATCCTGAGAAGTCAGGGAGACCTGGTTTCAAATTCCCACTTTAACCCATACTGGAAATGTGATCCTGGCCAAGTCACTTAGTGTAGACAGCTTTCTCCCTCCCTCCCTCCCTCCCTCCCTCCCTTCCTTCCTTCCTTCCTTCCTTCCTTCCTTCCTTCCTTCCTTCCTTCCTTCCTTCCTTCCTTCCTTCCTTCCTTCCTTCCTCCCTTCCCCCTCTTTTTTCCTTTTCGTTCTTTTTTCTTTCTCTCTTTCTTCCTTTCTTCTTTTCTGTTTCTTTCCTTCTTCTTTTCCTTTCTTCTTTTCTTTGTTTCCTTCCTTCCTCCCTTCTTTCCTTCCTTTTCTTTCTTTTTTATGATGTTATTTTTCCAAACACATGTAAAGATAGTTTTCAACATTCATTTCTGTAAAACTCTGTGTTTCAGATTTTTCTCCCTCTCTCCCTTCCGTCCCCCCCCCGCCCCCCAAAGACAACAAGCAATCTGATACAGGTTAAACACGTGCAGTTCTTTTACACACATTTCCATGTTTGGCACATTGTACAAGAAAAGTCACATAAAGAAGGAAAAAGCCACGAGAAAGAAACAAAAATGAAGCAAACGAACGAGCAAAAACAAAAGCAAAAAACCCCCAAAACTCTGCTTTGACCCACATTCAATCTCCATGATTCTCTCTCTGGATACTGGTGGCTTTTTCCATCACAAATCTATTGGAAGGGACATCTCCATGGTTCAGTGAATAGAGCCCCTCCCTAGAGTCAGGAGGACCCAAGTTCAAATCAGCCTCAGATTCTTAACATTTCCTACCTATGTGACCCTGGGGAAGTCAACCCCAATTACTTCACCAACCCCCCAAAAAAGTCTGTTGGAATTGCCTTGAATCACCCCATCATTGAAAAGAGCCACATCCATCACAGTTGATTATAAATAATCTTCTTGTTGCCGTGTCCAATCATCTCCTGGTTCTGCTCACTTCCCTCAGCATCAGCTCCTGTCAGTCTCTCCAGGTTGCTCTGAAATCCTCCTGCTGGTCATTTCATACAGAACAATAATATCCCATAACCTTCATATACTATAACTTATTCAGCCATTCCCCCACTGATGGGCAGCTACTCATTTTCCAACTCTTGGCCACCACAAAAAGGGCCGCCACGAACGTTTTTGTACAAGTGGGTCCTTTTCCCCTTTTAATGATCTCTCTGGCATACAGACCCAGCAGACCCTGCTGCATCAAAGGGGATGCACGGTTTTTTAGCCCTTTGGGCATACTTCCAAATTGTTCTCCAGAATGGCGGCATCCATTCACAGCTCCACCAACAATGCATCAGTGTCCCAGTTTTCCCGCATCCCCTCCAATATTCATCCTTATCTTTTCCTGTCATCTTAGCCAATCTGACGGGTGTGCGGTGGTACCTCAGGGTTGGTTTGATTAACATTTCCCTGATCAATAGTGATTCTGAGCTTCTTTTCACGTGACTAGCAATAGCTTTAATTTCTTCATCTGAAATTCTGTTCCTCTGCTTTGACCGTGATCAGATGACTTGTATTCTGATAAATTGGAGTCAGTTCCCTACCTGTTTTAGAAATGAGGCCTTTATCGGAAACGCCGGCTGCCCAAAACCTCTCCCAGCTTCCCTAGCAGCTTTCTAAGACTTTACGGTATCATGTACGACACCCGGAGGACCCGGGAGGACTTTGTGGGCTTCATTTCTCAGGGGAGGCAACGAAGGCCGAGAAAGTCGGTGACATCCCGTGGTCATTGGGTGTCCAAGCCGGAGGGGAGCTGGGGCCGGGCCGCCTCACTGGAGGTTGCAGGGGCAGTTTCGGGGGGCGCGGGGCTCGGCCGAGGGCACGCAGCCCGGACTGCGCCGGTAAGACGTAATTCCCTGTCTGCCGTTCCAGGTTCCGGGGGACGCCCTCAACGAGCAGACCTCCAGCGACACTTTCTGGGCCGCTCTGCTGCTATTTGAATTCTCAGGAGGCCGCCGGGTCTGAGGCGCTCCTGGAGGCCGGCAGGTCACGCCCGCTCCGGCCGGGCGGGCGCCCACTTGTGGGGGCTCCGGGGGCCACTTGTCTGTTCTGGTTGTGAGTATGGGGCAGGGCCGCCGCCTTTGGCTCCCCTGGCTTGGCTCTCCCGGCCCGTTTCCAGGGAGGGCAGAGTCGGGCTCTCCTGGCTCCGTTAGCCGGTTGTTAGCGGGAGCTGGGCCCGAGGCTCCCCAGGGCTTTGCCACAGATTGAGCAGATCCCGGCCCGGATCCCCCTCCTGGCCTGGGCTTAGCGGGAGGGCTCCGTGCCCAGCCCGGGAGCGTGGGGTCCAGACTCGGCTCCGGGGCCAGCACCAGCCGGCCTGACCTCGGCCTCCGCCTCCCTTCTCGGGGCCACACGGGGCCCGCGGGGACATCGGCAGGGCCCCTCGCTGGGGGGGGGCAGGGAAGGGGGGCAGTGTTAGCTCCGCTCTGACGCACTCACAGTTTGCTAAATAAAGGTTCTTGAAAGCACGAGCTGGGTCGGTGATGGCGCCGGGAGGGGGGCCGGGAGAGCGTCCCAGGGGCCCCCACCTGGCGGAGGCGGAGGCGACGCTTCCCTGCTGCACCCACTTTCTCCTCCCTCTCCCTCGGGACGTGGCCGCAGATCACCGGTCTCGGCCGGTCCGGGGCTCCTGGGAGACGCAGCCCCCCCCTCCCCCCGTCCTGCCGCCGCCTCCAGCCCCCCCCCAAACCCCCAAGGGCTCAGCCCCCTTCCAGGGGAGGATGTGTCCCAGGCACGCGCCCGGCGAGGCCCTGAAGGACTTAGGGCTCCCCCCGCCTTGGGGCAGGGAACGGGAGGAAGCCGGGAGCCCGAGGGAGCCTTCACGGGCCCCAGAGGAACAGGGGATGGGAGAGGGCCTGCACTCAGCTCTGCTCGGCTCCTTCGGCTGCAGCGCCCCCCGCTGGCGCAGGGGCGCAGGCCGGGCCCCAGGCCCGCCGAGGGAGCCGGGGCGCTGCTCTCCCCCAGCACCGGGCGGGGAACAGCTCCCGGCGCCCTGAGGCAGCCCTTAGCCTTAACCCGAGGAGGCCACGCATCCCGGACCCGGAGCAGTTTGGCGCCCCCGGGCGTCCCAGGACCAAACTGCGCTCCGGGGGCGCGGGAGATTTGGGGGCGACACCGGCCAAGGAATCCCAGGTTAGGCCTTGGGAAGGGCCCGCGGCCTCCAGGCCCGCCGCCGCAAGGGATGCCGGGCTGGGGCTAGGAGGGACAGCGAGGGGCGCGAGGGGGCGATGCGGAGGCGAGGAAGGTCAGGGGGTGTGTCCGGGCTGGTCCCCCGCCGTCCGGCGCCAGGCTTTCCGGCCCCCCAGCCTCAGGTTCTCATCCCCTGCCCCCCGGGGAGCCAGCGGCCGCTGCCGTGGGGGGCTGGTGGGGGGCTGGGGGGGCGGAGCGGGTGTGGCGCTGCTGAGAGCGGGGCGAGGCCGGCCCGGGACACAAGGCCAGCGGCCTCCCTGCCTCAGAGCACCCCCCCACCCCCACCCCCACTCCCACCCCGCTCTACCGAACCTAGCGGGCCGGGGCCCTTCTAACAAAGGGAACAGCCAGCCCCTCTCCCCCCAGCTGCGGGGGCGGCGTGGGGAGAGGACCGACGTGCCCCAGCCCGGCTCCCACCCCGCCATTGGCCGCCGCGCCGGCAGCGCCATGGCAACAAGGCCGGCTGCGCGGGCTGGCCGCTGATTGGCCCGCGGGCCTTAGCAACAGAGCCAGGTGAGACCGTCTCCCATAGCGACGGCGAGCCCACGTGTCCGGCTTGGCTCTAGCTGCTGTCTCCGGGAGGGGGTGGGGGCTGTCTGACGTTTGGGGACCCGGGGGCTGGGGCTGGGAGGGACCTGGGGGGCATCCAGTCCAACCCCCTCATTTACAGACAGGGAAACGGAGGCCGGGAGGGGGCGGATCCCAGATCTGGGCCGGAAGGGACCCGGGACATCCATTCAGGAGACCTCCCTCATTTACAGATAGGGAAACTGAGGCGGCGGGGGCGGGGAGGGAGCTAACCCAAAGGTACGGGATCCCAGATCTAGTCCGAGGGGGCTCAGGGGCCAGCCGGTCCGACGCCCTCACTTGCAGATGGGGAAACTGAGGCCCCGCCGCCCCTGGCAGCTCTGGGGTGGTCTCAGAACTTGCTTTGGGAGGGGAAGAAGAAAGGGGAGCATCCTGTTCCCTCCCCGAAGGGGGGGCCGGCCCTTGCTCCCCAGAACCTCAGAGGGGAATTCAGAGAGTAAGGGGGCTGCCGTCCGCCCTCTCCGGGCTCGCTGGGGGAGGACCGGAGGCTGGGAGGCCCGAGCCCTTGCACACGCCTGGGGGCGGCCGAGCCCCGGAGGAGGCTCTGTCCCCAGCCAGAGGGGCGGGCGTTTGTCCGGAGGCCGGAGGGAGCCACCAGAACTCCTAGAGTGAGAGAGCTGCTCCCGCAGCCCCGGCCTTCTGCTCCCGGCTCCTCCGGCTTGGCCGAGGACAGGAGCGAGGGCGCCCTTTGGGGCTCTGGAGCCCCCGAGACAACGCCCAGTTCTCTCGTTCTCCAGAGGTCCCGAGGAAAGGGACGGGAGTGGGCGGGTCCGGTTGTAGCCTCCCCCCCCCCCCCACTGCGTGCCCCCCCTCAGCTTTGCCTTCCAACCTGCTGGGTCTGCTCCGAGGGGGGTGCGGACCTGGGAGCCCCGCCCCTCCCCCGCCTGCCTTCCCACTGCTGCAAGGTCCACTCCGGGCTTTCCGGGCCTCCCGGACCCTGGGGGGGCTCCCGCCCCTCCCGGACTCCTGCGGGCGGGACCGAGGCTCCGCCCCCAGGCTGGACTGTGAGCTTCCTGCGGCCAGCCCGGTCCGGCTGCGCGGGAGGCCTCAGAAAGGGAACCGGGCCCAGCCCGCGCCATCCCTCTGTGCAACTGTGGGGCCCGGGGAGGGGTGGAGGAGGTGCCCCCCCAGTTCTGGCACCTTCCATTCCAAGCTCCCCCCAGCCCCGACCTCCCCTGTCTTAGGCCCCACCCAGCCCTGCTCCCCCTCTTCCAAGCTCCTCCCCCCGTTCTAGGCCCCTCCCAGCCCTCCCCCCCCCCCCCCCCCCGTTCTAGGCCTCTCCCAGCCCTGCCCCCTGTTCTAGGCCCCCTCCTCGGGCTCCCCGCGCGCTCGCTCTCCCAGACCGCCAGCCGCCCCCCGGGCCCGGGCTCCCCGGGGCCTCCTGCCAAGCTCAGCATCCGAGCGGCTCCCACGGGCCGGTGGCTCCCGGCATGCTGAGGGGACGGGCAACCTGGGGGCGGCGGGAACGGGCCCACGTGCCGCGGGACCTAGTCTGGGGACCTGCCAGCGGACAGTGCGGGGGAGGGGGAGCTGCAGAGCCCAAGGAGCCAAAAGCCTCATGGGAAGGAGAGCTCAGAGACCTGGGGAGGGGGGAAAACCAAGCTGTCGGGGTGGGAGGGGCCTAGAACGGGGGGGGGGGGGTCAGGGCGGGGAGACAAAGACTCTCGGGGCTGGGAGGGCCCCAGGGATGCACTCATTCACTCATACTGAGAGAGCCCGGCTGGTCCCCAGCTGCTAATCAGCCCCTTGGGGCACATTAAGTTATTAGGAGCCGAGCTCGGGCAGGTTCACTCATTCCCCTTTCCCGGGATCTTGTTCTGGAGAATCAGGAGGTTCTCGGGCTGATGACCCGGAACCTGCCGTGGGCTGGGGAAGGAAGGCTCGCAGGCGGGGCCCCCAAGGCCCCAGGCTGGGCCCAAAGCCCCGCTCCTATGCCGGCCCTGGCTGGAGGGAGCTGGAGTGAGAGTCAGGAGGGCGAGCCCGGCTGGACCTGGGATTGCTGTGACCCCCTCCCCCCACCCCTGGGGGGCTGTCTCTCCCCCCTCTCCTCCCAGCGGGACAAGGGCTTAGCCCCTTCTGTGGCCCCCGCTAATAACCAGCGTTTACATGGACTTAACAGGACAAATTGCTTTTCAAATATCTCATTTTATCCTCTCAACAAACTCCGGGAGGGAGGTACTTGTAGCATCATTTGGCAGACGAGGAAACTGAGGTCGATGAGAATGAGTGGCCCGGCCAGGGTTACCCAGGCAGAAGCATCTGAAGCACCAATCGCACTGGGACCTTGGGAAGCCCATCCTCGTGCTCTCTGCACCGAGTCACCTGAATGCCTCTGGGTAGTGTGGATGAGCCAGGAAGTCCCTCCCAGCCTCCCC
This sequence comes from Dasyurus viverrinus, assembly GCA_020854095.1. Taxonomy (NCBI): domain Eukaryota; kingdom Metazoa; phylum Chordata; class Mammalia; order Dasyuromorphia; family Dasyuridae; genus Dasyurus; species Dasyurus viverrinus. Next base: position 705,310,381 of record CM036997.1, read on the forward strand.
AGCATCAGTAACTCCGCAGGATGTGAGTGAGAGGAGGCCGGGGAGAGGCTGGGAGGAGGCTGCTGAGGAGCAGGCTTCTGGGGCCGGAGGGCAGGGCCCGGCTGGGCAGAGGAGGCCGGCCTCGGAGTGAAGGACCATTGCTGGCCTCCCCCGGGTGGGAGCAGTAGGAGCTCCTGGAATCACTTGGTATCCACTTCCTACTCGTCAGTTCATCTCTGATCCAGCCTGGGAGGCCTGTTTGCATTGTAATCTGGGCACCTGCTGCTCCAGAGCTCTCTCTCTGGGCCCGGGGCTGGCCAATATGGCCTCTTGTGCGGGAGGAGACCTCTGAGCCTGGGTAGTGGGAGGAGGCCCTTCAGCTTCATGGGCCGAGGAGGGCTTTGGGGGGGGGGGGAGGGGAACAGGAGCAGCACCTCCCTGGGAGCTACAAGGGTAGGAGCACCGCCTGGCTCAGGACGAGTGACCTTGGGCCATTTCTTTCCCTTTTAGTTCACTCTTCTGGGCAACAGAATGGGATTCAATTCAAAGCTGGGCAAAGTCACCAGCTTCATGCTCTCCCCCAGAGCCACCTGGGAGGGCTCAGATTGCAGGGAGGACCTTGGCCTTGTTGAACTCGGGTTTTTGACGGGTCTCAGTTAAGGGGAGGTAAGAAAAGAGGCAAAGAAGGGCCCTTTCCATCGCTCTGGGAGAAGACCCTCGAGGGTTCAGGCCAAAAGGGAACAGTATTTTACATTCATTCAGGGCCCAAACAATGGCCTAAGGGAGATGAGTGAGAACCTACTGTTGGTCAATCAAGAACCCGAGTGATTTTCACTCAGAGATGGTCCTTAAGGAAAAAATGAAATCTAGCCCATAACTCCTCTGAGAACACATGCAGGTAAGGGTGAGATACCCTGTGTGGACTGAGGAAGGGAAGGGAAAGAAGAAAGAAAAGCAGAGAGAAGAGAAAAAGAGAAGAAAAGAGAAAAGGAGAGAGAAGAAAAGGAAAAAATAAGGAACACTTTGTTGCCCAACTGCCCAGTGCCACTTTGGTCCCCCATGGGCAGCCCTCCTCACAGAGGTGGCTGGCGGTCCCTTGTTCTGAGAGAGGTGTTTATTCTCCTTGCACTGATCGATTTTCTTTTTTTTGCCATTCCCTGCCTCTTTTGTTCCCGAGCCTTAGTCACTGAATGGGTGTTGCCTCAGACCAACAGACCTGGGAAGCTCAGCTTAAAAAGAGCCAGGTCTCCCCCTGCGTCCAGGGCCTGACTCTCGTGCTGGTGACTCCGGAGGGGGCAGCCAGCACAGCCCTCTCCCCCTGAGCCCAGTCCACTTGCCCGGCATGGTATCGTCACAGTCTCTTGGAGAAGGACAAGCCATCCCAGCAGTCTCTCTTCTATCCCACAATGATGTCGGTCTCATAGGTTCCCAAATCCAGCCCCTCTGCACGGGAAGGGGGGTGGGGAGCAGGGGCAGGAGGGGAGACACAGCCAGTCACAGTCCCTGAGGAGCTTCCGTTCTAGAAGGGGGAAGGGGGCAGAGGAAAAGAACGATTTTTTTCAAATCTCAGGGCCCCGCCCTGTGACCCAAGCCAGTCCCTGCCCCCGAGGAGCTTCCCTTCTTTGGGGAGGAGATAACCTTGGCTCTGTCCTTGTCAGTCCAGGCTCTCCAATGTCACTTTCCTAACTGTGGAGAGTGAACGGCCATTATTAGCCGGTTACTCATCAGCCGCCATGTCGACCCACTTCTGCCTGGGTCTGTTTCCCGTAGTGACCCTCCGGAGGATCCTCTCACTCCCCCCCGTGGCCCGTGTTGGGAGACCCCCCCACTCTGCTCCCCGCAGTGGCTCACAGGGCCTCGTCCAAGGCCGCGGGCAGCTGGGGAGCCATTGTTGCGTCCAGGGCTCCTGGTCCTAGGTGTGGGTCTGTCCCCTCACACCCTGGACTCGGGCACTTTGCACAAACCACTGATGGAGAGAAAGGGGCCGAGGAGGCAGCGACACAGGCTGACCCCAGAGCCCCGGATGTGACCCCAGAGCCATCGGCACCCGCTCATTTAGCAGATCAGGAAGGTGAAGGCCAGGAAGGCCCAAAGTGGCATCGGCAGAAGGGGCAGAGGGAATATTCGATCCCGGTCTTCTGACTTAGAGAATCAGCGTTTTTCCTACCCCCAGTCTCATAACAATTATCACTGGCCCTTAGAGAGCTCTTTAAGCTCGGCCAAACACCTCACATATGCTAGGTCTCATCACTGCCCCCATTTTACAGATGAGGGACATTGTTCATCCAGGTAGTGAGGGCTCCGGGCAGTTTTCCCGACTCCAGGGCTCTGACCACAGGGGGGTGGGGGGGAGGGAGCTGCCGCCTCCCTGGGTGGGCTGGAGCACAGACAGAGCCTGGACCGGTGTGACTCCCGGGGAGGAGTCCTCCCCCACGCTGAGGTCGAAGGTCTGGGCAGTGTCTTCCATGTATCTCATCCTAGGACCACAGACTGGGGAGGGGGGGGGTGGGGTGGTCTCCTTATACAGAGAAGGCAACTGAGGCTCAGGGAAATAAGGTCACACGCGGGTCAGGGACAGAGCGAGGACTGGAAGCCCGGTCCTGATGCTCAGGCCAGGCTCCGGTCTGGGGACAGCCACACAGGAAGGCTGGGGGGAGGCAGTCAGAGCTGGAGGGGGATGCTGAGACCCCCCCCCCCCCAGCCCAGGTCTGCCCTGGTGAAAGGACAGCTGCCGAGACCTCGGACATCAGGGTTAAGAACAGCCTGCTCTTCCCAGCAGCCCCTGCCACTGACCCTGTAAGTGTTTCCCAAGGTAGCCCAACAAGGCACACCTTGGCTCTGTGCAAGGGCCTGTTTGGGGAGGGAAGGGGGGGTGAGGTGGGAGCCCCCAAACCCAACAAAAACCAGTTCTGCCCTCAGCGGGCTCAGCTCCTGCCGGCAGTGACCGGCCAAGCCTTGACTTCGGCCTTTCCAACCCCAGAACCTTGTTTGTGACAAGACAACCAAGCCTCAAACTGTCCAGTTTGTCCAAATGAGGCCCCCAAAGTAGGGAAGGCGGGATGGGGGCAGGTCATCCTGACAAAGGGGAAACTGAGGCACGGGGTCACAGGACAGTCAGTGTGGAGCTGGGCCTTGGCCTCCCGAGTCAGGCTTCTCCCATCTCCAATGGCCGCCAAGGTGATTCTCTGAAGCCCCCGGTCTGACTGTGACAATCCCTAATCAATAACTCCGGGGCTCCCCATTACCCCGAGAAGCAGATGCAAGCACGCTCAGCCTTAACTTACCTGTGGAGCCCCATGAGATCCAACCCCTCGGGCTCTCTCACACATGGGGCTCCCTTCCTTCTTCTCTCCCCCAGCCCCAGCCTCCTGGAGTCCTTTTCAATTCCCTCAAGAGGAAGGATGCGTGATGGCTTCAGAGGGAAGAAGCCCTGGGTACGAATCCTTCCTCAGACAGTCATAGCAACGGACTTGAGAGCTCTGGGCCTCAGTTCCCTCATCTGTAAAACGTGTATGTCAGATTTAAGCACTTCTAGGTCCTTTTCATCCATGATCCCAAGACTCCACTCAAGCTCCATCTTTGGCTCGAACTCCCCCCCCCCCCCCATACCCCCTTTCAAGCTCCTGGTGTTTATTTTGTGGTACAGAAGGTCCCCTCCTGCTAATTCCCCCAAATAGAATATAAGGTCTAGACGGTTTCATTTTTGTCTCTGCCTCCCATTTCATACAGTAGGCACTTAATAAATGCTTTGTATGGATTAACAAAAGCGGGAGGGGAGAGGGAAGCCCTGGGGGGGGGGAGGGGGAGGCGAGTGTCAGCGCCAAGATCATCTCTGTACACGGTGCTGGGGAGATGTCTTTGAAGGACAGAGCAGAGCGGGAATGCCCAGTGGGGAGCCCATAACTCCCCGCTTCTTCTGGGCACCCGCTGCCTCCGGGCAACAGGGATGGGCTTGGAGCCCAGCCTCCATCGAGCCACTAAAACGTGCGGTCCTGGCCATGGCACTCCCCTACTCAATAAACCTCAGGGGCTCCCTATGGCCTTGAGGAGAAAATCCTCTGACTGGGAGAGCTGGGCGATTGGGGGATGTCCTGACAGTGCTCCTCCTCAGGGGCCGGTGCTCCTCCTCAGGGGCTGGTGCTCCTCCTCAGGGGCCGGTCACTTCGCCTGCTCATCTTGGTCTCTGTGCTCCCTGCTAAGACTCCACCTTCCCTCCCCACAGCCTCCCACGCCAGGGGGCCATCTCCCAGTTATGCCCGCTGCGGCCGTTTGCCTCGAGGACGGGCCCCGTCTCCAACCCTGGGCATAGAGCCTGGCACGTAAGGGGTGTTTCACTGCCTGCTGACTGTTGGTGGTTTCAGAGTGGGGGGTGTGGGGGTGTGGGGAGCCGGCACTAATCTACAGCCACATAAGGCCAACCTGGAATGGGTTGAATCTCCTGATCACATTACAAAGACTTCCTGAATAGGAATCTCCTAATCACACCCTAACTTTGAATAGGCAGATATCTAGGCATCCCCTAATCCCATCATAGAGCTTCTTGCCACCAGGAACATGTGAGCAGCTCATGCTTGGGCGGGATACCAGCCCTTTGTCTAGGACCCCCACCCTGTACTGTGCTTGTACAACCCTGACTTTGTTCCTACTGCTATATATATACCTGTACTAGTGCACCCATTAAAGTGAGGCTCCATCAGATGGATCTGTCTTGCCTCCATTCTGCCTGTCCCCTCTCTCTTGCCCTGGCGGGCCTAGGCAGGGGGGAATGGCTGAAAGGGAGCCCAGCCTCGGCAAGTCGGGCTCCGAGTCCTGCCTCTCCACAGCTTGGCGATTTGAAGAGCACCCGCCGACCTGCCTCATTTAGTCCTCACGGCTGGGGGAGTGGGCGACTGTTATACCGATTTTACAGATGGAAAACTGAGGCAGTTGGAGATTAAGTAACCTGCAGGTTGGGGGGGGTGGGAGCAGGTGGGAAGCAGGGCCCGGCTCTCCTGCTGACTCCCAGGGCTCTGTCCACCACAGCAGGCCCCTGCTCCAGGGGGGTTTCGGAGAGCCTCCTTTATTTCCTTGTCTGGGCCAGGTAAGTCACTCCAGGAGAAGATCCCAAGGCCCCCCTCGCTTCCTCCATGGAACCTCCAGCAGTTGGTGGTGGAGTCCCTGGGAACTCTGCCCCCGGAAGGATGGCAGCCCCGGTCCGGGAGTCACACCTGAGGTTTTCCTGTGGAGTCTTTGAATGTCACAGGCAAGAGAGCCCCAAAATGGGGATGTCAGGGCTGGGGGGGGCCTAGAACAGGGGATGTCAGAGCTGGGGGGGGCCTAGAACAGGGGATGTCAGGGCTGGGGGGGGGCCTAGAACAGGGGGTGTCAGGGCTGGGGGGGGGGCCTAGAACAGGGGGTGTCAGGGCTGGGGGGGGCCTAGAACAGGGGATGTCAGAGCTGGGGGGGGCCTAGGACAGGGGATGTCAGAGCTGGGGGGGGCCTAGGACAGGGGGTGTCAGAGCTGGGGGGGGCCTAGGACAGGGCACTTTAGAGCAGAGAATGTCAGGAGGGACTTTTCCCGGTTCTGTGCCCGGGGTCCCCTGGGCGGCCCCGAGAAGCCCCCGGCCCTCCCCCCCCCCCCAGTATCTCCGGAGGCCCCGCATCCACGTTCCTCGGTATAAGCAAACGGCGCAATGTCGCGGACCCCCTTGCCCACGCTCCTCTCCTGCGTGGGGGGGGGGGGGGTAACCGAGGCCTGGGGTGGGGGGCAGGGCTCTGGCCAAGGTTATCCAGAGCCGGGCGGCTCCCGCTCGGCGCCAAGCCCTCTCTCTCCGCAGTCCCCGCCCCTCCAGGCTCCCACCTCCACCTTTGCAGCACCAAACTGCACCACGGGCAGGGCGCATGCGTCGGGGCCGGCTCCAGCCGGGCGGGGAAACGGAGAGCTCGGAAGGGCTATTTATAGCGGGTGACGTCACCTTGAAATAGCCCTTCTGGGCGGGGCCGGCCGCCCTCCCCCCCCCCCGCCGTGGGCGGGGCCCGGCGGTGGCGGGCCGGGCGGCCGCGGTGCGCAGGCGCACAGGGCGCTCCCGCCCCCCCCCCCCGGAGCCGCCTCCCGCTCCTCCCCCGCCCCTCCCGCCGGCAGCGGCAGCCTCAGCCTGGGTCTCGGCGGCGGCAGCAGCGCGAACCCGTCAGAGCAGCGGCAGCGGCAGCGGCAGCGGCAGCGGCGCGAGCCTCCCTCTCCTCCTCCCCGCGCTCCCTCCCTCGGACTCGCCCGCTCCGTCCCCGTCGGGCCGCGGCCCCAGCCCGGCAGCAGCCGCCGCCGCCCCAGGTGCGGGCGCACGTGGCCGCGCGAGCCCAGCCCGGCGCGGGCCTGACCGGAGCCGCGCGGCGGCGGGAGCGGGAGCGGGAGCGGCCGAGCAGGCGGCGGCGGGAGCGGCGGCGCCATGGGCGACCGGGAGCAGCTGCTGCAGCGCGCGCGGCTGGCCGAGCAGGCGGAGCGCTACGACGACATGGCCTCCGCCATGAAGGCGGTGAGTGAGCGCGCGTGCGCGGCGGCGGGCGCGGGGGCGCGCCCCGCTTTCCCCGGCAGGAGCCCGCCAGGGAGGGAAGCGCCCCGCCGGGGCCCTGCCCGCCCCCCGACCCGCGCCCTCGCGGCCCATCCCCCGCCGGCCCCTCCGGCAGCGCCCCCTCCGGCTGTCCTTGTCCCTCTGCAGGTCGGCGGTCATTTCCTGCCTGCCGCCCCCTTTCCGCCCATCCCCCTCCCGCAGCCCCCGCCCCCCCCCCAGCCATTTCCTGTCCCGAGACCCCCTCCCCCGGCCTCCCTCTGGCGCCCTGGGGGCCCCCTGGGCCGCAATTCGTCCCCACCATCTCCTCAGCTCTTGGGGGCCTCCCCCTCCTCTTGCGCAGACCCTGATCCCCGCCCAGACTTCGCCTGCCCCAGACTGGGATCCTGGGCTTCTGCACCCTCCCCTAGGCGCCCCCCCCCCGGATTTGGGCAGGTCTCCCTGGCTTCTCCCTCCCCACCTTGGGGGGCTGGGGAGGGGGCGCTGTGATGTGTCACTCCGGGCCACGCCCAGCCTTCGGGTGGTTCTCCTGGGGCCCCCCTCCCCCCCGGGCTGCTCCTGCCGCCCCCTGCTGGGTGACCTTGGGGCCCCCCCCTGCCGGGGCCTGTGTCTGCACCGGGGTCGCCCCGCGGGCCCACCCGGTAGCTGGGCTTGCCCAGGGAGCACAAATGGAGCCCCCGGCAACCCCCGTCTGTTCCCTGCAGAAGCCGGGCAGATTCCCAGACCCCCGCCCGAGACCCGTAAAGGCTTTGAAGCCCTTTCCTGCTCCTTGCCCTGCCGGGTGCTGTCAGGTCCCCAGAGAAGGGGGGGGCTGCCCCGGAGCCCCCCCCCCCAGCCCAGTTCCCTCCTGGCAGGGAGGCAGCTCCTCTAAGATTGTGTCCCTGGAGATGGAGGAGACAGGGCCATTCACAGCACCCCCTGTGTGCCAGGGTACAGAGGGCGCAGACAGGCCCGAATTCGCGCCCAGGGCCGTCCTCTGCTCAGCACCTGCCCCCGACTCTGGGCTCAGACCCGTGTCCTTGGCGTCGCCCCCTGAGTGGCCCTGACAGGACACTCCCTTTTAGGGCTCCCGCCCGACTCCCACCTGCCCCGCGTCCACAGCACGAGCTGCCCCCCATCTGCTGCCCCGGCCCCCGCCCTGGGCTTCTTGCTGCTTTTTCAGTACTTGCCGGAATGGTTACCAGAGAGCCGGCTTTCCTGCCTGCTTCCTCCCCCACCACTGAGAGACGCCCTGGCCCCCCCTGCTCCCCCCCCCCCCCCCCCCCCGCTGGCCCAGAAGCCCCTTCCCTCATGATCTGTCCCTTTGCAAGCACCAGGGGGCAGGGCCATTTTGTCTTTGTGGCTGCCAGGCCCCCCTTGCTGGGCAGTAGCTGCTCTGAATGGAGGCAGCAGCCGCTCCATTGTTGGACAGCTCTCGCCCTGGGGACACCGGCTGCCCTCGCTCCCAGCCCTATGGCCTTCATCACTTTCCCTGGACGCCTCACGGGAAACGCCCCAGCGCAGCCAGGGTCCTCCCTCGGCCCGGCTTCCCATCAGAATCCTTGGTCCCCCCCCCCCCCCCCCCCCCAGCCTGATTCAGGGTGGATTCAGGTGGTGGAGCTTGACCTGGTTGGGGGAGAGGGACGGGCTGGGAGTTCCAGGCTTGCTCTGCTGCCGGATGATTTTGGCCTGGGACCAAAAGCAGGTCCTTGCCCTTCCCCGGTCCCTTATCTGTAAATGGATTGGAGGGGGTGGGGCGGGGCTAGATGCACACTGAGCTCCTGCCTCTTGCCATTTTGTGACTGAGGGGGCAGGAGAAGGTGGGGTCCCCAGTGCAGACGCAGCAGAACCCGAAAGGCCTTGGGCACCTTGACCATTGTCACTGTTTGTCCTTCATTCTCGGAGAAGCCCCACATCAGGGAGGCCATGGCAGGACCGTGAAGTGGCTGGGAGGGAGGGCAGGAGGCTGTGCAGATTCATCAGCCCCGCTCTCTCCTCCCCAGCCCTCTGGGTCTAGTGTCCAGATGACCAGAGGGGCCCAACGCAGTGGGAGGCCGGGGGCTTTTCCTTTTTAATTAAGTAAATGAATTATAATTATAATAAAACAGTTATCAGAATGTTAAGCAAGAACCCAAACTCCTGGGTTAAGCCCTGCCCTGCCACATTATCTCTTGGTAAGAGACAAACCCATACGAGAAAAACCCAAAGGATGCCATCAGCACAGTCAGGAAGGGCCTTCCTCAAGCAGTAATCATCGATGCCTTCCGATTTCTGTGAAAAAGCATCATCATCCCAACGGTCAAATAACCCTAAGAGCACAACATAAGGCAGACCTTCAGAGAGGATGATAAATGCTACACTGTAGTTACCCCATGTGCAGTATAGCAATTATAGGAAAATGACTAGTCAGTAAAACTCGCGTCAGAAAACTGCTAATTAGTCACATCTTAGAACATGATGTATTTTTTTCTCTGTCCTCTTCCCACCCCTAGACATCCAGTACATGTTAAACATATGCAGTTCTGTACAAATTTCCACAGTGATCATGCTGTACAAGAAAAAGCAGATCAAAAAGGGGGAAAATGAGAACTCTAAGCAAACGACTATAACAAAAGGTGATTGTGGCTGTGGTCCACATTCAGTGCCCACAGGCCTCTGGGTGCAGATGGCTGTCTCCATCACAAGACCTTTGGAACTGGCCTGAGTCACCTTGCTGTTGAACAGAACCCCGTCCCTCATATAATCACTGTGTACAACGGTCCCCTGGTTCTACTGACTTCACTTAGCATCAGTTGGTGTAAGTCTCTTTGGGCATAATACGAAAAGAAAAATTATCAATGGCTTCCTTCATCCCTAGGGTTTTCAAAAATAGCTCTCAGATGATCCCCACAAAGGGAGCATCGGGCGGCCTTGGCACACATGGGTGCTTGGTGGTTCTCTTTTTCACTCGAGAGTCAAGGCAGTGAAACCTCGGGTTTTTAAAGCTAAGGTCTTTAAGAGGTTTGACTGGGGCACCACCCATTCTGGGATTTAAGGCTGGCTAAGTCAAAAGTCAAAGAATGACTTTTTTCTTACTCAAAATAAATAGAAATAAAAAAGGAATTGGCCAGAAGAGTGACAATTGCTATTTATAGCCACTCTGAGACAGCCTGGACCCAAATAGAGACTAAGTGGGCTTGGGCGGGACCTTTTGTTTACCGATGACCACCCTGAAGCCAGAGAGGTCAGAGGTTGTTTTCAGGTTCATTGGAACCCGTGCTCTTGCTGGCTCCAAAAAAATAACACCATGGCGCCCCCCCCCCCCACACTTTGACTTTTGGAAAATCACTGAATCATGACAGCATTGTCAGCGTGAGGGCTCTGGAACGGTGCAGCCCTGGACCCCCCCCACCCCCACCCCAAAGAGGCAGTTCTATTCTCAGCAATTTGGGAGGAGTGTAGACCATATTCCCTTATCTGTAAAATTCGATACAATAAGGATAGCTAGGTCATCTCAGATACTTAGCTGTGTGACCCTGGGCAAGTCACTTTGCCTTGAATTAATTTCCTTTTCTATAAAATGAGCTGGAGAAGAAATGGCTGAGTCCCTTCTCCCTGACCCCCCACTCCAGTGCTTTTGGTAAGAAGCCCCAAATGGGCTCCTGAAGAGCCTGACAAAACCAAATTTGCTGCCTCATGGTGGGGGTGGGCGGGAACAGCTGATGTGGAGGCTGGCCTCAGATCTGCGGCCTCATTTTCTAATGCGATTTCTTGTTTCTCAGTGGCAGTCACTACTGACCAGGGGAATGAGGTTGGGCCCGAGGGATGCTCTGGTTAAATTAGGAAGTAGCCCAGGGTGTGTTGGAGGCTTCGGAGTCCAGATCATTCAGTAAAACGGGCTTCTCCTTCCCTCCCATGGTAGCAGAGCAGGAAATGTTCCTTTGGGTGCCGAGAAGGGGCAGCCCTGAGCTTTCTCTCCCACATGCTTATTTTTTGTTCAGGGAAGGGTATCAGAGGCCCTGGGTTCCATGGGTGGAGCATTTTGTCCCGGCTTTCTCTGCAGAATGGGGGGGGGTGACCTTTGAGGTCCTTTGCAGCCCCAAAGCTGTGATCATAGGGGCTTTCTCTGACCCTGGATGCAAGGGGTGGGGATGGGAGAGTGTGGTTGACTCTGACAGTTAAAAGAGGCAAGAATCTTGCTGGAGACGGGGTTCAAGTGGTGACTTGGGATAAGAAATTAATCTCTTGGAACCTCAGTTCCCTTGGCAGTAAAATGCAAATAGCTTCTCCCATCTGTCCCAGCTCTAAAGTAGGGGCTGCACTTGTGACTAGTCATTCTGATTAAACTGGGCAGTTGGAGAAGATTTTAAATATTTAAGGAGCAAGGAGCAGGCCCTAATCAAGTTAATTACCAGAGATGGAGATTGCCAATGGAGCTAATTCCTTCCCTTCCCCCCCCCCCCCCCCCCCCCCCCGGGGCCTCACTGCCCAAAATGGCTCGTTTTAAATTAAAATTGAGAAATAGACATAGTTCTATAGAAATTATAAAACCCAGTTAGAATTGATCCGGCCAGTGATGATCAGGCTGCTTATGAAGGCCGGAGGAGCTGAATCTCTTGAGGTCTTAGAACTGAGAAATGGGAAGTGACTTGGGGAAGAAGGGGCAGGAGAGGAAGAGACCCCAGTGGGCTTCAGCTGTGGCCGTACGGGGGCAGATCATGTGAAAGGCAGATGAAGTGAGCAGTATGGGGGGGGGGGGCAGGAGGCCCCTTGGGACCATGGAGCTACACGCGAAGGCACAGTGAGGACTTTCCAAGCCAGCTCAAGGTCTGGAGCCATGTGCCTGAAACATTCTAGGTGAAAAGCTACCAGGGAACCTGTTTCCTGCTGCCAGTACAGAGGAGGAATATAATCACAGCTTTGTCGGCTATCTTAGGAGGAAATCTGGGCTGACTTCCCTCCCCCACCCCCCTTCCCGAGTTAAAAACTGGTAAGAAAGTGCGATGTCCTCACCAAGTGGCCTGCCTGGCCATAGCGATGGCACCGCAGCCCCTGCTCCTCTCAGACGCTGGGCTCTTTTTCACTTGAGTCGGCTGAGTAGCTAGCTAGCTCCCTCCCTTGTAGGAATCCCTTCTTCCTGCCTGAAGAAACTAGCTCCCCTTTATAGTGCTCACCACTGACTTTTCCCCCTTTGTCTCTTGATTTATACTAATTTTAACTAGCTTCATATGGCCCTTTTAAGGTTTGCACAACATTTTGCAATATTATCTCATTTATGCAGATGAGAAAACTGAGGCATTTAACCTCCAGTTAAGCTTGAGTAAGTATCTGAGGCAAGATTTGAACCCAGGTCTTCCTGACTCCCGCCTTAGTGGGCGGCTTCTTGGAGAATCTGTTTGAGTGATGCCCCTGGTGTCTGAATTTCAATCCCTGTTTCAGGTCCATCAGATTTAGGGCAGGGAAGCTCTGGGTTGAAGGAGAAAGGGCTTGCAAGAATATGTTCAAATCAAAAAATTCTTAGAGAATTTGGAAGTGTTTTCCTGCTAGTGTTTTAATTAGTTACTAAGACCCAGGGAGCCTAATCTGGCCTCCCTTCTACTGGCTTTTGTCTCTTATCTAAAGTGATTGCCTTTAACTAGGTGTGTAAACAAGGCCTTCATTTTCTAAATATTCTTCCTGGTTTCCTTTGGTGTCTCCAGTTTGCTGTTGGTAAGACCCGTCTGGAGGTGATGGGAAATTGGGCTGTTGGACGCTTCTGATCCCACAGGACTGGGAGCTGGAAGGGATCGCAGGCCGCTTTAGGCCCTCGCTTTGAAAAAATCTTTTTAATCTTTAAAATTTAAAACTTAAGATTTTTGTTAGCCATTGTTTTTCTGCCCCCAGCATTATCCTTCCTCTCGCCACTCCCTGACATCCAGGTCACAGAAGTAAGAGATCTGTCGCCAGGTTCAGGAGGCTTCTGGAGCCCGGTGTTTGCTTATTTCTATCTTGTCCAGGCTTGATGAAGGTTTGAACTCATAAATCAAATACTTGGGGTGGGTCCTCGCAGCATCCACCAAGGTTGCTCCGAGTACTAAGTAGCAGAGCCGAGATTCAAACCTGGGCCTGCTGACCCCAATGGCCTGCCTCGCCTCCCCTTATTCTACCTGAAGTCTCTGAGACCCTTGCAGGGACTTCGTGAGCTCTAAAGTAGTTCATGACAAGGCATTTCACTTCCAAGACAACATTTTGCCATGAAAACTCTTTGTGGGGCATTGTGGAGGGTAGTGATGAGACCAGGGAGCTGGAGAGCTGCTGCCTCCCCCCTCAGAGGGCCCTGGGGCCCCACTGCTGGAGCTTCCTTTGATCCTGTAGGAAAACTCAGTCGTAGGGGGTTGTAGGGGCTTTGGCAGCCCTGAGTGTAGATGGGGCAATATCCTGGTCCCCCTGGGGTTCCCCTCACTGGCTGGGCAGCGCGGCCACTGAGTCCGCAGTGGCTCCCTGGGCCCCATGGGTCCACCTTTCTGGGGTCTGTTTCCTCTGACCTAGAGCAAGATTATTCTTCCTGTGGGCAAGGACTGGCTCAGCGTCACCTAATGGGTGAGTTGTAACGACCATTCCCCCCCCCCACCCCCGCCCCGTGTAAGCCCAGCACCTGACACATGGTAGAGAGTGACACACTCTCAGCCCCGCCTCGCCCAGAATGGAGCCAGAGGGACTGGAATTGCCCCAGATGGCCCAGTTATCGGGGCCGGGTGGCGGGGGGAGGGAGCCAGAATGCAGTTTCCTAATTGTTTTTGGCCCAGTTCTGGATCCCCCAGACTGCCCTGGCCTTTTCGTGACATCCTTGTGCCGAAGACGGGAGGATTGCAGTGAAGGACATTTTCTAAAAATATACGAATCCTTCATGTGAGCAGTTTTAGTTCTTCCTGACGCACGGGGTCCGGGCCCAGAAGGGCCCGAGGACGGCGGGGCTGCAGGCTCCCTTGGCTGTCCTTGTAATTGTCCGAGGCTGGGTCGCAGGCCCGTTGTTCTTTCATGGCCAGTTTAGAAGGACTATCTGAAGCTGGGGGTGAAGCCTGGGCGACTTCCCGGTCTAGCCTCCAGCTTTCCTAGCACCAGTGGGGCTGTGATTCAGTCTTACTGGCAGGCACCCAGTTCTGTAAACATCTGAACTTCCCAAGTTACTGACTTTTCTTTTGAAGAGGAGGCCACCCTTGTGGTGGGAGCAGGGACAGGCGGCCTGATAAGGAAGGACCTGCTAAGGTTCTGGTAGTTCTGGGGGTGGATGATCACGTCTTGTCCCCCTGGGCCGAGCCCGCGAGGGCCGGGAGACCTGTAGCCTATCGCTCGGTCACTCCCTCTGCATGTAGATGATAAATCGGTGTTTGTGGAACTGAATTGGGACAAAGCCCACACCTTATTAGCCAATATCCGTGTGTGTCCTCCCTTAACAAACCTTGTATCAGAATACAGAGCACAGAGTGACTGGAGTCCCAGAACGGTGGCTGGAGGGGCAGTGACCCAGAACAGAACGAGGAAGGAGCTTCTAAAACCTGGCCCAGCCTTATTTCTCGGGGGAGGAAACTGAGGGCCCCTGGACAAACATGTCTAGAGATGGCGGGGGAGCTCGACTGGCTCTTTCTGGCTTTCCCTTCTGCTGGGGGCAGTTTTTAAAGGCAATAATAATGTCTCCTTTACTGTTTCAGACGGGCAGTGAGGACGGCCTGTGGCCCGTGGATCCTTGAGAAGCCTTCATGGTGCAGGGAGGGGGGTTCATTTGGTCCCAGAGGGCGGAACTGGAGGGAAGCCGGGTTCAGTGTAAGACATTTCCTAACCATGGGAGCTGGCCGCAGTGGGGAGGGCCGTCTTTCCAAGTAGAGTTCGCCCTTCTCTGGAGGTCTCTGGGCAAAGGTTGTCTTGTAGCTAGGTGGAAAGAGTCCTCTTCAGAAATGGGTCAGATAGGACAGGTGCCGTGCGATGGGAACTGAAGCCGGGAACCAGGTGAAGGGGGAGGGCTCCGTCCCGGAGGATAAAAAGGCACGGGTGGGGCATGGGAGTGGGCAAGGAAGCCAGGGTGGGTTAGATTTCAGGAGTAGGAGTGAGGTGTGAAAAGACTGGAAAAGTAAGTGGGGAGCCAGGCCATGCAGGGCTTGGAGAGATCCTGATGGGAATAGGAGCTGACAGTCGCTTGGTGGCCGAGTGTACGGAATGGGAAGTGAAGGGAGGCGGGCATGGCAGGAGTGCAGGTGCCAAGGGTCTTCCCTGCCTGGGGAGAGGCAAGACTCATCTTGTGGGCCTCTGTCAGGGAGGAACTGAGGCTGGGGGACGGGGTGTGGTTGTTCCCCCCAACAGTGACGGGGAATTTTTTTTTTTTTAATAATAGCCTTTTATTTACAGGTTATATGCATGGATAACTTTACAGCATTAACAATTGCCAACTTTCTTGTTCCAATTTTTCACCTCCCACCCCCCACCCCTTCCCCTAGATGGCAGGATGACCAGTAGATGTTAAATACATTAAAATATAAATAAAATAAATTGAAGGGGACTATGGACCATTCATTCAGTCTGGGATGTCCAGAAAACGAACAGCTTCATGATAGGCAACCGAGAAGTTAGGGCAGGTCAAGTGAATCTGAGCCTCATCAGCATGGAGACTAATTATCTCACAGGGGCTGATGTGACCAAATGAAATGGTGGGGGAGAGGGGAGTGATCAGAGTCCTCACAGATGGCAGGAAGCAAGGGGGACTAGCTGGGAACAGCCCATGGGCGCTTTCCCTTGGGACACTTTGGGTGAGTGACGGGGTCTAGAGGCAGTGGTGGGGAGAGGTTAGGACTTGTTCCTGAGGAGATTGAGGTTGTCCAGAGAACAGAGCTCTGGGGGACCCCCAGCAGGGCACACTGAGGCAGTGCCAGGAGAACTTGCGGAGAGGAGGGTCTCCAAGAGGAGAGGGTGACTGATGGAGAGGTGAGTAGTAGCCCCATCTGGCCCCAGGATCTAGTGTAGCTTGGGAGGCAGAAACCAAGGCCTTGGGCTGCCATGGACTCTGGCAGTGAACAGAGACCCCGGGAAGAAAGCCTGGGGCTGCCTTCTCAGAGCTGCCATTTCTACCGGCCTTATTCAAGGGTCCTTGGATTCCTGGCTTAAAAAGTGGGTATGTGATATCTGAACAGGTGACAACGTCATTGAACAGCAGGCACCAGAAAGGGAGGCTGGGGCTCGTTCTTCACTATGGAAATTTGTCTGCTGGCAGACCTGTTAATAGCAAACTTAAGTAAAAAAAAAAAAAAAAAAAGACCCATAAGGTAGTTCTTTAAAAAGCAGCTTCCCCTAGATCCCAGCCGACGAGTTCTGGGCGCTGTTTGAAAGGTTTTGGCAGACTGAAAAGGGATCCGGAAGCTTAGACTCCTGGGTTGGAGATGGAGCTCGTCAGCCCAGGGAAGAAAATGGGGTTAGGAAATGGGGACGCGCTGGGTCAGCAGCTGCATGTGTCCCACTGGCTCCACTCATAGAAGTAAAACGGGGAGCTGCCGGATGCCACGGGGGGCAGGGTTAAAAAGAGGCACCTCCCACAGCTGGAAGGGGAGCTGTTAAGCCCTTGGGCAGTGTTCTAAGCAAGCTGCTGGGGGCCCTGGCCTTTGGCTCAGAGTGCTTCTTCCCCCCCCCCCCCCCGGGCTCCAGGGAGGCCCGAGCTCTGGAGATGGGGAACCAAGTAGGTGTCCCCCACGTGCAGATGCTGACCCTAACTCTCTCCCTCCACCTCCAGTCACAGCTTCAGCTTCAAGGCGCAGGCCCCAGAGCTTGTGTGAGGAGAAGACACGAGAAAAGTTGCCCGAACTTTATTTTTTGTTACTAAGGATAAGCTGCTGAGGATGGGAGGGGCTGGATACTTGGGAAAGTGAAGGAGATACAAAAGTAAAGTTGTAGGTAAAAGTGCTTTAAAGTCCTAAGGGTTGCTCTGTGGAAAGAGCAGATTTCTTGTGGCTGCAGAGGGCATCTGGGACAGGAGGAGGCAGCACCTGGTCCGGGGCTCCTGAAGGCCCCTCAGGCTCAGAGGTCAGAGTTACGGGGAGAGAGGTTGGGGCTCAGTAAGGAATACCCCTATTCATCTTAGCGCCTCCAGCTTCCTTTAAGGCTCAGCTCAAGAACTGCCTCTTATCTGATTGGGGGGAGGAGGCTGGTGGGGGGTGGGACAGATTTTAGAACTGGAAGGGCCTTAGAGGCATCTTCATTTTACAGATGGGGACACTGAGGCACAGGCAGGAGAAATGATTTGCTCAGGAGGTAAAACCCTTTGAGTCCAGGTGCTGGTTCTACTGCATCTGGGACTGTTTCCTGTGAGGACGCAGGCTGGGCGGCAACGGGGATTTCCCTGTCCCCAAGAAGCCTTAGAAAAGGCCAATAATGAGGAAATGTAGATCAGAAAAGGAGGCAAGTTGGGGAGGGAGTGCAGGGGGACAGGTGAGGGGGTGGATGACCTTGATCTTTGAGGTTGAGGGGTTTGTTGTGGATCTGGTAGCTGTTGGGGAGGGACATGATGGAAATGGTGAATTAAAGACCGCTGTTTGTCCCCTCTGGCATGTAGGAGCAGTGATAAAAAGTTAGAGAAGGCAGGTTCCTGTTTGGAGTAACTAATTACTATTAGATAATGAATTATAATTAGAGAATAATTACTATTAGGTAACAATTAGAGCTGTTCAAGAGTGGAATAGACCTTGGGAAGGAATGACTTCCTCATGGTAGGAAGGGGACCAAGATGGAGGGCAGGGATGTTGAGGGGAGAATCCTCCACAGATGATGTGGGGAGACCCTGGGTGGGGGCCTGGAGGCCGGGCTCCCAGAGAGCCATATGCCCAACCCCAGCTCCCGGGGTCCCAGGATGGGGGCTACAGACTGTGGCTCAGAGAGAGCTTGGAATTGGGTGTCCTGGGATGTGTAGGATAGAGGAGAAGCCTTTTTAATGGAGTGTGCCGGTGGCGGCAGCAACCTGGGAGGTCAGCATGGACGATGGAGGGAGGCTGAAGAACCGAGGTTTGCCATGTTGAGCATTGGGCAGTAGGTTCCTCGCACATGAGCTAATTAAGGATCTTGGGCTGCAATTAAGCTATTGTGATTCACCATGAGTAGAAATACCTGACAGATTTTTAAAATAACACAGAGGAAGATGGAGGGGGAAGAGGACATTTAGACAAAGAACTTTTTTCCTTAGAAATGTGGGGATGAGTTTATTTCAGATTGTTACACCCCCTGTCCATGGAAGGTGATGGGTTTGAAGGTGAATAAATCTTAGCCCAAATCTTCAGCCTTGAAGAATGTAGAACCGAAAGAATGAACAAGCAAAAAGGCCCAGAGTAGATGATTTTGTGGGTGGCTGCCTCCACACCTGCCTGTGACCTGCCCGTGGCCGCTCCCCCTTCTTTGTGTGTAGGAAGCTGGGCCTGAGCTGCTTTTCCTCACCCTGGCAGGCCCGGCCCCATTTCGGGTGCCTCCTGTGCCAGAGGCCTGGGCTTAGCCAGGCATTCTCCAGGTAATTGTTGGAGTGGCTGAAGAATTTTCTGAGGGTTTAAAGCTTAACAGTTGAAGCTGTGTGTGTGTGTGTGTGTGTGGTGGGGGGTGGGGGGTCCTCTTCTTCCCCTTTCCTGGGGAGAGCCTGGCCGTGGGATTGGTGGCTGCTGCCCTCAGAGCTGCTTTTCCAAGATGTTTGTATTGCTCTGAGCCCTGGCTTCCCATCCACATTTAATTTTATTGGGGAGAGGGACTCTATCCAGTCAATGCCCTGGGGCATCTTTCTTAACATTCTATTAGCTTCTTGGGGTCCAAGTCACACCATTTAAGTCATTGAGGTTGTAGTCCACTAAAGCCCCCAGATGTTTTTCTGTGAATTGCTTCCTAGGAAGGCACCTTCATCCTGGACTTGTGCAGATTTTTTTGTCCTTAACTAAAAGGGGGACTCCGGATCTCGCTGAGCCGCTTGGAACCCATGCTTCATTCACATTTCAGTTTTCTCCTTTCTTGCTGGGTCGGCCTCCTGCATTGAACCCTTTCTTCCTTTCTCTTCTCAAGCCTTACTATGGGGACTGCTGCTGGTATGGGGTCGGCAGCAGGTTGCTCTCCAAGCAGAGTTGATGGAGTTGCCTCTACCCTTCTGAGCACGCTCCAGAGGGGGCCTGGGCTCGGCCGTGGGGCTTGCCAACAGTGACGGCCTTCCCTGTGGCAGACGAGGAACGGGCTTCCTTGGCCCTGCCGGGCTCGGTCTGCATGCCCAGAGAGAGCGAGGGCTTCTGGGCCACCTGCTGTCCCTCGTGGGGGTGTTTGATGTTAAGTGGTCGGGTGCTATTTCACATCTCTGTTTAGCCTGACGGGTGCGATACGTGAGACGGGCTCTAGCCTGGGCCGTCTCGGACCTCCTCTGCTGAAGGCACTTGGGTGCATCGGCAGGCGGCCGAGGGAAGGCCCGGCTCGGTCCCTCGGTCCCTCGGTCCCCCTCCCGCGCCAGGCCCGTGAAGGCCGATTTTTGGACCTGAGCTTTCCCGCGGCGGGCTCAGCTAACATGGCTCTTTGTGGGTTTTTGCAGGTGACTGAGCTCAACGAGCCACTGTCTAATGAGGACCGGAACCTGCTCTCTGTGGCCTACAAGAACGTGGTTGGGGCCCGCCGCTCCTCCTGGCGCGTCATCAGCAGCATCGAGCAGAAGACGATGGCCGACGGCAACGAGAAGAAGCTGGAGAAGGTGAAGGCCTATCGTGAGAAGATCGAGAAGGAGCTGGAGACGGTCTGCAACGACGTGCTGGCCCTGCTGGACAAGTTCCTCATCAAGAACTGCAACGACTTCCAGTACGAGAGCAAGGTCTTCTACCTGAAGATGAAGGGCGACTACTACCGCTACCTGGCCGAGGTGGCCGCCGGCGAGAAGAAGAGCAGCGTGGTGGAGTCCTCCGAGGCCGCCTACAAGGAGGCCTTCGAGATCAGCAAGGAGCACATGCAGCCCACCCACCCCATCCGGCTGGGGCTGGCCCTCAACTTCTCCGTCTTCTACTACGAGATCCAGAACGCCCCCGAGCAGGCCTGCCTCCTGGCCAAGCAGGCCTTCGACGACGCCATCGCCGAGCTGGACACCCTCAACGAGGATTCCTATAAGGACTCCACGCTCATCATGCAGCTGCTGCGGGACAACCTCACCCTCTGGACGAGCGACCAACAGGACGAGGAGGCCGGGGAAGGCAACAACTGAGCGCGCCCCGCGACCCACGGCCCCCGCCCCGCCCCGCCCCAAGCCGTCCCCATCGTTGTCATCGACACCTCCCCTGCCCGCCACGGTCCCTCGGTATCTAGTGCTAAACCTATCTGTATTGTCCGCACAGCGACTCCAAGCTGCCGCCCTCCCACGAATCCGGAAGCAGCCCCAGACAAGGCTTCACGGGCATTGCTGGATGGATGGATGGTCGGAGCCCGCGGGGCCTCTCCCTTCGGGCTCTCGAACGGACGTGTGCCTGCCGAGCTGGGAATCCCGGCCAAGGGAGGCAAGCAAGGAAGAGAACGGAAGGAGAACGAGTCTGCGCCGATCTCCACGGTGTGTCCCATTTCAGCTGAGCTAATAGTGTTTTGTTGAGCAGTCTGTCACCTGCATGCGGATTACGTTGCCCCCTCCCCCCACCACTGTCTCTCCGCCAACGGGAAACAGGTACAGGAAGCTGATGCGCCAAGAGACGAGCCGACCCTCCATCAGCTTACGATGAACTGTCGCAAACGTGAGGTTTCAGTAATGCCTTGTTTTTGCCTCTTTAAATTATGTGCACAAACCTTGTTTTCAATGCAATGCCTCTAAAAGTTTTGATACTTGTAACTTTTGTTTTTGGTTGCGATTGTTCAAGAATCATGGATTTATTATTATTATTATTATATATTTTTTTTGGTAACTCTTTGGCCGTTGTCCCTGTGTATTCTGACAGCGAGTGCCATGTGTCAGCCCATGTCGATCAAGGTGGATGATTGTGAAACACCAGACTTCTAAAATCAATGTTTTGGAATTCAGTGGATAAAATAAATGCTGCTTTGGGGATATTATCGCTACATGTGTGGTCTTGACTGCTTCTTTCCAGCCCCTCTCTGGTGTGTCTGCTTCCCCCACCCCATGGCAGGGCAGGTTGGGCCAGGTCCAGATGGGGTGATAGTAAGGACTCGGACTCGGATTCAGATCCCGTCCCTGACCCTCATTAGCTGTTAAGCTGGGCGGAAAATGAAACTTAGAAGGTAATAGCAGCAGCATCTACTTCACGGGGATAAATGAGGCTTTGCCAGCCTTGAAAATCTGCAAAAGCACCCGCTCTCCCTCCTGTCCTCTGAGTGTGCGGTACTGAAGTGACCCCTGGCCCGAGATTGGCTCCCTTTGCATAGGGACTTAGGACCCAGCAGGTCCTAAAACCTGAGGCAGCCAGGGGAAGAGACAGGGATGGAAGGGAGGAAAGGAGGGAGGGAGGGTGGGAGGAGGAATGGATGGCAGGAAGGAAGAAAGATGGGTGGATGGATGGATGGATGGATGGCAGGGAAGATGAATGAAAGGAAGACTGGATTGGTGAATGAATGAACAAGTGAATGCAGGATGAAGAGATTTAGAATAGCCACGGCCTTTAGAGAGCAAACCCAAGCTTTTGCAAAAGAGAAAACTGAGATCAGGCTTGGCAAAAGGACTTGTTCAAGGTCTACCTGCACTAGAGGCAAGGCTGCTGACTTCCAGTGTGGTGGTCTCCACCAACCCCACAGCCCCCGGCTCTTCTGCACCATAGTTCCCTCCCCTTTCTGGCCTCCACCAACTCTGTGGCACCAAACTGCCTTCTCCACCATCTCCCATCACTCGACACACAGTCATTGTGTCTGCCACATCCCCATAGGCAACACTGATTTAATCGCACACGCCCTCTGGCTGCTGTCTGGCTGCTGACTGTAACGGGCTCTGAGGTCTCTGAGGTTACACAGATGCTGCCTTCACCTTTACGGAAGGCGGAGGTTCATGTTTAATCTCAAGTATTGGAACCCTGACAACTCCACTACAGTGTTGACAGCTGATCCTGAGGGAGCTTTCTCTTCACTGGGGTTAGTACTATTTCCTCATTCCTTGGGAGGAGGGGAGCTGACAGATTATCTCAAAAGTCTTACTCCAGCTTTAAGCTTTAATAAACTTACTAAATTATCAAGCTCGTAAGTTTTTAATAAGCATAGAACTATGCTTATCTATCTCTACAAACTATCTTTTGTGATTTAGTGTTACATCACCTACAGTGTTACATCACCCACCACAATAGATGGGGTGATCAATTCTTCATCCCTAGCAGCCCAATCAGACCCATCTGATCATGATTATGGCACCTGAGATAGTTCATTAAAGTTTACAGAACGTTTTACATGTTATTGGTGCCTCATAGCAACAGCCATGCGGTTGTTGGTGAGGTACCCGTTTTGTAGATGAAGAATGGCTGGGAGCTTAGGTGACTGATCCAGGATAATGGAGCCCTTCCAGCTCAGGTCCCACATGGGATGGGCTCCCCCAAGTCGGAGATCGGAAGCTGTGTCGGAAGGAATTCCCACCTGGATGGTTTCTGAAGCTGAAAGGAAATGAGCTGCCACAGTCCTGCTCCTACTCAAAGGCATCTCTGATCTTGTTCTCTCCAGGGGTGTTCATGGCACCCCACTCTCACCTGCCTCTTGTGTGGGGCTCTTCCCTGTTCTCCCACAAGTTCATCCCACAATGGAAATCCACTTTGCCCTCCATTGAGAAAGAAAAAATGCCTTACTACAAATGCAGTCAGGGAAAAGCAAGTTCCGTATTGACCATCCTATCTTCCCCCCTCCAGCATAAGTGAGTCTTTTGGAGTTAGGGTTGGCCATTTCTGCCCCAGGTTTTCATGACTGTCTTAACAGTGAGCATGGGGTCCGCCTATTGATTATCCATCCCACCTCCTCATACTGATGACATTCTGCCCATAGACACCAATGCTCAGTGAGTGCATTTGAATGTTGAGAATAGGGAAATTTGCCCATAAATCTGAGTGCCAAGTAGTGCCCTTCATTTATGGCTAACCAAAGACCAGCTTATTAATGCTTCTTCCAAATAATTAAGGCAATGGTCCCTTCAGCTCAGAACCGAATGTTGCTCGGCACAAGGGCCTCCCCAGATTGTTCCCTAGACAAAAATGGCCTCATGTCGGCCTAGAGGACTATCCTTGCCGGAGTGCCCGCGGGATCTCTGGTCCGTGCTTTTTAAATCGGTGATTTAGGTAAAAGTATGGCTGACAAATCTAGGGATGACTCGGCTGAGGAGGACAGCGAAAAACGACTTGGATACTGATTCAGGAAGACCTAGACCCTGAATTAAGATGCAGTTGCATAAGAACAGGTGTAGAGGTCACCAATAGGAGGTGGCGGAGGTGTGACGGGCAGTTTGCAAAAGGCATTGGGTATCCCTGAACTTTGACCTCAACACAAGTCCAACAAGACAACACAGTTGTCAAGAAAGCTAATGCAGCCACGTTGGGGGTGGGAATGGGGTCTCCTGTCCAGAACCAAGATGGCGGGAGTTCTGCTCTAGTCAGGACGCGCATTTTGCGCCCAGTTCTGGGTCCTGCCTTTTGAGGGAACACCTAGGTAACGGTCAAAGGGGACGTGAGAGGGCTTGCCACATGAAGATCAATTGAAGCTATGGCCCAAAGAGCAGGTTGGAAGGAGATTAGAGACTTTTAACAGTTATCCAAGGAGGAATGAGCCTAGTGACAGGAACAGTGGGGGAAGGGAGCCCCATAGAAAGGAATGTAGCAGAGTAGTGTCCAGAAGTGTAGTGGGTTGTTAGCAGAACCCCTTTCCCTGGGCTACCACTTGTGGGCTATTGGAATTCTGGGGCAGCCCAGTGCTGGATAGAGCAGGAAGCCCGGAATTCCGACCGGCCTCAGACACCTGGGTAGCCACTGCCCCCTGTTTGCCTCAGTTTCCTCATCTGCAAAATGAGCTAGAGGAGGAAAGGGCCAAGCACTCCCGGGTCTTTGCCAAGAAAACCCCAAATGGGGCCATGGGGAGCTGGACACGACTGGAATGGTTGAACAACAATGGGATTCTTGGCAGGAATGGATTGGACGAGCCACCTTCAAGCCCTAAGATTGCATGACGGTTGTTACCTCCTCGGAATACGGCTATTAATATGAACTGAAAACCAAATTGACTTTGGGATGAAGGATTTAGAACTGCCCGACATCCCTGTCATTTTGTAGATGTGGAAACAGCCCCATGAGTTGTGGCTTGCTCAGGGTCACAGGCAGGAAGGGGCAGAACCATCACTTGAACCCAGAATCTCTGATTCCAATACATTTTCCCTTGTGCCACTTTCAATCCCATCACACACATGGCATAAATTGCACCTGCAGATCCATGAAAATTCAGGATTCTTTTTTGTTTTATTTTTCATTCACCTTCATCCTTCATTTGTGTGATTGGTGATTTTTTTTTTATATTTTTCACACTTAAGTTCAAGGTTTCCTGTTTATCTTTATGGGATAAGGTATAGAGAGGGAATAACAGTCAAGTCATGAGATAATAATAGCTCATATATAGATAGTCCTTTAAGACTGGCAGAGCTGCACACACACATATGTTCTGCCTCCCAGACTTAGAGCAGGAGGGGACCTTAGAGGGCAGCTGTTTGGGGTATCTTCAGTTGGAGAAACTGAGGCTGAGATACACTCTCTAGCTCAAGCTGCTGGCAAGTGGAAGGGCCAGAATTTCGACATTTCCACTGCATCCTGCTGTCTCTATTTAAAAAGCACTCAGAACCCACCCCCACCTCAAATTCAACCAGGGAGCTAGGTACACACGAGTTGGGTGTTTCAAATATAGCTTCCCTTATATAAGCTGGTGTGTATTTGATTCAGCCGGCGCTAGTCAAGTGGATCGTCTGAGTCATCCCATCTGGAGTCCGTGTCCAGTCCTGGGCACATTGTAGGTTGGGATTCGGGAAGCCAGGTCTGTCAGACAAGGATTAGGGATTCACGATGGGGAGGGCTTTGGGGACACCTGAGGAATGGGCTGAAGGGAAAAGTTCTGCCCAGAGAAGGGAAGAAGGGTTCCGAGCTTTTAACGACTTCCAGGAGGAAGCCAAGGACCTTTGGCAGATTCCAGAAGGACTTTTCAGATGTTTGGGGGGAACTTTCCAATTATGGGAATGAATAATAGGATAGTAGAGAACCTTCCGGAGGTCTTTAAATACCATGGAGAAGGTGGACCAGAAGAACCTCATAAATCTCTGATTTTTTCATGGGCTCTGTTACCTGTTGGAATACAAAAGGAAAGATAATTCCTGCCCCTAAGAATTTGATAATCTGATTGGGGGAGAAAAATCCAACATGGACTTTTCATAGAAATAATTCAGAGGCCCCAAAAATAGGAATCAGCCTTACACACTGATATACATTTTTAAATTAATTTTTTCAGTGATCAACTAGCATTTATTAAGTGCCTACTATGTACTGGGAATACAAAAACAACCTCCCCCCAAAAAACAACAACAAAGCAAAAACACAACATCTGCGTTTGTTCTCCAAGAGTTCATAATCTAATGATTAAGCATTTCTTCTTGCCTTCACTCCAAGAAAAACAAGTAAACACACCATTGTAAGAAAATGCATGATCAAATAAAATTATCCCATTGACTATCTCTTAGATTACATCTAATTTTTTTGCCGATTGACTCTATCAGCCCTCTCCCAGGAGATGGCATTCTCTACAGTGGGCCAGGATAAGGAGCTGACTCAGAAAATGGACAATATACGTTAAAGTTTCCCCTTATTTATGTGATAAGTCCATAAGGAGTGTGAAGAGTCTTGATTTAGGAATCTGAAGGGCTTGGGGTCATCCCTGGATCTTACTATTTCTATGAGCTTGACCTTTTGAATGAGAGCAGATTGAGCCAGATGATTTCAAAGCTCCAAAACTCCAAAATCCAAATTAGGAAAGTGTAATTTTTTTTAATTTAGTATTTTTAAAAGGTTTTACTTTAGTAGTATATTATTTTTCCAATTACATGTAAAGATGGTTATCAACATTCATTTTTGAAAGAGTGAGTTCCAAATTTATTTCTCCCTTCCTTACCTCCTCTCTCCCCACACTTAAAAGCACTCTGATAAAGTTTATATGTGTATATTCATTTTTAACATATTCTGTATGAGTCATGTTGAGGAAGAAAAATAAGAACAAAAGGGGAAAACCACGAGAAAGAAAAAAACAAAAGAAAAAAAAAGTGAAAATAGTATGCTTCAATTCACAGTCGTTCTCTGAATGTGGATGGCATTTTCCTAGGATGTTATAATATTAATGAAAAGGAAATGATTGCTATGGTCTGCGATCAGGGAAGGCTTTTTTTTTCTTTTTCATTTAAAAAATTATTTCATTAATCCTAGCTGTGTGACCATGGGCAAGTCACGTAACCCCAATTGCCTCAGCAAATATCTATCTATGTATCTATCTATCTATCTATATTTCATTAAACATTTACCAATCACATGTAAAACCTTTAAACAATCATTTTTTTAAAATTGAGCTTTGAATTCTCTCCCTCCCTCCTGCCCTTCTCCCATTCTTGAGAAGTCAATTTGATTTCAATTATACATATGAAGTCATGCAAAACAGTGCCATGTTAGCCATGTTGCAAAAGAAAATGCAAACAAAATAAAACGAGATGAAAGGATTTTTTAAAAAGTATCCTTCAATTTGTACTCAGACTTTATCAGTTCTTTCTCTGAAGGTGGATAACGATTTCCATCTTAGATCCCTTGTAATATCTTGGACCATTATTATTATTTTTTTTTAGTAAAGCTTTTTATTTTTAAAACACATGCGTGGATAATTTTCAACATTCGCCCTTGCAAAACCTTGTGTTCCAAATTTTTGTCCTCCCTTCCCCCACCCCTTCCCCTAGATGGCAAGTAATCCAATATATGTTAACCGTGTGTTATATATATTTCCACAATTCTCTTGCTGCACAAAAAAATAAGATCAAAAAGCAAACAAATGAGAAAGAAAACAAAATGCAAGGAAACAACATCTCTCTGTCTCTGTCCCTCCCTTTTTCTCTCCCTCCATCTCCTTCCTCCCTCTCCCCCCTCTGTTTCTGTCTCTCCTGCCTCTGTCTCTCTCTCTCCTTCTTTCTGTCTCTGTCTCTTCCTCTCTCTTTCCTGCACTTAGTACAGCTCCTTGTACATAGGAGGCACTTAATGTTTATTGATTAAGATTCTGGAAGACCTGTATGTCAGACCAGAGTAGGCAACTTGAGCAAGAGAGTGGCCATTCGATCTAGGCACAAGGAAAGTTCGCTAGCAGAATTAGTCAAGGGTAGACGGGTAGAAAATAGAGGTTGGAATCCAGGTTAGGAGGTTTTAGCAATAATTCCTGGAGGGGAAGGAGCTTGTGGCAGGGAAGTGGCAGCAGAGCAGAAAGGAAAGGGTAGAAATGGATTATTTTTGGAATCTACTAAATGGTAAATATGAAGAATTCAGAAAAATGTGAAAAACCTTATAGAGCCTATGACCCCTTATAGAACAAAATAAGACAATACACACAAGAAGTGTGATACATGTAGAAAGAGAAAAATGAAAAAAACTACCCAAACTCAACAACCCCCAATGAAACCAAATGCCTTCTGATGATAAGGGTTAAACTTGCCCCTAGAGCACAGATAACACCCTGGGTTACCCCTCTGCTTTGCAGAGATGGAGGATTGTGGGTGTAGAAGCTGCATTGATAGGTTGATTAGTTTTGCTTAACTGTTTTCCCCCTTCTCTCTCTTTCTCTTTTTTTTCTTGAGGCAATTGGGGTTAAGTGACTTGTCCAGGGACACACAGCCAGGAAGTGTTAAGTGTCTGAGAACAGATTTGAACTCAGGTCTTCCTGACTTCAGGGCTGGTGCTCTATCCACTGCACCACCCAGCTGCCCCATCCCCTTTCTCTTTTTGAATTTTCTGTCCCAGGGGATGCCTCACTGGGTAGGCAAGGGAGAAAGGATATTCATTTAAAAATGATGATGATATGACAGTGATGTAAAAACTATAGATATTGATCGAAATATATATACATGCCTTCAAATGTTTGAGAGATTGGAGGGATAGAGTCGATAGGAGATAAATGACAGAAAATGAGAGAAAGGAGAGTCAGATGCCGAAGTTTCAAATCTAAGTTATTGGGTGAATTATAGAGTCATAGGCCAGTCCTATAGGGTAACTGAGAGATTCCCTAACTTCTCCTTTAATGAAAGTGTTTGGTGCTGCTCTCACAGGGAAGTGAAGAAGATATAATCTTTATTTGGTATGTGTGGGATTTCAGGTGCTCCAAAAACTTTCAGGTGGAGATGTCCTGGATGGTTGGAATTGGGGGTCTGAAGCTCAGAAATCTGTGGGCTATCAGTAATTGTTTGAACTGTGAAATAGTAAGATTTCCAAGTGAGAGAGTAGAGAGAGAGAAGAGAACAGGGTAGAGAGCGTGAAGAACATTTGCCTAAAGGGATGAGGAAGAGGATGAAGAACTGTGGAAAATGAGAAAAAGAAGTGTTGAATAGGACAGTCAGGTGGGGGGTTGGTATGGCACTGAATAAGTAAATTAACTTCGGTAGTATTGTTATTTTTATTTAATTGGCAGGGCCTATCCATGAACAATGAGCATATCTCTATTTAGATCTGTATTTTTGTAAAGCTTTTATCATCACATTCATATAGTTTCCATTTGTGTCTGGGTAGATAGACTCGAGCTTTTGATACATTTTCTAATTATTTTGAATATAATTTCCCTATCTTTTCCTGCTTTTTTTTGGGGGGGGGAGGGAGGGACTTATATAAGATATGTAACCTTGAGAAAGACCAAGAAATAGAAGCAAAGAAAGGGATTAGACTTCTGCCTAGTCTTAGAGGGCAGAGATGGTAAGAGCTTTAGCTTTGGAGGAGTTTGAATCCAACCCTATCAGGGGTCCTTGAGCAAATTCACTTCTGTAGGGCCAGCCCCAGTTTCTCATGAAACTGTCCGGGGGTTGGAAGGAGAAGGGAATAAGCACTCGTGGAGTTTTTGCCATGTGCCAGGCTCTGTGCTAAGCACTTTACAGTTATCTCATTTGGGGAACCCTGGATGAAGACATGGATGAGCAGAGAACTCCAGGTAGAGAGAAGCATTATCATGAAGTCATGGAAGGTCTCTCTCTCCCAGTCAGAGACTCTCCCCCATGACCCTGGCCATTGTTAGGAGAAAATGCCCTCTTCTCACATGCCATGCATTCATGTCATGACTCTGCCTTTGGAACTGGGTTTGCCAGGGTTACGATCACATTTGGGGTATTATGGGATAATCAAAGAGGTTCATGGAAAATTAGAGCTGGAAGGAGTCTTAAAAGGAATAGGTATGTAGCAGTAACTATGTGCCTGGAACAGACATTTATATAGAACCTACTATGTGCCAGGAATAAGCATTTTCATAATACCTATTGTGCGCCAGGTGCTGGGCTAAGTGCTCTTTAGAAATATTACCTCATTTGATCATCTAGTCTGATCCCTTGAGATGACAGGGGAGGAAACTGAGTCAGAGAGGTGAAGGGACTTAGAATCCTGGGTTAAGAACCATAAAGGGCCCTAGAGAGCCTGTAGTCAAGTTAGTTCCTTCCTCCCTCCCTCCGTTCGTTCCTTCCTTCCTTCCCCAGTACGGGCTCCATATCTTCTGCATCTTTGCCTCTAAGACAGGTGCTTAGTGGAAAGAACATAAACTGGATCAGAAAATATGGGTTTGAGTCCGGGCTCTGTCATCCACGGATCGGATGATTTGGGCTCGTTGCTTCCCATCTCCGATGCTGCTTCCTCTCCCAGGCCGGGCGCTGAGTGCTGGGAGTCCGGCAGATCTGAAGTAGCTCAGGCTTTGTTAGCCGGGGCCAGGCTCCCTGGAGCCCCCTCCCTCTGCCGGAATCACCCCCTCCTGCCTGGCTCCCTGATCTTTTGTGAAAAGGACAGGGCTTCATTTGAAATTTAGAAACGAGTGGCAAAGACATGCTGACCTACGATAAAGGGCAGGGAATGCACAATGGGGGGCGTGGGGGGAGTCCCTGGCACCGGGGGGCCCCTTTCTCCAGCGCAGGTTTGTGGGTACAACTGCCGGTAGATGCAGAGCTCATTTGGGAGTCGGGCTGGGCGGGAGCCTGACTGATTTCTGAGCTAAGTTTGTCAGTCCTTTGCCCATCCTCCCACATCAATCATTTGGTCACCAAACGGTTTCTTAGTGTTCTTTCTTTCTGGGCCAAACTCTCTTGAGTCTAGAAAAAGACAAATGTCAAGAAGATAGCTTTAGAACATGGAGTGTCAGGGCTGGGAGGGGAGGGGGCTTAGAACAGGGGATGTCAGGGCTGGGAGGGGAGGGGGCTTAGAACAGGGGTTGTCAGGGCTGGGAGGGGAGGGGGCTTAGAACATGGAGTGTCAGGGCTGGGAGGGGAGGGGGCTTAGAACAGGGGATGTCAGGGTCGGGAGGGAGCTTAGAACAGGGGATGTCAGGGCTTGGAGGGGGCTTAGAACAGGGGATGTCAGGGCTCAGAAGGACTTTAGAACAGATAAGGTCTAAGCTGGGAGGGGCCAGTTATTCGACAAGCTTTTTCTCTGAGCCAGACATGGTGCTACCTCCTCAGACACAAAGAAAGACCAGAGGGCGTGGTCCGTGAGGCCTCCGAGGAGCCCCATGGGGGCAGGTACAGATGTCGGTGCTGGTATTGACAGTATAAGGGAGGATCCTTTCCACCTTTGGAGGGAGGGGTGTGTGTGTGTGGGACACCAGGAGCAGCTTCTTCCTGTAGGAGCTGCTTTGGGCAGAGCCTGGGGGGAGTCAGGGCAGCCAGGAGGGAGAGCCTTTCCTTCCTTCCTCCTTCCCTCCCAGGGCTGGGGAACAGTCAGAGCAGAGCCAGGGAGTCCGGGGGTCACGGGTGACAAGCAGGGGAAGCCAAGACCATCGTATTGTAGAGCAAGAGGGGGGGGGATGGGTCAGAGAAGGGTCCAGCCTGTGATGGGTTAATGCCAGAGACAGGATTTTGTATTCACCCTGGAGGTGATAGGGAGCCACTGAAGGTTACATGGCCTGGTCAGCCTGTGCCAGTTGGGTGAAGGATGGAAGGCATGGAGGATAGACTGGAGAGACTGAGGCAGAGGGGCCAATGAGGAGACCGCTGGTCACATGGGGGAGACAGTGGAAAGATGGTGGTGGTGGGAGCAGACAGGGACGCGGAGAAGAGAATGTGGAACATCTGAGCTCGGAAAGCTCTCGCCCTAGTTTGGCCCTGCCCCCATTCATTTTAGGGGGGCCTTGGTGACTCCTCCAAAAGCAAGGGCTCCATCAGTGGAGTGGTGGGGAGGTGCCCCAAAGGGGTGCGATGCATCTTTTCTCAGGGGTGTCGGCATCGGGGACATAGACTCCGAAGTGGGCGGCTGCTAATGGGGGAATCTGAGGCGGAAGGACGCCTCGTGGGGGGTTTGTGAGGGGGTGGCTCTGCCAGGTAAGGCTCCTATGCTCCGGGGGCTGTGGCCCCCTCCTCCCTTTCCTGTCCCCAGCCCACCAGGTGGGGAACAACAGCTATTTCACTTGTTCTCTTCTGGTGGGCTGAAAGCTAATGGGGAGGAGACTGAAGGGGTAGAGCCCTGGGGAGCTCAGGGAGAAGAGCTCACCGAGAAAGGCTCCATCAGCGCAGCCCTTCACTCCCCAGCCCCCCTTTTTGCCCACCCCCACGCTTTCCTTTTCTCTTCTCCCCCCATCTGTCTCTCCCACCCCCACCTCCGTCTTTCCTCGCCTCCTTGGCCATCCCCCCATCCACTGAAGTGGTTACCCTGGCAACCAGCTCCTATGTAGTGACATCACTGGTTGTCAAGGCAACACCTCCCAGGGCAGTGACATCACATCATCACCATGGCAACGCTCCATGGAAGTACTTCAGTGTGGTGGGACCCACACAAATGCATAATCTTTAACAGTTGTGGGAGGGGAGGCAGAATATTAATGAAGGAGAATGGTCCAGGGGCCAGGGGGAAGGGAGTGGAGGAGCCCACCTGGCCTGCAGATCCTGCAAGGAGAAGCGGTGGCTGGGAGCTCGACTCCAGAGCCAGCCTCGCTCCAGAGGGACGGGTGCCCTTATCCAGGTGCACAAGTCCTGGAAGGCCTGACTTGTCTGGCCTGGAAAATGTGGCATTTCAGTTGGACAATCACGAGGGTCCTTCTGATGCTAGCACACTGTTCTATGGTGTTCTACGTTCTCTGTCCCAGGGTCCCTTCTGGTTCTAATGCTGACATTCTGTGTTCCTGTTCTAGGCCCCCTCCCAGCCCCGACATCCCGTTCTCCGGTTCCAGGTCTCCCGAGCAGGACCTTCCTCTGAGACTTCCTGGTGACTCCCAGCTCTGGCCCTCACTCGTTTCCTTGTAACACGTCCGGGAATCAGATTTCCTTTCCCAGGAAAGTGCCCAGGCCTGGGTCGGACTCCGAGGTCCCTCCAGGCTCGAGGCTTCTGGGGACAACGATGCTCCTTTCTTCCCGGCCTCCGCGCATTGAGCGGGAGGAGCTGGGGGAGGAGCTGGGGGAGGAGCTGGGGGAGGAGCTGGGGGAGGAGCTGGGGAGGAGCTGGGGAGGAGCTGGGGAGGAGGGAGAGGGCCGGGGAGCACTCTGGGGTCGGAGGTCAGCCCAAGGCGTTTCTCTGCCCCGCCGGAGTTTGTGGTGACCGGTCTGGGTGCAGACCTGGGGGGCACTTTTGAGATTCAGAGGGAGAGAAAGGGAGGCAGGGAACGCCACGAGTTAAAGCTCACGGGGGTCACGAGGCTCAAATGAGAGACCTCTGTGAATGTTAGAGAAATGCAGTCATAGCGGCAGAGGCGGGACGGGGACCCAGAGCGGCTGAGCGCCGAGCCGGCCCCGCCTCCCTCAGGAGGGTCCCCAGAGAAGGATCGCAGGATTCCGGCCCGAGCCGCCGCGGCCTCAGAAGCCGCCTTGTCCGTCCTCCCACGTGACCGATGGGGAAACTGAGGCGGCGCCTGTCAGAGGCAGGATCTGAATCCAGGTCCTGGGACCGCCAAGCGCAGATTAGACTCGGGGGCTCTTGGGCGGGGCCTTCTGGCCTCCTGTCAAGTCCTCCCAGAGGGAGACGGGCCCCGCCCCCAAGGACCGGCCCAGGTGGGGGGGGGTGCAGACCCTCCCCTATTCAGGCTGCAGTGAGTGACCCCTTGCCCCCCGGAAGGGGCCTTTCCGGGCTTGGCGACCTCAGTGACGGGGTCGCCGCCCGGGCTGGGGAGCTCCTCCGGACATCAGCCCCAGGGGCCCAGTCCCACGTGACAGCCCCGCCCCCCGAGGGCCCCTCCCGGCCGGGACCGCTTGGAGGCCGGCGCTGTCCTTCCTAAAACGTGTCGCCTCCAACGGGAACCCCCGTGTGGCCGGAAACCGTGTCACCTGGAACTGGAAAAGTGTGTCACGGGGCCCAGCGCGCCCCGCCCCCTCCCCCCGCGCCCACTTCTGGAGCCCGGGGACGGCGAGCACACAGCAGGCGTCTAATCAATGTCTGTCGGACCCCAGCGCTTTGCGTCCCTGGCCCGAAGGGAGCTCCCCGGCCCCAGGCTCCCGTTTCACAAAGGAGGAGACCGAGCCCCAGAGAGGCTGTGCAGGACCCCTCGAACCGGGGGTCCCGGGCCCTTTCTGCTGCCCCCCTCCCCCGCCTCGGGCCCTGCGGGTCGGGAGGAGCGCCTGCCGCCGGCAGCCGGGCTGCTTTCCCTTGGCCTCGGCGCCCCCTGGCGGCCCG
Source organism: Dasyurus viverrinus (assembly GCA_020854095.1). NCBI lineage: Eukaryota > Metazoa > Chordata > Mammalia > Dasyuromorphia > Dasyuridae > Dasyurus > Dasyurus viverrinus. The sequence goes on from CM036997.1 coordinate 705,343,661, forward strand.
TGGCAGCATCGCCTCCTCCCGGCGCCACCGGGGCTGCACGTGCCCCTCACGCGCGCAGGGCCGGGCTGGGGCGGCCTCTCCCGGACGAGGGCCCCGCGCAGAGCGCGCGCTCCGGGGCATCGGACACGGGATCTGAATCCGGGGCTTCTTGGCCCCACGGACTCGGCTGCTGGGGCGGTGACCCCCGGGGGCCCCGCGGAGACCCTCCCTCCCGCAAAGGCTCCCGGGTCGCGGAGGCCGCAGGGAAGGCGCTTTCCGGCTCCGAGCACGTGTCTCGGAAGGGACCGCATGCTCAGCGATCACGTGCCTCCTGGGAGGAGAGAATTACCCCTCCCCCCCCACCCTTGGGCCCGACGGTCGCTTCCTCCCCTCCTGGCGCGGCTCTTGTTTGTTCCCCTGCGGCCCCGCTGCTCCCCCATTAGAGCGCGAGCTCTCCGAGGGCAGGGACTTGCACTCGCCTTCCCAGAATGCACCAGGGTGTCTGCGCAGCCTCGCTGATTCCCCCCCCCCTCCCCCCCCTCCCTGTGGTCTCCTCAGCCTGCGCTCTCCCTCCTTGGGTCTCGGGGCCCCATTTTCTGGAAGCTTCCCTCGGTGGCCGGCCCGTGAGCCTGCTGCACCCCCACGGGAGTTACTGGTGCCCGGGCAGCTGCCTCAGCCTCACCCCCCCTCCCATTTTCGGGGCCTTGCGGTCCCTCCCTAGACGCCCCCTTGGGGCGCAGGCCTTGCCCTTGACTTTTCCCGTCTCCCTCCTCCCGAGGTTCCGGGCACCTTCTCCCCGGGCGTGGCCCGCGGCCCGTCAGAAATGTCCCTGCCCCGCCTGGGGCCCGGGGGCGGGCGGCGGCCCCCCCTCCCCCCTTCCCCTCCCCCCCTCCCCCTTCCCCTCCCCCCCTCCCCCCTTCCCCTCCCCCCTCCCCCTTCCCCTCCCCTCCTTCCCCCCCCCCCCCCCCCGGGAGCGGGCTTTCCCCCCCTCCGTCCCCGAGACGCGCAGATTTCTATTATTCCCACTCACAGTTGCAGCATAGAATCATGGGGAGGGCGGGGGCTGCGCTTCCATCAAGTTCACAGCATCATTACCCCTGTTTTCCAGGTGAGGAAACCGAGGCAGGCAGCAGCGGGCCTTCCCGGCTGCGCAGCTTCCTGAGCGAGGGCAGGCCCGAGGGCAGGCCGGGCTTCAGCCGCTGAGTTCTCCTCGGAGCCGGTCACTCGGTCAGCCTTCGAGGCCCGGGGGGGTGGGGGGGGGGCGGGGCTGTGGGCGGGTGGCCGGTAATCCCGGCTGTGATTGGCTTTGGCACAAAGGCCTCCCCGCCCCTTTTCCTTCAAGCGCGGCTGCTTCTTCCCGGCGGCCTCGCCTCCGGTGTTCTCGCCCCCTCCCCCTCCGAGGGGGGCTAATGGTCAACTCTTCAGGGCCCGCTTCTGCGCCTCCCAATCAGCCACGGGAAGAAATCGGGCCACGGTTTGGTTTTCGCAGATTGTCTGAATTTACGGAAGTGATGGAGAAAGTGTGAATAACGCAGATCGAACCTAGGGGGCGCTCATGTGTGCATCTTTCCCTCTGGGAGAGCCGGTTGTTAAACATTCACTAGCAGACTATGGAGTGTATGAAACACGCCTTAAATCTTTTTTTCTAGTATGTTTATTTATTTTTAATATATATTACTTTATGAATCACGTATACATCTTTCCCCCTCGGAGAGCGGGTTGTTAAACATTTACTAGCAGATTATGGAGTGTATAAAACACGCCTTAAATCTTTTTTTTCTAGTATGTTTATTTATTTTTAATATATATTACTTTATGAATCACGTATACATCTTCCCCTCTCGGAGAGCGGGTTGTTAAACATTTACTAGCAGATTATGAAGTGTATAAAACACGTCTTAAATATTTTTTTTCTAGTATGTTTATTTATTTTTAATATATATTACTTTATGAATCACGTATACATCTTCCCCTCTCGGAGAGCGGGTTGTTAAACATTTACTAGCAGATTATGAAGTGTATAAAACACGTCTTAAATCTTTTTTTTCTAGTATGTTTATTTATAATATAATTTAATTAATTATTAATTAAAATTAATTAATTAATAATAATAAATTAATAATTTAATAAAATATTTATAATATAAATAAACATACTAGAAAAAAAGATTTAAGATGTATTTTATACACTCCATAATTTTAATATTTATTACTTTATGAATCACATATACATTTTTCCCTCTCGGAGAGCAGATTGTTAAACATTTACTAGCAAATTATGGAGTGTACGAAACACGCCTTAAATTTTTTTTCTAATACGTTTATTTTTAATGCATATTACTTTATGAATCATGTGCACATTTTTGGTTCTTGGAGAGTAAGCTGTTAAACATTTACTAGCAGACTATGAGAGTATATAAAGCAGATCTTAAATCCTTTTCCCCCCTAGTATATTTATTTATTTTGAATACACATTACTTTATGAATCATGCTGGAAGAAACAAATCAGAGCAAAAGAGAAAAACCATGGGAGAGAAAAAAACAAAAATGAAGTGAGCCCAACATGTGCTGATTTACATTCAGTCTCCTTATTCTCTTTCTGGATACAGAGGACATTTTCTATCTGAAGTCTGTTGGGATTGCTTTGGATCCCTGAGTCGATGAGAAGAACCAAGTCTTTCCTGGTTGCCCATCTCACATTCTTGCTGTTATCGGGTACAATGTCTTCCTGGTTCTGCTTGTTTCTCTCAGGATCAATTTATGTAAATCTTTGCAGGCCTTTCTATAATTAGCTTCTTTGTCATTTTTTGTGGAATAATAATATTCCATTCTTCACGTACCTCAGGTGGTCCGGCCATTCCCCGACAGATGATCCTTTCTAATTCTTTGCCGCCACAAAAAGAGCCGCTACAAACATTTTTGCACACATGGGTCCTTTTCTCTTCTTTAACATTTCCCCGGGGATACAGACCCCGTAATGACTCACCTGCCTTAAATCTAAATCATTCTATTTCTCATTGATTGACCAACAAAAGGTTCAGGGCAAACCCATTTGGTCTGTTTTGTCTCTGATTGCCTCAGGTAAATCTAAATAGCGATTTGTTGCTCTTTTGACCCTTTGGGCCTTCCCTTCCCAGACTGATTCCTTTTTGGTTTTTTATTTATTTTGACCAAGCAAAAACAAAACAAAACAACAACAAAAATTCTTGAACTCATTTCTTACCTAGTCTTAACCACTGAATGGTTGCTGCCTAAGTCAAACTGGAACCTGGGAAAGCCCTTAGCTTAAAAACTGCATCCTGGGGCGTTGCCAGTCTTCCTGATCTATAACTGACCCCTGGACCAGATGATTCTGCAGGAGAAAATGAGACATGTCATCTTGCACAGTCCCTCTCACTTAAATCCAATTCTTTGCCTGCCATGACATCATCTGCTGATTCTTGGTCATCCTCAAGAACAAGGACAAAGAACAACAAACGATATCTATGTAAGTACATTTCTCTATCTAGTAACTTCAGGGTTCCTTTTCTCAGCTCCCACTTGTGATGGGGTCAGGGTAGCAATTCCAGTTCAAAATAAACACGGGACAAATCACAATTCCATTCTCTTTGGCACAAGGTAGGTTTCTTTAGGGGATGAGGTGACAGACAAAAATAAGAGGTAAAATAGGCACCAGGAGTGGCAAATATGAACAGAGTTGGGAGAGCCATAGGGTTACCAAGGAAAGGAATCTGGAAGAATCCATTAAAGGAATATGCTTTGAGGCCTGGGTATGTCATTGATATGGTATAGCTTCTAGGGAAAATACAGTGGTGGTTCTGGGGTACCCTGACCTTGGAGGGCTTCTGTTCTAACAATAAGTCAGTAATCCTAAATCTTCTGGCTTTAGTCTGCCTCAGGGACTTCCCACACTCCCAATCTAAGAACAACAATCTCTCTGATTCCGAATAGACCACTCCTCAATCCATTGCTCACTGTCTGGTTGCTTCTGGACTCAGAATAGTCCCAGGGACCAAACTCTTGAGAAAAAAGTGATAATCTTGTCAGTGAGAACTAAATTCCAGAGTCCACTCCTGAGCCGGAGAATTAGCAGATCAGTGTTAGAAAGCGGGATAAATGAGCTTCTCTTTCTCTGCTGAATTCTCTTAGAATTGAGGCCGCTTGTAATAATTTTACAATTACAATTAACTTTGCCTCTCAGCTAAGGAGATGGCTTCAAGCCTGCAAATTCTTTTGAGACACCTCATAACATTGATCTATGACCCCAAATTTTTGGGGTCCCCATTCACAATCTCAACACTATCTACTGGCAGGTTAGATCCTTAGAGAAGTTTGCTATACTCACCAGAGTTAGCTAGAGTAAGGAGAAAGATGCCAGTAGAGGAAAACACTAAGAGAGAGAGAGAGAGAGAGAGAGTAACCTCATAGTGGCTTTAGTGCTGAGAAGAACTTAGCAAAGATCTTCATCATGAATAGAGCTTTTTTAAAAATAGCTTTTTATGTACAAGTTATATGCATGGGTAATTTTGCACCATTGACAATTGCCAAACCTTTTGTTCCAACTTTTCCCCTCCTTCCCCCCCATCCCCTCCCCTAGATGGCAGGATGACCAATACATGTTAAATATATTAAAATATAAATTAAATACAATATATGCATACATGTCCAAACCGTTATTTTGCTGTACAAAAAGAATCGGACTCTGAAATAGTGTACAATTAGCCTGTGAAGGAAATAAAAAAATTTATGTAGGCGGGCAAAAATATAGGGATTGGGAATTCCATGTAATAGTTCTTAGTCATCTCCCAGAGTTCTTTCTCTGGGCGTAGCCCGTTCAGTTCATTACTGCTCCATTGGAACTGATTTGGTTCATCTCATTGTTGAAGAGGGCCACGTCCATCAGAATTGATCATCCCAGTCTTGTTGCCATGTACACTGATCTCCTGGTCCTGCTCACTTCCCTCAGCATCAATTCATGTAGGTCTCTCCAGGCCTCTCTGTATTCATCTTGCTGGTCATTTCTTGCAGAACAATAATATTCCATAACATTGATATACCATGATTTATTCAGCCATTCTCCAGTTGATGGGCATCCACTCAGTTTCCAGTTTCTGGCCACTGCAAAGAGGACTGCCACAAACATTCTTGCACATCATGAATAGATCTTTTATAGGGAAAATGCAGTCTTGGGAATTTCTCAGGGAAACTGTGCATATAGAGATGGGAACTCGGAGGGATCGAGAAGGAGGGGAAGTGCCAGGTAGCTCAGAGAGGTCAAAGAGGAGTTGGATGGAGTTCTTAGATGACAGGATCCCTGTCTAAAGATAGGCTAATTAAGATCTCAAAGGGCATCTCCCCAGAGGTTGAGGGATGGATCACAGAGGATGGTAAAGAATTTCTTGCTCGCAATCACTCCATACAAGCAGGATAGTCTAGGAATGGATTACATCTGATAATTGTTGGTTGGACACATATACACAAAACCATACATGGTCACCCAGTTGAAGCACTTCAGAAGGCAAAAAAGTGGTTTTTCAAAAATTCAGGTATCACACCACTTAAAAATTTCCAGGATTCTACAACCAAAAATAAAATCCCTTGTTTGCCATTTAAAGCCCTTTATGACTTAGCCCCTGCCTACCTTTCTAGTGTTCTTACACTTGACTTCTACATATCCTATAGGCCAGTGACAAAGGTGTCCTTCTGTCTTTTGCACACAACACTCCATCTCTGACCAGTCCATGTCTTTTCTGGGATATCCCCAGGGCTTGGAATGTTCCTCCACTTGGCTTCTTTCTAGATTGAGTTGAAATCCTGGGTTCTACCAGAGACCTTTCCTCATCCCTGCTCTTCCTCACCCCCAGTGTCTTTCCTTGGAGCTTACCTTCCATTTGTCTTGTACATATCTCTTACACTTGGCAAAGTCATGTTGTTTACTCCATTAGATTGTTGGTACCTGAAGGGCAGAGACTGTGTTATTGCCTTTCTTTATATTCCCAGAGTGCCTGGATTGCTTGCTTAAGTACTTAATAAGTGCTTATTGACTGGTTGAGAAAAAATTCCTCATGGGAACTCTTCACACTGCTGAGCTCACAGGTCCAGTTTCATATGTAAATATATAATAAATTATATATATATAAAATATGTATATATATAATAAATTATATATGTACAACATGAAATTGTGGAGTGATGCTGGTTCCTAACGCTTAGGAGGAGTTCGAAGGAAGTTAGAAATTCTGGGCCAAATTTCTAGTCAGGAGAAAGTCTTCTAGCTATGGGGATGGCCTGTGCGTGAAGGGGGGGATGAAGCTCTATTTTCCTTGTTTGAAAATAAAACCATGGGAAAGATCTCATAATGTAGTGGTGAAGTGATAATGGGCAACATCTAAAGTCGTAATACAGAATAGAAATGCGAAGTAGATTTGGGAGAGCATAATGGTTATGAGAATAGTATTAGAGTAATGGTTGGCAACATGAAACAATCAAGTCAGGTTACAAAGGTTTGTCACTTATTATGTGAAACAGCTCACGGACTTAATCGAACAAGGCAGAGTTGTATCGATTAAGTAATTTGCTTTTGGGGGGAAATGACTTTTAAAGTCGCAGGGAGTGGAGGAACATAGGCAGGGTCTGAAGAATAGTTTGGCTGTCTAAGGATTAACACTGGACTCCAGCTTCACACCATTCTATGCTAACAAGATACTGGGAAAATTGACCTGATTATGATTATAACAGGAAAAAGATGGGTTCATTTTTAGTCATTCCTGAGAATAAGCTGGTTTAGAGTTTACATCAGTGGCAAAAGTGTTCAATCTGTAACCAGAAGTCCTGGGTTTGAATCTTGGTTCTGCTACCCACTAACTGGGTGATATTCGGCAAATGATTTCTCCTCTCTCTGAACTTCAGTTTCCTCATCTGTAAGTTGATGGGGTAGCCTGGGCATTACACACCTGCCATTGAGGAGGCCGAGGCCAGTAGACCGCTCAAGTTTGGGAGTTCCAAGCTGCAGGATGCTAATCCAGTCAGGCATGTGCCCCCAATCCAGCACTGGTTTGGGGTGAGTCTCTGGAAGGGGAGGGTCAAGTAGAAATGGTTAACCCTTCCATGGGATCAGTCTAGCTGGGACTGGGGAAGCCATCCTAACCACCAAGAGAGAGCAGCAGCAGCAAGGGTGGTGGCCGTGATGATGATGATGACTGGGCGGCCTTAAAGCTTTGGCTCCAGCACTGGCTGTATGATCCTAATCTATATGACTATGGGTGAATCACTTTCCCTGTCTAAGAGGAGCGCTGGGCTTGTGACTGATTCCAAAGGTCTCCTGCAGATCTCATCTCCATACCTAGAGCTCGTTAAGCTTTCACCCTCTCAGGTTCATTTGGTCCTCATCTTGTCAGACAAGTTGGGTGAGCCCGTGGAGAAGAGAGAGAGGCCGCTGCAGCTCAGGAAAAGTCCTGCTGGGTTGGGGCAAGAGTCTCAGCTCTGCTACCCCGTGACCTGGGATAGTCACCTCGCTTTCCTCATTTGAAGGACGAGAGGGTTGAACTAGATGACCTCTACGGTCCCTAACAGGAGCTCATTTTTCTTTGACTCGTTTCCACAGACTTTGACTTGTGACTGGACCCTCTGAATTTGGGTCTTTTGGCTGTAGCAATCACTCTTTCTTTGCTAGAGATCTCCCATTGCTCTATTATTGGACCTTTTTGATTTTGTCCTTCCTTGTCTATTCAGCTGAGCTTCTTCCCCAGTCTCTCCCTCCTCCCTTTCCCCCAAGTTGTGCCTTTGCTTATCTCAGATCTTCTGCAGCCCGGAGGGTTTGTGGGCAAGGGCTGGCAGACCTCCCAAAGCAAGAATGTTCTGCTCTTCTGAGCAGCGGGAGGGCTGGCCTCCGGCTTTGCTTGTGGAGAACTCAGAGCCAATCACATGCTGGATTTTGGTGAGGAGACTCTTGCTCAAGCGCTGTTGGCAAACTGGCTCCTGTAGGGGAGGGACGTGTCTCGGGGATCTATGGGCAACTCCATTTGGAGAGGAGAGGATGCTCTGCCAGTGAGGGAGGCCCAAGAGTCAGGACTGAGAGCTGGAAAGGAGTGTGGGGTCACTGAGTCCTGCTCTCTTGTTTTACAGAGGAGGAAAATGAAGCTCAGAGAGGGGAAGGAACTTGCCAATGTCACACAGCTTAGGAAGTTGCAGAACCAGGTCTTCTGTCTCCAGATCCAGTCCCTTTTTCTGCTACACCGATGGTCCTTAAGACTTTGGTAGCTGTATTTTAACCGAATTGGTTTCCTTTGCAATCTTCCACATTTCACGTTCTGTATTTAACCACATGATCTTTAGGAACCTACCTGCTCCCAGACTGCCAGAGAGGTCGGTAACGCAACAGAAGGTTAAGAAACCTTTTCCTCAGGAAAGTACAAAGCTGGGAAAAGTCTTTACAGCTACTGAACATAGAACTAAATCAAATTTATGAAAAATAAGAGCCCTCTTTTTGTGGCCCCAAAAGATTGGAAATTGAGGGGATGCCCATCAAATAGAGAATGACGGAACAATCTGTGGCACATGACTGTAATGGAATAGTATTGTTCTATAAGAAATGATGAGCGGCAGATTTCAGAAAAATCTGGAATTATACAAACTGCTGCAAAGTGAAGGGAACAGAAGTAAAAGACTATTGTATGCAGTGACAGCAGTGTTGTGCAGTGATCAACCCTGATAGAGTTGGCTTTTCTCAGCAATGCAATACAAGACGATTCCAAAGGAGTTATGATGGGAAATGCTGACCATGGCATGTAGTTGCCTTCACATTGTTGTTTTCTGAGTTTGTCTGAATTTTCCGATGAAGAAATAAACCATTGCTAGTCATTTGGAAAAAAATGCTCTAAATCACTCTTGATCAGAGAAAAGTAAATTAAGATAACTCTGAGGTACCACTACACACTTCTCTGATTGGCTAGGATGACAGGAAAAGATAATGACAAATGTTGGAGGGGATGGGGGAAAACTGGGACACTGATGATTGTTGGTGGAGTTGTGAAATGATACAACCATTCTGGAGAACAATCTGGAATTATGCCCAAAGGGCTGTCAGACTGTGCATCCCCTTTGATCCAGCAGTACTGTTATTGGGTCTGTATCCCAAGGAAATCATAAAGGAAGGAAAAGGACTCAAACAGCTACATAGAAACTTCCTGATGTCATGGGACTCTGATAATGAGGGACATTCAACAAATTGTGAGTAGAAATAACTACCCACTGGGTATTCAGTTCCAACTGAGCAATGTAGCTCCTTCCTCCCTCCTTCCCTCCCTCCCTTCTTCCCTTCCTTCCTTCCTCCCTCCCTCCTCCTTCTTTCCTTCCTTCTTTCTTTCTTCCCTTCCTCCCTTCCTTGCTTCCTTCCTCCCTTCCTTCTTTCTTCCCTTCCTCCCTTCCTTCCTCCCTCCCTCCCTTCCTTCCTCCCTCCCTCCCTTCCTTCTTTTTTCCCTTCCTTCTTTCCTTCGTCCTTTCCCCTTTCCTTTCCCCTTTCCTTTCCCCTTTCCTCCCTCCCTCTTTTCTCCTTCCTCCCTCCCTCCTTCCCTTCTTCTCTTCTTCCTTCTTTGCTTCCTTCTTTCTTCCCTTCTTTCCTTCTCCCCTTCCTTCTTTCCATCCCTCCAAGAGGGCTCAGAGTAAGTGTAAATAGCAATTGTTTCTGTTTTGGCCAGAAACCCCAAGAGTCTTTCCCTTCCAGTTTGATTTGTTTTTTAGTTTTTGACCATGTAAAAGGCCACTCTTTGCCTCAGTAATGGGTGTTGCCTCAAACTAAGCCCTAAAAAGCCCTTATCTTAAGCAGGACAAGGCCTCCCCCTGCTGCCCTGATCTGTGTCTGGCCACAGGACCGGATGACTGGAGGAGAAGGTGAAACTGGTGCCTTTTCCCAGTCCCTCTTCAATTAACTGCAGCTCACTCCCACTTCTGGCTGGTTGTAACCTTAGAAAGCGGAGTCTAAGTCAATTAGAGGGTTTGAAAGTAGTTTTTTAAAATAAATTTTCTATAAATTTTTTTCCAATTTAAAAACAATTTAAAAATATTTTATTTGTGTCAGTTACCAAGCAAAACAATTTTTTAATATATTTGTCTGTAAAATTTTGAGTCATGTGGCACCTCCCTGATGCCATGGTCCTCTCTGAGAACGAAGGACAAGGCCCTCTGTGGGCCTTGGTTCCTCCTCTGTGAAATGGGAATGGAGGCTGAGCCACACGGTCTCCACGCTTCTTCCAGAGGCACTGTGGGAATCACAGCATTTGGTCTTTGGCTTTCCTGTTCCCCCTGGCATCTGCACAGCTCCCATCCCCCTCTCTCCACCCATCCCACGAGCAGGTAAAATAATCAGCTAATGGCTTAGTAGGTGTGTGAAGAGCTTAATGTTTTACAGGGTGGCCCTTGGGGGCCTGCCTTAACCCCAAGGGGCCACTTTTTTTCATTCTGTGCTTTTAGGGAAGAAAGCTTTTCCCTGAGTCCATGAAGTAGTTTTGCTGGATCGGGAAAGAAGGTCCTCACCACAGCCTTCCTGCCCTCCCTCCATCCCCTTCCTTGTCTTTTCTGCTCAGCTTTTCAAGCTGGGATGGCCCAGAGCCAAGTGTTAACCCCATAACCATAAAATCATGTGAAGGGAGAGTGGTTCCTAGTGGCCCCTGGACTCTCTGTGCCCTGTTATCTGGCAGCATTGCCCCACCTCCCCGGGTAGAGGGAGGGATACCAGGGAGTAATCCCAGCTGAAGGATCCCTGGAGCACAGAGACCTCCGGCATCGGGGCTAGCTCAGCGTGGGGTCTCTGGGAAGGACTGCCTGGGGTCCCCCACACAAGGGGGGAGAACTCACACGATTCCCAGCATGCTCTCAAGTATAGTAGATGTGGAGGTGACCCTGAGCTCTCAGGGGGCTGGTCAGTAGAATACAAACCCTGGCTGACTGGGAAGGCCTTAAGCACAGGGCTGGCCACGCAGCCCCGAGGGCATCCAGCCAGATGGAGCTTTGTGAAGAGCTTGCAGACATTTCCCCATTGGGGCTGCACTCTCCCCCTCCCCCTCCTGCGGCCTTCCCAATGAGTTATCTTCCATCAACTCAACATAAATCTTGAATATATTGAGTTATTTCTCTGTTGTCTCCTGCATTTGATCTTAATCTCCTTAAGGTCCCATTTGTGCCTTAGCATAGCAGGTGCTTAATAAATGCTTGTTGACTAATGGCCTGACTGTAGATGTCATTATTCCTATTCCTTTGTGTTGCTGAGGCAGTTGGGGTAAAGTGCCTCACCCAGGGTCACACAGCTGGGAAGTGTTAAGTGTCCGAGATCAGATTTGAACTCAGGTCCTCCTGACTTTGGGGCTAGGGCTTTAACCAACGCACCACCAGCTGCCCCCATTATTCCTATTTTTAAAATGAAGAAACTGAGCCCCAGGAAAATGAAGTGAAGCACAAGGTCATAGAAGGTCATTGAATTCAGAGCCAGATGGGACCTTGGAGACCGCTGAGTCTACCCAGACCTGAGAGAAGGCAGCAGCCCCTGGTAGGTGGCCATGGCAGCCTGTGCTTGAAGATCTCTGGGGACAGGGAGCTCACCACCGTGCCTAGCAGCTGGGGTGCTTCTGGACTCAAGCCCCAAATTGGGCCTCATGGCCATTCCCACCCATGTTCTTGATTTCCTCTTCTGGGTCAAATAGAGCCTCACTCCTCTCCCACAGGAGGACTCCTTCTCTCTTGGGCTGGCTCGCAGATTCTGCTCAAGGCTTCCATAAATAGCCAAGTCCAGAGCTCACAGGAACCAGGGGCAGAGATGCTGGGGCCCATCTGCTGCTCTTACAGAAGAGGAGGCTAGGGCAGGAAGGGGGCTCACCCAGGATCACCGGGCCTCACCCAGGATCACCCGGCTCATGGAAAGGGGGTTTAAGGCCACTGAGGAGTGCTCCTTTCCTCTCATGATCCTCCTGTGGCTCTAATGGAAGGCCCTTCACTACCTTGGCTCTCTGTTCTGCAAATAGCCCCAAACTTCTCCATGGCCTTCCTAAAATGTAGCCAGAGTTGAACAGGTGCTTCACCAGCTTAGTGGCAGGGCAGAGCTCGGAAGGACCCTGGGTCTGTATGCTGGGAGTCGACTGAAGGTTGGTTTGGGTCTTTTTGGCTCTACCTCATGGCCTTTCACAGTCCCTTGGATATACTAGGGAGTCATACAGGAAAGGGAATGAGCATTCATGGAGTACCTACTGTGTGCCAGGGAAGCACTTAAAAAACCCAATTATTTTCTCATTGATTTTCACTATAATCATTGGAGGAAGCTGTTATTAAACCAACCCTATTTTATAATTGGAAACAGAGGCAGAGAGAGGCAGTCACAACTAGTGAGGCTTATGGGGTGGATTTGAATTCGGTCTTCCAGACTCCAGGCCCAGACTCTCTCCCTAGCCACAGCCAGGATGTTCCAGACACTTTGCCTGGAAATTGTTTTTCATCCTCAAGGAGCTTGTATTCTTCTGGGAATTTTCGTGCCTCTGTGTTCAGATGGAACCCATTCGAACAGTGCTTATTAGCCCCTTAAGGCAGCGGGGGCACATCCCTGCCCTCAAAGAGATTTGTTCTTAAACTGGGACACCCATGGGCGCATCCTTAATGCACATGAGTTATTAAGAAAATAAACCAGGTGATGGGGGAAGGGCCCCAGCCCTGGAGGGGGGAAGGAAGGGGAAAGAGATAGACCTGCAGCTTGAAAGAGAGATGGAGTCTGGGGAGGGGGAGCCCTTCCAGGCCTGGAGCCTGCCCAGTGCAAAGGCACAGCTTAGATTCAACAGGTGCATGCAGTTCCCTGCCCCCGGGGGGAGCTGAGGGGGACATCGGATTAGAACACCTACTTCCAGAAGCTGCTGATGGGGAGCCTCCCTCTCCCTACTGGGTGTGGGCTGGCTCACTCATACCCCCTGTGGTCTCTGGGAGCTGCCAGCCTGGGGCTCTTCCCGGGCTGCAGAGAACTTGGAAGCAAGAGAGCTGGATCTGGCCCCGGGCCCTAACAGTCTGGCACTAGTGTGGCCAGGGATGCCCTGGAGAGGAGAACCTCACTCTGCCAGGTGAGCAGACAGCTAGGAAGTCTTCCTTCCTTCCTTCCTTCCTTCCTTCCTTCCTTCCTTCCTTCCTTCCTTCCTTCCTTCCTTCCTTCCTTCCTCCCTCCCTCCCTCCCTTCTTTCCTTCCTTCCTCCCTTCCTTCCTCCCTTCCTTCCTCCCTTCCTCCCTCCCTTCCTCCCTTCCTTCCTTCCTCCTCCCTTCCTCCCTTCCTTCCTTCCTCCCTCCCTTCCTCCCTTCCTCCCTCCCTTCCTTCCTCCCTTCCTCCCTCCCTTCCTCCCTTCCTCCCTCCCTTCCTCCCTTCCTCCCTTCCTCCCTTCCTCTCCTCCTTCCTCCCTCCTTCTCTCCCTTCCCTCCTTTCCTTCCTTTCCCTCCTTTCCCTCCTTTCCCTCCCTTCCCTCCCTTCCTTCCCTTCCCTCTCTCCCTCTACCACTCCCTAGCTTCTCAGCTTCATCCCTGGGTCTCTTTATTCTCACCTGTCAAATGTCGGAGTTGGAATATAACATCTTCCACGCCCCCTACAACTCTGACATCCTGCAATCTGTGTTCAGAAAAGGGCAGCTCATCGTGGGCTGGGAAGACTTCCTGGAGGAGTAGGTGGTATTTGGCTTGGACTGAATCCTTGAAGAACAGGTAAAATTTATTAACGTAGGAGAAAGAGGGAGGGAGGTAAGGGACTTGGTGGAAAAACCTCCCCTAGGGCTAAAGAGACAGGAAACAGCACTGGGAAAGTTAGAGCTGGTAAAAATTAAATAGGAAAACCAAGAGAGTCCAGGTTAATTTTTGAATTTCATCTGGAACCAGCCCAGTTCCATGGCCAATGGTTAACCTCCTTGGCCCCTTCTTTTAGGAAGTTCCTCTTCTCGGTCTGGGTCAGTGCTTACAGAAAACAGAGTTCTAGTGACTGAGCGGGCTCCCTGGGAGAACTTCTGGCCTACAGAGGCCCAATTGTGCTCAAAGGCCCCACCTGAGTTCCATCCCCTCCCTGCCAATTGTTGGTCGATTCTCATTTATTCATTGACTCCCAAGTGTAGACCCCGGGCTGGCTCCCTGGATAGAAGGATCATAGAGTTATTGAGTAATTTGCCATAGAATCGTGTAAGTGCCATAAAATCATAGAATCATAAAATCACAGAATCATAGAATCATAAAATCACAAAACCACAAGAGCATCATTAGAACAACATTTATAAAGCACTTAGAGTTTGCAATGAGCTTTACAAATATTACCTCATTTTATCTCCACAAGAGCCCATGGAGGCGGGTGCTGTCACCCCCATTTTCCAGTTGAGGAAACTGAGGTGAAAGCAGCTATAGCACCAGAGTGCATAGAATGCTGTGGCCTGGAGTCAGGAAGTCCTGAATTTGAACTGGCCTCGTACACTTAACTAGCTTAATCACCCAGTTTGTCTCAGTTTCCTTCTCTGCAGAGTGACCTGGAGGAGGACATGGCCAACCACTCCGGTATCTCTGCCAAAAGAACGCCAGATGGGCATGTGGAGATGACTGAGCGATGACAGAAACCTTTCTGAGCCTCCCTCTGAGATTGCCTCCCGTCTCTTCCTCTTCTATCTCACACGGCCCAGCTCTTTCCGTTCTGTCTCCCCCATCAGACCATAAGCTCCTGGAGTGCAGGGACCTTTCTTTGTCTGTCTTTGTGTTCCCAACGCCTGGCCCTTAGTAGGCCTTGAAGAAATGCTTGTGGCCTTGACTTGACCAAGCGAGAACTAGCCTAGACCTGCTGTAAAGCACATTAATTGACACGAGTTGAGGAAAGCCAAATGGCTCAGAGAGAAGAGCTGGTGTCAGAGATGGTTTTTCTGGAAGTAGACAAAGCCAGGAGGAGCAAAGGTGAGGACACGGGAAGACTGACGGACAGCTCCTTGGTGGGTTTGGAGAGCAGCCATATTGGCCCAGTACCGAGTTCCTGGAAATACGGAAGGCAACCACCAGGTGACAAATGGAGGCTCTTGAGAAATCCAAAGGGCTAATGAGAGCCTTTTCCTGACCGCTCCAAAGCAGACAGCTCCGGAGACAGGGAAGATTTCCTCTCCTAGGGAAAAGAGCCACATGGGACGCCCAAAGAGATGCTGTCACAGTCTCTCGGGCTAATGGGAACAACTCGGAGGCAAAATGAACGCCCGTCCTGGGGCTGGACTCTCTTAAGTCGTCCGGGACCAGGCTGCCCTCTATTCTCCCAACCGCAGTGTCTTTGGAAAACCAGACTGGGATCGCCCAGGGCTTGCGTGATGAAAGGCTCGGGGCCAGAAGCCTGCCAACTCCATCAGTCCTCGGTGGGCGGCCCTGGGGACCCCAGCTGAAGGTAGGGACTGTGTTCACATCACCAGAGAGGCAGCCAGGGCTTCAGTGGCAGCCTTGGAAATCCAAACGGGTAGTGGCAGGAGACCCCGGGTTAGGGCTGGCAGTGGGCAGTGCCGAAGGAGAAGCGGACCTCCAGCACTCCCCAGGAGCGGAACTACCGGACCCTGCTCCCAGATCTGCTCTTCCCCGGGCCGAGCCGCCCCAGCGACCCTGGGGGTCACCCCCTCCGGACACTGTCTCACTTACCGACGGCAACCCAGAACCGGACGCAGTGCTCCCCAGGGAGCTTCAGGTCCCAATCTTGGGCTTCCAAGTTAGGGGGAGATGGATTCCAATATAAGGAGGAGCTTCCTACTTAACTGGAAACGTCCAACAGAGAGTGAGTCAGGCAACAAGCATTAAGCACCTGCTGTGTGCCGGGCACTGTGCTAAGGGCCAGAGATGTAAACTAAAGCAAAAACTGTCCCTGCTTTCGGGGAACTCACAGTATGTAAACAATTAGGTGACTATGTACATCTACAGTATATGTGTCTGGATGTACATATATTATGCAACATATGTATGCATAATGTTATAACTATGGACAAATACAATGTGTATATATATATATATAATGTCTATATGTATTATGCCAACAATTATATACATATACAATGGTTTATATATGGTTATATATAATACTCAATAGTAAACATATATGTTTATAATACATATAAACTTATTAATTTCTACTTTGTACAAATATGTAGAACACATACACATATGTATATGCACATATACACGCTCACATTATTTGTACATACATATAGATAAAGAAAGAAAGAAAAAAGAAAAAAGAGAGAAAGAAAGAAAGAGAAATAAACAAATATAGATATTATGGCAGGAAGCTGATCTCAGAGGGAGGGTGCTACTGGTAGGGAGGACAAGGCTAGGTCTCCCGCAGAAGGTGGGACTGCAGTGCTCCGGGGAAGCCTGGAAGGGACAAGGGAGGGACTTTCAGGCACAGGAGACAGAGAGTGACCAGGGAGGGGGACCAGAAGTACCATCCTGTGCCAGCAGCAGCCGGGAGACTAAGCAGACCCCAGATGTGGAGAGAGGGAGGTTGGTGAGGGAAGGCTGGGAGGGCAGGGATGGAGCCCAGGTGGGGAGGATTTCTGTGTGATCCTGATGGGGCAGGGGGACAAGGGGCCATTGGGCTGCCTTGGTCAGATCTGTGTTTTAGTTCGCCATTTCCTTCCCCAGCTCATTTTTCTAGATGAGGAAACTGAGGCAAGCAGAGGAAAGTGACTTGCTCAGGATCACCCAGCCAGTAAATGGCTTAAGTGTCCGAAGCCAGATTGGAACTCAGGAAGAGGAGCATCCTGGAGTCCAGGCTGGGTGTTCGGTCCACTGTGCCCCCAGCCGCCCCTCAGGGAAAGGGGCAGTTCTGAGGAAATCGTTATTTGGCGCTTCTTCAGTTTTGATTCTCCTCCTTTTTTGGGTCTCTGGGGCACCTGATTCTTAAAAGCCCCCCTGAGGTTGTAGCCTGGGTCCAGGGCTCTCATCCATGACATCTCCCATTCTCCACCCCATGCCCCCTAACTCAATTCGCTTTTTGTCTTGACTCAGGTGCAGAAGCATCTTGGCCCAGTCATTTTTAGTGAATCCATACTAGCTCCAGTGGTCCAGGTGTTTTGTTTTTTTTTTTTTTTTTGTGTTCACAAACCATCCCCTTTAACAATTTGTTCCGACACTTGGCTGGGGATTGACATTAAATGACCATAATTCCCTAATAAGATAAAATACCCTAAATTACCCAATTACCCAGATTCCTCTTCTCACTTTTTTTGAAAGTCAGAATGACATTTTCTCCAGTCCTTTGCATCCTCTTCCTTCCTCCGTGATTCCTCAAAGATCAGCAATGGTGACTCGAGCATGATGTTACTTGTCTTTCCTTCTTGACTAGAACCAAGGACATCAGGAGGGTTATAGCTGGACTTGGGTGAAGTTATCTAGCTCTCAATAGATTTGTCTAGGAGGGGAAGAAGGGGGAGGGAAGAGAGATTTATTAAGCACTTCCTGTGTGCCGGGGGCTGTGCTGAATGCTTTACTGATATTATTTCACTTGCTCCCCACCACAGGCCTGGGAGATAGAAGTTCCCACTTTATATTTAAGAAACTGAGGCAAGTGTCTTGCCCGGAGTCACTCAGACAGGAAATGAGGGCAGAGAATGAAGAAATGGAGGAGGGGATATCACAGAAAAAGAAATCCTTGGGGTGTAGATGGAACAGCCATTCTTCAGGGCTTCCAGGAAACCTCAAGATGAAGTGGTGAATAAAGAACGAATGGGCAGTGATCCAGAAAGGCAACCAGCAGGCAGCCAGAGCGGCCTTAGTGCTGAGAAAGCTTTGCGGCCTTTATGTGCAGTTCAATTTCTAAGTATATGTATAATATGATTTAATCTTTATTTTTAAAATATTTTAATAGAAAATACTTATATTCAGATGTTGGTGTTAGGTGTGGGGAAAGAGACAAATAGTTCTTTTTCATTTGTTTGTTTGTTTTTTTTTCCCTGAGGTAATTGTGGTTATGTGACTTGCCCAAGGTCACATGGGTAGGAAGACCACATCTGGGGTCTGCTTACCAAGGACACATTGGGTACAAATAAACTAAAATACAGATCTGACCAAGGCAGCCCAATGGCCCCTTGAGGTGAGATTTGAATTTAGGTCCTCCTGACTTTAAGGCTGCGCCACCTACCAGTCTTCCTTCCTTCCTTCCTTCCTTCCTTCCTTCCTTCCTTCCTTCCTTCCTTCCTTCCTTCCTTCCTTCCTTCCTTCCTTCTCTCTTTCTCTCTCTCTTTCTCTCTTTCTCTCTTTCTCTCTTTCTTTCTCTCTCTCTCTCTCTCTTTCTCTCTCTCTCTTTCTCTCTTCTCTCTCTCTCTTTCTCTCTCTCTCTTTCTCTCTCTCTTCTCTCTCTCCCCCTTCCTTCCTTCCCCTTCCTTCCTTCCTTCCTTTCCCTTCCTTCCTTCCCCTTCCTTCCTTCCTCCCCCTTCCTCCCTCCCCCTTCCTCCCTTCCCCCTTCCCTTCCTTCCTCCCTTCCCCCTTCCCTTCCTTCCTCCCTTCCCCCTTCCCTTCCTTCCTCCCTTCCCCCTTCCCTTCCTTCCTCCCTCCCTTCCTCCTTCCCTCCCTCCCTCCCTCCCTTCCTTCCTTCCTTCCTTCCTTCCTTCCTTCCTTCCTTCCTTCCTTCCTTCCTTCCTTCCTTCCTTCCTTCCTTCCTTCCTTCCTTCCTTCCTTCCTTCCTTCCTCCCTCCCTCCCTCCCTCCCTTCCTTCCTTCCTTCCTCTTCTTTCTTTCATCACAGGGCCTTGATGATAGCACCCATCCCTCCTCCGCCTCTCTACCTCATGTGACCGCATCCTAGAGTGTCTGACCTGCAGATTGTTTGGAAGCCCAGCACCCTCTCTTTAGAGAGTCTCTCTCAAGCGCCTCCCAGCCCTTGGCCTAGGACTCTGACAGATCTTGGTGCCATTAGGCCCACTGCAATGGTGAGCTGATGAGCTGGCACTGTGGTTAGGGTCCTTTCTCTCTGAGTCAGTCAGGAGCCTCCCAGGCGGCATTAAGGCAGCTTGGGACAGTCCCCAGCTCTGAGATCCAGGCCAGGGGGGCTTCTGATACTTAGGGATACCACTCACTTCCTCTCTAGGACCCAAGGGCCTCAGGCAGGAAAGCTAGGGGCCCTATGAGGTGCCGCCTCTCCTGCTGACTGGGGACTCTTTGGCCACCTCCTCATCCCTCTCCATATTGTGGGCAGTGATGGGAAGGGGGCGAGGGAGCCAAGCCCAGGGGCCATGCTGGCAGGATCCCACAGGTGTCCCTTCCAGCTGCCTCATTTTATGCAGCCAGGGACCAGAGCTGACTTGGCCACAGCCGTCTGGCCAGTGTGAGCACGGGTCTTCTCTGGCACCATTTACTGAGCCAGCTGTGCCCATGTGTGCCCGCCCTGTGCCAGCACCACGTGCAAGTGAACCTGGGCAGCATCAGTCCCACACAGGGTGCAGCTCGGCCTCCTGCACCCACACTCACAAATACCCTTGGGAGGAGCCTCTGCCTTGGAGCCAGAGGCTCTGGGTGCAAATCTTGCCTCTGGGACCCTGCCCAAGGGCCTGACACCCTCGGGGCCTCAGCTTCCTGAACATGAAGGAGCTGGACTCTCCGAGCCCCCTCGCAGGCTGTCTGGGTGCTGGGACGCCCCCAACGCAATCACCCAGACACAGTCTTACAAGACAACACTCAGACAAGACAACACACCCCAAGATAACAAAATCACACAGACACACAAGACAACACAACCTCGCAAGAACACCATTCCAAGACAGCACACAATCACACAAGACAACACACTCATATAAAAACACAATTCTAAACACACAGTCACACAAGACATTCACTCAGACAAGCTAACACATCATCAGAAAATACAGCCACACAAGAACACCATTCCAAGATAGCACACAATCACACCAGACACACAGTCACATAAGACATAACACTCAGACAAGACAACATATCACAAGATAACACAGTTACACAAGACACACAAGGCATCACAACCTCATAAGAACACCATTCTAAGACAACACACATCAGACACACACAATCACACAAGACATACAATCACATCAGATAACACAATCACACCACACACACACAATTACACAAGACAACACACTCATACAAGAACACTATTACAAGACAACATACAATCACATCAGATAACAATCACATAAAATACCCCCACAATCATACAACCATACGAGGCATACAATCACCAGTTCCCCATCCTCTCCCCACATGGCCCACAAGGGTGAACCCTGCATTTGTCCTGACATATCACACAGACAGAGGGGCTCCGATGACTGGTTTAAAGTGACAAAGACTGAGGGAGTCACCCCCCCACCTCCCACCTGGAGGCAGGGATGCTGCAGGCGGGCTCTTGGCCCTGCTCCCACTGAGTCTCTGGGGGCTGTCAGAGCAGTTTGGGGGGACTGGGAGGGGGCAGCTGTCGGGGGGAAGGTCCCATCACTGACCTGGTTTTCCCAGGATTCTCAGGGGCTCTGTGGTGGGTGTGGAGCTTGCGATGACCTTGGCACACAGAGTGATGCCCTGAGCCCAGGAATGAACTAAATTTGGGGGAAGGAGGGAAGGAGTTAAATAAAATGGGGGGTAAGTCTGACCCCCCCATGCTGCCTTCAGGCTGTTCCCAGCCTCTGCAGTCAAAGGATGTGAGTCCCGCTGTTGACATCGCCTATGTGATCTTAGGCGATTGACTCCTTTATTTCTCTGGACCTCAGTTTCCCCACCTGTACAATGAGGGGATTGCACTAGAAGGCCTCTGCATTCATGGCCCCAGCACTTCTCGTGTAGTTTGGACTCTTGGGGGGTCTCAGCTCAGGCAGGTTTTGGGGAGGGGAGCAAGGCCTCTAGGAATGCTGGGAAGGGCAGAGGTGACAGTCATAGGCAGTTATCTGATAGAGGTGGATAAGGGCTGGGAACCTGGGGGGGCACTTGACCAGCAGGGAGCATGCCCAGGGTTATGCACAGTATTATGCCAGGAATAATTAGGGAGTTCTTCCCTGGGGTCTTTCCTTCCTTCCACCCTTCCCTAGGCAGCCCCTGAGTAAGGGGGCAGGTGTCCCCCTCTGGGACTTGAGGCAGCCCCAGCCCCTCCCAGGCTCCTCCCAGGCTCCTCCCAGGCACACAGGGCCCTCTTCCCTTCCCAGAACTGCCCCACTTCAGAGCTGGCAGGCCCCTTGCTTGCTGGGCTTGGCCTCCCATTCTGTGTCCACAGTCCCATGATTCACATGCAAAGGGGATTCCCGCCACTGCCCCACCCCTGCTCCCCCTGACTGGAGCCCTCAGGCAAAGGGGAGCTCACTCCTCCCAGAGGAAGCCCATGGTCTTTACAGGGGGACAAACCCCAGTGGCTGCTCTCACCCCTTCCTCCCCACCCTTGGCCCTCTGGGACCAAGCACACCTGTGGGAATCCCCACTTCTAGATCAGTCTCTTTCCCCTCAGCAAACCTGCTCTCAGGCAGGCTCTGGGAAAGAAGGTTGGCCCTGGATTCAAAGCCTGGCCCTGTCAATTGCTACCTGTGACTTTGGGCAAGTCATGTCTACCCTCTGAGCCTCAGTTTCCCCATCTGTGAAATGAGGCGGGGGGGGGGTTGAGAACCTCTGAGGTCCCTTCCAGCTCTACAACTCAGAGCCCATGACCTCCCTGGACCTCTGTGTCCTCTTCTGTAAAAGGAAGCAGTTGTACTGCAGGGTCTATGAAATCCCTTTCAGCTCGGTGAGCCTGTGACCTCATTTACACTGAGACGTGAATGACTGCTAGCATGATTGCGGGGGACAAAGTCTGAAGCCCATAAAAAGGGGCTTTAATGGTGACTGCATGGGAGGAATCCGAGGGGCTGCTTAGCGCCACGAAGCGGGCACCTGCCCTAGACAGGTGAGCTCACCCTTGCACCCAGCCCAAGGCTCTTCCGGCACTGAAGGCTGCCCTTGACTCACACTCAAGGAAGTGGGAGTGGAGCTCCCTCCTGGGGAAACCCCAAAGCCGCCCAGCTAGCTCCCCGCTGGGCCACATCCTGGACCAGCCACTCGGGAGACTTTCCTCCTTTGAAAAACAAAACAAACCCAAACCAGTTCCACGCGGTGCCCTGAAGCCTTTCCATTTCCCATCACACTCATTTCTGGAAATGCTGCGGGTCCTCGCCCCAATGAGCCGCTGCTTCTGATGATGAAAGGGCAAAAAACAAAATCGCCGGGCTCTGGGATTAGTCTGCCAAGGGGTGCACCCTTCTGCGCCCACAGTTTCTCACCTGCCTCGGAATAATAACCGTCGCAGCATTTACACAGCAATTTAAGGTTTATAAAATGCTTTACAAATAGCATTAAATTGTGTTTGTAATGCTATTATGAATATACAAATTTTATTATTACAACATATTCACATGAAAACCCTGGGATGTAGCTCCTATTATTTTCTCCATTTTTCAGCGAATAAAACTGATAGAGATAAAGTGACTTGCCCAGAGTCACACAGCCAGGAAGTGTCTGAGGCTTTCGTGAAACCAGGCCCAGCCTTCTGTGCAATACGGGGCCCCCACCTGATGCATCTTCATTTCTTCTCCAGGCTCCATAATTAGTTATTGCACTTCCTCATTTTGGTTTCATTTTAGAGTTCTTTTCATTTGCCTAGTTGAAATTACTCTGCACTTTGACCTCTTGCTTTCACTGACTTGTGAATGCAGTAGTTTTTAGGAGTCTTGGGTTATTGATTTCCTCTGGATTCCCTTCTTTGATTGCTTATGTTGCTGTGATATTCCATCATATTTTATGGCCAATTTTTTTTCAGTTGTCTGCCAACTGATGGGGAACCTACTTTATTTCCAGTTTTTGATTACTACAAAAAAGTGCTTCTCAGGGGCAGCTCGGTGGTGCAGTGGTTAGAGCAGCAGCCCTGAAGTCAGGAGGACCTGAGTTCAAATCTGACCTCAGACACTTAACACTTCCTAGCTAGGTGACTTTGGGTAAGTCATTTAACATCAATTGCCTCAGCAAAAAAAAAACAAAAGTTCTTCTTTCTGAATATTTTGGTGTAAATGGGATCTTTCTGTCTTTTACCTTTTTTGGGGAATCTCTGGGTCAAAAGGTATGGAAACTTTAATGACTTTTTAACCTAATTCTCAATTATGTAAATGTTGTCCAGAATGTTTGGACCCAATAGGAGCTCCAGTTAGACAGTCAACAAACATTTGGTGCAGTCTCTATGCCAGGCACCGGGGATGGGGGGGTGGGACATGTGATTCCTGCCCTTAAGCAGCTCAGTCTAGAGGTGGAGACAACAGGTAAGTAACTAACTACGTCAACTGGACCAGAACTGGCCTCTAACCTGTGGGTGGGTGGAGCCAAACGAACCAGGTTGGAGACAGGAGAGTCAGGACACAAACAGAAGCTTCATTTCAGTGAGGAAAACCTTGCAAGCAAAGACACATGTGCCAGTAGAGACAGGAGAGTCAGGACACAGGCAGAAGCTTAATTTCATAGTGAGGAAAACAATTTGCAAGCAAAGACACCTGTGCCAATAGAGATAGGAGAGTCGGGACACAAATAGAAGTTTCACTTCATAGTGAGGAAAACAATTTGCAAGCAAAAATACATATGCTGATACTGATAGGAGAATCAGGATAAAAACAGAAGTTTAATTACTTTCAAAGTGAGGGAAAGGACTGGCAAAGAAGGACACATGTGCTGGGGTCCTGCCCCTTGTGGGGGTGTCAGAGGCAGTGTGGGATGATCTGAGTATTTCTATGCACGGCTGTGCACTGGGCTATAGCCCTGACAATGAGGGATAACAGTAAGAATACAATGATTTTGATTCCCAGCAGGGCTTCGTGCTTGTCCAATGCAGAGACCACCTGACGCTGGTCTGGGATTTTGCTGTGGCTGAGGTCATCCAGAGCTCAAAGGATTGTTATTTTGCCACATTCAGGGCCCAGCCTGCTTACTGAGTCATAGCTCTAGGAAGCAGAGTATCTCCAAATATCCTGACAGTGTCAATAAGTTAGAGACAGGAGAAATGGGAAACAATTGATAGAAAGTTCTACAATTAGGCTGGATTGGGAAAGGCTTCCTATAAAAGGTGAGATTTTACCTGGAACGTAAAGAAAATCAGGAAGCCAAGAGGCAAAGATGGGGAGAGAGGGCATTCGTGGCAGAGGGCACAGCTGATGAACATGCCTGGGATCTGGAAATGAATGGAGTGTCTTGTTTTTTGGAATAGCAAAGGAGCTTAGAACAGATCATGGAATATAGGAAGGGGGGTGTGAGGTGTCAAAAAGCCAGAAAGGTGGTAGTGGGGAAGAAGGCAGATTACGAGAGTATATTTATATTTGGTTCCGGAATAGGGTCGGACTTGGGATTTAGGAAGCTGCCTTAGCTGTTAACTGGAGGATAGACTGGAGACAACACCCCCCCCCCCCCAGCTACTGCAACAGTCCAGGAATGAGGTGATCACAGGAGGGTGGGGATAATGTGGGAGGAGTGAAGGAGGAATGTAGGATTTTAAGATTTTAAGAAGGCAAAACCCACAGACTGGGAGGTAAGAAAGAGTGATGATATTTAAGTTTTGAGCCTGGGTTGTCCTTGAGAGTAATATAGGAAACCTGAGAAAGGGAGGGGTTTGGGAGAAAAGATAGCGAGTTCTCTTTGGCCATGTTGAATTTCCTGGACATCCAGTAGGTAGAGATGGGAAACTAGAGGTCAGCAGAGAGCTGGACAAATGAATCTGAGCATCATCGGCAGAGAGGTGATGATTTAACCTGTGGGAGCTGGGGAGGTCACTGAGTAAGAAAGGGTAGGTGAAGAGAATCCAGGACTGGGCCTTGGGGGCACTCGTAACCCCAGGCGTGACCTGGATGATCACCCGACAGAATGTGAGCACCTCAGGGACAGGCCCTCTCTCGCTTTCCAGTTCCTTTCTCCAGAACAGCCAGGTGTGGAGAGTGTGGTCAGGGAGGCTTTGTCGTTAACAACAAGCTGGGTCTCCAGGGGAGCTGCAGGATGGAAGGAGTGAGAAAGGAAAAGATCTAAGATGGAAAAAGGTGTTGCTTATGGAACAAGCATTCCAGAGAGCACGGGGAAGGTGGGTGACTTGAGACTGGGAGACTGAGGCGGGGCAGTTGAGTCAAAGGGGATGGGAATAAGGGATCCATCAGTGGGGAGAGTAATGGGGGCTGAATGATGACCGATAGGGATTCAGGATTTGGGGATGAGGAGGATTTGGAGCTTGTTGATCCTTGAAGAATGAGCTAGCAGGGAGAGGAGGGGGGGTTGTTAATGTCCCTAGAGGTTTAACGTCAGGCTGGTGAACTCTTGGGGTGTTGGGCAGCTGAGACGAAGGGACTGGCAGGCCCTTTTGTGATACCATCTCCCCTTTTCCTGCAGGCCTGCCAGGCCAGGCTACCCCAGGAGCTAGACAGAGGAAGCAGGAGGGAACGGTGTTTCCCTGGACCCTGAAGGCAAGCGCCCCCCCCCCCCCCCCGCAAGCAAGAAGGTGCCGACCTAGGAAAAAGTGAATGTGATAGAAAATGCCACTAACAATATTTGGGGAGTCCAGCCTCTCGGGGGGCTGATTTCATAGGTTTAACAAGCTTTCTCCAAGGCTATTGGTTAGTGAGAGACTGAAATAGTGACCTTTGGGGACTGCCCTGGTCCCTCAGGCCTTGAACTTTGGTCTTCAAGGACATCCATTGTGTCCAGCAGGTGGATGTCGGAGCAGCCCTGGGGGTCCCTGAGGTGAGAACTGTTGAGGCAACGCTCTTGTGTGATTGCTAAGAGATGGATCTCTGTGGTACCCGATCTTCCATGTCCTTCAACCAAAACAAGAGCAACACGACAGATTGAAAGCAGAAGCAGGCAGGAGAACGCAGCCGTCTTCTGGTAAGCCAGCCATTTATGAGAGGCTCAAGAACGAGGAACGTCACGGTCCATTTGTCAATCGAGATTTCTGATTTTGGAAAATTTAATTATTTTTCATGAGACATTATTGATGTTACCATGTAATGGACTTATCATTATTATATTAAAATGAATAAATAGTTAAAATTGTTATCAGTGTAATCTTAAACCTTTGCTAGCTATAACCCACATAAACACAGGGCTTGGGCTTTGCAATAGTTCTTAAGGATGTAAAGGGGTTCTGAGACTGAAAAGAACAGCTGGATTAGGGTAGAATTTATCCTCATCTTTCAAGAGAAAGCTTGAGAACCATTTG
Source organism: Dasyurus viverrinus (assembly GCA_020854095.1). Taxonomy (NCBI): domain Eukaryota; kingdom Metazoa; phylum Chordata; class Mammalia; order Dasyuromorphia; family Dasyuridae; genus Dasyurus; species Dasyurus viverrinus. The sequence continues at coordinate 705,369,859 of CM036997.1, forward strand.
TTGGGGATATGATAGGTGATTTCATGCTTAAAAATAGATTGGGCTGGGGCAGCTAGGTGTTGCAGTGGACAGAGCACCAGCCCTGAAGTCAGACGTGAGTTCAAATCTACTCTCAGATACTTAACACTTCCTGGCTGTGTGACCCTGGGCAAGTCACTTAACCCCAATTGCCTCAGCAAAAAAGCTCCCCAAAAACCCAGATTGGACTTATCAAGCTTTGCAGACTTTGCCTCCTATCAAATTTTGTATGTGCGCACATATGGGCAAGTGTTATACATATGTTTGTATGTATGTATTTTGTGTATGTGTGTGTGAGAGACAGACTCAGAGAGACACACAGAGAAGACAGAGAGATAGAGAAACAGAGACAGAGACAGAGGCAGATAAAGGCAGAGACAAAGAGGGAATGAGAGACAGACAGAGAAACAGAGTCAGATAGGAAGAGACAGAGAGACAGTGAAAGAGACAGAGAGAGAGACAGAGAGACAGACAGAGACAGATTTATGGGATGACTTTTGGCAAATCACTTAACCTTTGTTTGCCTCAGTTTCCTTATTTGTTAAATGGAGATAATAGCACTTGCCTCCTTAGGTTATTATGAGCATCAAATGAGATGCTATTTAGAAAAGTGCTTAGCACAATATCTGTCATATGTTAGTGCTGTATAGATGCTAATTTCTTTCCTTTCCCTTGCTATGTGACTTCTGACCCCCAAACTCTATTAAAATGGTTCTTTCAAAAAATTACTAACAATCTTCTTCCCACACCCCCTCCCTCCCTCCTTTCCTCTCTCCCTCCTTCCTTCCTTCCTTCCTTCCTTCCTTCCTTCCTTCCTTCCTTCCTTCCTTCCTTCCTTCCTTCCTTCCTTCCTTCCTTCCTTCCTTCCTTCCTTCCTTCCTCAACAAGATCAGTAGTTAAAAATCATTCTCCCCTCCCCAAACTTGGGTGAGCTCTTCCACAAATACCTATCATGCTCATGGGGAATTAAACCAGAAACACTTGAAGACATCGGACCTACAAGTGACAAGAGAAACTGAAAAAGAGAAGCCCAAATCTGAAAGTAAAAGTAAGATGAGTCTGTGTCAGAGAAGAAAAAGACTGTGATGGGGCAATTGTTCTCTGAAAGCATCTCTCACCAGAAGACTTGGCCTGAAGGCAGAGGTTGTAGTCACTTTTTTATGGATGGAGGAAAATTCCACCCAAAAGTTTTTCTTTCTTCAACTTTCCCTTTTAGTGACTGTCCAGTAGAAGAGACTTATTTATTTGTATCTATCTATCCAGTTATATCTCTATATATCTACTCGTTCTTTCTCTCCATTTCCATCTTTCTTTCTTTCTTTCTTTCTTTCTTTCTTTCTTTCTTTCTTTCTTTCTTTCTTTCTTTCTTTCTTTCTTTCTTTCATCTTTCTTTCTTTCTCTTTCTTTCTTTCCATCTTTCTTTTTCTTTCTTTCTTTCTTTCCTTCTTTCCATCTTTCTTTCTTTTCTTTCTTTCTTTCTTTCTTTCTTTCTTTCTTTCTTTCTTTCTTTCTTTCTTTCTTTCTTTCTTTCTTTCTTTCCATCTAATCTATTCTGCATCTATCTATATCCATCCATCCATCCATCCATCTATCTATCTATCTCTATCTCTATCTATCTATCTATCTATCTCTATCCATCCACCCATCTATTTATCTATCATCTATCTCTGTATCTAACTATCCAAGCTACTATCCTCTGCTCTCTTCCTTTACCATAATGTTTCCTGCATCCTTAGTTTTCCCTCCTCAAATATAAAGAAGCCAGGAGTAAACTATAATTAAAATTTAGATTCGGATAAAGAACCAAATCTCTAGTTGAGCATTAGTAATATTCAGGAATAAGCTTGCGATTCATAATTACCAGCAGAACGCTATCGATTCCATGTTTGTCCTCACTAAGGACATTGGGCAACATGGCGAAAGCATCACCTCAAACAGCCCGGAGCCCGCCCACAGGTTTGTCTTACTTGGTTGGTGACCGGGAAAGCTCCGGGGCATTGTCCATCGTCCAGAACCAGGGCAAGCGCGCGCCATCATGAAACTGATGTACGATACCGATAAATTTCTCTGGGCAAGCTTCACCTAATTTCCCATAAGCCCTCACCACTACCGGAAGGCCTCGGTCAGATCCACAACCACCGCATCCGCACCTCCGTTCTGCTGCAGACATTTCTCCTGGAATTGTCAGGCAGCAAACACCTCCCCACCATTTCTGTGGAAGCCCCTGGAGCTTTCTTCCAGGTGAAGCATCAGCCCGTTAAGGAGGCCTCTGGCAAGAATCTGGCCAGCAATGACTGAGAGAGCCTCCTCTCCCCCAACAGTCAGAGGACAATCTAGAATTCTCTTTATTTTCCTAGAGATGCACATGGAGGCATCCGGGAACTCCTGGGGCATGACCTCCTGCCACGTCAGCACCAGACCCCGCCTGCCTCGCAGACCTCCGCTGGACTAGAATCAGCTCCAAGGCTTTGCCACCCAGAACTCGCCTTTTCTTCAGGGGGAACTTCAGCTAGGGAGAGATCGATTTCCCCTTGAGGGGAACAGTCACCGCTTCAGCGCTGATGGGCAATGAGACTCCGGCAGAAGCGTTCAGCCCGTCTCCGGGGTCACGGCTTATCCCCAATCAGTGCGGCCCGGTCAGCCCTCACCAGTAGAGATGTGGGCCTTGGGCCCCCAAATGTGGCCTTCAGTGCTTTGGATCGTTATTATCATCACAAAACTGAATTCCATCTGGCTTCTGACTGAGCCCGGAATCTTGCATCTCCCTGAGTTTCCATCAGATTTTCTCTCTGATGGGATCGATGCTCTCCTCTGGAGATCTCCGGCTTGAGGCGGCAGCGGCCCAACTGTGGTGGGGACGGTGCTGGAGTGTGACTTTTGGTTCCTGGGCCCTCCCTGCGGTCTCCAAAGCCGAGGTGTAACAAAGCGTGGATCCGATCCGTGCCGCTCGGGCCCATTTGGCCTAACAGGGACCGCCGAGAAAGCAGAGGAGCCCCGCCGGCCAGCAGGGGCCCTCCCGCAAAGCATTGGCTGCAGCGAACGGGAGGTTTGGGGGCTGTGGCCTCCCCTTACTCTGCTCTCCAGGGGTGTGCACACTGATCGGTACGTTGACACATGTGTTCGCAGAGCTGGCTCCGGGAGGCTCCAAAGGAAAATGTGGGACCTGAGAGGGGCTGGACTGACCCTCAGACTGAATGTTACAGGCTCCGCCCTGACTGTGCCCGTGAGCCCCTGAAACCCAAACAACATCCTGGGCCAGGCCAGAAACTGAACTGCTTCCCTTTGAACTGTCTGAGAAAGACGCTGAGGATCTGGTGGGATCAGGTCCCAGACACCGAGATCCTTTCCCGGCCTAACCTGCTGAGTGCTCCGACTCTGCTCCAGAAAGTGCAACACACCAGGCTGGCCCTTTGTTCAAGTGCCCAACGTCTGCTGCCCCAAAAGACCCTTTTACGGAGAACTCCTGTAGGGAAAGCGCTCACAAGCTGGCCAGAGAAAGGGGTACCGGGACACTCTCAGGATGATTTAAGGATAAAGGAAGCTAGTATTTGTAAAGAACTTTGCAAACTTTCGTTAGTCATATAAATATTAGCTTTATTTTCCTTCCTTTTGTATGCAATCAGTTCCCAAATCTCGTCACTTGTATGTCATCAGCACCTCTCCTTCCCATGCCCTTCTGCCCCTTCACACATGAGCCGCCCCGCTTCAAGCCCTTGTGGCCCAGACTGTAACAGCGGCTTTCTCGCTTGTCCCCCTCCCTCAAGATTCTCCCTCTCTCTGTCCTCTGCTCCTCTGTCAAAGGGCCTTCCTCAGGTCCTCTGAGCGTGTCTTAGCCAGCAGGATTCACACGTGGCTCCCTCCGACCTTCCCAGTTGGATGCTCTTCCCGCCCTCTGGACTCTCCAATTTCGCACCACCGGTATTCCTGGTATTCCTGGTATTCCTCACGCAGGACACCCCTTTTCCCGTCTGTCTTGGGGCTGCCGGCCCCCACATCTGGAACGCTCTCCCTCCTCCTCCCTCTGCTTCTTGGAATTGATGCTTCCTTTAAGACTCGGTTCCCAGCAGAAAGTCTCTCTGGGCCCCCTGCCCCTCAGGGGTGTCTGCCCGGCTGCCTCTGCCTCTTGTTTCCGAGTCTCCCTCATCAGAGCATGAGAACTCTGGGGGCAGGAAGTGCTTTTTGCTCTTCTTTGTGCCCATCTTAGCCGCGTCTCTGGCTCATAATGAAATACTTCCTAAAGGTTGTTGACTGGCTTGGACTTTCTGTGGGCCTGCCGTCCTAGGGCAGAAGGCCTGAGCTTGGCAGGGATAGGCCGACGGCCTGCATGTGAGCCTTAGGTCTCCTTTCTGTTGGCTTCTAGAATTACCTCCCCCCCTACCCCCGCCTTTCCCCCAACACTGTCTGGGGGTGGAGGGTGTGGGATGTGAAGCTCTGGGCTCAGGGGATTACCTTACTCACCTTCCCTAGGGATGGTCACACCCTGGGCGTATCACTTTACCTCTGTGCGTCTCATCTGTCATATCTATTACCAAAGACTCACAGAGTGGAAAGACTTTAGAGGCCATGTAGTCTCACTTCCTCATTTGACAGGTGGGGAAACTGAGGCACACAAAAGGTGTGCTTGCCCTGCTCATTCCACAATATTGTTAAACTATTATTATATATTATATTATCACTCAAATAAGGTGATAGATCGCAGAATTGAGAATAATAGGGGCCATTTAGACCTACCCAATCATGTGACAGATGGGGAAACTGAGGCACACAAAAGGTGTGCTTGCCCTGCTCATTCCATAATATTGTTAAAATATTATATATTACATAATGTATAATATTTATATATTATATTACTATAATTATCACTCAAGGTGATAGATTACAGAATTGAGAATTATAGGGGCCATTGAGACCCACCAATCATTTGACAGATGGGAAGACTGAGTCTCAGAGAGGTCAGGATCACGGCACCACATCACATTGTCTACCTTGGGCGTGAATGTTTTCAGAAAGCTGGAGCTGTCCAGGGCGTGAGAAGCGGCCGTTAATTATTTTAACTTTAACACGTGTAACTATTATTAGCAATGATGATAACTATTCCTTTTGATTTAATGACCACCAAAGACCGTACGACACGGCGGATAGAGAATTAGCTTTGGGAGCAGGAGGCCCCGGGGTTGAGTTGCTTCCAGTCTCCGGGTTGGCTCACCCAGCGTAAATCTTGACGCCCAGACGGGTTGAAGAATATCCGCTCTTCGATTACCCATTGCTGATCAGCAGAATTATTGGAGTCTGACTTCTTGCTGGGAGCTTCTACACTGGTGAAATCATGGGTTTGGACCAGAAAACAAAAAGATAATCATCGGATCATAGATGATGGTTATTTAGTGTCGGAAGGAAACTTAGAAGCTATTTAACGTTTATATTTATTTATAATATAATGTATTATAATATATCTATAATATAAACTATTTAACTTATATATACATCTATATAAAACTAAATATAACTCATCATCTAGCTGAGGAAACTGAGCTTCCAAAGGTCATAATAGTGCATAGTACAATAAATAGTATGTAGCACAAAGTGCTTTAAAATTTTTTATCATTATTCATTTATCAACAAATTCATTAATAATTTACTTACTATTTATTGTTTTGCTTTTGCAACTATCAACAACCTGGGGAGGTAGATGCTATTATGATACCCATTTTATAGATTCAGAGACTGAGGCAGACATAGATCTCTGGCCCAGAGTCACACAGTTAGGAAATGTCTGAGGGTGGATCGGAACTCTGGTTCCCTGCCTTGGGTTTCGGTGTTCCATGGTCTCCCGGGGCTTGACGTTGGGAAGACCCAGCCCTGACTCTGCTCCTTGCTAGCTGTGTGATTCACCCTCGGAGCCTCAGACGCTCCCTATCAGTGCCCGCTGCCCTTGGCTCCCGGCAGGAGCTCCCATGGCGGGAATTGCCCACACTGAAGCCGTCCCAGCTTCTTTGGGCTCGGTGACTTCTGCTAGGGGGGAGGATTGCATGATGGGGATGGGCCCAAAGTTTCTGGGTCGGCTTCGTCAGCGTGAAACCCGGGGATGGCCGGGAAGGGTGTGGGCTCCAGTGCTCCCCTGGGAGCTCAGCGGTCGGGAGGCTGGGCGTGTCGGGGCCTGCCGGGCTTGTTCCATCCACACCTCCCTCTCCCCTCGGCTCCCCAGGGCCTGCAAGGAATCCAGCTCTTCCTGGGGCCTGCCATTCGGGAACAAAAAAGAAGGGGGGCCTCCTCTCCCTTTTCTCTGGGAGCTTCTCTCCACTTTGGGTCCCTGTAAGCCCCAAAGAAGCTTCCTTCTTCCATGAACTGCATCCTCCATCCGTTCTTCCCGATATCTACTTGTCCAACAGTTGGAGCCTTTTAGGCAGCCAGCATGGAAAGAATGCTGCAGCTGGGACTTCGAGGGTCACTTAGTCAGTAAGCATTTATTAAGCACCTACTGTGTGCTCTAGGAAGGTCCCCAGTCTTCCTTGGTCCTTCAGCCTCATTTTCTCCAGCCATGGGATGGACCTCGGGACTCTAACTCAGTCTCCCCCCACCTCCTTCTCCCCAAGAGACTTCTAAGGAAGCAAGCAGCAACACCTGGGAGAGGCTTGGCCACTTGCCTCAGAAAAAGGGGTGGCTGGTTCTCACCCCGACTGGCTCCTCCCTAGAGCTTAGCGCCACCTCTGCATACCCAGAGCTGAAGATGGGCCATAGGAGGCCTGGTCCTGGGGAGCCTCCAGCCTCAAATTGGGGGAAAAAAGGAGAAATCCAGGTGTCAGTGCTTGAATAGAGCTGATGGAGATGGGGACAGGGCTTGGGCTCACAAGCATGTCGCAGCCATTGAGCAATCAGTCGTGCATTCATTAAGCACCTACTGTATCCCAAGTGCTGAGCAGGGCTCTCAGTGTACAAAAAAAGGCCCAAAGTCCCTTCTCTTAAGGAGCTCCCCAAATTGCCGACTTTTCTGGGCCTCAGTTCCCTTTTCTGTACACTGAGGGAGCTGCCCCATGATACCTCTGGGCTCCCTTCCCCATCCTGATTTTTGACCTTACAATGGGGGTTCCTGAGCTCCGAGTCTGGGCCGTGTGATCTGAGATTCGGAGCCAGCCTCCATCCCCTTGTGTTCCTTCCCCACCACGACAGCCCCGGCTCGCTCCACCCCAGGGGCCGCTCTCGGGTTTGAGTCCTCGTCATCACCCGTTCCCTCTTCATGGCTCTCAGACTAGCCTCCCCGATCCATTCTCCACACATCTCCAACCCGACCAGGTGGGGAGAGAGGGGGCCGTGGCTGATCAGAGCTTTTCCCGCTCCAGCCCGGACATTTGTACACCCGTCCCTGTGCCTTCCTCTCCTGAGACTCTGGAAAGGGACCCTGAGATTCAGCCTGGCTGCTGCCTCCTATGGGATGCCCTCCCTGATGCCCTTTGTGTTAATACTCTCCCTACAGTTGCCTTGTATGGGTCCTACCTCACTCAGATCCAATTCTCCCATAAGCCAGTGCAGCCCCTTGCAACGTCCTTAGTCCTCTTGGGGAACGAAGGGGGAACGACAAGGCCGTTGGGCAGCAAGGTCTCGGAGGGCGGGGGCTCCATTGCATTTCTCTTTCCTTGGCACACAGTAGGTACCCTCGTAGTACGTGCTCAAGGGGAGTGCTTGAAATTCAGCCCCTGAGCCGACGGGGGCAAAGCCCTCCTGCCAACAGCCTGTGACGGACCTGGCAGGAATCACCTCGATGCTCAGCCGTGCTTGGCTCTGGGGCATTGATTGAGTGAATACGATCTTGAGATCGAGCCTTTCCCACCCAGTCCAGCGCGGGCACCCACAGAAGGGCAGCAGGGGAAGTGGGAAGGAAAGTTGGGGCCCAGGGCACTGCCGGGAGCAGGCAGATCTGGGCAACTGGGAAGGGAACAAGTTGTCCCTGGCAACCTAGGGACTGTGGATGAGAGGCCCCGGGGAGCTGGGAGGGGGCTTTTCCCCAGCTTGGCCTCCCTTGGAGGCCCACGGGTGGGCTGCAGGGCGTCCCCAATAAACTAGCACTCCCCGGGCCCTGACGCTGTCTGTCAGCCTGACAAGGTCGGCCCGGCCATGGGGCTGCACAAGGGGCTAGAAGACTCTGGATGGTCCTTGCGATTGTGGACGATCCTCTTCCCAGCTCAGCTGGCTGGTGCTGGCCTCTGCGGTGGCCCCTGCTTTTCCAGGACGCTTTCCTTGTCGTCCGTGCCCCCCCCTTCCCACCCGCCTTCATCTCTGCTCCATCCCAGACTCCTTTTCCCCCTTGCTTCTTCTGCCTGCCTTCCCCCTCCCCTCCCTTGTCTCTCCTCTAGCTGCAGCCTCTTGGTTCTGCAAAATCCAGCTCAAGTCTGACCCCCTCTCTGAGCCCTGCTTCCCAGGGACCTCAGTGTCTGGGGCTCTGGACAGCGCCGTGAGAGGTGGGCCCTGAATTTGTGGCTACATCCCCAATTTACTGTGTGACCTTAGGCTTGCTGCTTCCTTTGTGCCTCAGTTTCCCCCCTGGACACTGAAAAGGTGAACAAGGTGGTCTCAAAAGCTTGTTACTTTTCTGAATCCTATGATCTACATAGTATCACTGCCAGTTTGGACCATAGAATTAGCCCCTCCCTCTTTATATCACCGGCCCATTTTCTGGGGTCTCTGTGTGTGATGTGCTGTAAAATCAGATGGCCAGAGGCAAGGATAAAACTTTTAAAAATTGTAAAGATAATATCCTTTTTTTTCCCATAAGGCTATTGGGGTTAAGTGACTTGCCCAGGGTCACACAATAGTACGTGTCTGAGGTTAGATTTGAATTCAGGTCCTCCTGACTTCAGGGCTGGTGCGAGATAACATCCTTTTAAAAATAAAAGGCAGCCGGATGGGTGCAGTACATAAAGTGCCGGACCTGGAATCAGGAAGACGTGTTCAAATGCCACCTTAGATACGTATTAGCTGTGTGACTCTGGGCAAGTCATTTAACTGCTTTGTAACTCACTTTCCTCAATTGTAAAAATGGGCATAATAATGGCATCTGCCTTCCAGGTTGGTCATGAAGGTAAAATGGTACAATCTTTTGAAAGTGCTTTGTAGACATTGAAGTGGTAGCTAAAGGGTAGCTACGATTTAAAAATTACTGATACTTAGATAAAAAATAAAGTATAAAATAAACAATAAAGTATAAAATAAAGTAAAAATAAAAATAGTTATTTTTAATATCACTTTAAAAATTATTTTTTATTTTATTATCACCTTAATTTCCCAATCCAGCCCTTTGAATAAGAAGGAAAGAAAAACAAAACACTTTAGTCAAACTAACCAACATCCGTCAGAGTTGATATTTTATGGCGTTTTCCACCCCCCGTGGTCTCCCGCCATTGAAGAAGGAGCAAAGGGAGCAAAGGTCTTCTTCGTTTTGCTTCTCTGTTAGCAGGCTCCTTTTTCCCTTGGGAGAGGCCGATGAGGGGCAAGAGGAGTAGAGAGGGGCTCGACAAAGCCCTGGTGAGAATGGGGAGATCTTGGTCCTGGGTTAGAAGAAAGGGCTGCCCTGTGGAAGAACAGTTGGCTTTGTTCTGTTTGTCTCAAGCCCGGAAGGAGGAACCCTGGGTGGGGAGTTGCAGGGGCAGGTTTGGGCTTGTGAGGAAACCCTTTCTTCATAGCTAGAGTTGTTCCAAATGGAAAAGGATTGTCTGACAGGTAGTGAGCTCCCCATCACTAGAGATTCTCAAGTGGAGACTGGAAGACCCTTTGTCCCCAGGCCTCTCCGATTCTCCCACACTTTCTCTGGCATTCAAGGTGCTGTATAGTTTGGTTCCAACCAGCTTTCACGCACTTGACCCATTCTGCTCCTCCTCCAGACTCATGCTCCCAGGAACCTGGACAACGGAGCCTTCCCAGACGTCCCAGGCTCTCCCATCTTTGCAGCTGTGCTTATGTGTTCCTTATACCAAGAATTCCCTCCTGTGCCCTATTCTGGAGCCAGCGTCTACACTACTCATGTGTACCGGGTTCCCGACCTCTTCCTCACCTGGAGTCTAATTGGGTTCCTCCAATTCCACTCCCACACCTCCTCCATATTTATTCTCCACACAGCTGTCTCAACAATCTCCCCAGCTCACAGATCTGAGCTTTGGAAGCTCCCTATCATTCCTTTTTTTGCTGAGGCAATTGGGGTCAAGTGACTTGCCCAGGGTCACACAGCTAGAAAGTATTAAGTGTCTGAGGTCAGATTTGAACTAAGGTCCTCCTGACTTCAGGGCTGGTGCTCAATCCATTTCCACCAACTAGCTGCCCTTCTCCCTAAGATTTCTAAGATAAAATATTAATATTGTTTAAGTCTTAATGGGTGGCTAATGTGGTACAGTGAACAGAATAACAGAAATAGAGTGAGGAAGATCTGAGTTCAAATCCAGCCATATATATATTACACACACACACACACACACACACACACACACACACACACACACACACACATATATATATATATTTGCTGTATGACCCTCTTTCAGTCTCAGTTTGCCTATCTATAAAATGGGAACAATAATAGCATGTAAGTCCCAGGGTTGTCTTGAGGCGTATATGAGATAACATGTATAAGTCTCTTTGGAAACCTTAAGTTGCTATAGAAATGTTAATTATTATTAATGCAGCCCAAATCTGCATATGTTCTCCAGCCCCGCTTTTTTTTACGGCTGCTCGTCAGACTCCTCAGCTTTTGGTCCACTAAAATCCCCAGCTCCTTTTCGGTCTAATTGTTTGTGCTCCTGAAGTTTGTCTTTTTGCACCCAAGCCCAAGGCTTTATATTTATCTCTATTGAATTTTGAGTCATTGGATTCAGTGGAAGGCTCAATTTGCTTCACACGTCTTGTGAATCTGCTTCTCCATGTGTATGCTGTATTTTCCTAGGAGAATGAGGGCAAGAGCTGTTTTTGTCCATGCGCCCCCTGTGCCTAGTACGGTGCCTAATCTATAGCAGGCAGTTACTGCCCATTGGATTAACACGAATCTCCTTTTCTTTCTTTGCACTATTTGTTCCTAGCTGTCTCAATTTAATTATTGTACCAGCTTAATAAATACTTGTTTCCTTCCCTTTCCCCCTCCCTGACCCTCATCCTTCTTGACTATCTTCTCTGTAGGTTTTCGGGATCTAGGATACCCGACTTCTCAGTGTCTCTGGCAGAAGGTTCGCTCAGGGCACGGCCCCTGACGATGGGCGTCCGTCCCCACGGTTTTATTTGGGGCCCTCTTCTCTTTTCCCTCTTGGCGACCTCCCTTTTGTGATCTCATCAGCTCTCCTGGGTTCAACGATCATTTCTATGGCAATGATTCTCAGTCCCAACCTCTCCCTTAAGCTTGAGACATATGTTACCAATGACCTTTTAGACACGTGGAAGAAGACGTCCCACGGACTTTTCAAACTCTCGTGTCCAAAGCAGAATGTGTCGTCTTTTCCCTTCAACCTCTCGTTTGGTGCGTATTTCCCTCTTGCTGTCTAGAATTTCAGTTATCCTGAGTTACCTTGGACTTATCACTATCCTTTTTACCCCAAACCCCGTCTGCTGTCAAGGTATGTCCTCTCCGCGGCATATCTCGAACACGTCTCCTCCCATCGTCTGATATTCCATCCCTTTGGCTTAAGCCCTATGGCCTGGACTGCCATAGTAGCTGTTGGGGAGCTACCCACCTCAAATTTCCCCCTCTAATCCATCCATTCAGTCAACAAAGTGATTTTCTTAAAACTAAGAGATAACCATGTCACTCCGCTCCTCTACAAACTACAGTGGCTCCCTATCACCTCCAGGACCAAATCCCCAATCTTTTATCTAGTATTCAAAGTACCTCATAATCTGGTCCCTTTCTACCTTATAGCTTATTCTCCAACACACTTTCTGTAATCCAATCCCGCTGATTTGTTTGCTGTTGCTTATTAACGACCCATCATTTCTAGAACCCCTAGCACTATTTTGACTCTCTTTCATGACCACAATACTTTCCCTATTCATCTCCCTTTCCCTTCCCCCCACCCCGGCATCTCTGCTCTGAAGCTACCTTCCCATCCTACGTGTGTCTTTTATGGACGTTAATATTCTCATTTTGTCTCACCTTGGATTATGAACTCTTGGAGGGCAGGGAACAGTTTCTTCGTACCTCCAGTGGCGCTTAATAAGTGCAAGTTTACCAGCTGACTGCTTAAATCTCTGGTCTTGTTATTCAGAGCCAAGATGGTAGAATACAGGTAGCAACCCAGCTGAACTTTCCCAGCCATCCCCCTCCAAATAACTTTAAAACAACACCCGAAATCAAATTTTGGAGCAGCGGGGCTAACAAAGCGTCAGAGCGAGCTGTTATGACTAGAGGTCAGCAGGAAAGGTCTTGTGACCAGGGTAGCCCAAGCCCACGTGGAGGCAGCATTTGCAACAGAAGTGGTCACAGAGCATGATGGCGGCAGCATCAGCCTTGGGAGCTCCCAGATCTGAGACAATAAGGAAGTCAGGCAACCGATCAGAAAGAGATTGCAGGGGACCCTTTCCTGGCACAGGGTGCAGCTGGCACTGAGAGCCAAGTCTGCTCCTCATAAGCAGTTCTGAGTTGAGTTTCCTGGCAGAAAAGAGCGCTAGCATTCGGTCACAAGGGAGCAGGGGTTCTGGTCACAGTTCTAGGTCTGAGAGGAGCCCTAGTGTTTGTGACTTCAGGGGAGCAGAAGCCCTTTGTGGGTACAGACCAGAGTACAGACAAGGAGTGCAGTGACTACATGTTCCTAGGATTACTCCATCTTGGAAGCACTTAAAACCTGAAGACCTCTGGAACTAGCAGCATGAAAAAGCCTGAAGCTTGGGACAGTTTAATGGCACATGGATAGAGCATCAGCCCTGGAGTCAGGAGGACCTGAGTTCAAATCTAGTCTCAGACACTTAACACAGTCTAGTTTTGTTACCCTGAGCAAGTCACTTAACCCCAAATTCCTGGCAAAAAAGCCTAAAGCTTGAAGACAACTTTAACATAAAGTTCAAAGTCAAGAAATAGACTACAAAATGAGCAAACAATACCAACAAGAACAAAAACACAATAACTTGGAGAGATCAAAATACAAACTCAAAAGAAAATAACAATGTGAAAACAATTACAAGCAAAGCCTTAAAGAAAAATGTAAGTTGAACCTAGATCCGACAAATATTCTTGGAAAAATCAAAGAATTTAGACTGGTAGAGGAAAAATTGAAAAAAGAAGTCAGAGTCATGCAAGAAAATTATGAAAAGAAAATTAACAGTTTGGTAAAAGAAGCATCAAAAATACTAAAGAAAAGAACTCTTTTGAAAGCAAAATTGGCCAAATGGAAAAAGAGACACAAAAGATCACTGAAGAAAAGAATTCCTTAAAAATTGGAATGGGGAGGGGTCAGCGAGGTGGTGTAGTGGATAGAGCACCAGCCCTAAAATCAAGAGGACCAAAGTTCAAATCTCATCTCAGACACTTAACACTCCCTAGCTGTGTGACCTGGGCAAGTCACTTAACCTCTGTCTCAGCCCCCTCCCCCAAATTGGAATTGGGCAAGTGGAAGCTAATGATTCCTGAGACATCAAGAAACAATAAAAGAGTCCAAAGAATGAAAACAATGAGAAGAAAATGTGAAATTCTCATTGAAAAAAAAATTAATCTGGAAAATAGATTGAAGGGAGATAATTTAAGAATTATTATTGGACTATCTGAAAGCCTTACTCAAAACAAGAATCTTAGTCATCATATTTCAAGTGCTTATAAAGGAAAACTGCCTTAATATCTTTAATCCAGATGACAAAATAGAAATTAAAAGAATTCACTGATGGTCTCCTTAAAGATATCTCAAGATGGAAATTTCCAGGAACATTATGGCCAAATTCCCAAGCTCCCAGGTAAAGAGGAAAATAATGCAAAGCAGTCAGAAAGAAGCAGATCAAATGGGGGAGCCACAGCCAGGATCACACAAGATTTAGCAGTTTTTACGGTAAAGGAGTAGAGAGCTTGGAAAAGATCTTCTGGAAGGCAAAGGAGCTAGGATTGCATTTAAGAGTAACTGAACATAATCCTTTGGGGGAAAATGGATATTTAATGAAACTGTGGACTTTCAAGCTTTCCTGTTGAAAATACTAAAGCTGAATAGAAAATCTGAAATTCCAGCTATAGGATCCAGGGAAACTCAGAAAAGTAAAGGTGAGAGAAAGGACACAATAACGTCAAACTGCTCACAGTCCTCTATGGAGAGTTGATAGAGGTAACTCCTAAGAATGTTATCGTTACTAGGGCACTTGTAAAGAGTCTGCAAATTCAGAGACTTAATTGAGTGTGAGTCACCTGTGAGTCAAGAATGCTGGAATGATCTCTTAAAAAATGAAGGAAGGAGAAAGAGGGACGCCTTGGGAGAAGGGGGAAGACGAAGGTGCAAAGGAGAACATTTTCTTATATAAAAAAGACCTTTTATAGTGAAGGGGGAAATGGGGTGGGTGGGCAATGCTTGATCCTCATTCTCACCAGAATTGGTTCAAAGAGGGAAGAATATACATACATATATAAAACACACATATATGTGTATACACACACACACACACACACACACACACATATATAAACATAATGAGAAATAATTGGTTCAGAGAGGGAAGAATACACATACATACATAGAAACACATATATATGTATATATACACACATAACAAGAAATAATTAGTTCAAAGAGGGAAGAATATATATACAAACACATATATATGTATATATACATAATGAGAAATATATATGCACATAATAAGAAATGATTGGTTCAAAAAGGGAAGAATATACATACATACATAGAAACACATATATGTATATATATATACACATATAATGACAAATATATATATACACATAATGAGAAATAATTGGTTCAAAGAAGGAAGAATATACATACATGCATACATGCAAACATATATATACACACATAATGAGAAATACTCTATTATCAATCAGTATTAATCAATTTGATAGAATCATAAAAGGCCTCAGGACTGTGAGCTGTAGAATCTAAGTTCACTGAACTATAGGACGTTAATCTAATGGCCTTTCACCCATGAAGGCCTCAATAAAGTTAAACTGTTTATATTTCTATATGGAAAGATAATAGATATAATTCCTAAGAATATTATCATTATTAGGGCACTTGTAAGGAGTCTGCAAAGGCAGAGAGTATGAATGTCAGCCAATTGTGAGTCAGTTATGTTGGAATGTTCTTTTAAAAAAATGAAGGGATGAGAAAGAGGGATGCCTTGGGTGAAGGGGAAAGGCAAAGGTGCAATGGAGAACATTTTCTCACATAAAAAAGATTCGCAAGGAAGACCTTTTATAGTGAAGGGGAAAATGGGGTGCATGGGCAATGCTTGATCCTCATTCTCATCAGAATTATACATACATACATACATACACACACATATATGTGTGTGTATATATATGCATATATATATATATATATATATATATAAATGTAAAATGAGAAGTAATTCATTTGGACCTCTACTCTAATCAATATTAATCAATTTGCTAGAATCATAAAAGAGTTCTGTACATAAGGCCTCAGAACTGTGAGCTATAGATTTTAAGTTCACTTATTTAACTATAGAAAGTTAACAATGGCCTTTTATCCTTGTTTTTCCTTGTCATAGTGACTGAGCCCAGTGGGGCAGAGACGACAACTACATGGAAAATCCCCCAAAATATTTTTGTACTTCCAATAGGAGAAGATGATCATCTTTTGAGCACTTAGGTCACTGACTGTGATAGCTTGTACCATTTCTTCCTGCCCATCTTGTGTGGAGATTAGATATTCCTTACTTCACTCAACTTGTGACCCAACTGATATATTATTTTGTTTATTTTACCTTATGAATCACATGTCAATCAATGGAATTAGTCTGGAATCACTGGACACCTAGTACTATAAAAATAGGGCTCTGGAAGGAGGAGACATCCCATTTTATAAGAAAGATTTGAGGTCCACTTCATTAGAGGGACCATGGTCCAAATTTAATAAAGTGCCATCGTCTCAAAGCTCTGTCTCAGTCTTTTATTATAGGTCAGATAACTTTGATCCCTACAATGTAAACTCATAAAAGCTGTTTTTATGACTTTATTATATATAAATATGAAGAGAAAAAAGAGGGGAAACATAATTAGTGATCATAACTGTAAATGTGAATGGGAGGAACTCACCCATAAAATGGAACAGATAGTAGAATGGATTAGAAACTAGAATCCAACTATATGTGTGTGTGTGTGTGTGTGTGTGTGTGTGTGTGTGTGTGTATCTATATATGATACATATTTAACAAGGGAAAACTTGAGACAAAAAGATACACACAGGCTTAAAATAAAGGACTGGAAGAGAATCTATTAGGCTTCAGCTGAAGTGAAAAAGGCAGGGGTAGCAACCATGGTTGCAGACAAAGCACAAACAAAATTAGACCTGATTGAAAGAGATAATCAGGAAAACTACATTTTGCAAAAAGGCAATAGTCAATGAAGTATCAAAATTATTTACAGAGAATTTCTCTGATAAAGGCCGCATTTCTCAAACATATAGAGAATTTTTTTTTTGTTGAGTTGCATCCAAATCTCCATGAGCTCATTTGGGATTTTTTCTTTTGGCAAAGACACTGGGGTGGTTTGCCATTTTCTTCTCTAGCTCCTGAGACAGCTGGATGGCACAGTGGATAGATACTGCCCTTGGAGTCAGGAAGACACTGTCTCATTCCTTATCAGTAAATCAAAATCAAAATCAAAAAATCAGTAAAATAAGCTAGAAAAAGAAATGGCACTCCTTTTTCTTTGTCAAGAAAACCCAATTGGAATCATGAAGACTTGGACATGACTGAAATGATTGGACAACAATGGTGAAAAAATTCTTTCTACCTCTAGAGAGAGAACTGATGAACTCTGTATAAGCTGAAATATAATTTTCTCACTTTTTTTGTCTTTATCTTTGTGATATGGCTCATATGGAAAGAACTATTGCATGAGTTTACAAACATAATTAATTGATATTTCATTAGCCTCAGTAGGTGGGGGATGGATGGGAGGAAGAGAGAATTTTGAGCTCAGAATTTAGAGAGAAAAAATGTTAAAAGTTAATAAATACATTAAAAAAAAGAATAAAAAAAGAAGTCATGTATAAAAAGTAAATCTATGGGAGTGGCTTCTCACTGGTGCCTCCAGCTGGATGGGATTTGTCCCTTCTCTGATATCTTAGCACTTTGTACTCTTATTCTCTTATCACAATCTAATTTGTACTAAAGTATTTTCAGACAACTTGTATCATGTTTATAAGGTTGTAAATTCATTAAAAGCTGAAAGAGGATTGGGCCTGCTTTGGATATCTTCCTATCCTCCACAGAACCCTCAGGAAGAACTTAATCAATTCCTCTGATGAAGAAGGAAAGGCATTTCAATGAATGAATGAATAAACAAAATGAATTAAATTGGCAAGGGGAGAGGGGCCGGGGGGAGGGCTAAATACGGAATCGCTCCTAAATTGCCAACTAACAATTTTATACCTCTGCAGGGTCTGGCTTAATGATCCACCTCCCCAGACTACTATTAGAGGAAGTAGAGGAGAGAGGGAAAAAAGAGAAAGGAGGTGGAAGGGGAAGGTGGAGAGACAGAGAGACAGAGATTGTTACCTAGACACCATTTTGTTTCTGGTATGACTTGTTCCATTGATAAGATTGAGGTCTGGGAGGGTGTTTATCAATCTCTGGGAGCACCCATGTCAATAGCTGGGTCAGAGGTCAAGGTCAGACCTCCTCTGGCTTGTTCCAAAAACCCAGACTAGCTTTTCCACTGGGTATTGGACTGGTGGGCCTAATCAGGACTGTGAATGATAGAGTGACAGGGGCCTACCTCCCTAGCCTCCCTCCCTCTGGGGGCTCTGCTACTCTAGGATTTGAGAACTGTGACCCCACCTCTCCCCCAACGGCTTGCTCCCACAGTTTGGTCCTGAAAAGAGGGGAGAAAATGCACCCTCATCCCTTCTCTCATAGGTGTGAAACTGGCTAAATAAGGTGTCCCCCAAATCTCCCTGCAGTTTTGAACTGACTTTTTATTTTTGTTTTAAAATTTTCTTTCCTTTAAATTTATTGAATATTTCTCCCCAGTTACATTCAAAACAAAATTTTTTACATTTGTTTTTAAGATTTTTGAGTTCTAGGTTCACTCCCTTATCCCCACCCACAATTAAGAAACTACAAGCAAAGTTATGCAAAACATTTTATCAAGGTCAAGTTGTGAAAGAAAATCTAGATCTCCCGCCCTAATGAAAATAGAACCCTCAAGAAAAATTAAGTTAAAAATCAAGGGAGACATGGAAAGAGAAGTCGAGAACGCTTCCATCTGTGCTCCGACTCGATCGATTCCTTCTCCAGGTATGGAGGCCTTTTCATCACAAGCCCTTCAGAGTAGTTGTGGATGGTTGTATCCTGAGAATCACGGCGTCTTTTCCAGCTGCTCATCCCAGAACATCGCTGTTACTTTGTTTACATTATATTTCACTTTGTTCGTGGAGGACTTGCCAGGTGTTTTTTGCTTGTTATTTCCCAGATAACAATAATATTCCGTCACAAACACATAGTGAGGTTTATTGAGCCATTCCCCAATTGATGGGCATCCCCTCAGTTTCCATTTTTTTCCCTGAGAAGAGAGCTACTATGAATGTTTTTTGCACATATAGGTCATTTCGCCCTCCTCCCCCCCCCAGTTTTTTCTGAACCACTTTTGGAATTCGTGCCTAGTAGTGTGTTGTTAGGTCAAAGGCTATGCATGTATTTGCAGGCACAGATCATGCCTTTTCATCATTTATCAATTGGGGTGTGGCTCTTTTTTTGGGTAAATTTGACTCACTGAATTAAGACTTTTGAAACACCTACTATTGTCAGCTTTGGTTACTTTGGCTCACTGAACTGTGTTCTCTGTCTCTATTTCTGCCTCTTCTCTCTCTCTCTCTCTCTCTCTCTCTCTCTCTCTCTCTCTCTCTCTCTCTCTCCTGTCTCTCTGTCTCTGTCTGTCTCTGTGTCTCTGTCTCTGTCTCTCTATCTCTGTCTCTCTGTCTGTCTCCCTCCCTCCCTTTCTCCCTCCCTATCTCTCCCTCTCCCTTCCTGTCTCTCTATCTCTCGCTCTCCCTGTCTCTCTCCCTGCTTCTGTCTCTCTCCCCCAGGCCTTGTCCCTGGATCTGCCCTCATTTCTAGGATTCTCTCCCTCCTGGTCTCCATGTCCTGACTTCTTTCCAGACTCGGCTCCTTTTCCCACTTGTGACACCTTCCCCCCGATTAACTGCCCTGTCAGTAGGAAAGGGCCAGAGCTGGAATTTGAACCAAATCCGGCCGCCTCTTGGCGCCATGTTGATAAGCCTGGTGCTTATCCCAGAGTGGAAGGAAATGGCTCCTTAAGTTATCAGATGTTTGGGGTTTATTGGGTCCCAGTCCCCTCCTTTAGGTGACGACCTTTGGGTCCCTGACATGTGCTGCGGGCATGAGTGACGAGCTATAACAAGAGCCCGGGAGGACCGGCAAGGCCGAGAGGTGGAGGATGCTGGCGGCCCCACGGCCTTTGCCACGGCCACGGGCGCTTCGCAACAAAAGCTAATTTCATGGACTCTCCTGTGGAGGTTTTCTGGGGGCAGCCTTAGTCTCAGTTGAAATAAATAATTACTCCAATATCGCGGCCGGCTGGTAAAAATGCAAACGTTTATTTCTCCTTCCAAATTTAGCCTGGTTAGTTGAGGCCTATCTCTCTGCCAGGTTCCAAGAGCTCTTGCAGCTTTGTCCTTGGCTTCTGCCTCTGCTTTCTTCAGCCTCCAGCCAGCACCAAGGTAGAAGATGCAATGAATCTCTTGCCTCAAAGATAGGGCTTGTGGGTTCCAAGAGCTGTCTCCGACTCCAAGTCAAAATCTCTCGAGCTCCCAGAGTTTCTAGTAACTCCTCAAGTAAGTACCTCCAGTCAGTCCCCAAGCTCCAAGAGCTCCCTCATTATATGTGATCTCCCAAAGGTTAACTCCTCCTTCTGGAGGGAGAGGGATTCTGGGTTATCTCCCAGAGTGCAAAACCCTAACCCTGAACTCTCCCAAAGGTGTGAACTCCATTGAGTACTTAGATACTCATGAGCTCTCTAAAGGTGTGAACACAAGCATCGTTTCCATCAGTTGTACTTAGTACCTTGTTTCAAGTTCTGGCCCAAAATAACGATTTCTAAGATTAAATCAATCACACCGAACCAGGCCAAACCAGATAACTATTGTCTCCATCAACTCCAATGTCTTAAAACTTTACTATAAAGATTCCAACACTCCCCATGTCGGTAGCAGGCCCTGAACCCCAGAGGGAAACTGGGGCCGAGAAGTCCCTCTGAATTTAGCGGCCCTGTTTGACAGCTTTGTGTCTGTTGGTTATAGATGTGCAGAAGCACGTGGTCAGTGGATACCTGTTGGGGGTGAGCTGGACCCCTGCTGGAATCTGGGGAGGCGCAGGAGGCTCCAAGAGGTGCTGGGGACTCTGGGAAGGGCTGGGGGCTCTAGGAGGCGCTGGGGGCTCTGGAGGGCCCTGGGGGGCTCCAGCCAGCCAGAGGCCTCAGTTTGCAGAGGAAGAGCCCGGGAAGCGCGTGTTGGATGAGAGGCCTCCAACGGCCCAGCGCATCTGGCTCTCTGATTCACTCAGACTTATTGGGAGCCGTCCAGCTCCCAGGGCCCTCCATGACCCTTGGGCCTGGCTGTAATGGGCTACAGGTAGGCTTGTAACTCTCGTGGGTTCAGATTGCCTCTGTTACTTATGGCTGTGTGACCCCAGGCAGGTCACTTAGTCTCCCCGTGCCTCAGTTTCCTCATCTGTAAGATGGTGATAGTAACACCTGCACAAGGTACTCTCTAAAGAGGGTCTGAGGTTCAAGGGAGAAAATGTAAGTTTGTAAACTAACCATTGGTCAACATCTATGGGGGGCTGCTGGAGCGCCGGGCCTGGGGTCAGAAAGTCCTGAGTTCAGATCCTGCCTTAGACATTCACTAGCTGTGGGACTCTGCGCAAATTTCTTAGTGCCTTAGTTTCCTCATCTGCAAAATGGGGGAAGGAGTGGTTGTACTTACTAACCTGGGAAGTCCCTTCCAGCTCCAAGCTTTGATCCTACTGTGCACCTGCCAGTCTGCTGGGAATGCAAACTCAACAAGCATTTATTAATCATCTATTATGTATTTCCTCCTATGTTAGAAAGGAAGAAACATGCATTTATTGAGCACCTACTATGCATCTGCCACCTAGCTGGGAATGCAAAATCAATAAGCATTTATTAGGCTTCTATTATGTATCGTATCCTAGGTATAGTATCCTATATCTATACTATATATCTCTCTATATGATAAATATTATATTCTATATCTATAGTATAGGACTCTTTCTATACATATATATAGCATATATACTATATTCTATAACTATAGTATAGATATTGCATCCTGTGCTACAAAAGAAGAAAATGTGCATTTATTGAGCACCATACAGAATCAATAAGCATTTATTAGATACCCATTGGGGCGGCCAGGTGGCTCGATGCATAGAACACTGGGCCTGGAGTCAGGAAGACTCCTCTTCAGCTGTTTAAATCTGACCTCAGATGCTGATTAGTTGTGTGAACCTGGACAAGTCACTTACCCCTATTTACCTCAGTTTCTTCATCTGTAAAATGAGCTGGAGAAGGAAATGGGGAACCCCTCCAGTAACTCCGTTGAGAAAGCCTCAAATGAGATCACCAAGGACTGAAATGACTAAAGCACAATAGCCACCCATGATGCACTAAGCCAGGACAGAAGGAGCATTTATTAAATACTAAATGTAATATTTAATTATTCTATATAATTAAATACAATAAATATAAATGATAAAGAATTAATCATTAATATTAGATAGCTACTCTAGGCCTGGCACTGGGCTTACTGGTCCCTACCTTCAAGGGGCTTATATTCTGCACAAATATCAGGGCATTGCCTCCTATGCCAGAAAGGAAGAAAACATGCATTTATTGAGCACCTACTACGCAGATTTGCAGGCATCGAAGGGCTTACCCAGAGAGGCAGATTTTGGCTTCTTCTCAGAGAGCCCAAGACGTCCCAGCACGAAGTGAGCTCAGGGGAGGTAGTGAGACCACCGTGATGGGGGGGCCCAAGGTCGCCCCTTTCTGGGCTCGGTCGGGTAGGGAGCTTCTATTTTATGAAGGCAAGTACGATAGTCCCCTTTTCCAGAATAGAAAACCGAGGCTCTGAGTGAGAGGCGCCTGCTCCCCAGCTGGAGAGCAACAGAGCAGGGAGTGGCTGCCAGGGCCCCGGATCCTCGGGCTCCTTCTAGCACCCCGGCCAGTTTCTCTGCCCTGCCTGAGCCTGTGCACCCCCATCCCCTTCTGTCAAACTGCCCGTCCCAGAGATTGGGAGCCATCCAAGCTGCGGCTGGCACCTGTGCCCGGGAGCGGCTCCGGGTGTGCCCCGGATGAGGGGCCGTGGCCATTCTCCCAGGCCTCCGTGCTCCAGCGAAAGGAAGAAAGCTCTAAGGGTGAATTTTTAGGCTCCAGCAGGTAGAAAAAAGTAGTTTTGATGGGAAAGATTGGTTGGGCAGGGGAGCGGTGGGTAGGAAGTTTGTCTTTCCAATGACCCTGAAATGATAGGAAGTAGGAGGGTTGCTGGGGCTAATTCTTTCCCTTACAGAGGATAAAATGGAGGCCCCAGAGCTTAAGGGGACTCTGTCCTAGATAATCATTAACAAAACTGGGATTCGAACTCAGGGCTGGGGTCTTCCAAGCCCCCACAGCCCCACTGCCTCCTGTGCCTCTCATGGGTAAGGACTCTGCTGTCTGATGGATGGCAGAACAGCCCCGGAGCACACCCTGAGGCTGGGGCCGTCAGGTCGGCCTCGGTGCCCCCGCCCCCTGCCAGCTTCTGCCAGCCCTGCCACCCTCCGGGACCAGTTCTACTGGTTTCTCCCTGGCAGGAAGATGACTCTGGTGTCCCTGAGAACCAGGAAGAAAGGCTGGGGCTGAGGCTGGGATAGTGGGGCCCGGCAGGTCCCCGGTGCCCGGGAAGGGCCCGGCCTGACTGGCGGTGGCTCCCGGCCCATCCCACTGAGCTCTCCCATCTTTCCCTGCTAAGCTTGGCTTTAAAAGCCCCTTCTCTCCCTCAGCCTCCTTCCCTTTCCTTCTCTTTCCACATTTCCCTTCCCCATGTCCTCCTCTCACCCTACTCTGCTCCCCCCAAGTTCCAGTCCTGGTTCTTCTATGTTCCATCCACTCAATTCCTTCTTCTAAAATAAGCAGAGTTCTGTCCACTCTCCCACTTCTGCGCCCACCGGGAAGAAAGTGTTTATTCCTCTGGGCACTTGACCTTTGTACTCCTGCCCGGGGCTTAGACTGGAGGCTGAGCACAAACTCATGGTGGCCTGGGCTTTTTCTCCTTCATTCATCCTTCCATCCATCCTTTCATTCATTTGTTCATTCATCTTTCCTTCCATCAACCCATCCAGCTATCCATCCATGTATACATTCTTCCATCCATCCATCCTTCTATCCTTCCATTTAACCTTCCATCCATCCATTCATCCATACACCCAGTCTTCCATCCTTCCTTCCATCTTTTCTTCCATCCATCCAACCATCCTTCCATCATCCCATCAAGCCATCTATTTTTCCTTCCTTCCTTCCTTCCTTCCTTCCTTCCTTCCTTCCTTCCTTCCTTCCTTCCTTCCTTCCTTCCTTCCTTCCTTCCTTCCTTCCTTCCTTCCTTCCTTCCTTCCTTCCTTCCTTTTTTCCTTCCTTCCTTCCTTCCTTCCTTCCTTCCTTCCTTCCTTCCTTCCTTCCTTCCTTCCTTCCTTCCTTCCTTCTTCCTTCCTTTCTGTATGATATCCTTTCCAAGAAGTCTGGGACCCCTTCGCTGTCCATCCTTTCTTTCCCCTTGCTCTCTTCTCTGCCTCTGGGCCATCCCAGATCCCATCAGGGTGGCTTGAAGTGGAGAGGGGAACAAGCAAATTTATTAAGCACCTACAGGCGCCGTGCTAAGAGCTTTACAAATTGGATCTCACAAGATCCCTGGGAGGGAGGTGCTATTATGATCCCACTTCACAGTTCAGGAAACTGGGCCAGGCAGACATTAAGGGTCTTGCCCATTAAAGTGTCCAAGGCCGGATTATAGTTCCCTGAATAGAATACGGTGTTCTGGATGAAGAACAAAGGGTCCCAGGACTCTCCCCTGCTCCATCACCCGGGGATCCCCTCTCCCTCTGCCTCACTGGGTGCCATCTGCAAATCTGATTCTTTGCCCTGTGTGACAAAAGTTGGGCAACAGTGCAGGGGTCCCCGCAGTACCCCCGAGGCCTTCTACCCTGCTGACACGGAACCACCGGTTGCCACTTCTTGAGCCTGGCCATGGGGCCGCATCGTCTCCGGCATCTGTCCCGAGCTTCTCTGTGAGGAGTCCAGGCTGCATCTCCTCAAAGTCTGCTGAAATCCAAGGTGGCTCCTTCTCTAGGGATCCCTCGAGACTCTGGCCATTTTCAGCAGAAGGAGATGACATCAGGTCAGTCGTTTCCAATCTCTGTGATCGGCTCTAGATCCGCTCAGGACTCCAGGCTGGCTCCCGGCCTTCAGTTCGCAGGTGCTGCTCTTTCCTTTTTGTCCCCCATGTTTCCTTGAATTTGTCATGTTGATATAATAATAATAATAAAAACTTCAAGCTGGCATTTACAAAACATCTTCAGCTTGTCCAAGTGCTGTACAAACACATCCCTGCTACGAACCTGGGAGATAGTGCTCTTATTATCCCCATTTTATAAATGAGGAAACTGATTCAGACAGGTGAAGTGACTGGCTCAAGATCACACAGATAATATCTGAGGCAGATTTGAACTCAGGCCTTCCTGGCTCTATGCTCCATGGACCTCACTTGGCCCTCCCAGCTCTTGTTGTCAGTCTTCCAAGATCTGACACCCCCTGTTCTAACCCCCTCCCAGCCCTGACACCCCCTGTTCTAAGCTCCCTCCCAGCCTTGACATCCCTTGTTCTAAGTCCCCTCCCAGCCCTGATGCCCCCTGTTTTAACCCCCTTCCAGCTCTGACACCCCCTGTTTTAAGCCCCCTCCCAGCCCTGACACCCCCTGTTCTAAGGGCCTCCCAGCCCTGACACTCCCTGTTCTCTGGACAGACATCAATAAACAAATAATAAAATTCAGTGAACCAAACTCGAGGCAGCATCTGGCCTGGTCTCCAGCTGCTCCTTTCCTTTCCACAGAATTGAAACACTTCAGGAGATCCCGAGTTGGTCTCCCTGCTTCCACCTGTGGGTTTCCTTTTGCCGTTGCCCCCTCCCTTGCCCCGGGGGTCATTATGGAATACATGACATTCATTTCCCGGCTGTATGTTTCCCCCTCAGTTTCCCCAGGCTGCCCCCTCCAAAGTCCCCCGTTTGTCATCTGGGAACCTCACTCCAATTCTGAATTGGCACCTTGTGGGTTCCTCTCGGGCAATCTCTCCCTCTGATTGGACAGCTCCTCCCAGAAGCTCCGGTGGTTAAGGAGGATTAAGGAGATCTCGTTCTTCTTCAGGTTCCCCCCTTCCAGACCGTTACCCCCTTGCGGGTAGGGACCTCTGTCTGTATTCCCCACGTGGGTCCCTAAGACACAGGAAGCATTTCATGAATGCTCAGAGAATGACTCGTTACCTCATCTCATCGGAGAGTCATTTGAGGTTCGTTTGAACCTCCCAAAAATCTTGAGATGAGTGACGGGGGTCTTAGGATCTCCATTTTGCAGCTGAGAATCCCCAGCCTCGGAGAGGCAGAGTGACCGGTGGCGTGGTACGGCCATGAAGCGCCAGAAGTGAGATCCCCACCTGGGTCTCTGGACTACGAATCCAGGACCTCATCTACAAATCGCTGAGCTCACAGGAGATGGATTTTACCTATCACTCCTCAGCTCAAGAAACTTCAATTACTCCTTACTGCCTGCCAGGATGAAGGCCCAACGGATCCAGCAAATTCTGGTCCCGATCTGTCCTTCTGGCCTCATCTCCGTGGTGGGAGCTCTCCACTAAGGAAAGGTCTCCACTAAAACCCTGGCTATTTTCCAGATGAACCACCGTCTAACCAGACCTCATCCAACTTATTCTTGGGAAACGGAATTTTTGAATTTGAATGAAACCCTTGCCTTTCCAAATTCGATTTATTTTTCAGGGCATAGGTCAGGTCCTATCTGCTGCATCAAGTCTTTGCCAATCATGGAAATCCCTGCCAATCTTCTCTCTGTCTGTGATATTGTACTACTTATACTGGCAATTCATCTAATTTGTCCAGCCCTGACCTCTTTTTAAAAGTAGTTTTTGTTGTTATTATTGTTGTTCACCTTTTGTTCTGGAAGAGGACCAATGGTGATTATTTGAATTGTATTTAAGGGAGCCAGAGCCATAAATTGGGCCATATTTTGGAATTTTAGATTCTATTTTGTGTCCCACTGTTATTTTTCTTTTTTTACCCTGAGGCAATTGGGGTTAAGTGACTTGGCCAGGGTCACACAGCTAGGATGTGTTAAGTGTCTGAGGTCACATTTGAACTCAGGTTCTCCTGACTTCGGGGTTGGTGCTCTATCTACTGCTCCACCCAGCCATGCCCACTAAAGTCTTAACATGTCGACCAATCAGCCAACAAACATTTATGAAATATTTTCTATGTTCTGAGCTGGATGTTGGGTCACAAAGACAATGAATGAAATCATCCCTCCTCTAATAGGAAAGACAACAAATAAACAGATAATGAATGAATACAAGGAGAATAAATGAAGATAAACCCAAACTAAAATATAAAGCAGTTTGGGGGTGAGGGAGCTAGTAATTGGGGGGATCAGTCAAGTCAACAAGTATTTATTAAGCACCTACTAGATACCAGGCACTTCAAACCACTGGGAATACAAAGAAAGGCAAGAGACAACCCCTGCCCTCAAGGGTGAAAGGTTTCATATAGAAGGTCTACTGCAGGAAATGAAGGGAAGGAAAGGTGGCTTCCAGGTGGGTGGAATGTCCAGAACAAGTCACAGGGACTAGAGTCAGGATTGGTGTTTGAGGAAGAGAGCTGGTTGACTGGATGGCAGAGCATCAGAGGGGGATCGAGCTCATCCTCTCACCCTCCCTCGACCCCTTCATCTCCCCCTTTCTGTTTGCAGCACTCAGATACCCAGGTCTTCTTTGACTTCTGATTCTTTCTCACCCCTGCTCCCCTCCTTCAACCAGTCTCCAAATGCTGTCATTTCCTTATCCACTCTAGCTTCTCTCTCCATTCCCTTCTCTTGGCTCCACTGTCATCCCTGCCGTTCACTTCAGGAGCTCCTCACTTCTTATCTGTAACAACTCCTCCCTTCCACTCCTTCCTACATGTCTGCACCAGGTTAATCCATTGAATGCAGAACTTTTTCATATCCCTCCCTCCCTCAAGCCTTATTTTGCTTGATCATTTCAAATAATACTTCATTTGATTCTCACAGCAACTCCTGAGAGATGGGGGGGGTATTATTATCAGCCTGATTTACAGATGGGGAAACTGAGGCTCAGAGAAATTACATGGTCTAGGTCACATAAGACTTAACCTCATCTCTTTTTATTCCAGTTCTAATTGGACTGCACTGGGCCACCCACTTCTAGTTTGTCTCTAATTTCTCTCCCCATCCAAAATTGTGCTTAGGCAAGTCTTACCCATGCGGTCTCTCACTGAGCTCCCACTTACCGACCAAGTTGAGAATTCACACAATCTCAGGATTGAATGTTTGGACAAAATGGAGTCCCACCCATGCTGATCTTCTACAATGTCTGGGGCAAGGTAGCTTTCCTCCAAAGGCAGCCAAATTTGTCCAGCTCTCATTGTTATTAGCTCTCCATAGTTAGGGGGATAGTTTTCCCCCCTAGAATCAAATATAACAAGTGTAGCGAACCCAACGACAAGATGAAACCATCCCCGACTCCAAGGAGCTCTTATTCGACTAAGGGTTGGGTGAGCAACATGAATATGAATTAAGAAATACAAATACAGATAGATGCATATATATGTATGGATAAATATCTATGTTCTCTCTCTATAGAAAATAAAATAATGTGCATATTTTATATGTAATACATTATTATATATTATATATAACAACTTACATTGACTATATTATATCAATATAATATTCATGACTATAGTCTGCAAGCCCAACTACTTTGTGATTGAAAAAGGTGACTGTCCACCAAAAGGTGGACAAAATGGAATCCCATCATTCCCCACAGGCTGATTTCATATATACATTTATTTATATGGCTGCAAAGGTAAGTTGGGGGCCAGGTTTATAGAGAGGCTATGATAGTAATAACTCACATTAGACTAGCATGTTCAACCACCACATTAAGGAACTATGATTTCATTGGGAGCAGTGTCATGAATTATAGATCTGGAAAGGTACATTGAGGCTCAGATCAAATCCAAATTCTCCATTTTACAGATGAGGAAACGGACTCAGAAGAGAAAAAGCTAGGATGTGAACCTAACTCCTCTGCAATCCAATCCAGCACTGCCCACTATGTCAACCAGCCTCCTCCTCCACCTTAGGCAGGTACTGAAGTGTCTGCTCGATAATTCAGTGTCTTATTTGGGGGTGGCTCAAAGGGATGATCTGTCCCAGATCAGTCACTAAAGCAGGAACCAATCAGCCCCTGGGCTAAGTGCCAGAGGCACAAAGGCAAAGGTTATCAACACTCAACAGGGCTTACATTCTAGTCAGAGAGACAATCTATACATCCATAGACACATACAAGTCAGACACAAAATATTTGGGGGGATAGGGAAGAGTAACAGCATGTGGGAGATCAGGAAAAGCTTCATGTGGATATAGTTCTTTCTTTTTTTTTATTATTATAGCTTTTTATTTACAAGTTATATGCATGGGTAATTTTTCAGCATTGACAATTGCCAAACCTTTTGTTCCAACTTTTTCCCCTCCTTCCCCCTACCCCTCCCCCCAGATGGCAGGTTGACAAATACATGTTAAATATGTTAAAGTATAAATTAAATACAATATATGTATACACGTCCAAACCATTATTTTGCTGTACAAAAAGAATCGGCATGTGGACATATTTCAACTGTCTGGAAGGTGAAGGACTACATTCCAGGTATAAAGAATGGAAAGGAGAGTGGATTGTCCAAAGTAAAGAATAAAAAGGCCAATTGCCTGGGGCCACAGGGTGTGTTATGGAGAGTCGGAGTAACTATGACGGGCAGAACCAAGGTGGCAGACAGCTCATGACCCAGCTGAACTCTCCCGTCACAACTTTAAAATAATACTCAAATCAAATTTTGGAACAAGAGAGACAAAAATAGGTGAGAGGGAGACATTTATTTAGCCTAAGACAATGGTAGAAATTTGCAGAATTTTGCACCAGAGTGGTGAAAACCTGGAGGCGGGGGCAAGAATAGCAGCAGTCTCACCTTCCAGGTGGTCAGTACCAAGTTCAGGAGCTGTCAGCTCAGAGACAGAGCAGGGGTTAGACAACTAGTCAGAAAGAGATGATAGGGGATCCTTTGCTGGGACTGGGTGCAGCTGGCACTGATGGCAAGTCTATTCCTCATAAACAGTTCTGAGTTGCATTTAAGGGCAGAGAAGAGCACTGGTGTTCGGTCACAAGGGAGCTGGGCCCTGGTCTCAGGTTTAAGGCAGAGAGGAACACTAGTACTTATAACTTCATGAAAGGAGGGGCCCTTCCTGAGTAAAGACCAGAAGATAGACCAGAGAAGCACTGCTCATACCTCTGCCAGGATCACACTAACTTGGAAGCAATAAAATCTCATAGATCCCCGCCCAGAACAAGCTCTGAAAACAGATGCCTGAAAAAGTCAAAAGCTTGGGAGAATGCCCTCCCCCATCTCCAGGTGAGCAGAGTATAATTTAAACATAAAGTTAAGGTCAAGAAATGATATGGAAAGATGAGCAAACAACAACAAAAATTTGACCATAAAAGCAGGGAAGACGAAGACATACACTTAGAAGACAACAGTGTGAAGGCAACTACAACCAAAGCCTCAAAGAAAAATGCTAATTGGACTCAAGCCCAACAAAAATTCCTGGAAGGGTTAAAGAAAATTAAAGAAAGAGATTAAAATAGTAGGAGAAACTTGGGAAAAGAAATGAGAGTGATGCAAAAAACTATAAAAAGAGAATTAACATCTTGGGTAAAATAAAAAAGCATAAAAAGCACTGAAGAAAATATCACCTTGAAAAACAGAATTGCTCTAATAGTCAAAGAGGTACAAAAATTCATTGAAGAAAATAACTCCTTTAAAAGCAGAACAGACAAAAGGGAAGAGGAAATACTGAAATTTATGGAAGAAAAGAGCTCCTTAAAAAGAAGAATTGGCCAAATGAAAATGGAGGTTAAAAAGCTCACTGAAGAAAATAATTACTTAAAAATTAGCATTGGGCAAATGGAAGCTAATGACTTTGTGAAACATGAAGAAACAAAAAAAGAAAGTCAAAAGAAAGAAAAAAGGAAGAAAACGTTAAATAACTCACTGGAAAAACAACTGACCTAGAAAAAAGATTGAGGACAGATAATTTAAAAATTATTGGACTACCTGAAAGACGTGATCAAAGAAAGAGCCTAGACATTGTATTTCAAGAAATTATAAAGGAACATTACCCTGATATTTAGATGCAGATGAGAAAATCAGAATGGAAAATATCCATCTCCTGGAAGAAATCCCCAAAGAAAACTTCCAAGAATCTTATAGCCAAATTTCAGAGCTTCCAGATCAAAGAGAAAACACTTCAAACAGCCAGAAAAAACCAATTCAAGTATTGTGAAGCCTTAGTCAGGATCACATGTGATTTCACAACTTCCACAGTAATGGGCTTAGACTTTATCATTCTGGAAGGCAAAGGAATTAGGATTACAACCAAGAATAATCTATACAGTAAATTTGAGTGAAATTCTTCAAGAGGAAAATAGATATTTAATAAAATAGAGGACTTTCAAGCATTCCTGATGAAAAAAATCAGAGCTAAATGGAAAGTTTGATATTCAAATAAAAGGCTCAAGAGAAGCATAAAAAGTAAGTATGAAAGAATAATTATAAGGGAAACAATAAAGTTAAACTGTTTAGTTTTATGGGAATCTGACACATGTAACTTAAGAATTTTTATCATTATTATTTTCTCTCTATCATTATTAGGGTGTTTAGAAGGAGTCTGCATAGATATAGAACATGGTTATAAGTTTATTATGTTGGGATGATCTTCAGAAAAGGAATGTGGGAATGAGAAAGAGGGATGTCCTGGAAGAAGGGGGAAGGAAGAGGTAGAATGGGGCAATTTTTTCTCACATAAAAGATGCTTGTAAGGAGGAGCAGAGATGAAGGCAAATGCACAGTTAGTAATTATAACTTTGAATGTGAATAGAATGGGCTAACCCATACAATAGAAGCAGTAGAATGGATTGGAAATTAGAATCCATCAATATGTTATGTATAAGAGACACAATTGATGTAGAAAGTTACACACAAGAGTTAAAATAAAGGGCTGGAGGAGAATCT
Source organism: Dasyurus viverrinus (assembly GCA_020854095.1). Lineage (NCBI taxonomy): Eukaryota > Metazoa > Chordata > Mammalia > Dasyuromorphia > Dasyuridae > Dasyurus > Dasyurus viverrinus. Next base: position 705,401,513 of record CM036997.1, read on the forward strand.
ACCTGCTTCATTGAAATAAAAAAGGCAGGGAGCAAACATAATCTCTGACAAAGCAAAAGCAAAAGTAGACTTAATTGAAAGAGATAATCAGGGAAATTGTATCAAACGTTGTATCAAAAGTTTTTATGGCAGGTTTCTCTGAAAAAGGTCTCATTTCTCAAATATATACTGAACATAGAACTAAATCAAATTTATGAAAAATAAGAGCCATCTTTTTGTGTCCCCAAAAGATTGGAAATGAGGGGATGCCCATCATTTGGAGAATGACTGAACAATTTGTGGTACATGACTGCAGTGGAATAATATTGTTCTATAAGAAATGATGAGTGGACAGATTTCAGAAAAAACTTGGACTCATATGAACTGCTGCAAAGTGAAGGGAGCAGAATCAAAAGAATATTGTATACAGTAACAGCAATGTTGTGCAGTGATCAACCATGATAGATTTAGCTTTTCTCAGCAATGCAATGAAGACAATTTCAAAAGGGTCATGATGGAAAATGCTGACCCTGGCGTGTAGCTGTCTTCACATTGTTGTTTTCTGAATTTGTCTGAATTTTCGGATGAAGAAATTAAAACCATTACTAGTCATATGAAAAAAATACTCTAAATAACTATTGATCGGAGAAAAGCAAATTAAGACAACTCTGAGGTACCACTATATACCTATCAGATTGGCTAGAATGACAGGGAAAGATAATGACAAATGTTGGGGGGGTTGTGGGAAAACTAGGAAACTGATACATTGTTAGTGGAGTTGAGAGATGATCCAATCATTCTGGAGAGCAATTTGGAACTAGGCCCAAAAGGCTATTAAACTGTGTATAACTTTTGATCCAGCAGTATTTCTATTGGGCCCATATCCCAAAGAGATCATAAAGGAGGAAAAGGGGCCCACATGTGCAAAAATGTTTATGGCATCCCTTTTTGTAGTGATCAGAAACTGGAAACTGGGTGGATGCCCATCAGGTGGAGAATGGCTGAATAAGTTGTATATAAACGTTATGGGATATTACTGTTCTGTAAGAAATGACCAGCAGGAGATTTCAGAGAAGCCTGGAGAGACTTACACGAACTGATGCTGAGGGAAATGAGTAGAACCAAGAGAACCTTGTACACAGCCACTACAAGACTATGTGACTCTTTTGGACATGGCTCTCTTCAACAGTACTTGCTGTCTTGGGCAGGGGAGGAAGGAAAGGAGAAAAAATTTGGGACGTAAGGTTTTGCAAGGGTGAATGTTGAAAATTATGTTTGCATATGTTATGAAAATAAAAAGCTATTATTTAAAAAAAGTACTATTGTGTCTCAATGCAGATTGAAGCATGCTATTTTCATTTTTTCTTGTCTTTTTTCTTCCTTGTGGGTTTTTCTTTTTCTTCTGAGTCTTCTTTCACAACCTCACTAATGTGGAAATATATTTAACACGATTGTACGTGCATAACCTATATCAGACTGCGCTGTCGGGATGGGGAGAGGGAATGGAAGGAGAGAAAAAATTGGAGCTTACAATCTTACAAAGATGAAAATGAAAAACTATCTTTACATGTAATGGAAAAAACAAAATGCTATTTAATTAAAAAAAAAGTCATTCCCCAATTGATAAATGGCCAGAGGATATGAACAGGCAGTTTTCAGAAGAAGAAATCAAAGTTATCCATGAAAAATACTCTAAATAACTATTGTTTAGAGAAATTCAAATTAAAACAGCTTTGGGGTACCATCTCATACCTCTCAGAAATGAGAAATGCTGGAAGGGAGGAGGGAAAATAAGTACATTGATGAACTGATGGGAATGTAGTGAACTGCTTCAACCATTTTGGAGAACACTACGGAACTATGTCCCAAATGCTATAAAACTGCATATCCTCTGACCCACTACTATAGCTATACTGCAAAGAGATCAAAGAAAAAGGAAAAGGAGCGATATGTTCAAAAATATTTATAGCAACTCTGCGATGGCAAAGAATTGGAAATTCAAGGGTTGCTCATCAGTTGGGAATGACTGAACACGTTGTGGTAGATGAGAATATCTTTTATTTTTGAACCCAAGTTGGTTGTAACTGTCACCCTCAGAGGAAGATATGAATTTAATCAATAAACTCAATTCTTGTTTGCCTGGATTGATTATTCTCTTTCATAATCCTCAATAAAACTATTCTAATCTACTCTTACTATCCAGAGAGAGACAGATTGGCAGGGAAAACACACTATTTAGCTGTGGTATCTGGATGTAATGGAATACTGCTATGCTATAAGAAATGATGAACAAGACGGTTTCAGAAAAAAAGATGGCAAGACCCATATGAATTGGTACAGAGTAAAATAAGAAGAATTTGGAAAAGCTCATCATACACAGTGACAGCATTATTGTGATGATGATCAACTATGAAAGACTTGCGGGCTCTGATAGAGACAGTTTGAAAGGATTCATGATGAAAAATCCCATCTACCTCCAAAGAGAAAAATGATGAATCCTGAGTGCAAATTGTGGTATAATCTTAATTTTAAAAATTTGCCATTTGAGATGCTATAGCTAATATGGAAATATGTTTTGCAGGTATAATTGATGTAGCATTTCCCTTCTCAGCAGGTGGGGGAGGAGCAGGCAGCAGAAAATCTGGAATTCAAAGTTTTATTTATTTATTTATATTTGTTATACCTCTAATTTTTGTATTATTATTGTAGCTTTTTATTTACAAGATATATGGTAATTTTTCAGCATTGACAGTTGCAAATCCTTTTGTTCCAACTTTCCCCCTCCTTCCCCCCACCCCCTCCCCCAGATGGCAGGTTGATCAATACATGTTAAATATGTTAAGTATAAGTTAAATACAATATATGTTTACATGTCCAAACAGTTAATTTGCTGTATAAAAAGAGTCGGACTTTGAAACAGTGTATAATTAGCCTGTGAAGGAAATAAAAAATGCAGGTGGGCAAAAATAGAGGGATTGGGAATTCTACGTAGTGGTTCTTAGTCATCTCCCAGAGTTCTTTCTCTGGGTGTAGCTGGTGGAACTCAGTTTTAAAAGAATCTTAAGAGTTATGATGATGTGAAGTAGGAAAGGCCTGATCTCAAACCCTCTATGTTTGTTTCCTTAACTGTATTGCTCTTGAAGTGTTTCTGCAATGATCACATGAGACAATAGTTATAAAAAGCACTTAGTGCAATACCTAGCCGATAAAAGGCGCTGTATAAATATTTATTCTTCCCTCAGATTGTTGTGAGGACATAAAAGAGATAATATTAAATTTTTTTGTTTTAATTTTTTTCTTTTTTAAGTAATATTTTATTTTTCCAAATACAAGTAGAAGATAATTTTCAACATCTATCTTTGTAAAACCTTGTGTTTAAAATTTTCCTTCCTCTTTCTCCTCTCAAGACAGCAAGTAATCTGATATTTTCCTGTCATCTTAGCCAATCCGATAGTTGTGAAGTGGTGCCCGGAGTTGTCTTAAGATGCATTTCTCTAACCAATAGTGATTTGCAGCATTTTTTCATATGACTAGAAATGGTCTTTGTCTGAAAATTGTTCATCTGCTTTGACCAATTATCACTTGAGGAATGACCTCAAGTCATTGAGGTTTGTATTCTTATTCTTATAAATTTGAGTCAGTTATCTATATATTTTAGAAATGAGGTCTTTATTGGAAACAATGATTGTAAATCCTCACCCCACTCCCCACCCCCTTCAGCTTTCTGTTTCCCTTCTAATCTTGGCTGCATGAGTTTTATTTGTGCCAAATCTTTTTAATTTAATGTCATCAAAATAATCAAATTTGCATTTCATAATATTCTCTATTCTTCTTTGGCCACAATTTCTCCCTTCTCCACAGATCTGAGAGGTAAACTCTCCCTTATTTTCCTAATTTGCTTATAGTATCATTCTTTATGTTTAAATCATGAACCCATTTCGATGTTATCTTGGTATAGAATATAAGATGTTGGTCAATGCCTAGTTTCTGCCATACTATTTTCTAGGTTTTTTTTTTTTTTAAAGCAATTGCTGTCAAATAGTGAGTTCTTACATAAGTCCTTGATATTCTTCTAAATGTTTAGATCTAATTTTATATGTGCGAAAAATGTTTTTGTAATCGTGTTCATATAGTCCTTGACTTTGTCTTGGCAGATAGACTCTTAAATATTTTATATTATCTCCAGTTATTTTAAGTGGGATTTCTCTTTCCATCTCTTGCTGCTGGACTTTGTTGGTAACATATAGAAATATCAATGATTTATGCGAGTTTATTTTATACCTTGCAACTTTATTACAGTTATTAATTGTTTCTAGTAGTTTTTTAGTTTATTCTTTAGGATTCTCTAGATATACCATAATATCTGCCAAGAGTATTAGTTTTCCCCCTTCATTACTTCCTCTATTTCCTTCATTTTTTTCTTCTCTTGTTAATGCTAACATTTCTAGTTCAATATTGAACAACAGTATATATATCAGGCAACTTTGTTTCACCCCTGATCTTACTGGGAATGTTTCTAATGTATTTCCGTTATATCCACTGCTTGCTGAAGGTTTTAGTTAGATGCTACTTATCATTTGAAGGAAAACCCCATTTATTCCTATGCTCTTTAGTGTTTTTAATAAGAATGGGTGATGGATTTTGTCAAATGCTTTTTCTGCCTCTGTTGAAGATAATCATGGGATTTCTGTTAATTTGGTTCCTGCTATGGTCAGTTATGCTGATAGTTTTCCTGATTTTGAAGCAGCCCTGCGTATAAAATCCCACTTGGTTAGAATGTATTCTCCTGGAGCTAAGTTGCTCTACTCTCTTTGCTAATATTATATTTATGATTCCTGCATCGATATTTGTCACGGAAATTAGTTTATAGACAATATTTATAAAGCACTCTGGAGATTTGAAGCACTATATAAATACTAATCTAGAAATGCTTATTATTATTATTATTACATCGTACTTATGGACTGGCAAGGCATTTTTGTAAATACTATATTTCTTTGACCCTTACGGTAGATGTTATTTTTCTATCTATTTTACACATGAGGAAACTGAGGCAGACAGAGGGGAAATGACTTATCCCGGATCTGAAGTCCAAGGCTAGCACTCTTTTCTTTACGCTTAAACTGACGGCACTGCCTCAGAAGGAATGGATTTCCTCACAAGGGATCGGTGAATGAATGATACAGTAAGAGTTCATATTCGAACCCGCTTTCTCCCCGCCAAAGGCCAGACTCTTTCTTTTACACGATTCTGCCCATTGGCCACACAGGGAAGGGGACCAGCTCCGAGGCCGGAGGAAGCAAGTCGCAGTGTCCAGGGAACAAAGCGGTTTCCCCCTCTGCATTCTGCCCATTTTCACAGCTGTGAAAACTGAGGCCCATTAGGTACCAGCCTGCCCACGCTGCTTTCCGGGGGGGGGGGACCTGAGCCTTCGTGCCCAAGGCCCCCAGGGGCGGCCTGGGCAGGGGTCCCGCGTCAGGAGTGGCCGGCGCTCCCGGGCCCGGGCTCCCCCAGGCCTGGCGGGCGCCCCCCTTCCCTTTCCCCGGCCGCCCGGGCTCCTCCCCGCACCCAGCCCGACACCTGCCCTGCCCCGGGCCCTGCCCCGGCCCGGCCCCGGCCCGGCCTCCGCCTTTCTCGGGATCTCGGGAGCCCGGCAGCCCGGCACTCGGCTCCGCTCGGATCCGCCCTCGAATCCGTGCCCGACGGACTTCTGCCCGGGAAGGCCCCGTTCCTCCTCCCGCCCCCGCCCCGCCCCCCCGATCCGGAGGGGGCCCCGACTCTCACCTTGGCGGCCACTCCCCAGCTCTGCCCTCCGCCGCCTCCTCGCCCTCCCTCCCCGGGTCGGGGCTGATCATTAACCCGGCCCAGGAGCTAAAAGCAGGCGGCCAGCGGCCCCGGACGCCACGGGACGCTCTGCCAGGCGCACGGGACGGACCTGTCACCATGGACGGCACCCTGAGCCCCAGCGCGCCCGCCGGCACCGCCGCGCCCCCGCTGCCGTCCGACCGCATCAAGAACGCCGCCGACATCTCCGTCATCGTCGTCTACTTCGTGGTGGTCATGGCCGTGGGGCTGTGGGTACGTGGGGAGCGCGCGGGGCCGGGGGGGGGGCACGGCCCGCGGGGAGAGCCGGGACAGGTGCTTCACCTGCTGAGCCGGGAGGGGGGAGGGGGGTGAACCAGCCCGGCCAGGTTCGGGACCCGGCTCTGCCTCGGGACCGGACTCTCTCCTTCGGGAGGACGCTCAATGCTCCGCGTTCTAAGCCCCTCCCGGGACGCTCTTTTCCGAAGGGGATCGGACCCTTCCAGCTGGAGCCTGGGCCGTTCTTGGGGAGATGCCGCCCGGGGAGGGGGTGCGGGGAGGGAGCAGGGGAGCGCCCGGGCTGCGCCACGGAGCAGGGACCGGGCCGGGAGAGGGGAGGGAAGCGAGGGCGGCCGGGACGTTCCAGAACTCGGGGAAGGAGAGGTCGGGGGCACCTGGGGGGAGGAAGAGTGACCGAGGCGGCGGCGGGAGGGGGGGGGAGCGGGAGGGGGGAGAATGGAGGCTGTGGGAGGGGGTTCCCAGGGAGGCCCGCTGAGGATCCGCTCACGAGCGGGGGCGGGCGGGGAGAGGACAGGGAAGGGACTTGGAGAGTCACCCATCAGGCTGCAGGTGAGGGAGGAGACGAGACGGCTCAGTGTGGGGGGGAGGGCGGACGGGACGGCTGGGGGGGGGAGGGGAGACGGGACAGCTGGGGGGGGGAGGCCCTAGGAGGCTGGGAGACTTAGAGAAGAGGCGGGAAAGGGCTTGCCCTGCAGCTCAGGGTCAGCCCCAGCGGTCCCTAAAGGCTGACAGGTGTCTCATATCCAGGGACAGAGAAGCGGCTCAGCTGCCAGGCCCTCAGGTCCTGTGCGTCCCATGAAGGGGGGGGGCAGGAGAGCCGCGGGGGGGGGGGTTCCAGGAGAGCGGGGCCCCAGGGGGTCCGAGGTTAGAGGGGCCCCAGGATAACCAGGCCCCACGGGGTCCAGCTGCCTGGCAGCCCTTCAGATACTGGCTCCGAGGGAGGCACTTCTGGGCCACGGAGCGAACCAGAGAAACTTGTTCTCAGGGCACACCCAGGGGCCAGCAGGGGCGGCTCAGGCAGCAAAGCTGGGCAGTGCTCTGGGCTTGGAAGGGGGACGGGGAGGAGGCAGGAGCCGGTGGGATTCTCTCCCTTCTCTCCCAGAAGCTGGGACCGAAGATTAACTCTTTAGGAGCCCCCAGGGCCTCTCCCACCCGAGTGGGCCCCAGTGCTGAACTCAGGGTCCCCGTCAGCCCCGGGGCCCAGGCTCACTGACTGACTAACTGGTGGGGGGACCTTAGAGGTCACCAAGTCTAACCCCTTCCTTTTACAGCTGGGGAAACCGAGGCACAGGGAGGTCACGCAATAGTCTGCCTTCTAGCCTGCTCTCCTGGGCAGCGTGCTCTCCCTCACGCTTTTCTCCATTTCTTGAATTCATTTTTAAATCTCCATTTATTTATTTAATTAAAGAATAAATCAATTTCTCCAATAATGAGCAAATGGACAATGAGGTCGCCTAGGGAGTTAGTGGCCCAACCAGGAGCGGAGAGGCCGGCTCTGTGCTCGCCTGGCCTGGGCATCGCAGCTCACAGCCCCCTGTGGGAAGCTCCGGGTTGGAGGCCGGGTTGGAGGCCGGGTCCCCACCTTCCGGCCTGACCCCGGGGACCTCGGTGCCCCTTGGCCCGGCCAATGGCATTCTCCCCCCCCACCCCTTCCTGGCCCAGGCTGCTCAGCGGCTCCCCCGTCCCTTCCAGCTCTCAAGGTGTTTCCGCCTTGCCACCGTTCATGCCTCATTAATGGCCACTTAATCCCCTGATGACCATTTCAGCTTTTATCCCTGCTCATAAATGGCCCGGGCTTGGCCGCCGCCCCACTTTATGGCCTTTGGGCCCCCCCTTTTTCCCCAGGGAGCAGAGCAGAGCATCCCCGGGGAGACTGTTATCTCAGCAGCTCTCCTGCGGCCCCCAGCACTGTCCCCGTGCGGCCTCTCCCGCCCTCGGCCGGCCCTCGGCCCGCCGATGCTTCCTCCCGGCCTCTCTCTCTGCACACGGGTGACGGCCCCTCGGTGCCGGGGAGCACCCTCTTCCTCAGCCCCGTGTAGCCATGTGGACAAACCTCTCCCGGCTCCCCGGCCAGCACGCTGCATGGATTGTAGATTGAGAGCCGGGAGTTACCTTCAAGGCCACCTCCCCTCCCCCCATCTCATTTTACAGGGAAGGAAACTGAGGGCAGAGAAGCTGTGGAGTATTGGATAGAGGTTGGGCTTGTTTGAATTGGGGAAGATACGGGTTCAAATCTCACCTCTGACAATAACCGAGTCACCCTGAGCAAGTCACTCTTTGGGGTCACTGTCCTGATGGGTAAAATGAGCTGACAGGGGCAGCTGGACGGTGCAGTGGGCAGAGTCAAATCCAGCTTCAGACACTTAACGCTTCCTAGTGTGGTCTGAAGACTTCAGCGTTCTAACCACTGACCCACCCGGCTACCTCTCGTTTGGAATCATAATGTTAAGGGCTTAGAGTCTTTAGATGTTAGAATTGTAGACAACAGGAGATGGCTAAGGCTTCAGAGAGTGTCCCATTCCCTTCAACTAGTATTTTACAGGAGGAGAAACTGAGGCACAGGGAGGGTTTTTTTTTTGTGGCTTGCTTGCTCAAGGTGATCAAGTAGATCCAGGATTCCTGGGCTGGCTTTTCCAAGGCAAGCGCTCTTTTGGCTGCCTTAGGAGGAGACAGAGGGAGGAGAGCCCAAGGGCCACTGGGGTTAGAAGCTTCGCTGGGATGCTGGGCAATGAGGAGAACTGGGCAGGCTGGGGTGGCCCTGGGGAGGAGGCGGCAGCAATGGGAGACGGTGGGAGAGACTGGCCTGGCAGAGAGATCTGGGAGTCTGCATGAGGGGAGACGAAAGCGGCAAGAGGAGACAGTCAGTCAGTGAATACGCACTTATTAAGCACTTACTGTGTTTGAGGCCCTGCACTAAGCACTGGAGACAGGCCTTCCTATCAGCAGTTCCCGTGGAAGGAGATAGAGTGAGTAACCGATCTGTAGATCAGTGAGCTCAGAGAAGGGACTAGTTCTGAGAGACTTGGAATGGCCTCTCGTGGGCGAGAAGGTCAGAGGTGAGGGCAAACCGGGCAGGGAGCACTCAGGGCAAAGGCTCAGAGAGGGGAGATAAAGAGAATACAACTCAATTTAGGTTCACTAATTGCCTTTTCTGTGTGCCAAGTACCTAATGTGTGCCAAGCACCTACTGTGCACCAAGCACAGCCAAGAGCTGAGCTTGAAAAGAAAGGCAAGAGCCAAGTCCCTGAGGACTTGTCCCTGAGGAGCTCACGGTTGAACGGTAGAGACATTTAAGCAACTATATACACAGAAGGTGTAGACAGGAGAAACTGGGGACAATTAGTAGAGACAAGGCTTTAGAATTCAGAAGGATTGGAACAGACTGGTAGCCGATGGGATTTCAAGAGCGAAGGGCAGGGACAAAGGCAGGGTAGTGCAGTGGCGAGAGACTCTTGGATGAGTCAGTAGACCCTCACTGACTGTCTGGTCTTTGCTCAATTCTCTTCTCTGCATCTTGATTCATCTGAAAGAGATGCATTTGTGCTCAGCCCGTTCGATGCAGTTGTCCGGTGCCAGCCCTGGGCCTGAAGCCTTTCTAGCTTGGCGGGCAGTGAGGGCCTGGACTCCGCTGGAAAGCTTTTGAAGGCCCATGTCCATCCCCACACTGCCGCAAGGGTTTGGAATAAGATTTTGTGGCCCCGAGATGGGGCATGATCCTCAATGGGAAGCAACTGTTCTTTCTGGGGATCTCATCACATCATCTCGGGTACTTACTAAGCTTCTGATCTTATCTTTCCAGGCCATGCTGTCCACCAATCGTGGGACTGTGGGAGGCTTCTTCCTGGCAGGCCGGAGTATGGTGTGGTGGCCGGTGAGTGTTACAGAGACGGTCCTTGGTTAAAAAGGCCAAGCCCTTCTGGGGCTGGTCTGTGTTTGGCTTTGTTCTGGAGAATCCATCTGCTTCTTGGCTGGGAGGACATTGTGCCCCTCAGGCCTGGCTCCACTGGGCGCAGCCGAGTCTTGAACTGTGGGCATGTGTCCTATCCACTGGGGATCATGGGACCCTAGGACTTATTATCAAAAAAGGGTTTGTTGACGACTTGGGTTTTTCTATCTCTTTCATTTCTGAATCTGTCCCTTCCTCTCCAGCCGGAGAGCTTTCTTTTGTAGCAAAGACACACCCGACAGCATTCCGTATCCATAACTGCCCCTTACTCCCGTCCCGCCCCCTCACCAATAAAAGGGTGAGCTGCATTTTCTCACATCTTCTCCAAGGTCAATTTTTCTCCCAGGCCATCTGGTGTCTCAAGTTTACATTGTTGCGGTTGGTTCTGTTTACATTTGGTCCGCATCAGTTCACGTAATTCTTCTCATGGTTCTCTGTAATCCTCCATTAGCTATTTCTTCAACAGGGTAATGTTTTGTTCCATTCATCTACCATAACTTGCTTAGCAGGTCCCTAATCAAGGGCGTCCAATTTGTTCCTATGATAACACAAAAAGTGCTGCTGTGGTCGTTTTGGTGTATGGGGGGCCTTTCTTTTCTAAAAAAAAGAAAGAAAGAAAGAAAGAAATTGAATTGAACAAAATCCCTCCAAACAGCAACATTTCAGTGTATAAAGTCGATCAAAAAGAGGATCCAATATGAAATCGTACAGCACTATTATGTACATCTTGCTTTTACTATATAATAAATTCAATACATTACTTTCAAATCTGTCCTGCTTATCGGTGTTTCCTTCTGAACTTCTTTCTGTTCTCTTCTATGCGTTTTAGAGAAATGTTCCTGGCCACTTTTCTTCTCTGTGGACAACACTGTTGTTACTTCTCAAAAGCACAATCATTGAAATCAAAAAGCAGAATCAAGCAAAAAAAAAAAAAGTTCTCATATCAGTCATGTCGAAAATGTGTTTCTCATTCTGCATCTTAGATCCAACCTCTTCTCTGTCAGGAGGTGGGCAGTATATGTGACTTTCTTTCTCTTTCCTTCCTCCTTCCTTTTTTCCTCCCTCCTTTATTTTCTCCTTCCCTTCCTTTCTCCCTCCCTCCCTTCCTTCCTTTCCTTTCCTTCCTCCTTCCCTCCCTCCCTCCCTCCCTTCCTCCCTCCCTCCCTCCCTCCCTTCCTCCCTCCCTTCCTTCCTTCCTTCCTTCCTTCCTTCCTTCCTTCCTTCCTTCCTTCCTTCCTTCCTTCCTTCCTTCCTTCCCTCCTTTCCTCTTTCCCTCATTCCCTCCTTTCCTCTTTCCCTCATTCCCTCCTTCCTTCCTTTCTTTTCTGACATATCCCCACTGGGGATATATCCCCTAACTCCAGGATCTCTGAATCAAAGGCTATGAACATTTTAGTCCCTTTGGGAGAGGCATAATTCCAAATGTTGTCTAGAATAGATGAACTAATGAATGGTTTCACCAGTGGGATGGCAGTGTATCTGACTTTCCATATTCCCTCCGACATTGACTCTTTCTATATTTTGTCAGGACCATAGGATTTAGAGTTGGGGAAGGCGTTAGCTGAGATTTAGGATTATAATTAAGAACCTAAAGCTGGGGTGCTGTATAGATGAAGAGATGACATCCCCCCATTTGGCTCTGATATCATTAATTGGTCATCTTGACTAGATTCAGTTGATTTAAGTAAGCAGTTAGTTGGGATTGGTCCAATGTGTGGCGATTTGACTGAAGTTTTTGGATTGGGCTGCACCCGATAATCCATTCCCCTGGCTCCCTAGGTTTCGACATTGCCCTGAAACTTGCAAGTGAGAGGATGAGTAAGGAAGAGGCGAGACAATTAAGCCAGCCTGGGAGTGATAGGGAGGAATACAGAGGAGGAAGCAGGTGACTAGAATGATGTAATGTGTACCCAATAGGGAATATTTGACTTGGAGGTAAGGACCTGGTGCCATTATTACAGAGAAAGTTGAGAAGTTGAGGCTGAAAGAGGTTGAATCTTGCTAAGATTCTCTTTGATTCCAAGTCCAGTAAATCTAGCTAATTGAAATCCAAATAGATTAAGAGATTTCCCAGGATCAACCAGGTAATGAGACCATAAGATTAATTCAGAAATATGAGGAAATTGAGTCCTAGGAAGGGGTCTCAGAATTAACCAAGTCCAATTCCTCTCATTTTACAGACAAATAAACTGAGGGAAGTGAATTATAAAGGGTCACACAGACCGTGACAGAACCAGGGTTCTATGACTATAAATCCCGCCTTTTTTCTATGATCTCACACTGCAGTGTGATTGAATTGGTGATTAGTGTGACATGGAGGAAGTCTATGATCAGTTTTTGAGTTGAATTTATGCCCTTTGTTTTTTTTCTTACATCGGCGATGTTTCCCAACATTCCCTTCCTGAATCCCAAAGTACTCCTTGTTTGTTACCCAGAAAACCATCCAAGCAAAACCAGTGGACACAGTGACCGTAGCACCCAACAGCATGTGTAACACTTAGCCCCTGTAGCCCCTGCCCTCTTCCTGGAGGCGGGGAGGCGTGTTTCATCACCTGTCCACTGCCTTTCATCTGGATTTGGCGGCTAGCTATTTGACCCTGACTTTTCCTTTGTACTTGTTCCACTTTCCACCACACCATAGTTACTAATGGCCCTGTCCTTCTCTGGCCCCAGCCATTAGATTTAAGAGCCCTAGAAAGTCAAATCTGGAGCATATCTCGCTTTAGCGAAGCCCGGGGTCTTTCATGCAGTAGGTGTAAAACATTTACAACCCCCCAGTCTTTTTAAAAATCATTGTCCTCCGGGGCGTTAATCGTAGTTTTCTCCTCGTTTCATCTGCAAAAAGTGTCTTGGATTAGTTTATTGGGGCTGGACCTTGACTGCTCAGCTCTGTTCGCTCTGGAGCGAACTCAAAGGTCATCTCAAAGGCTGGGTCTTGACAATGGCAGATTACCCAGAGTGTTCAGCCACTTCTGGGAAGAAGCCAGTCTGGCCAGAGCCTTGGAGTCAGGAGAACCTGGCTGGGGCTTCTTGTGGACGACCCCCATTACGGGATTGGGCTTTCTGTCTCCTTTTTTTTTTGTCCCGGGCTATTGCCTGTTGGGAAAGGTTAGTGGACTCCAACCTCCCCCAGTAAATGACCCTGGAACCTGGTTTGAATGGAGGGGACTGGAGGAGAGACCCCTTCTGATGCGTAATGTCTGAGTGATCTTGGGCAAGTCCCTTAAGATTGGTCTCACCTCCCTCATCTGAAAGTCCGAAGTGGGGGAGGAAATGTCATCTCTTCCTTAGCTCCCCACATGGAGGACTCTCTGAGGTCCCTTCCGGTGAAATCACAGGCATGTTGATGTAAAGTGCTGACGGTGTCGCTATTAGGGTCAGGAAAGGTGGAGATGTCAGGAGCATCTCCTTGGACCACATTCACAGCAACTGAGGCAGGATGGGAGCCCAGAGGCCCATGGACTCCAATCTCCTCACTTTACACGTGGGGAAACTGAGGCCCCTGGAGGGTGACATCTTTGGCTAAGGTACATTGTAAGTCAGTCGCACAGCTGGGATTTGAACTCAGGTCGTCTGCCTCCTTTCACTCCCCTCACTTCTCCTCCCTAGTCCTGATTTGTTATGCACTTTTTTTTTTTGTAGCACAGACATCTCTAGGCTTTTGTTGCGCCATCCAGTCCTTTTTTCCCTGATCCTCAATTTTCTTATCTGCAAAACGAGAGGGCCGGCCCAGATGAGCTTCAAGGCTCTCTCTGGCCCCAGGATTCTGCAAGAGAGAATTTAATAACAGTGTGTCCATTCATCCCTTTTGAATCTTCCTAAGGCTGATTCAGCCCCAATCAGATGATGAGGCGATGGCCGGACATTCATACACAGAAGCCTTGGCTAAACAGGGTCCTGAGATAACCAGTTATCTCTCCCCTGCCTTTCTTCCTCCTCCTTCTCTTCTCCTCCCCCACCCCAATGCCCTTCTCATTTAACTTTTATTTATTTATTTATTTTAATAGCTTTTTATTTACAAGTTCTATGCATGGGTAATTTTACAGCATTGATAACTGCCAAACCTTTTGTTTTATTTTTTTCCCTCCTTCCCCCCACCCTCTCACTCAGGTGGAGGTTGACCAATACATGTTAAATATGTTAAAGTAAAAGTTAAATACAATATAAGTATACATCTCATTTAACTTTTAGGAGAAAGAGGAAAATTCCAGGAGAGCAAGTTCAGACCAGGAACTTGGGGGGCAAAGACCCGATTCTTCCTTAGGGAGTGGATTAATAGTTTGTTCTATTTCTTTTTCTCCAATGGAGACTCGTTAAGTCATTTATTTCCTCTTCTGTTAATCTGGGCAATCTATATTTTTGTAGCTATTCTTGATACTTCCAAAGTAACTTTCACAGGATATTCCGAGCACCCATTTTTCTCTGGTGCCAAAGAACGTCGGAGCCGGGAGGGACTTTAGAACAGAGACAAGATAACGGACCTTTGGTTAATCTAGTCCCATCCCTTCATTTTGCAAACACACAAACTAGAGACTCAGGAACAAATTTTGTACCCGTGAGGACCACATAACATTATGTGCCACATAACAAGTCTCTCCCAAAAGAACTCACTATGGTAGCTAAGTCGGAGCCAATGGCTTCCCGTTCTTTCTTCCCATCACCCCATAATCTGGAAGCACTCAGCCCTCAAGGCCAAACTAGTTTTTAGGATTTTTTCTATTGCTCACATCTTACTGCAAAGTCTGACATCTTTCTTGCTCATCAATAGGCATTTATTAAGCACCTACTATGTGCCAGGTGGGGTGCTGTGACCCATGAACATCCATTTAATGTTTACTATGTGCTAGATGCTATGGGAACGAAGCAGTCCCTGCCTTTAAGGAACTCACATACTACCATGATCAAAAAACTCAGTCAAGTAAATAAATACCAAGGAAAATAAGGTGATTCAAAAGGGTAAAAATTTTAATAATTGGAAGGATCAGAAAAGGAGGCCATTGAAGAAGTTATCATAGTTGTCCTGGTGAGAGACAAAAGTTTGAAAAAGGGCAGAGGCTGTGTGAGTGAAGAGCAGGGACAAACGTGGGAGGACAATTGTGGCTGAAATGATTGAAGCAGGTGCACCATAAGCTAATTTCTCTCTGTCTGTCTGTCTCTCCTTGTCTTTCTGTTTCTCTGTCTCTCTCCCTGTGTCTCTTTCTCTCGCTCTCTCTCTCTGTCTCTCTGTCTCTCAGTCTTTCTGTCTCTCTCTCTGTCTTTCTCTCTGTCTCTCTGTCTCTCTCTCTTTCTCTCTCTTTGTCTCTGTGTCTGTCTCTCTCTGTGTGTCTGAATTTGGCTTACAGCCTGTTGTCCCAGAGTTGGAAGGGACCTTGCGGGCTGTGAGATGCACTGTCCTCATTTCCCAGATGAGGACTCGGGTCCAGGGAGGTCCCAGAACCTAGCATGGGTCTAGCACTAGTTGACTCTCTTTAAACCTCCCATTTCCCAACTGAGATTCCTGGAAATCAAGTTACCCTCCCCTGAGAAACCGATTCCCGAGTCATTGGCTTTTCCCACTGAACCGTAGCTGAAACATCCCTTGGAGACGCTTAACCTTAAGACCAGGAGACTCCCAAAGTGGATCCTTCTGTAAGATGCCGTCTGCCTTTCTCCCTCCCCGATGGATAATTTTCGGTCCTGACTTTTTATTGGTCCCATTTTCTTATTCCTCGTTAACACATGACCTGTAGTTAAACAGTGAAGGACTTTCCAAGGTAAACCTTGTCCCGGCACCCGATTGGCACCTACGGGAGGCAGAGAGAAGTGGGCTGGGCTGCCCAGCCACGCTTCAGGGGGGTCCTCGGGCTTCACGCTCCTGTTTCCTCCCAGAGATTTTCCTTTCCTGTTAACCTTCGTTTCTTACAAGCAAATGATTTGCAGGGGGGAGTAAACAAAGTCAGCCGGGGCCATGTCGGAGCTTGTGTGTAGGAATGTGTGACCGAGGGCACCTTCTTCCCTGAGCCCCTGAGTGTGGCTCTGGCCTGGGGGGGATCAAAGAGAGGGGAACCATCAAAAACTTTATGAGAGAGTGGAGGATCATGGGAGAAGAGAGTAGAGAGGGAGGGTACTTTAGAGATAGATCATCGAATCCAACCCCTTCATTTTACAGGTGAGGAAACAATCTTGACTTGCTCAAACTCACTCAGTGGGGCTTCAAGTTTCAGAGGAGGGATTTGAACCCAGGGCCGCCAGTTACAAATCCAGGACATCTACTGTAATATCTGTCTCTCAAATTGGAATATAAGTGAGAGGCAACATGCTGAGGAGAACAGGACTGTGTGTATATTGTGTCTCCCAGTAAAATATAAGCTCCCCAAGGGGAGGGATAATTTCCCTTTTGCCCTTGTGTTGTCAGTGTTTGGCCCATATTAAGTGCTTAATAAATATGACTAAAAATTAGCAGGGAATAGTTTACCACTCAGATCTCTAGAGAAGGGAGGATTTTATGGCCAAACAAGAAATAGAGAACATTATGATATACAGAACGGATAATTTTGATGACGTTAAATGAAAAGTTTTGCATAACCGGAACTAAGGCAGTCAAGATTAGAAGGGAAGCAGAAAGCTGGGAAACAATTTTTCCAACGAGTATTTCGAGTGAAGGTCTCATTTCTAAATATATACAGAGAAACGGGATCAAATGTATAAGAATACAAGTCATTTTCCCATTGATACATGGTCAAAGGATATGAAAAGACAGTTTTCAGGTGAAGAAATTACAGCCATCTAAAGTCTTATAAAAATGCTCTAAATCACTCTTGATTAGAGAAATGCAAATTAAAACAGCTCTGAGGTACCACTTCATAACTATCAGATTGGCTAAGATGACAGGAAAAGATAATGATGAATGTTGGAGGGGATGTAGGAAAACTGGGACACTGAGACATTGTTGGTGGAGTTGTGAACTGATCCAGCCATTTTTGGAGAGAGATTTGGAACCTATGCCCAAAGGGCTATCAAACTGTGCATACCCTTTGATCTGACAGTGCTACTACTGGGTCTTTATCCTAAAGAGATCATGTTGGTTGTTGTCCTTTGTTCTCAAAGAAAACCACAACGATATCACTGTGGCAGAATCAAGTGGCTGATTAGAACAATAGGATTTTGGAATGCTCTCCCAGGCTGGACACAGATAGTCCCTATGAACAATTTGGGTGAATTCATCATCTTGTGTTTCTTCTGAGCTAATTTAATTCTTCTTTGCTCATAGAGCACAGTTCCTTCTGTGACAAGAGCACGCCATGCCGGGTGGTCCTAGGCCAATGTCTCCCATGTCATACAATCAATTCTAAAATTCTTAAGAGACCTTCAGAGTCCTTGTATTGCTTTTCCTGGCTGCCAAATGAGCTCTTGCCCTGTGGGAATTTCCATGAAATAGTCTTGTTGGCAAGCATGCATTTGCCCATCAGTTGAGGAATGGCTAAATAAGTTATGGTTTATGGGTGTAATGGAATACTATTGTTCTAGAAGAAATGAACGGCAGCTGATTTCAGAAAAAGCCTGGAAAGACTTACATGAACTGATGCTGGGTGAAGTGAGCAGAATGAGGAAAACACTGTGTACGGTAATAGAAAAATTGTGTGATAATTAACTAGGATAGACTTGGCTCTTCTCTACAATAGAGTGATCCAAGACAATTTCAATAGACGTGGAATGGAAAATTGTGTCCACATCCAGAGAGAGAGAGAACTATGGAGACTGAAGGAGATCAAAACATACTATTTTCATCTTTTGTTTTGTTTTCTTTCTTGTGATTTTTCTTTTTTCTTTTGATTTTTCTTTTCCAACATGAATTATATGGAAAGTTAAAAACGATTGTACATATATAACTTGTTGTCTTGAAGAGGTAAGGGAGGGAGGAGGAAAAAAAAGCTTTGGGACTCAAAATCTTACAAAAATGAATGTTGAAAACTATCTTTATATGTAATTGAAAAAGTAATATTCAATAGTATATATATTATATTATATAATAGTATATATTAAAATAAAATTTAAAAAACATTGGCTGATGGGAAAAAAAAGTTAGGCAGGCTAAGAGTTTGAGTTTTAACTGTGGGACTTTGGCGAAGACCCTTTCTCCACTTGGATCTCATCTTCCTGATCTGTAAAATGAGTGTAATTATTTTTGGACTGACAACTTCGTTGGGGGTGCTGTAAAAAAAACACTTTGTAAATGTAATTGGGCTACATATGTAGCCCATACAATTGTGGGTTACAAAATTTCCTACAAAGGGAATTGTGAGGATGGTGAGAGCAGGAGTGTGAGGGGTAGAATAAATATAAAGAACAATGTAAATAAATTTAAATAGTTAAAGATAAAGTAGCTGAGGAAGAGAATACTAGCAGTTAAAGGAAGAAGATGAGAGCTCTCTGGGAGGGCACTTTGGACACGAGATGTGTAGAATAATGTTTCTACTTTGGACTTGGGAGACTGGAAAGATGGTAATATCTTTATGAGATGTGGGGAAGGTTGGAAGAACAAGGGATTTGGGAAGGGATGAGGGTGATGAGTTCTTTTTTTGGACACACTGAGTTTGGGCAACTGGTGATGTGCCATTGAAGCTCAGGAGAGATGGCGATGTAAATAAGAGAATCATTGGCATAGAAATGATGAAACTTGGGACTTTTAAGCATCATTTCAGACTCTCATCAAAGAGTTGGACCATAGAGGCTGAGTCAGGTATATATTGTCAGATTCAGTCAATAAATCAGTTTGATTCATCGAACAAATAAATGAATGAAAAAAAAACATTTATCTCTTACTCTCTGCTGAGAACTGAGACTATCAATATAAAAACTAGGCTGTCCCTGGGGGCTCAGAATGCTTATGTTTAATCTTTTTTTTTTTTTTTTGGCTGTGTTCAACTCTTGGGGTTTCCTTGTTGGAGAAACCAGTGATTTGCCATTTCTTTCTTCAGCTCGTTTTATAGATGAGGAAACTGAGTCAAGTAGGGTTAAGTGACTTATCCAGAGTCACATAGTTAGGAAGTATCTGAGACTAGGTTTAAACTCAGGAAGATGAGACCTGATTCTTTGTACCACGGTACCATCTAGTTCTCCTCAAAAAGCTTGTGGATTGAATGGAAAGAAAGCCATGTATATTAATAGGGGAGATAGGAAAGGACTTTCCGACTTTCCCTACTACCAGCTTTATATGTTTCATTTTCAGAGGACTGTGGCACAGAAACATAAAATGGAACTGTTTGAAAGTGAATATAAATATTGGGATTTAAACATTGGTGGACAGTCCCAGTAGTAGAGGAGCCAACAGAGTTGACAGGTGGCTCGTCCTGTTCCCAATGGCCATGATTTCTTTCAGGTCTCTATAATTTGAGAGCTTTTCATTCCAGGTAGCCTGGTGGTTGGCATAGTGACATCTCTTAAAAAACTGGGTCCCAAGGTTTTTGTGGGGACAATTTATACATAGTTCAGTCTGCGTTGGGGCCTCCCTTGCAGGGCTGTTGGTGGAATTCTTTCGGATATTTGAGTCTCTATTTGTAGGAAAGTATGGGGGAATTTGTCCCCTATTTGTTCATGAAGGCTGGAGAGCCTCTGCTCTCATTCTCACCAGGTCACGTCTGGCTGGATGAGCGGCAGTTTTCCTCCCTTTTCTGGCAGTCTGGACTGGTCTCTAAATATGGACTTCTTAAGGAAAGCCCTTCTGAAATTGCTGGTGGCAATGAGCTGGTCTTGAATCTTAATAGTCATTGCCATTGTCCACCTCCTCGTCCTTCCTCCTTCTTTTTCCTTTCTTCCTCTTTCTCCTCCTCTTCTTCTTTCTTTCCCCTCCTCCTCCTTCCCTCTTTCCTTCTCCTCTTCTTTCTCCTCCTCTTCCTCCCCTTCCTCCTTTTCTTCTCTCTTCCTCCCTTTCTCTCCTTTTCCTTCCTCTTTCTTTCCCTTCCTCTTCCTTCCCTCCCTCCTCCTCCTCTTCCTCTCCTTCTCCTCCTTCTTTCTTCCTCATTTTCTCTCCTCTTTCTTCTTCTTCCTCTTTCTTTCCCCTCCTCCTTCTTCCCTCTTTCCTTCTCCTCTTCTTCCTCCTCTTTCTCTCTTTTCCTCTTTCTTTCTCCTCCTTTTTCCTTCTCCTCTTCTTTCTCCTCTTCATCTTCTTCCTCCTCCTCCTCATCTTCTTCCTCCTCCTCCTCTTTCTTTCTCCTTTTCTCTCCTTTCTTTTTCCTCCTCCTCCTTCCCTCTTTCCTTCTCTTCTTCCTCCTCCTTCTCTCTCTTCTTCTTTCTTTCTCTTCCTCCTCCTTCCCCTTTTCCTTCTCCTCTTCCTCCTCCTCCTTCTCTCTCTTCCTCCTTTTCTCTCCTCTTTCCTCTCTTTCCCCTTCCCTCTTTCCTTCTCTTCTTTCTCCTCCTCTTCCTTCCTTTCCTCCTCCCTCTCCTTTTCTCTTCCTCTTTTTTTCCTCTTCCACCCTCTTTCTTTCCTCTCTTCCTCTTTCCTTTTTCCTTCTTCTCCTCTCCCTCCTTTCCTCCTCCAAAGCTTTTTTTCTAAGCTGTTCTTTGTCCACACACAGCTTGGGGGTTCTCTGCTTTCAGGCAAGTTTTCTGTTTCCTTCTCCCAAGAAAGGACAGGGGGTTGAGGGGGTGTCAGTAGATTTTAAACGCTGGGTTCTTCTCTGGCTCAGGGGACATATCAAGTTTCCTCCGTGGGAGGGAAGTTAAGAGGTGGCCAGGATATGAAGTTTTCTCCTCTCATGGCCAGTCCCTCTGGGAGCTAGGAAAGCAAGACAGAGATGGGGACAGTCAGCCGGAAGGGCATAGGAAGCGAGGTCCTTAGGGGGCCCCGACATGATGGCACACAGATCCTACGGTCCAAGGTTTTTACCCAGCAATAGTTTAATCCCTGCAGGTTTCTCCCTGGGCCCGAAGCCTAGGGGATTAGGGCAACGATGGTGGCAGCAGAAGACTTTAGCTGCCAGGGTGGGGAGGCTGGTTCCCAAGGGTTTTGTAAGAGGATTCTCCAAGTGGGAATCGTTCTGGCCGACAGAGAAGCTGCATCAGCCTTTCGGTTCCGCTCACCACTTGGTGGATTAAGGTAGAAATGCTCTCCTGGGCAGTCATTGGGCTTTGAAGTTTCCCCGAGGTTCCGATGACTCCTTAGCTGGCCAAAGGTTACCCGTTCACTTAGTTTTCATGTCTGGCTCTTCATGACCCCATTGGGAGACTTCCTGGCAAAAGTTCTGCAGTGTCATTTCCTTATAGCACGGAGAGCTGAGAGAGTCTTTATTGATCATTTGATCCAACAGAGCCAAACTTCTACTTGATCCTAAGATAAATTTAGAGTAAATTTAGAGTGGAATAGTCTGAGAACTGAGGTTTATAGAAGCTAACTGAGTTAGCTAAGGCACCAGTAGTTAGATCTAGAACTTAATCCTTCTTCTTCCAGGACAGGGCTTCCCCCCACTCCCCCACCATTTAACAGAGAAAAAAATGGAGGCCCAGAGAGTATTGATTTCTCCAATGCCCAGAGCCAAAACTAGGGTGGCGCGGTTAGGACTTTGTCCCAAGGCACCAAAATGTGTTGTTGTTCAGTCGTTTTCAGTCGCGTCCAACTCTTTGTGATCCCATTTGGGCAGAGATACTGGAGTGTTTTGCCATTCCCTTCTCCAGCCCATTTTACATATGAGGAAACTGAGGCAGACAGAGTAAAGTGACCCAGCTAGTAAGCGTCTGAGGCCACATTTGCACTCAGGTTTTCCTGATTTCAGGACTGGTGCTCTACCCACTCTGCCACTTTTTTTTTCCTAATCACGAAATATTTTCCCAAGAATTTACCACATCGAACGCCAGCCCAGGCAAACAAACTGGCTTGGGTTCTGTTTATCTTTCAGTGAAGTAATTTTTACACATCAAGCAGAATAATAGGATTTCTGTCCCTCCCTCTGCGATGTCATCAGGTTTTTTTCCTTGTTCCCAGAGCTGGTCTCTGTGCTGGATGGTCCCCATGACCTCCAACCTTTGGCTCTGCCTTTTGGTCTCAGGGGAGCTTTCTTTGTGTTCGTCCCCCCTTACCGGATGGCACTGCGGCTCTCCGTTCCGGCCAAGGTCTGCAGTGGGATTGCCTTGGCTGGGGATACTCTGCCTGCTCCAGATCCCCAGCCCTTCCTCCTTCCTTGGGCGCCTTTCTGTGTCTGAAGCCATTCCCACGGCGGTGACTCCATGAGGTCATTCTCGTTATGGTTCCAACTTTCTGCCCATCCATACCCTTCAAAGGTCTTGGAGCCGTCTGGCTTCCCTCTCCCTCTCATGAGGAAATGCAGGAGAAGATTCTACTTAATCCTGAGGGAGGTGAGTTTCTAGCTGGACAGCCCAAGAACCCAGGCTCCCAGAGGCAAGGTCACACAGGATTTGGACTGGAACTCAGGCCTCCTGCTTCCCAGACCGGGCTCTTTCCTGCTCCCATGGGCCTGTGCTTCCTGAGCCCAGACCCAGCAGTGGCTCCAGGCTGAGGTCTCGATGGGGCTCAGAGAGCTGGCAGGAAGATCTACCGGGGCCTCCAAGGAATCCCTCAGGGGTCACGAACGCATGGAGGTCTCTCACCCTCGGAGAGCTGTTGCCACGCCGGCCATTCCCTGCCGCAGCGGGCCAGCAGTCGCTATTTCACCTGTTCCTTGGGTTTCTTGGCCATGTGGCTCCACTCCCATTCTCCAGGACCCAACTTTTTCTGGGGCTCCTTCCTGGTGAAGGCTGGGCTGTCAGCTCCACCAAGGAGGTGATCAGTCCCTTGCGATTCCCCCACCCCAGCAGGCCTAGAGACTCTTCCCTCCCCCCAAAGCATCCAGAAGATGGAACTCTGAGATTCTGTCGCCCACTGCATGGCTTGGCCAGACCCACAGACAGGCAGAAGCAAAGCTTTATTCAACCATAAGAGATCTGGAAGGGAATGAGGCTGGAGCTTGGAGGCTGTTTCAGTTATCTATCTATCTATCATCTATCTCTCTGTTTGTCTATTCATTCATTCATTCATTAACTCTATCCATCCATCCATCTATCTATCCATTCATCTATTTGTCTATCCATCTATCTATCTATTAATTATCTCTGTCCATTCATTCATTTACTTTTCTATTTATCTATCTATTGATCTGTCTATCCATTCATTCATTTACTTATCTTTCTATTTATCTGTCTCTCTGTCTATTTAGTCATTCATTTACTTATTTTTCTATCTCTATATTCATTCATTCATTTACTTATCTATTCATCTATCGATCTGTCTCTATTTCTTTATTCATTCATTTGCTTGTCTATCTACTGATCTGTCTGTCTATCTATTTATTCGTTCATTCATTTATTTATCTGTCTATGTATCTCTCTGCCTGTTTTTGGAAGTTGTTTCTTTCCACTCCCGATGCTGTGCCCCCCAGGGACCCCTTGTGGGGACAATATGGCTCCAGAAGCCTCAGTTGTCTCTGTATATTGTGCGTACTTGACAACGCCATGTTCACAAATGGTCACTAAGCTTGGGGTTAGATAAGTCAAGTTGGGATGAAGTCACCTGGGTGACCTTAAGCCGATCCTTTCCTGTCTAGTTAGGAATGGCATCTAATGACCTTTGACACCTAAGTTCCTATGACCTAGTCTCCTTTGGGGCCTCATTTTAGCACAGAGGTGATCTTGGATCAGCACAGGACAAGATTTGACAGGTATTGCAGGGCTGGAAGGACTTAGTGTGAGTCTGTTGATGTCTGTTTAATCAGTCAATCAATCAATTGGTCAACATTTATTAAGCACCTACTATATACCAGGCACCATGCTAAGTAATGTTGCCTAATGCCCAGCCTCACTAAGTCTAAAGGAGGTTTATTAACAGCCTGACCATAAGGTGATGAATTTGGGGGCACAGAATGTCTCAAGAACCATTTTCTTTTAAAAAATACATTTTGGGGACAGCTAGATGACCCAGTGGATAGAGCAACAGCCCTGAAGTCAGGAGGATTTGAGTTCAAATGTGGTCTCAGATACTTAACACCTCCTAGCCGTGTGACCCTGGGCAAGTCACTTAACACCAATTGTCTCAGGGGAAAAAAGAACAAACTCTTCTTAGAAATAAAGCAGAGAGAATTTGAGAAATATGAATTTGGGGCAGCGAGGTGGTACAGTGGATAGAGCATCAGCCCTGAAGTTAGGAGGACCTGAGTTCAAATCTGACCTCAAACACCTAATACTTCTTAGCTGTGTGACCCTGGGCAAGTCACTTAACCCCAATTGTCTCAGCAAAAAAAGAAAAAGAAAAATACGTTTTCATTGCTATCCTTTGTTTTGCCTTTTCCCATCCTTCTGCTTCCTCTTCCAAGAAAGCTGGCCTCTATAAAAAGGGATTTTTTTTTTAAAAGAAAGAGAAAAAATTCAGTACAACTACCAGCACCTCAAATCAAAAGGGCATTTTCTTCACTATTCTCCACAAGTAAATCCCCCCCCCTCTGTAAAGGAGCAGGGGGGCGTATCAAAGACCCTTTTCGAAGCACCCACATTGGCCTCAAAAATGACAAAGCCAGGTCCCAGTTGGCGTGAGTGACCGACTTTTCATTTACACTATTTGAATTGCTGATTGTATCAAAGTAGTGCTTGGTTCCAGCCCAAAGGAAATAGTCAGTATGAATTCGAATAAGTCTGACCTCTTCATCGAATCTGTTTTTCACATAATCAGGCCTTAGTTGCAGCTTCCTGGAAGTCTGAATCCCAGAACCACCGAATTTCATTGCCACCATTTGATGGCGACTTCAATTCGAACCCTTGCCCTCAGCCTTCCATCCAAAGCCCTCCAATGACAGTGAGCTCACTACCTCTCAAGGCGATCAGTCCCTCTTTCACATCGTTCTGATGACCAGGAAGTTTTTCCCAACATCACGGCTAAATATGCCCCTTCGAAGTCTCTTGTTATGACCCTTGGTGTCCTTCTGTCCTTCTGTCTCCAAGATGATGGCAGAACTCCAGTTTCCCCAAGTCTTGAGTCCTTGGGCTCGCTGGGGGTGAGCAGTTCACAAAGGGTGGAATCTGCCAGAATAGAATCCAGTCATTGTCTCCAGGGGGAAATTATTTGTCCCTGAATTAGCTTTGGCTTCGGAAGCTGGTGTCTAAATATTTATTCAAGGCTCAGAAATGAGATGTCCTGAATGGACGGGCTTCACGTTGTCGTCTGCCCAACCCACAAGCCCTCAGTCGACTGATGAAGAAGCATTTATTATATACCTACTCTGTGTCCAGCCATGTTTTAAGTATCCAGTAAGTGCTCAATAAGTGCATGTGGTCAATGGATTGATGCTAGGTGGCTCTCAATGGATTTTGGACTAAGGTCAAAAGATGTGCCGCCCCAAATAGTAATCTCCCAAAGGAGACGCGCAGATGATAGACAGACTGAACGCGGGTCCCAGAAGTTGTCCAGTCTGCTCCTCCTCCTTTTATAGGTGAGGAAACTACTTATTCCTGGATACGTAATCAGGCCCATTGGTCTGAAGCTGGAAGGGATCTCAGCGATCTTTTGGGCTAAGCCATAATTTCAGCAGATAAGAAAAAAAAGGCAGAGATTGGGGAAGGGACTAATTCAAGGATGTAGAATCATTGTTCTAGGGCAAGAGGGGCCCTGAAAACCAAGAGAGTCTAATATCCTCATTTTACACATGGGGAAATTGTGGCCCAAGAAATGACTTGTCCGAGAACACGTAAGTAAGTAAAAGGCAGGATTTTAACTCTGGCTCTTTGTCTGCAGAGCCAGGGCTTCCTCAGATAGCAAGTCTGGGCGTAATGTGGGATAAACAACATGGCTGATATCTGGCTGCATGGAGAATGCCAATGAGACGTCTTCTAGCCTCCAGGGAAATCTAGAAAGAGTCAATCAGGGAAGACAGTACGTGGCACCTAGTTTGGGACATAGTAAGAGATGAATCAATGCTAATTGACCGACTGACTCTATAGATCTATGGGACTTAAATGTAGAATCCCAGGTAAGGAAGGACATCTGTGTGGAGGCGCTGGAAAAAAGCTTGGGATCTAGTCTTACGTCTCCCACTGGCTCTGTCTTCTGTTCTTACTACGTGTTAATCTGTGACATTTCCACTAGTGCGGCCCCATTTCATGTGCACAGTTTTGTCCCTTCCGCTAGAATTTTACAGCCAATGAAGCAGGCAGACAGAGGTCATTACTACCAGGAACCACGGAAAGCATCCTGGATGCCTGAATCCCGAATGGTGCTTTTTATTTTGCTGAGGCACTTGGAGTTAAGCGACTCGCCCAGGGTCACACAGCTAGGAAGTGTTAAATGTTTGAGGCTGGATTTGAACTCATGTCCTCCTGACTTCAGGACTGGTGCTTTATCCACTGCACCACCGAGTTGCCTCCTGGATGGTGCTTTTTGGCCTTCAAAGGCAGCAGCCTCTTGGCTTGGGATCATGAAGTTAGAATCCTGGCATAATGGAAATTCAGAGTGAGAAGGAACTTTGAAAAGTCTAACAGTTCCATTTTCCCGACTTCCCACTTTGGCCATTTGCTGCCTCTGTGATCCTGGAGCTTCAGCGTCCTCTTCTAGAAAATAAGGAGATTGAACCAGACGATCTCCAAGGACCCTTCCAGCTTTAAACCCAGGATTTATAAAAAGTTGAATACTCCAATAAAGTTCCCCAAAATCCAGCCAAGGGCTCCAAGCTCAGAGGAAGTGTCGCTGGCCAGGGTCCTGAAGGATTCGTATGGCTGATACGGGGATTAGTGGTCCTCCAACAATGATGCTCGGAAAGGACTTGCTTGAATTGTGGCCATTCTGGCCCGTGAGCCAAGGAAAGAGAGTCCCCTGGAAGATCCTCCTCCTCCTCCTCTTCCTCCTCCTCCTCTTCCTCCATCTCCCATATGAGCAGATAACTTTAAACATCTGGGTGTATGGGAAAGTTTCTAGTTAAGTAGCATAGAGCAGTACAGGAATTCCAGCAACATCCCTTCCCTTCTCTGCTGCCTTGATTCAGAGGATGGGAGGGATGGGATGATTTTTAGAGATGCTGTGGTCTAGCAATGATTCTCTAGCTCATCTGGTTCAAATTCCTCTCTTCTACTTATTTCTCTCCCAGACTCAGTTTCCTCAAGGGGGTTGGAAGGTCCCTTCTAGCTCTAAATCTACAAACTCACTTTTTTTTTTGCTGATGCAATTGAGGTTAAGTGACTTGCCCAAGATCACACAGCTAGGACGTGTTAAGTGTCTGAGGTTGGATTTGAACTCGGGTCCTCTTGATTCAGAGTTGGTGCTCTATCCATTGCACCACCTAGCTGCCCCCCACACTCACATTTACAGAAGAGGAAACTGAGGATTACCCAGGGACACATGATTAGTTGGTGGAGACAGCAAATCTTAGAATCCCGGTATCCTGGCTTCTAATTCAGCACCGATTTTCATTAGGCTGAGAAGCCGGAATTTTATTTAAGAAGCCATAGGGAGATATTGAGGTGCTGTTAAGTGGCGTAATGGATAGGATGTTGGCTCTGGAGTCAGAAAGACTCACCTCCCTGACACTTTTTAGTTGTGCAGTCCCGGACAAAGCACTTAATCCTATTTGTCTCAGTTTCTTCCTCTGTAAAATGAACTGGAGAAGCATGTGGCAAACTGCTCTGCTTTCTCTGCCGAGAAAACCCAAAACAGGGACCTGAAGAATCAGGTATAACTGAAAAACGACTTAAAAAAGAAGCTGGTAAATGAGTTGGGATAAGGATAATGAGGATAAGGATAATGGATAAATGAGTTGGGATAAGCAGAACTGAATATAGAAAGATGCATGCAGAAGTTTTTCAAGGTGAAACAGTGGGCTGGATTGAACAAGTTGAAATCCAATTAATATCCTGTCTCTTCTGTCTGACAAGTTACTTGCCTTTGTTCTTTCCTCCCCATTAGATTGTGAACTCCTTGAGGTCAGGGGCTGTCTTTTGTCTTTCTGTGTGTCCTGAGCACCCAGTGCGGTGCCTGGCATGCAGCTGGCCCTTAACAATTACTTGCTGACTCAACTAATAGGGATGGATGCAGGGCCTTGCCTTGGGTGCAAAAATCTACTTTGCAAGGACAAGATGGGTGTGGTATGACAGCAGCTCACCCGGGGAAGAGTCTGAGACTTTAGTGGACACTAAGCCCGGTGTGATTCAGCAGGACGTGCAACTGCCAAGAAAGCGAATTGATGGGTAAGTTAAGGGCAAGTCTCGTTGTCCTCTGCCCTCGTTCAGCCATGTTGGGAGGATCGTGTTTCATTCTGGGCGTTGCAGCTCAGGAAGAGCATCGATAAGCTGGTGAGAGGCCAGAAGAAGGCAACCAGGATCGATAAAGGGCCTCCAGGTCGTAGCACAGGAGGTTCCATGAAAAGAACTGGGAACGTCGGGCCCAGAGAAAAGGCTTGGGCAGTATTTGAAAGGCAGTGATGTGAGACCTCTGCCACAAGCCACAAAGCTGGACTAGAAGTAATTGGTGAAAGTTGCACAGGCAGATTTAGGGTTCGAATCAGGTGAAATGTTCTAGTTACCAGAGCTGTCCCAAAGTGGAGTGGACTGGCTGGGAGGGAGTGAGTTCCCCATCTTTGGAAGTCTTCAAGTTGAGGTTGAATGACCACTTGTCAGAGGTATTGTAAAGGAAAATCAGAATCATGGCAATTAGGGATTAACCAGGCCTGGTTAATCATTGCTGCTAATTGCCCCCTTAATAATCTAGCATTAGGATTAATAATTCATCGGGAGCTAAAGGTGATAGTAGGAAGATAGTGGGGACATTGCTGACATGGAAGCTCTCTGAACTCTGGCCTCTGCTTGTCTTCCTGACTTCTGAAAACGTCAGAGTAGCAGGCAATCAGTGGCACTTAGTGAACACCTGCTCGGGCCGGCAACATGCGAGGTGCTGAAGCTACGGAGATAAGCGAGAAAAACCCCGGCTCACGGGGATGTCACAATCTAGTCGAGAACAAGCAGGGGGGAGGGGTTTTAGAACAGTTATAAAGTGGGGCAACTGGGGGGCGCAGGGGGTAGGGCACCAGCCCTGAAGTCAGGAGGACCTGAGTTCAAATCTGGCCTCAGACACTTAACGCTTCCTGGCTGTGTGACCCTGGGTAAGTCACTTAACCCCAAGTGCCTCAGCCAAAAAAAAAAAAAAAAAAAGAATAGCTATAAAGAGCATAATTACAAATACACACAAAGTAGTTAGTAACAAGGTAGCTAAGTATTAAGAAGAGAGAGGTTCTATGAGGTAGAGATGAGGGAAGGGGAGGGAGCCTCACCACTGCGAAGGCATGGAGGATGATGGAGAATAAGAAACAGTGAGAAGGCCATTCTGTTTTTGTTGTTGTTGTTGTTTTTGCTGAGGCAATTAGGGTTAAGTGACTCGCCCAGGGTCACATGGCCGATGGGTGCCTGAGGCTGGGTTTGAGTCCTGACTCTGTGCTCTGCCCCCCCTTGGGAGGGGTTGCCCCCAGGCGGGATTTGTCAGTGACTGGGTCTGTGGAGGAAGGGGGAGAGAGCCCGAAGTCACAAGCCGGGGAGAAGGGCAGTGCCGAGGGTCTCTGGGGGGTGGGGGCCAGAGCCACTGAGTCACCTCTCCTGCGTCCTTTCCAAAAGCACCAGTCGTGCACGCGGTAACTGGTTCCAGCCTGGTGGAAACACACGGGGCCGATTTAAGTAATGAGACCATTAGGCGAATTCCACGGCCCTGCTCTCCAGAGCTCCCAATGACCTCACGGGCGCCAGATTTGGGGCCTTCTTGCAGCCTCATTCTCCTTGACCTCCCCGGCCTTCAGCACGGTGACCGCCCCTGAAACTCTTAGCTTTGGGTTCTCAGGGCAGGACCTTCTCCCGGGTCTCTCCCACTCTCTGGCCACCCCTCCTTTTTCTCCTTTGCCGGATCCTCAGCCAGCTCGTTCCCACTCACTGTGGGTGCTCCACAAGGTTCTGTCCTGGGCCCTCTTTTCTCTCCCTCCCTCCTGTTTCACTTGGTCTCATCACAGATTTAATTATCGGCTCTCTCCTGGTGATTCCCAAATCGACCTCCGCTGACCTCCAACCTCTGGTTTCCCAGTGCCCTTCGATAGTCAGGAGGAAGGCAAACCCATCTCTTCTCCTCCTCCTCCTCCTCCTCCTCCCCTCTTCTTTCTCTTCCTCCTCCTCCTCCTCCCCTCCTCTTCCTTCTCTTCCTCCTCCTCCTCCTCCCCTCCTCTTCCTTCTCTTCCTCCTCCTCCTCCTCCTCCTCTTCCTTCTCTTCCTCCTCCTCCTCTCTTCCCTGTGACTGTCAGGGAAACGTCCTCCTTCCGATGCTTCTGCCTGGAAACCCAGGGGCCGGCCCGGATTCTTCACAGTCTCTCAAACCTCGCCCCCATCAGGTCCTTTAAGGCTCATTAATGTCTTCTCCTCTCCTTGGATAGACCCTCGCTCTGGGATGGTCCCTTGTCACCAATCAGGGGGTCCAATCAACCACCAAAGAAATTCTCCCAAAGTGCAGCTTTCTTCCTGTTATCTTGTCACCCCAATAAGCTCCAGTGGCTCCCTATTACCTCTAGAATCCAATAAAAAGTCCTTTACTTGGCATTCAAAGCCCTTCATTACCCGGCCCTCCCCTACCTTTGAAGTCTTCTTATTCCCCACTCCCCAATACATACTCTTTGACCTCATAACCCTGGACTCCTGGCTCCTCTACAGAGGAGAGCCTGCATTTCTGGCTCCGACTGTGCCTCCTGATTGGAACACTCCCTTCTCCCCTCCAACGATGGGCTTCCTTCAAGTCCCAGCTACAACCCCATTTTCTATGCCCTCCCAACGCCTCTTAATTCTAGCGCCTCCCTAGGTTCCTTATTTCCTCTTTATCTAGTACAAATTTGCTTCCCCCATTAGATGAGCTCCTCGAGGCTAGGGATTGCCATTTGGCCTCTTTTTGATTTCTCAGTGCTTACTGTAGTGTCCTGTGCATAGTAGTGCTTAATAAATATTTATATTTATATAAACTATACTTATATATAATATATAAATTATATTTTACACATAATATATAAATTATATTTATATATAATATACATTATATAAATTTATAGAAATTATATTAAAATATATTATATATAACTTTATAAAAATTATATTTATAATATATCATTCATAAAATTTATAAAATTATATTTATAATATACATTATGCATAAATTTATAAAAATTATATTTCTATTTCTAATATATTATACATAAATTTATAAAATTATATTGATATGAATATGTATTGATTTATTGAGTGATTAAGCCCCGATGGTTCTCAGAGCAGGAGGTGGGAACGGGGGTGAGTGTGTGGGGCTGAGACACCTGCCTGCTGACAGAGCAGGAATGAATCACGTGGTCTGGGGAGCCAGGGAGCTTACAGGAAGGGGTCTCAGTGCTCTCAGGGACTATCTTGGCCAACTCCCTAACTTTTCAGAAGGGGGAATCCCAAGTCTCACAATACGTTTGTGGCAGCGGAGAACCCGGAACTTGTTCTTGCGTTCTCCACAAACCGTGCAATTTATCACGTAATTAAAAGCAGCTTTGTTGGGTCCCTGGTTCTTCTTCCCAGTTACACTGGGGGCTCCCCATGGGCTTCTGGGACGGCCTCCACATCCTGCCTGAGCCCAGGCGGACACGGTGGGTGGTGCCGAGGAAAGACAGATTTCCCAAGGAGCGTCTTCTGTCTGGTTCCCGCCCTCTCCCGTCTCCTAGCCCCATGCACAGCTCTCATCAGCCTTGTCTGAAGGTTCTCCCCGTCCGGCCTGGGCCCAAGGGCCAGACCGAGCCCTGTCTTGGCCAGGATCTTGCCTGAGCCCCAGCCAGGGAGCCCTTCACGAGATGATCTCCCAGGGTTCAGCCCCAGGTCCCTGACCTTGGCTCATCTTTTGCTTCCAGATCGGCGCCTCTCTCTTCGCCAGCAACATCGGCAGCGGCCACTTCGTGGGACTGGCTGGGACGGGAGCGGCGGCGGGCATTGCCACGGGAGGCTTTGAATGGAATGTGAGTCAAACAAAGACATGGAGCATTGGAGTCAGGAGGAACAGCTCCAGAGAGAGAGCAGGGGATGGCAGGGCTAGGGGGTGGGGATGAGAATGGGATGGCAGGGCCGGAAGGGCCCTTAGAACTGGGGATGGCAGAGCTAGAGGACCGAGAACAGGGGATGTCAGGGCTGGGAGGGGAACTTCTTCATTGCCTGCCAGGTCTGGTCCCTATTGGGGCCATTGACTGGGGAGCCTTCCAGTCTACATATTCTCTCCAAGAAATTCTCTCCCTGAGCTTTTCTAGGGCCAAAGGATAAGGAAGGCTGAGTTATACCGTACCCATGGGACGACCCATTTTAGTTGAAACCCTTTGGGGTCACTGGATTTGCAGGGAATACCTGGGTCAGGGTGGGAGACAAGTTGTGTGGTTTTTCTAAGGCTTCCTTCTCGGTTCCAGGCCCTGGTGCTGGTGGTGATCCTCGGCTGGGTGTTTGTACCAATCTACATCAAGGCCGGGGTGAGTCTCTGTTCCTTGGTTACCTGCCTCCAAGTATTGCTGATAGAACCAGCTGATGGGGGGCTGATAGAATCTGGGAAGCACAACCGACTTACTCCACTGAGGGGCCGGAGAAAGCTTAGCTTCTGGTCTTTGTCCCTGAATCCCCGAGAGACTGACCGGCCCAGAATCACTTAGGGGGACGGCCTACAAGGCTCATGGTCCAATCTCTTCCTGGAGGAGAATTCCTTCACTGTCCTGCTTGTGCAGCTGGTCTCTGTCCCCAGGGCAGGGGAAGTGACAGATTCATGGGAGTGCAGGAGAGAGGAGAAATGCCCTCAGATGTGCTTGGGATTACATGTGGAAGTGTGAGCAGAGTCCCTACAAGTGTGAATGTGTCAGTTGGCGTGTAAGTGTATCCCTGTGTGCCGGTTTTGGGATTTGTGTCTGAGTGTGAGATTCAGGGCATGTGCTCGAAAGCGTGAGTGTGAGTGTGCGCAGGATGGCCGATCCACTTTCCAACAATGTGACGTTTGTTCTTTCTCTTCTCTTACTCACGCTTAATTGCTTCACTCATTTGTCTTTCTTGCCTGTTGTACTTGTCTCACTGACTACTCTCTCCTTCCCTTGAGTCCTATTCATCGGGACCCCTTTTCCTGAATTATTTCCCTCCTTTAGACTCATCCCTCCATCTCCTTTCAAATAGCTTCTCCTCCTTCGCCTAATGTCCAGTTCGCTCAAATTTCAATATCCCCAATTCGACCTCTGGCCTTCTTCCCATCTAAACCTTTTTAGAGCATAATTTCCTTTTTCTTCTCATCCAGCTTACATCTTTCTCTCTTTCTGGTCCTTCCCCAGAAGCGGTTTTAGTATGATTGTGGAAGTATGTAGACTTTTTTCTTCTACACCCAAATGTGTTTCTATATTATGTTATTTATATAACATATATCATCTTTATGATCTATAGGTAAACGGGCCACCAAGAATCTTCAGTCAGAACTGACTCTGTCTCAGTCATGTCTAAACTAGAGCTTGGAAACTGAGGATTATGAATTGATACCATCTTCCACAAGGGGAGTTTCCTGTCTTTTAGACTCCTGTGTGACCCTTTCCAGGACTGATCTTCTCTTTCACATACATTACAGGTGGTGACGATGCCAGAATATCTCCGGAAGCGATTTGGTGGGAAGCGCATCCAAGTCTATCTCTCGGTCCTTTCTTTGTTCCTTTACATCTTTACCAAGATCTCAGTAAGTGCCTTTCCCCCGACTTTGCCATTTCCGTGAATGTCTTTACTTTAAGTGAATTATATTCCTCTGACTGACGAGAATTATGGTAAACACACTGGTGGGGGCTCGTGAGCTCTACCATTTGGGAGTACAGACCCACAGAGTTCTTTTGACTTGGGAATCTTGTGATATTTCCTCTTCCACTCACCTTCTTATTCTCCTCCTCCTCCTTTCCATTTCTCTTTCTTAATAATGTAATAATTTCCATTTCTATAACACAGCAAGGTTTATGAGTTACTTTTCCCATGACAATCCCATAATGCGAGAATTATCGTGTTTGCATTTCTGTTGAAAAAAAAAAACTGAAATCCAGGTGTCCTGACTTCCTCATGGTCACAGAGCTAAATCCATTCCTTCATGAGCATCAACTTCTCAGGGAGAAGCATGAGATCTGGGCTCCAACCCCAGTGTCCTGATTTCCTCATGAACACATAACGAAATCCATTCCTTCAAGTGGATCATGAGCATCAGCTCCTCAGGGAGAAGCATGGGATCTGGCTCCAACCCCGGTGTCCTGATTTCCGCCGCACCCTGTTATTACCTCTCCCACAGGGAAGGGAAAAGAAGGAATTTTGATGAAATTGGACTCAGCAAGGTAAAATCCTGCCTTCTGTGGAGCAGAATAAAGAGAGAAAATTTATCATTCATTCATTATCTCTGTGGAATGGTAGAGGCCGAAAACATAAATGGAGATTGAAAGGGTTTCCCCAATTGCATGGATGGATGGATGTTCTTCTTCAGAATTGAAACGGAGCTGTGATTTTATTGATGGGAGGATTTTCTCCCATGGTGCAGAAACCAGCCCCTCCCAGTCTCAGAGTTCAGAGGGCATTTGGGAGTCATTTAGTCCAAGCCTCTTATTTTTTCAGATGAAAACAAAACAAAACAAACCAGAAGCCCAGAGCAATGGAATTGGCAATAAATGGGAAAGGCGGGATTTGAATCCAGGGTCTTGGAGTTCCCTGTCCGTTGTCCTGATCGAGGATGATCAAACAGGGAGCAAGGCAGCATCAGCGTGGGGCTGTGAAAATAGCTGAGAGGTTTTTCTCTTGGGGATAGAGACTGAAATCTTCACATGACATTCTCTTCCTCACCTGCTCCTCCTACTTCTGATCTGGTTCCATGCAAGTTCAATTCAATTTGATTCAATCTTATCCAGCTGAATGCAATAAATCAGTATTTACTAATTGCTTAGCATTCATTCAGTCAACAGTCAGCAAACATTAATTGTGTGTCAGGCACTGTGCTAAAAACCGGGGATACAAAAGAGCAAAAACCAGTCCCCGATCTCCCAGAGTTATGGCCTAATGGGAGAGACAGTCTGCACTATGGAAGTTTGGAAATAAATAGAAAAGGAAAAGAGAGAATCCAGATTGAGGTTTCCGGCGTCTGTGTGGAAGGCCAAGTGACTCCCCCTCTCTGGGGTTCCGTTTCCCCACTTGTGAATGTCGATGTTGGACTCAACGGGCTTTGTGCGCCCTTTCCAGTGGGCCCTTCCCCAGGGCAGTACCAGAAGGGCTCTGGTTCGATCTGCTCGCCGATGCGTGTGCAACGAGTGCCCTGAGGAGGGGAGTGGGGCTCAGCCCTTCTCCGAAGCCACCCAGTCCACAGTTCAGCTGGCGGTGAGGGGCTGTGAGTCACAGTTGCCATGGCAGACCACTCTTTGCCCTCTGAGCCCGTGCTTGGGACAATAATATAAATTAACCTAAAAGTGCTGGGCTTTCTCACTTCCCTCCCCCAAGCCCTTTCCTCTGGTTACTGATTAAGCCGCCTCTCCCGGAGCGGCCTGAGCCACCTGGGGAGCTGGCCCAGGCTCGGAGGCTGGCGGAGGCCGGCTGGGTGCGTGTGGTTTTGTGCTCTGGGTTTGATGCCGACTGGGATGCGAGTGGGGCCGGCCGGGGGCTGTCGGACTGCCTTCCCGGGGGGATTTCACAGAAAGCCCAATCTCTGGCTTGGGAGGACCCCCCAGAGGCATCTAGACCAACCTGTACCTGAACAGTGACCCCCCTGCTATATCCCGGGCAGCCACTCACACCCCTTGCTGCCTCCCAGGGAAGCACTTTTGTAAGGAGAGTATTTTACTTTTTCCTCCAATTATATATAAAGACAATTTTGGGCATTCGTTTTTACAAGATTTTGAGTTCTAACTTTTCTCCCTCCCTCCCCCCCCCTCTTTCTACAATGGTAAGCAATTCAATGTAAGTTGTGCATTTACAGTTGTTATTGGTAGGAAGCCCATCCTGTTGCTGTTGTTCACTGGTTTTTCAGTCTCGTCTGAGTCTCGGCAAAGATACTGAAGCGTGTGCCATTTCCTTCTCCAGCCCACTTACAGATAAGGAAACTGAGGCAAGTAGGGCACAATGCCTAGAGTCTCACAGTTAGGAGGCTAGGTTTGAATTCAGGAAGATCACTTCCTGACTCTAGACTTGGCATTCTAGGCTCTATGGAGCTCCCAGCGTTCTAAGCTACCCTGGACATCTAGCCTGTGGTGGTCTTTTTGTATCCTGCCTTCTTCGCTCTCGGGTTGGCCCTCGGGCACCAAGTGTCTCTTTCACAAGATCTGGCTTCAAGTGCAGAAGAAGTAAAGAAAAAGAAGAGGAGGAGGAGGAACCTTAACAAGAAGAAGATGGAGAGGAAGAAAGAAGAAGATGAGGAGAAGAGGAGAAAAAGGAAAAGAGAGAGAAAATAGAGACACAGAAAGAGAGAGAGAAGAGAAGAGAAGAGAAGAGAAGAGAAGAGAAGAGAAGAGAAGAGAAGAGGAGGAAAGGAGAGGAGAGGAGAGGAGAGGGGAGGGGAGAGAAAACAAGAGGAGAGGGGAGAGAGTTTGGCTAGAGACAGACATACAGAGGGAGCACCTGAGGGCCTTGACTGCCCAAAGTGAGGGGGTCAGGGCCACAGAAAGAGTGGGCTGATGTTCCCCTTTGGGGAAAGGGGGATTTTGATGAGTTCCCGGCATTTCAGAGGATGACTTCCCTTTTTTCCACCAGAAGAGCAACATGTACAAATCAAGAGAATAAGGGATTCCCATCCTGCCGGGCCAAGGCCAAGAGCTTTTTAGGAGCAGGGCAATCAAGGCAGTGCATGCTGCTGAAGCAGGGAATGAGCGAGGCAGCAGGTGTTCTCTCATATCATTTTCTTCTTTCTTTTCTCCTTCTGTGGACGGGACAGACTGGACAGCCATGGAGCTCTCTTTGAGCTCTCCAACTCTGCCCTTGGGGAAGATTTATTGAAAGAGGTGGCGTTTCAGGCAGTGTCTATGCAGTGAGAGAGCTGGGGACTTGGAGGGTTGGTCTCACAGCCAGAAAGCCCATATCCTAATTAACAAAACCCACTCGATGCAGCTTTCTGAGATTTACAAAATACTGTACTGATGTTACCTCGTTGAAATCTCACATCAGCCCCACTGCTGTCCGATTGTTTGTCATGTCCAATCTTTACGATCCCATTTGGGGTTTTCTTGGCAGAGACACAGGAGTGTTTTGCCATTTCCTTCTCCAGGCAATTTTACAGATGAGAAAACTGAGGCAGACAGAGTTAAGTGACTTGCCCAGGGTCACCCAACTAGTAAATATTTGAGGCTGGATTTGAACTCGGGAAGATGAATCTTCCTGACTCCAGCACTCTATTGCACCAACCCTATGATATCATTATTACAATCACCTTTTTATGGATGAAAAGCCCAAGGCTCAGAGATGAGGAGGGATTTGTGTGGAGTTGCACAGCTAGTGAGTGTCAGAGGAAGAACTGGGATTCGGGTCTTCCTGATTCCGGGTCTGGCGCTCCGATGATAGCACACTGCCTCCCAGACGTGACTGTCTGCTGTGTCCGCTGTGGACCTTTTGTACCTTAAGACAAACTCTTCATCCTTTGAAGCCATGATGCGATGTCTGTGACGTTCTTAAAAATATTGCCTTGTTTACCCCTGAGAAGTAAGCTATGAACAATAAATGCTTAATAACTTCCTGACTGACTGATCAAAGCCCTGAATTGTTACGGCTTTTCCAGTGACTTCTTTCCTGAAGCTGGGGGCACAGGTCAGTCATGATTAAGCTTATGATTTTATCAATTACATGTGATGTCCAAATGGCAGTGTCAGTGCTCACCACGACTGTTATCAGTAATCACAACTACTATAAAATTTTACAGTGACTCTACTGACCACTTTGAGATCTCACATGAGCTTTGACTCTTTCTTAAACTGCACGTTCATCCCCTGTCTGGACTAAAGGGATGATGAGGAACGACAGTTTTGAATCCCACAACTCAACTTCACAAGTATAAAAATGGGGCCTCTGTGGCTCCCCTATATTTGACCTCAAAGGGCAGACCTCGGAGCAGTGGGTCAACTTTCAAAGAGACAAATTTAGGCTTGATATTAGAAAAAACTTGTGAACATTTTGAGGTATCCCAAAGTGTAATGAACTACCTTGTAGGGGTAGTGAGCTTCCTGTCATTGGAGGTCTTCAATCAGAGACTGGATGGCTATTGTTGGGGATGGTGGAGAAGGGATTTTTCTTCAAGGAAGGTATTGGGATAGATGGCTCCTTTAGCTTGCTTTCTGTGATTCAAGGATCCCATTTTTTTTTCAGATGTGGAAATCAGGGCCCAGCAACTCGATACGACTTGCTTCTTTGTGGCTTTGTAAGGGGGAAGTCTAATCCTGTGTAATTTTAGAGGGGAAGAAGGAAAGAGTAGGACCAGAGGCAAGGAGGAAGAAGATGACTTCTTCTAGAGGGAAGAATTGTGAACATTGGAGCTGTCCAGCACAAGCTTCCTTTGGGAGCTCTTTCTTGGTCACTGGAGATGTTCAACAGGAGGATGAATAGATAGATACGTGGATGGATAGATCTGGGCCAGACCTCAAAGTAGAGAAGCTTCTTGACCTCTTTTCCTTGATCTGAGATCCCATGATTCTATTGTAACATGGGAATAAATCATGCTTCCTAGTGATTGCTTGAAAGAACCAGGAATAATGTATCCCAGCAAAGAGAAGAAAAGGTGTGGGAATACAACAGTTGTGTCAAATCGTTTGAAGGGGTGCTGCAGGGACTGGACTTGGTCTGTTTAGTCCCAAAGAGCAGAACCCGGAGCAACTGGGGGCATTGTTAACTTGGGTCAGGAAAAGCTTTCTAAGAGTTTCCAAAAGAGAAGCTGGCGGCCCCAGCGTGGAGGGCTGGGGGAGCGATGGCGAGCCTTCCCATAGCGAGAGCTTTCCATAAAGGCAGGTTAATGTCGGGGACGTTGTAGGTGAAATTTTTGTTTGGATTGGATGGGTTGGGTGTTGGTCGGGTGAACTGGATGGTCTCCAGATCGCCTTTTAATTCTGGGATTCTGGGATTCTATGAAATGGGCGTCCC
Organism: Dasyurus viverrinus; assembly: GCA_020854095.1. Lineage (NCBI taxonomy): Eukaryota > Metazoa > Chordata > Mammalia > Dasyuromorphia > Dasyuridae > Dasyurus > Dasyurus viverrinus. The sequence goes on from CM036997.1 coordinate 705,440,667, forward strand.
TCCAGTCAACACGGTACAAATTTATCATTGAATTAAGGGCTAACTTAGTGGAAAAACAGGTGGGAGACCGTCAGAAGCTAAAAGACTTGTGGGAGACCCTTTGTCTGGAATCAGCTCCCTCGGGGCATCATGACATATCTTGGTTAGAATTCTTAAGGAGAATAATCTCAGTCTGCAAGGAGGCAGTGGTGTGGGATAAAAGCTAGGAGACCGGACCCTTTAATTCTCTTCCCGCTCTTTACTGTAACACTTTCCCAACTCACTTGCTGCCTCTTGGGGAGGTCTGACCCTGGGAAGTCCAAGGTCGGCCGCTGTCCTTGGAGCACAGTGTGAGTCACGGAAGGAAGAAGAATTTGTCCCCAGGTTTCCCACATCGCAGGGAGAGGTGCTTCTTAGAACCGACTATCAGCAGAAGATAGAGCTTCCTGAAAACAGCTTGTCCCCGAGGCTCCCACTTCCTGCACGACTCTGTACAAGGTGGGAGGCTCCTGCTGACGATTAGAGACCCCGGCAAAAAAGCAACGGGGGAGCTCAAGCTGGAGATATGAAGTCCTCATAAAACATTAACAATTAACAACTTGGCAAGAAGCCACTCAGCACTCTTGGGCAGCAGCTTGTTCTTTGAAACTGGCGTTTCCCTCGTTGGTTAATCTAGGAAATCGACAGCACGGGCAATTAATGACATTCCATTGCCCAACACTCCCCCGTAATTATTCCTGAATTTGGACAGATTTATGAGGAATTGTAGGAGAGAGAGAGAGAGACAGAGAGAGACACACACAGAGAGACACACACACACAGACAGAGAGAGACAGAGAGAGAGAGAGAGAGACAGAGAGACAGAGAGAGACAGAGAGAGCGAGAGAGAGACACAGAGACACAGAGAGAGACAGAGACAGAGAGACAGAGACACAGAGAGAGAGACAGACAGAGAAAGAGAGACAGAGACAGAGAGACAGAAAGAGACAGAGAGAGATAGAGAGACAGAGAAACAGAGTCTCCCGGAAATCAGGGATTGTTTCATTCTGGACACTCACTGATCATACCCATTCCTCATGCTCATTTCTTGGCACAGAGAAGGCTCTTGATAAACATTTGTCAATCGATCCCTAGGTCACATGGCAGTACCAGCAGGATTCCAGACATAGAGGGATGGAAGCTAAGGTCTGGAGGACTTGGGAGACAGTAGCAGGGCAGATGGCCAGTCAGTCAATCAATAAGCATTTATTAAGCACCTATTGTGTGCTAGGTACTGTACCAAGTGCTAAGGATAAAAAAAAGCAAAACAAAACAAAACAAAAAAAAAAACAACAAAAAACCCCACTCCTGTTCTCAAGGATCTTAGGAGACAATATGTAAATAAATCTCCAGGAACACACAAGACATATACAGAATACCTGAAGGCACAGGCTGTGGGTCTCCATCTCCTCGGAAGGAAGAGAATCAGTGACTCGCATCTTATTCCAGTCTTGTGAGCGGACAAGGATGAGGAGGGAGGACTCTCATCAACGCAGACATCAGTGAAGGCCCTGCCAGGTTCCAGTGGTGGCAGGGCCACCTTTGGCCTCTGGCCCCCCACTCCCTGGCCATGACACCGGAGGCGGGGAGACCCTCAGCGATCATCTCTTTATCTCCCCTCAGTGAACAATGTGGATCCGAGGCTTAGAGAGGACCCCGTGCTTTCTAGCAGGATCCGAGCCCACTAACTGTGCGACCTTCCACATGGAAGAGGCAACTGGGGGAGACAAAATCTGGCCTTCAACACTTACTAGCAGTGCATCTTGGGAATATCCCCAGTCTGCTGTCGATGGGCATTATCTTAGCATCCACCTCCCAGCTTGTTGGGAAGAGCAGACATTTATAAATAACTTGTGTTATTAAATTTATAATATTATTAGAGAGGAGTTTTTGTAAAAAATGTTTAATGTAGGGCTGGTGCTCTAACCACCGCGCCACCCAGCTGCCTGGATTTTCATTTCCTTATCCAGAGAACAAGGGGATTTGATCTGAACTGGAATACCTTGTTTTTATAGCTGGATAATGTAGGGAGGAGGAAGAGGAGGGGGAAAGGCTTGAAGAACCCATCTAGTTTGGAGAAGAGAGAGCTCAGGGGGACATGAGCTACTTTTTTGAAGGGTTGACGCCTGGAGTTCGGTGCCAGGGGCAGAGCCAGGACCATCGAAGGGACATTGCAAAGAAAGGGTCACCACTATCAGGGAACACTTCTCCGCAATGGAAGCTGTCCCCAGCAGAATGAGCTGACTTAGAAGGGAGTGAGTTCCCGGGCCTGGGACGTCTTCCTGCACGTGAATTGAGCATCTTCAAGTACGTGTTTCCCATGGGATGGATTGGGCCCAAGTCTGGCCAGAAGGCCCAAGGCCGCTTCTAGCCCGGCAGGTGATGATTTTAGGAAGGAGTATTCAAGCACGGAGGGGCCTACTATGTGCCAAGCACTAAGGACAAGAAGACAAAATGAAAGAGTTCCTGCCTCAGGACGTTTGCCTCCTCCTGGGATGTGCAACTTGTGTTCTCCAACTTGTTCCTAAGCACAAGGACAAGAATATGGCTTGGATCAATGATTCTACTGGTCCAGAGGACTCTTGGAGGAGGAAACTTTTTACCAACCACAAGTCAGTGTCTCCTCGGCAACTTATAATAGGAAGGGCTAGAACTCTGGGCAGATAGTCAGGCTGTCCGTGGCCAGGTCTTCCCAATCGCTGTACAACACTGTCTCTCCTCTACAAAATAGAGAGTAAACTACTTGGGGTGTCAGGGGAGACTCTGTGGGCCACCAGAAAAGTTCTTTTGGTAGGAGGTTAAACCCAAGCTTCCTTAACTCAGCACAGAAGGGTGAGGATGGGAGATGGGGAGCCAACAGAACTTGATGACGACCAGGGAAGCATAGAAGGAAGCTCCCAAGGGATCTTGGTGATGAGCTTGGCTGCCTGGGGAAATGGCGGCTCTGTCACCAAAACGGGGAAATTTGGTATTGGGAAGGCGCTTGAATAACACAATGCTGCACCCTTTGATTGTGACGGCCCTTTCTCTTTTTCAGGCCGATATCTTCTCGGGAGCCATATTCATTAAGCTGGCCTTGGGGCTCGACTTGTACCTGGCCATCTTTCTCCTTCTGGCCATCACGGGCCTTTATACCATCACAGGTAAGACACGGGGAAGAGGAGGAGGAGCCTCGGCGTCCACTGGGAATGGCTGGCTCTGGGCCGGGCCTTCTGGAAAGTCCCAGAGGAGTGTGAGTTATCAAGGAGCAAGGGCTGGTGGGAATGACAAAGTTTGCATCCATAAAATCATTAGGCACTGATACAAGACAAGGCTGCAGTTGAATGTCCTCAGGATACCCAGGGGCCATGTGCACCACAGACACATGGGGAGGAGATAACTGTGGATTGGGGCAGTGTTAATAATTATAGTAGTAATCACATTAATGACCGAGATATGGAGCCAGTTAAATGTTCGCAGCACGACTGGCACGTTAAGTCTTATGGGATCTTCATGTGGGACGGACTACAGATGGGGAAACAGAGGCTTAGAGAAATTAAGTGGTTTGCTGAAGCTCCCACAGCTAGGATCCAATGTGAGCGTTGGTACTCTCTGGACGGTACTACTCCTGGCTCTGCCATTTTATTTGTAACCTGGGCACCTCTAAATTAGAGATTTAGATTACTGACCCAGTGGGTCAGTAAACAAACAGAGCAGACAGTCAGGGATCTGAAGAATCCATACTGGGAGGCCCCACACCCGTTAAATCACAGATTTAGATCCCTCACCCCAAAATATATTCTTGTTTTTGGAAGCAACGTGAATGGAGGCAAATCCAAGATGGCGGAAGAGTTGAAAGTTGGAAATAGAGCCAAGTTCTCCATAAAAATCCAAACAGATCTTTAAAAAAATGTATCAGACCCAACACTGACAGGAAAACCTGGAAGCAACATGGCCCCGGGAACTCACAGTTCCTGATAAAATAAAGGTCAAGATACAAATCAAGGAGGGCACACGGGATTTACCCAGTGGAAATGGGAGGTACTCTCAGAACGGAAAGCTTCCTGCAGGAGGCGGGATGGGAGCTGAGTCTTGAAGGAAGCCAGGAGGTGGAGGGGAGAAGAGAGGACACTGCAGGCAGGGGACACAGCCAGCGGCTCATCTGTCAAATGAGAAGATCCAGTGGAAAGAAAGTTGGGATTGGAATTGGAGGAACCGGCTTCCAATCCTGACTTTGGGTGATCCTGGGCAAGTCAGTTAAGCTTTCGGGGACTCAGTTTCCTCACTGGTGAGATGTGGGTTTGGGCCAGGTGGCCATTAAGGTCCCTTTTGGCACAGGATCCACAAGAACTAGTGGTCCATGATCAGCAGACCAATTGGTCACTATGCTGACCCACGAGTGCCCTCTGGTGGCTTCACGCAGGCTTTCCTCCAAAGTGTGTTTGGTCCAAGTGCCTGTAGACAAGCATGGAGTGAATGGGGGGAGCTCTAGGGGTGCTGGGAGGAAGAGCTGAGGAAGGGTCCTCTGGAACAGAGCCAGTTTCCTTGTCCTCTCCTCCCAGGGGTCTTGGAGTCTTTTCTGGGGGAAGATTGGGGATCTTTCCCTTTGCAAGCAGAAGCTCAGGGATCCAGTTAGAAGGACACCGAATCAACCAGAAACTTAGAGTCCAACCCCCAAATTTTGCAGAGGAGGAAACTGAGGCAGAAGGGAAGGCACTCACCCAAGGTCATCCAGATAATGGCGTGAGGAAATGACAAGTGAAATATCCAAGGTCACTGAGTAGCATAATTAGCATTTGGAGCCAGGTCCTCTGCTGCCATTTTGCCACATTGCTTCCAGGTTTCCCCATCAGTATCTGGTGCTTTTTTCGATCTGTTTGGAGTTTTAGAGAGAGCTTGGCTCGACTGCTTCCAACTCCTCCACCATCTTAGCTTTGCCTCCATTCACTTTGCTTCCTATAACAAGATTATATTTTGAAGGGAAGGGTCTGGATCTTTGATTTAATGTGTGGGGGACTCCCAGTGTGGATAATTTCTTCACCAGATAGATGCAGGTCAGACTGTTTGTATTTAAACTTTGACAGCGTTGTTTTGGGTGCTGAGATGGTGAGGGATTTACCTTTAGTCACACAGCTTATAATCAGAACTACTTTGTGCTTACTATGTGTGTGGTGCTATGTTAAGTGCTTCATAATTAGTATTTCCTTTGATCCTCTCCACAATCCTTCCCAGCAGAGAAGGGCTCTTAATGTCCTCATTTTACAGTTGAGGCAGTCGAGGCAAATTAGAGTTATGTGACTTGTCCAGGATCACACAGCTGGTAAGAGTCTGTGGCTGGATTTGAATTCAGGCCTTGAGTCCATAGTGAGTGTTCTAAAACTGTGGCACCCACCTCCAGGGACTCTGGGAGATCCAATTTGTGAAGCGCCCAGTGCAGTGAGCTGTCTGCGTTATTATTCCTATTATTACCCGACTCCGCCTATTGCTCCATTTCCATCGCCCCCCAATGTGCCCCAAACAGCCCGGGGGACCCAGACGTGATCCCCACAACCCTGTCGAGGTTGCCAATATTCAGTAGTTGCCGATATTGTTCCCATTTCACAAATGAAGAGACTGAGGTACGAAAGATGACACGAGCTGCTCGGATGGACTCGATTTGATCCGACAGGTCCTAATTTTGTTTCCTTTTGCTCCCCAGGGGGCCTGGCGGCTGTCATCTATACGGACACTTTGCAGACTGTGATTATGCTGGTGGGGTCCTTCATCCTCACGGGATTTGGTGAGTGAGAGTGGAGAGCTGGGGGAGGGGCTCTGAATTGGGATTTGGAGATTTGGGTGGGGGGGTTCTGGGGGGGGGAGTGGGTTGTGTGACTATGGCCTTGTGGGTTTGAGCCACTTGTCCCACGGGACACAGAGAGTGAGAAGGGGGAGTGGGGGGATTTGGTGTCCCCTTCTCAGGAAGGACATCCTTTTTAATGCCGGAGGGAGAACGAGCTCACCTTTTATATGAAAAATGAAGGGAACAATTAGTGGAGGAGGAATAGAGGAGACCTTTTCTCCGGATTAAAGTCTGGGTCAGCAGGGCTTGAAGTCGGGGGGGTTGGTCCGGTCTAGAGAGAGCAGCCTAGTTTCCTGCTGTCAAAATCTCAGCTGAAAAGGCCTTTCAAAGCATCTAACTCAGCTGGGTCCTGACTAAGGATCCCCCTCCATGGAATAAGGGCCCCTCCAGGCTTTCCTAGAAGATTCCAACAAGGGGGAAACTCGTCGCCTCCCAAGTTGGTCCGTCCCGCTCTTGGACAGTGCTTTCAGAGCTGAGAAGCCGCCTCCTCATTGCTATAGATCACATGCTTCTTTCCCCTGCCAGGGACCCTTGTCACATCCTGCCACGAGGCTTGTCTTCCCAGACTGAACGCCCCCCTTTCTCACAACCTGGGTTCTTGGGGCCAGCCTTCTCCCCATCCTGATGGTCCCCTCCCCCCCCAGTCGCTTTCCCACAGACCAGGGCCTTTCCCAGGTGTGGGCGCCCAGAACTAAACACACACCCCACCGGCACGATCAGGGCACAATCCTCCCAACCTGTCTTTCTTGCTCACGTTATTGTCTGGGTCACCTGATGCACGGGTGACGTGCCTTCCCCACCTGGGCCTTCAATGTTTACCAAAGGAAGGAAGGAAGGACTTGATTTGCTGACGGTCACAGAAGGGCAGGGTGGAGGTTCATGAAGTTCCTCTTACAGAGGGGTCTTGCCTTCGGACAGCCAGGGAGTTTGTGGCAGCGAGAGGTCTCCCGCCCTCCGTCCAGCCTCACCTTTCTCCTCTGCTCACCAGAGACTTCCAGGGCTTTGAACCCCAAAGTTGGATGGGGCAATAAAAGAATCCAGTCCAATCCTCCTAGTTTTACAATTGGGGAAACCGAGGCCCATGAGGGCAGAGCACTTGCCCCTCCGGGACCGGAGTTCGGTCCCTTTGCTTACTAGCTGTGTTTCTGCCTGAGTTCCCTCTCCCTCTGGGTATTCCTTGAATATGTATGGGGCCTGTCATGGGGCTGACTACTTACCAGCATGGGTAATGGGTCCGTTGTCTTTTTTAGCCTTTAAGGAAGTCGGGGGCTACAATGCCTTCGTGGAAAAGTACATGAAAGCCATTCCAAGCAAGGTGTCTGATGGGAACATCACCATCAATGCCGAATGCTACACCCCAAGGCCGGACTCCTTCCACATTTTTCGCGATCCCCTAACTGGGGACCTCCCCTGGCCGGGGCTCATCTTTGGCTTGACCATCCTTGCCCTGTGGTACTGGTGCACGGACCAGGTAAGAGGCTCCGGTGAGTGTGTGTGTGTGTGTGTGTGTGTCTGTGAGTGTGTCTGTGTTTGTATGTGTATGAGTGTAAGTGTGTGTGTGAGTGAGTGTGTGTCTGAGTGTGTGTGAGTGTATGAGTGTGAGTGAGTGAGTGTGTGTCTGAGTGTGTGTGTGTATGAGTGTGAGTATGAGTGTGTGTGTGTGTGTGTGTGTGTTTGTGTGTGTGTATGAGTGTGAGTGTGTGTGTCTGTGAGTGTGTGTGTCTGTGTTTGTATGTGTATGAGTGTAAGTGTGTGTGAGTGAGTGTGTGTCTGAGTGTGAGTGTGTGTGTATGAGTGTGTGTGTGAGTGTGAGTATGAGTGTGAGTGTGTGTACGAGTGTGAGTATGAGTGTGTGTGTATGAGTGTGAGTATGAGTGTGTGTGTATGAGTGTGAGTATGAGTGTGTGTGTGTATGAGTGTGAGTATGAGTGTGTGTGTGTGTGTTCCTTTGTGCAGGCGTGAGCGGCTTTCTGTGCCCTCCTCCCTCCCGATGGCTGCGTCTGGGGAGGGCTGGGGGCCGGCTCCCACTCTCCGGGTCCCCCGCAGGTCATTGTGCAGAGGTGCCTCTCGGCCAAGAACATGTCCCACGTGAAGGCGGGCTGCATCATGTGCGGTTACCTGAAGCTGCTGCCCATGTTCCTTATGGTCATGCCCGGGATGATCAGCCGGATACTCTACACAGGTACCGGGCCCCTCCAGGCCCCGCGGGGGCCGGCCCTGCCTCTCTGCTTCCTCCTTTCCCGTCTTGGCTCCCAGGGGAGACAGCTCCGGGCTCCAGGCACTGTTGGTTTGGCAAGAGCCTGGACCGTCCCTGTCTCCTCTCTCCAGCCCTTCCTCCTTCCTCCTCCCCAGACTTACAGGGGGATGGGACCCAGGCCCCAGAGAAGCCAGCGGCAGGGGGAGATCTGCGGGGGATCCAGGGAAAGGAAGCAAATCGGAGCCCTCTGAGAAGTTCCAGGAGGGAGGGGGAGGGAAGGGGTCTGGGGCGGGCCTGGAAGCCAGTGCAGTCCAACTGGAGTCCACAAACACGTGGCTTTTGGAAATTCTTATCGTTCTCTTTCATTTTAGCAAATTGAATTGTCCCTAAATTTAATGTTCAGTCATATTTTTTCTCCACCTCTAAGAAGGGAAGTTTATTCATGTGAATGCAAGTTCTTGAGGTACAAAGGGACAAAGGCAAGATGAACCAGTCCCTGTCCTCAAGGGTAGACTGGACTAGAACAATAAACCAATCACCAAGCATTTATTAATCTCCTGCTGTATGCCGGGTGCCAGGGATGCAAGGACACCAATGAATCAGCCCTGAATCTCAAACCACTGGGGTTCTCCTGGGGGCTCCAGAGCCCACCCAGATGTGTGTATACAACACTCTGCACAAGATCAATACAAAATAGTCTCCCTAAGAGTGCTCACATCTGGGGAGAGGAGGAAGGAGCCCAGGAAGAGAAGCCAAGGGTTTTGTGAAGTGGAGGTGACGGCGTCCTGAGGGGGGGACCGTGATGTGCAGAGTCACTGAGATGGGAGATGAGAACAGCATGTGTGGGAAAGAGCCAGACAATTTGACATAAAGAGTAAGCGAAGGGATGACAATAGACTTTGGACAGAAACCGCCTTCTGCATCCTGAAAAAGAACTAAGGGGACAAACTTAGGCTATGTTCACTTCCTTTTTTAAAAATTTTATCTCTCATGGTTTTTCCCCTTTGCTCTGATTTTTCTCTCCCAATATGACTCATAAAGCGACGTGCGTTCAAAATAAATAAATTGACTAGAACAAGTTCTTCCTCTTCATCCAGCTCCTGACTTGATCCAGACTCTCATCATCTTTCCTCTCGCAAAATGTTTTTTCATTTAATTGAAAGAAATAAAAAAGGACTATTAAGTGGAAAAAAGAGTAAACGAAGGGGAATCATATAAGCTAGAATTAGGAAGATGGGTGACATTAGATTGTGCAGGATTTTGCACTTCAATAGGTGGAAATGCCAGGGGTGCGATGGAGATTTTAAGGGACAGGGGATTGGGGGAGGGGGATCCCCACTTAGACCATAATCTCCTTGAGGTCCGGGATATTGCCATTTTTCCTCTTTGCATCTCTAGTCCCTTGCATGTAGCCGTGCTTGTTGAGTTGAGTTTCTGAATCGCAACTCTTGGGAGAAATGACAATTGTCCCCACAACAACCAGGGGTGGGACAGCTCCTCCAACTCCACCTTCAGTCCTTCCCCTCCCTCTGCTCCTGCTCAGGAGCTGTGCTTGCCCTCAGCCAGGGTTTGGAATGGGGCTGGGGCCGGGCATAGGGGTGGCTGGATCCTTGAGAAAGATCCGGGGAAATTACGGGGGATGCCAGGTGGAGGATGCTCAGCAAAGGGGTATCTCAGGCCGGGGAACCAAGGCAGGAATCTGCTCATCGCTGCCCTGCTCTTTCCCCCCAGACAAGGTGGCCTGTGCCCTTCCCTCAGAGTGCGAAGCCCAGTGTGGAACCAAAGTGGGCTGTACCAACATCGCCTATCCGACCCTGGTGGTGGAACTCATGCCAAATGGTAAGAACCGGCTCGGCTGCTAGAACCCGGTTCTGCTGCCAGAACCCGGCTTGGATGCCAGAGCCCGTGCTGGGGGAGAGGTGGCGACTCTGGTTGGGGAGGAAGGAGTGGTTAGAGGGACTGGGTCTGCAGCGATTGTCCATGGAGGCCTCCAGGGCCTGTGGAATACGGACATCAAAGGGAGACCGTCTTGTTCTAAGTAAGCCACTCATTAGGAGCTGGGGGTCCACCATCATTAGCTTGTCCCGTTACCTCATTCTGTAGCCAGGGGAGCTGCCCCGGAGTTTAACTGGCTTGCCCAAGATCACATGGAGAGTAAGAATGGACCCCGAGGGTCAATGCTGTAGGCCTTGGAAGGGGGCTCAGTGGCCAGCTAGTTCAGTGCCTACGCTCAGGGAGGGACAACAAAAGGTTGTTCCACTTCTGCTTTCATACCCCCAAGGGCGAGGAACTCACTACCTCTGCTGGAAGCCCCTGCCCCCTTGAGGCGACTCTCATGGGTCCTGGGTTTTTCTTGACATCCTGGTTCTGCCCTCTGGGGCCAAACCCATTCATGTGATCTTTCCTCCGAATGAAGCCCTTCATTGTAGACACTTTTCATATTTCCCTCAGACCTTTTCTTCTTCAGGCTCAATGCTCCCAGTTCCTCTAAGCAATCCGTCTATAATGTGGCCTTCTGGCCCTTCCCCAGCTCAGCTAATTCCCTTCCTTTAACTTACCCAGAGCAGAACAGGAGCCTTGGGACCAACGCAGCGGCGCTTACTGCTTTCTCTTCTGGTCTCTACATCACTCCACATCGCTGGTCCACACTGAGCTTTCCGTCCCCTAAGACCCCGAGATCTTCTTCAGACCTACGGCTCTTTCACCCCACCCCTCTCATCTCTGCTTGTTTGTGCTCCCTCGGGTTAGGGAAAACACCTATTCAAGGTCATACAGGAGGCAGTGACTCCCGCTGCCGGCGCAGGCCGCCCTGGCTCGGGGGGTGGCTGGAAGAATGTGGAATTTTTCCACATTGGCATAATTCGTAACCTTGGGCACAACATTGCAATCCTCCGACGGCCAGAGGTAATTGTTAACCACCTCGGAGGCCGAGCGGCCCCTTGATTAAGCTCCATGATTTACAAAAGGCTGAGGAGCTATTTGGGTCCCGGCTAGGGCTTTGGTGACCTCCATGTAGGACAGTGGCTGCCCCGGCTGAGGACTTGGGGACAGCCTCGGTACCGAGGTGTTTGGCAGGAGCCTGTGGGGACTGATCGGGTTCTCACCCGAGACTCTTTGGGTCTCAGTTTCCTAATCTGTCAAATGTAGGAGTTGGACTGTGCCTGTGGGGTCCCTCCTACTAACCAATGGCTTGATACTGGCAAAGGGAGGCAATATGGCAGACGGCAGCAAGTACCCGGGGAAAGCGTCTGGGAGGGAGCTAGGCAGCTTTGCAAGAGCATGTAGTGAGAGAACGTCAGAGCGGGGATTCGAACCCAGGTCCCGCCACCTTCTGTGGGCTGAGCGAACTGATGGGAGAGGTTAAAGTCTCCTTTTCCCGCCTTCCCTCCCCTGAATCAGACCCGAAGAACCATAACTGATGCTCCTTCCTGCCGACACCACGAGGACTTCTCACACGCCCCAGGGCTCCCCATTTGCCTCACTCATCCTAGGTAGCAAATCCACATTTGGGGATGACTTGGATCCATGGTCTGATTTTAACCTTGTCACAGTCTCCTAAGGTGGGCGGGGCAAGTTTTACCATCTCCATTTCACAGATGAGGAAACTGAGGCCCTAAGAGGCAAAGCGACCACTTGGGCGGAACCAACGTGAAAGGAGCTGGCTTGGGGGGCCTGCTAGGAGGACGTCCAGGGAAGATGGTCTCTGGTAGTGCGGGCTGCGGGACAGTGAGAAAACTGCAGAGCTGGGAGGAAGGTGGGCCGGCTGGGCTGGGCAGGGGTTAGAGCGCTACCCCACGACTTCAGACAAAGCCTTGCCCTCTCCCGGTCATTGACATAAGGACGGAGCCCTCGCTTTCCTCCAGATCGCCTGCCCCGCCCCCAGGCAGGTGTATCCAGGTGTATGTCTGCCAGACCCGGCGCCTCTTGTTTGGGCCGTGATACAAAGCGCTGTCCTCGGGGGCTCTGCAAACGTGGCGGCTCATCGGCAGCAGCGGGGGGGGGGGGGGGGCGATGCTCTCAGGGATGCAGGCACCTGCCCCTGGGCGGCACAGGCCAGTTCTGCTCATCAGGCTCACTGAGGGAGGTGCTGTGCGGCAGTCACTGCTCTGTACCGAGCACAAAGTCATAGAATTCCAGAAAATAGACTGTCAGAGCTGGGAGGGGCTTAGAACAGGGGATGTCAGGTCTGGGAGGGAGCTTAGAACAGGGGATGTCAGGTCTGGGAGGGAGCTTAGAACAGGGGATATCAGAGCTGGGAGGGAGCCTAGAACAGGGGATGTCAGGGCTGGGAGGGAGCTTAGAACAGGGAATGTCAGAGCTGGGAGGGGCCTGAGAGCAGAAAACCTCAGCAGTGGGAAGGGCCTTGGAGCTGGGAAAGATTGAAAATGGATTGTTAGATGTGGGAGGGACCTTAGAACATAGAAAGTTGGAGCTGAGGGGGAAATTGCTCATAGAATATTGATACCAGGAGAGACGTTAGACTTCAGAATGCTGAATGTATTTAGAAGCGACTTCAGAGATCAGATGGTCTGATTCTACAAATGGAGAAACTGAGGCTCGGAGAGAAGAAGTGTTTTGCTCGAAATCAGTCAATCAATAACGATTTATTGATTATTCAGTGAAGTAGTCGCCGAGGCAGGACCAGAAGCCAGATCCTTGGGCACTTGGGGTGGTGACGTGGTTGGAGAACAATGCAGAAACTGGCTTCTGACGTCTCAGGGCCCAGGTCCTCCTCCAGTTCTCAAGGCAATGTCCCTGGATGGCTACAGGGAGAGCAATCGGCACAACGCAGTGCCGGGGAGCCGGAGAGCAGCTCCTCCCAGAAGCCACTTCAGGAGCCTCCCTTGTGTTCTAGGTCTCCGCGGCCTGATGCTGTCCGTCATGCTGGCCTCCCTCATGAGCTCCCTCACTTCCATCTTCAATAGTGCCAGCACGCTGTTCACCATGGACATCTACACCAAAATCCGCAAGAAGGCGTCTGAGAAGGAGCTTATGATCGCGGGCAGGTAAGGCTGTGCTCCCCCTGTCGGAGCCTGAATCTGCTGGGCCGGAGCCGGGGGGTCCTTAGAATCCAAATAAAGGGAGAGGGGAAGGACCTTAGAAGGACCCGGGAGGTGCCGCAGAACCCAGTTTGTTAAACCGTAACTTGCGACCCCATGCGGGGTCTCATAACTGAGCGTAGGGGTCACAAAATCATGATTTATTATTAGAAAATGCTTGATTACTATACCTAGTCTAGACACCTACTTACCTGAGGTTGTGTAAAAGTTTCTTGGGTGAAAAGGGGCTGGGAGTGGAAAAGGTTCAAGAAGTCCTGCCTTAGAACGTGGAAGGTCAGAACTGCAGGAAGGCTAGAATCCTCACACCTTCTCCAGTGAAACTGGAATAAAGACATACTCTTGAATTATGGATGCAGCTAGATCTAAGAATGAAGGGACTTGGGACAGAGGATACAAAGCCGGGAGTGGGGAACAACCTGAAGACATAGAACATTAGAATTTTAAAACCTGAGAGTGAACTCAGAACCTGGAACGCTAGAGCTGGGAGAGGGCTTAGAACATGGGTGGTCAGAGCCGGGAAGGACTTAGAACAGCACTAAGTCAGGACATGGACAGACTTTAGAATCTTGGAACTTAGTCCATTGAAGGTGGGAGCAGGAAGGGTCCTGAGACTACAATACATTCAAACATGGAGGAACTTGCACACCTGAAAGGTAGAGGGAGCTGAAGAAACCGTATTCCAAAGCTGAAGCTATTATCTTTTCCCTCTCCCTCAGTCCTCCATATTTTCAAGCTTTCCTGTTACTGTTGAGAGAGCCATCATCCTCTCTGTTGACCTAGGAGTCACCCTGGATTTCTCATTTTCTCTCTTCCTTCTCCCCATTACCATGCTCCTGCCAAAGCCGGTATAACATCCCCAGAAAGTAATCATTCAGTCTTGGCCGGAAGACCCATTGTTAGGGAAAACCCTTCATCCTGAGCTGGCCCGTTCCTTTTATTAAGTTAAAAAAGTTGTATTTGTTTCACTTCCATTTATGTCCCTCATCCCTTCCTTCCCCAAATAACTATCCCTAAAAAGGAAAATAGAAGGGGGGAAAAAGGATTTCAGCCAAGCAGAAGCCAAACATTAACCAGGACTGATGGTGAACACAATGTTCCACATTCATAATGTCCCAGCTGCAAAGAAGGGAGGGAAATGCAGTTTCTCATTTCTTTCATTTATTTATTTATTTGTGTATGTATTTTTTTCACTTATTTATTCACTTATTCACTCATTTATTTATTTGCTTATTTATTTATTCATTCATCTGTCTCTGTGTATGTATGTATGTATGTATCTATCTATCTAGCCATCCAACCATCTATCCATCTATCCATCCATCCATCTATTTATCTATCTATCTATCTATCTGTTCATTTATTTTGTTTATTAGAGCTTTTTATCTACAAAACATACATATGGGTAATTTTTCAACATTGACCCTTGCAAAACCTTCTGTTCCAATTTTTCCCCTCCTTCCCTCCACCCCTTCCCCTAACTGGCAGGCAGTCCCTTACATCTCATTTCTTTTACAAGACCAAATTCAGTCATTATAGATCACAGGTTTTGGTTTCAGATTCTTCCCTCCTCCGTTGTTCCACTTACTCCAGTCCACATCAGTTCATCTAAGTCTCCTTATTCTTCTCTGTGTTTTTCATAGCCAGAATTTCTTATGGAACAGTGATGTTCTATTCCTTCATACTCTGTCCCCAATCAAATTTCCCCATAGAAATTAGTCAGGATTCAAAATGATTTTGACAGCTAGGACTATGGGTTACGCCTAATAATTAACAGAGATTTCGTAGATTCAATCTATCAATTTCCCCAATACGATTTAGGGGAAATATAATTAGACATTTGTCTGAAAAAATATCTGGGGGTTTCATGTACCTCAGGATCAATAGAAGTCAATATGTGATTTGGCAGCTCCTGGATAAATGTACTATTTAATAACTTAAAAGAGACCTAGCATTCAGGAATAAGGAATAAAACTTTGTTTCAGTTCTTCGTTGTACCAGGAAGGGCCCCTATGAATATATTGGTGTATGTGGGACCTATTTTCCTGTCTTTGCTCTCCTTGAAGTAAATGCTTCATTGCGGGACCCCTACCACTTTCACGTTCTGGACCTCGGTTTCTCCATCTGTAAAATTAGGGAATCGTATCCGGATGATATCACTAGAGGCAGAAAACCATGAGGCAAGGAAAGCTCTTTGTGAAAGTTAATTAGCTTAAGAAGGCATGAAAGTGACTTGACTGTATAGACAAGCAATGCTTGAGCCCGAGTTCCTGCCAGAAAACATGGTTAGGGGAGAAAGTCAAACACATTTTCATTTATTTTGGCACAGATGATTCCTACAGAGGTAGAACGTTCCATTCAGAACAAGTGATTTGCCTTGGGACTAGTCAGGAAAACGGGCTGCAGATGAACGGACTTGCTCATTATGCTTTGCCGCCATTTTTACGTCCCTTTGAGCCTTTGTATCCTCCCATGTGTTTTGATTGCTCCATTAAGTGGATTGGGTCTCCTGATGCTTGTTGGCTGGTTCCATTTGCAGGCTGTTCATCCTGGTTCTAATCGGCGTCAGCATTGCTTGGGTCCCTATTGTGCAGTCGGCGCAGAGTGGGCAGCTCTTTGACTATATCCAATCCATCACCAGTTACCTGGGGCCACCCATCGCTGCTGTTTTCCTGCTGGCCATTTTCTGCAAAAGAGTCAACGAGCCGGTGTGTACAAGCTTTGGAGAAATGTCGTTATACTCAGAAAATGTAGACCCTTCCCCCGAAGCGGAATCTTCCCCCGGGGTTCCCAGGGGGCTCTGTTTGCCAAAGCTGTGACCATCCCCAGAACTCTTAGCCATAGGCAGCAGAGAGAGATAAAGAAGCAAGACTCCTAGAGACTGTAAGTGAACCAACGAAAACCAGGGATTGGGCGTCGTGTGAGGAAAGACCCTCAGACCCGATCTCCCGTTTTGGCTCTGTTATTTAATAACTCTATGAGCTTGACCAGGGTCACTTCCCTCTTGGCTTCTTTCCCCATAGAAATTAGGATTTAAAATGATTTTAACAGCCGGAACTATGGGTTCCACCTAATAATTAACAGGTGAGATTTTGTAGAATTAAAGTCAAAGCATCTGATAGATTCAATGCATCAATTTCCCCAATATAATTTAGGGGAAATGTACTTAGACATTTGTCTGACAAAATAACTGGGGGTTTAATGTACCCCAGGATCAATACAAGTCAACATGTGATTTGGCAGCTCCTGAGTAAATGTGCTAGTTAATGACATTAAAAGAGACCTAGTGTTTAGGAACAAGGAAGTTATAGTTCCACAGAATCTAGTCAGGTTATATCTGCTAAGCCCTGGGGATCATATTTTAGGAAAACATGGATAAGGTAAAGAGAATAGAGAGCAATAAAGATGTTGACGGTCTCCTAGATCACTCCTTAAGAAGGAACTGGGGATGCAGAGCCCCAAGAGAAGAAGACTTAGAGGAGATATTTGTAGCTGAATCCTTTTTCAATTATGTCAGATCCTTCATTTGGACCTCATTGGGAGTTTTTGTGGCAAAGATACTGCAATAGTTTGCCACTTCCTTCTCCAGTTACTTTTACAGATGGGGAAACTGAGGCAGACTGAGTGAAGTGACTAGGCCAGAGTCACACGGCTAGTAAGCATCTGAGGACACATTTGAATTCTCAAGGAGAGTTTTCCTGATTCCAGGCTCATCTCTCCACTACACTGCCTTCTCCAGGAGAGACATCGTACTCTTCAAGGACTTGAAAGGATGTTAAATACATAAAGGATTAGAGTCATTGTGCAGAATGAGGAACAATGGATGGGCGTTGCACAGATCAGTTTAAGTTTGAAATAATAAATGAAAATGTTCTAAGATTCATTTCCATCCAAAAGTCAGATCGGCCCCTTTTAGAAACTCCTCCCCAGAGAGTTTCAAGGAAAAGCCAGACCATCCCTCCCTGGGATATGTTGGGAGGGATTCTTACTCAGCTAGTTTCTCTGTCTCTCAAATTTTGTGATGATAAATCATATATAAATGAGGTAATGGGAAAATTAGGGAGGTTGAATGACTTATCCAAGGTCACGTGGCTGGGTAGTTTCAGAGTTAGCATTTGACACTGGGTCTTCTTCAAGTAAAACTGCCATCACACCTGCAAGTTCATTTGTCCCTCACAGAAGAAGTGCAAGACATGGTGTTTCTTGTCTCTCAAAGAATTTTCCAATTCATTAAGGAGACAAGACTAAGTATACATCACAAAAAGTAAAGTAAATAGTTAGAATGTCACTAGTTTCACTTTACAGATGAGGAAATCGAGGTCCCGGGTGGTTCCATGACTTGACTGAAGTTAGCATTCAAATCTTGATTTTTTGACTTCAAGTCTAGCACTTGACATCAACTCACCTCCTGGACCCTAGAAACTGGCTGCCCAAGAAGAGTCTGCCTTCCCGGTTAACATGCCTTCTCCATCCTTTTGCAGGGTGCCTTCTGGGGGCTGATTTTGGGACTCCTGATTGGACTGTCTCGAATGATTGCAGAGTTTGCCTACGGGACGGGCAGCTGTATGGAGCCCAGCAACTGTCCCACGATAATTTGTGGTGTTCATTACCTCTACTTCGCCATCATCTTATTTTTTGTGTCCATCATCACCATTTTAATTGTCTCTCTCTTGACTAAGCCCATCCCTGATGTGCACGTAAGTGTTCTCGCTCTGCAGGAGTCTTTCATTGATCGTTGCCCTCTTGTCTTTTGTTTTCCTTTTAATCGACCAAGATCTATGGGGTCCCTAAGAAACACGCAATCTGACTCTCAGATTCCCAAGGAATTCCTAATCTTACTGTCAGATCCCTAAAGTTACTATGAATTATGGTAGCATCAGCTTTCTGATTGTGAAATTTGAGCTCAAGGTGTCAGGGGGTGACCTGATCAGAACAAACCTTAGGCCAGCCCACTTCTGCTTGAGTTTTTTTTAGTTTCTTTTAAAAAATCTTATTATAGCTTTTTATCTATAGAACATAAGCATGGGTAATTTTTCAACATTGACCCTTGCGAAATTTTCTGTTCCAACTTTTCCCCTCCTTCCCTCTACCCCCTCCACAGATGACAGGTAGTCCCATACATGTTAAATATATTAAAGTATATGTTAAATACTATACTTTGTATATATATGTAAATACTATATATGTATACATATTTATACAGTTATCTTGTTGCACAAGAAAAATCAGATTTAAGAAGAAGGTAAAAATAATTGGGAAGAAAAACAAAAATTTCTGCTTGATTTTTAAAAATACATTTTATTGCTATCATCTCTCCTCACCTCTTAGAGAATAATTCAATATATTCAATAGGTTGTTTTTTTTAAACAAAGATAAAGGCAAGAAAAAATCAGTTCAATTAATCGATTCTTTGGAAAATCTGACAACATATGTGTGTTGTATTCCCTTTTAGCTTACATTTCTGCAAAGGAGTAGGGAAGGTCTTCTCATCTCCTTTCTTGTGCTTTGTAATTTGGTAGCATTTATCTTTTATCTATTTAGCCTTTAAAGAAATGAGAAAGTGTGGATGACTTAGGACCTTCATTGTTGGAGGGAGAACGTACACGATGAGCTCTCAGAGCTTTTGGAGAGTTGGAGCAGGCCCCTAAACACACTTAGCCTGATTCTTCACCCTGGCTTAATTCAATCCAATTAAATTCTCCAAATATTTATCATATATACCTTCCACACAAGGACTGGCCTTAGGTATTGGGGGATGTAGAGACAAAAACTAACCAGTACTTGTCTTCAAAAGGTTCCCAATCTGCAGGGGATATAGCGCATGTACACAGCTCAGAAAAGCAAGGTGATTTCAGGAGAGAGAAGGCATTAACAAAACATTTCCACTTTGCAGAGCGCCGTGAGATTAATGGGACAGAATCAAGCAATGCAGTCAGGATTGCCCCTGAAAGATTTCCTCACAGATTTAGCTCTTCACCCAAATTTGATTCCAACGCCAAGCCCCTCAGATGTGGAACTGAGCACTGGAGCGGGTCAATTACAAGTCAGACATTTCCTAGCTGTGGGCCGATCCTGAGCAAATCATTTAACCTCATTTCTTCATCCGTAAAATGGAGGTGATAATGGTACCTACCTCTCATGGTTGTAGAGAAGACCAAATCAGATAATATATGCAGAAAACATTGTAAATCCTGTAGTACTATGTGACTGATGCTATGAATAGTTCCTCCAGGAAAAGGATGTGCAGGTACATTCTCTGGCTGCTTCCCTGTCAGTTAGCATATCAGACGAGCATCATGGGTGCTTAGGGGAGATTTCTCTTTGAGGAAACTCAGCCAATGTAGTGGCGTCCTTCTCAAACCAGTAAGGCTCACCCTTTACTGTGAAAACGGCACAAATTGCTTAAAGGAACACGAATGGACCGGCCTGGCTAGGTTACCTTTCACCTTTGCAGTCTCTTCCTCGCCCCCCCCCCCCAAGATGCCCTGGTTCCACAGCCCCAGTGATGCTGCCTTGTCCCCTAGCCAAGGTGCTGACCCCTCTTGTAACAAGAGGGCCAAAATACTGTAACTGGAGCAGAGCTGAGAGGGCTGGCAGGGGCAGTGGCCTATGTTATTTCATATTCCTGACTGATCACCTCCACCCTGTGCTTTAAAACTTCCCCACAAAACAAGAACTGCTTGCCTGTGAGAGCTGTCCAAAAGGGGACATTGTGGTCATACTCATAGCGAGGGACACTTTGCAAGAGATTTCATTTGTGCCTCACAGTCACTTTGTGAGACAAATGGCCCAGGTGAGCAAACCAAGCCTCAGAGAGGCGAGCTGATCTAGCTTTAGTTACACAACTCATTGCTTAATTAGCGTTGGCGGGGATACTTAAACTCAGGTGTTCTGTGACTCCAGAGTCAGGAATTTTTCTTTGGTATCACTTGGTCTCTCAGTAAGTGAGCAACAGACACACATGATAGGAATGGAAAGTTCTCCCTCTTCTTTTAATTGGTAATTTAAATAAATCAAAATAAATAAATAATTAAAAATTGAGTAAATAAATAAAATAAAATAAATTTTTAAAAATTTAAATAAATAAAAAAATGAGAAACAAAATTAAATAAATAAAAAATAAAATAAAAATTAGACAAGCAGGCAGATATAATCAAATTACTATATATAGTATATATAATACATATACATATATACATAATTATAATACATATATGCATATTATAATGCATATAATATATAATACATATCTATATAATACATGTAATATATATTGTATATATTCCCTGAAAACAAAACAGACTTGAACAGTGATTGAGGCTGATACTTCATTTAACTTTATTCTTTGGTACTTTATTCCTTTTAAAGGAAAGTCATCTTTACATAACATTTTATAGTTTTCAGAGCACCATACACACATAGATAGTATAATTTGAATCTTCCAACCACTTTGTGAGATAGATGATCATATTGTTTACATTTTACAGTTACATTTTCCTCTAGTTAAAGAAAACTAGAGCATTTTTTGCTGTTTAATATTGTCTTTTTTTCATAGTTATGGTCAATTTGTGCGCCATATAGAGTATATCTGCTTTTTTCACTTTGCCTCACTTCCTATAATTATATAATAGGATAATAATAATAATAAATAATAATAAATAAAATACTCCTAATATTTCCCTCAGTTCTTTATTTATGTTGATCATTGCTATGAATATTTTTGCATTGTTGTTGCTCAGTTGTTTTCAGTGGTGTCCAAATTTATGGGACTCTATTTGAAGTTTTATTGATAAAAATACTGAGTAGTTTGCATTTTCTTTTCCAACTCATTTTATAGGTGAGGGAACTGAGGCAAACAGGATGAAGTGACTTGCCCAGGACCTCATAGCTAGTGAGTGTCTGAGGCCAAATTTGAACTCAGAAATATAAGTCTTCCTGATTTCAGGTCCAGCATTCTATCCCTGGTACACTAAGCCGCCCTGAATATTTTTGTATAGATAAATAGTTCCTTCCTAAATTTCATTGGGAGCATAAATCTAGCAGTGAGTCCACTGCATCAAAGTATAGCAACAATTTTTGGATGTAATTTTATTCCCCCCTCCCTTTTAATTGGACTATAATTTCATTGGCATGGGGAAGTTCAGCAAGGAAACTTCACCTATCAATGCAGAGTAATACCTGCTAAGCAAATTATAGTTTTGAAGAGTTGTCTAAAGCTCCCGAGAAGTTAAACAGCTTTTCAGGGTCACACTGCTAGTGTTGTCAGAGACTTGACTTGTGACAATTTGAGGACTTGAAAGTGAGTCTTCCTAAGGTCATGTCTCTATCCTTTCCACATTGCTTTCTAAAAATATCTGGATCAATTCCCAGTCCACGTGAATCAGTGTGTCTGATTTCCCAATCAAGCTAGCACTAAATTACATTCCCTACCCCAAAACATCTTTCCTTCCATAGAATCCAAGATATCCCTTTGGGGATTCCAAAGGCTATAGCCTAAACTCTGTGATCAGCAGTCTTGTTTGTTTTTCTTTGCTAATCTGCTTCTCTTTTTACCATCCACTCAGCTTTACCGCCTGTGTTGGACTTTGAGGAACAGCAAGGAAGAGCGTATTGATTTAGATGCAGATGATGAAAAGGAAGTCCCAGATGATTCTGAAGACAAGTTGGAAATAGGTGAGTTAGGACTCCAGTTCTTTTTACAGAACTCAAATTATTCATCCCTATAACGACAGTAAGACCAGTCAAATAAAAGCTATTTCTTGCAGCCTGGATTGGAGGGTGTGGCCAGAATCAGAGCAGAGGGAGAATCAAAAACATGTTGCTATAGCTATGCAGTCATCGCCATTCCCAGAGGCCTGGATTCTAACCACAGCACATCCACTGACTCACTGTATATTCCTATTAAAGATGTTTCGGAATATATCAGAAACTTGGACTTAAGAATTGTAGTACTGGACTTGAACTTATTAGTTTTGTGATTTCATCTCTCTGAGCCTCAGTTTCCTTATCTGTAAAATTAGTGGGGAATAGGGGACACTAGATGATCCCTAAACTTATGAGCCTATAGGCATTTGTTCCTTGTAAAATTCAGACAAAATTAGCTACGAATGCTGAAACACTTTAGAGTATACCCATGAGCTATCCATGGTTCTGAAATAAGACATCTGGTTCTCTGGAGGAGGTAAGTGTATGTAAAATAGAAGCCTTCAGCACTTCTGTCTGTGTGATAAAAGAGCCCATCAGCTGCTCTGCTTGCTCACAGAGCTCCTGAGAAATACCATCCTCAGAACAGAGGGGAAGAATGAAAGCTACTTGTGCATTTAGACCCAGA